>CM035846.1:191289822-191889822 GCA_020510985.1 Pholidichthys leucotaenia | reverse complement strand
TAATTTTAATTAAATTATTTAATTAATTATTTTGTCATTTACATTATACATCCACGTCTGTCTAGTTTCAGATTGTAAATATTCTTTACCTGTTGTGACATGAGCCTACCCTCACCTTTACTCTCAGTCATTTTCTTGTATTTTGATTCCAGTTTTGGTATTTGTCTCATCCTCGCCTTTGTGGTTCATTTCTCTCTGTTAGTATTGTCTGGTCTGTCTCTCATTCTGTATTATGCCCCAACTATGGGTAAATAGCCCCACTGCCTTGTGGGTAATCTATTAAGGTGAAGGCTAACGGAGCAACCCCTGACAGAAAAGCAATGTGCTGGTGGTGCGCAAAAGGCGGGACTTAAAAGACCAAGGACCCGGCAGCCTCCTGCAGCCATGTTGAGGGACTGGTCGTCATGGGCTTACCCATGCCACTGGATTTACCTCATCATCGTGAAGACAGTGCTATTGGTAAAAGTGCGCCCCCTATGGCACTCTAAATAATTCAATGCGCAGGTGTCCACCTCTGACCATGGTGGTCCTTACCTTCCTGGACATCTGGTTGAAGTCTAGCGGCGACAGGGTGTGTGGCGACGGGAGCAGGTATGAATGTTACTGGGAGTTCCTAGCTATAACCCTGCACATCAGCAGCACAGGGCTATTATGGTTGCTAACAGCTGGGATGGCAGCTGTTTTCGGCAGACCCCTGTGTGATTGAGCAACCCTATTTAGGACAGCACTGCTCACCCCAACTAGAAGAAGTGGCCTAAAAATTGCCCACCCATCTTTCGCCTGAACAGGTTACCGCGCCTGTTGGGTCATTCCACCTCTGCGGTTGAAACAATAAAAAGAGAACATGCAACCTAAAACTGGCAACATGGAATGTAAGGACACTCCTGGATCGAGGTTCTGATAGACCCCATAGGAGAACAGCTCTGGTTGCTGCTGAACTGAGTCGCTACAACATTAATATTGCTGCACTGAGCAAGACCAGGCTCCTAGATGAGGGCTCTTTAACAGAGGAAGGGATGGGCTACACATTCTTCTGGAGAGGTTACCCCTCAGGAGAACAACATCTGCATGGTGTTGGACTGGCCATCAAAAACACCCTTCTACCAAGACTCAGTGAAACACCTGTTGGCATTAGTGAGAGACTGATGATACTCCATATCCCCCTGGTTAAGAATCACTTTGCTACACTTCTTAGTGCCTATGCAGTGACCCTGCCATCGGAGAGTGAGGCCAAGGATTCCTTCTACCAGTTACTGGACGAAACTCTTCACCGGATCCCCAAGAATGACAAGCTCTTCTTACTTGGAGATTTTAACGCCAGAGTGGGTCAGAACAGTCAGCTGTGGAGTGGAGTGCTTGGCAGACACGGAGTTGGCCAGGCTAACACAAATGGAGTAAGATTGCTCACTCTCTCCTCTGAGCATAACCTGACCATAACCAACACCATCTTCCAGCAAAATGCCAAATACAAAACATCATGGATGCACCCTCGCTCTAAACATTGGCACCTGATTGATTACATCATTGTGAGGCGCAGTGACATCAGAGATGTCCACATCACCCGTGCCATGAGAGGTGCAGAATGCTGGACAGATCACCAGCTGATCGTGGCCAAGGTCCACATGCAAGTGCTCCCCCCCCCTTGCGACTACAAGGGCCCAAAAGGAGGAAACTTGATTGCTCCCGTCTGGCAAATCTGGATGTAAGAAATGACTTTCGCCGCTCCCTGGTTGAGAAACTAGGGGGGGTGGAGCATTTCCTGAGTCTGCCTGAGAAGACCATGGACCAGAAGTGGGACTTCATCAGCTCGGCTCTTCGTGAGGCAGCAGCCCAAACGATTGGCTAAAAGAGAAAGAACCACCAAGACTGGTTTGATGACAACTCGGACACCATCCACGACTTGTTGGAGGACAAGCATAGAACACATCAGGCAACCTTAAGGAACCCCTCATCCATTATCATCAGGCATCAGTGGCAGAGAGCTCGGCGGGATGTACAAAGGGCTACTCGGACAATGCAGAACGAGTGGTGGACAAAAAAGGCACATGAAATCCAGGCCTTTGCCGATAAAAATGACATGCATAATTTTTATAATGCTGTCAAGAAGATTTATGGCCCAACAAATTGCTGCATCACTCCCCTGAAAAGAGCAGATGGGCTGAGAATCCTAAAGGATCAGCCTAACATCTTGCTGAGATGGGCTGAACACTTTAGTACCCTGCTTAACCAGGACTCAGATGCAGACCTCACTGTTCTCGATGACTTGCCTACACTTCCTCCGATGCAAGACCTGGATCAGCCCCCAACCTTCCTGGAGGTTCTATCAGCTACCCGTTCTCTCAAAAACAACAAGTCCCCTGGTATTGACAACATCCCTGCCGAGCTGTTGAAACAAGGAGGCTACTTGTGTACAAAAACCTTGCACAAGTACATCACCAAGGTCTGGGCCGATGATAACATCCCACAACAATGGAGAGATGCCACAATTGTCACCATTTATAAAAACAAGGGTGACAAGGCTGTCTGCGGCAACAGCAGAGGTATTTCGCTCCTTGCTGTTGCTGGTAAGGTCCTGGCGAAGGTGATGCTTCACAGGCTGATCAACAACATCACAGAATCAGTGCTGCCTGAATCGCAATGTGGTTTCAGGAAGGGCAGGAGCTCGGTGGACATGATTTTCACAGCTCAGCAGCTGCAGGAGAAATGTCGGGAGCAACACCAGGACCTGTTCATGGCCTTTGTCGATCTCTCCAAAGCTTTCGACACTGTCCATAGAGAACTCCTATGGGAAGTTCTTCTTAAGTTTGGCTGCCCCAGTAAATTTGTCAATATCCTCCACCAATTTCATGATGGTATGACTGCTCGGGTGACGATAGGAGGACAGGAATCTCCTTCCTTCCCCGTTTGTACAGGGGTTAGGCAGGGGTGTGTATTAGCACCAGTACTTTTTAACATCTTCCTGCTCTGTGTCACCCAGCTTCTCCACAAGGAGACTGAGGACAGCAGCAGTGTAACAGTGGACTTCCGTCTAGATGGAAACCTTTTTAATATAAGGAGGCTCCAGGCAACCACCAAACTGCAAAGGGTGAGAGTCATTGAGCTACAGTATGCAGATGACTGTGCTCTGGTATCTCATAGCCCACAAGATCTCCAGTCTGTTCTTACTGCTGCGGTCAGAGCATACAGCAGGATGGGACTGATGGTGAACACCATCAAAACAGAAGTCGTCTGCCAATGGAGCACCAATATCCCGTCTACTCCACCTACCTTCACTGTTGCTGGTGATCAGCTGTCTGTTGTTCCATCTTTCAAGTACCTGGGGAGCATCGTCTCTGTAGACAGCACCATTGACAGTGAGGTCCAGAACAGGATCAGGCAGGCATCAACTTCTTTTGGGAGACTCCGGCGTCGGGTCTTCCAGAACAAGAACCTCCATCTCCAAACGAAGATCTCTGTTTACCAGGCAGTCTGTGTCACTACTCTTCTCTACAGCTGTGAATCCTGGGTGACTTACAGCTGCCACATTAGGGATCTAGAGCAGTTCCATATATGCTGCCTTCAGCGCATCCTGGGAATCACCTGGCGTGACCATGTGCCTTATTCTGAGATACTCTTTAAGACCAGCTGTAGGAGTATTGAGGCAATGATCACCCAGCACCAGCTTTGCTGGCTGGGACATGTGGTGAGGATGCCCCCAAACCGGCTGTCTCGCAGGGTGTTATATGGCCAGCTACACCATGGTCGACGTTCTGCTGGAGGGCAGAAGAAGCGCTACAAAGACCAGCTAAAGATGGCCTTAAAAAAGTGCAGGATCAGACTGGAGGAGGCTGCTGCTGACCGGAACACCTGGCGACAGCAGTGCCTTGTGGGGACCCGTATGATGGAGGAGGACAGAACAGCCAGGAGACAGGAGAGAAGACTGAGGAGGAATGCACCTGCAGCCCCTGCTGCCACTACTACAACTTTTACATGCCCTACCTGCAACAGGACTTGTGGGTCCAGGATAGGACTACACAGCCATCAAAGGGCTCACCAATAGAAGTGGACGTCATCATCGGACTCGATGGACAACCGCAAGCAAGCAAGCATTCACCTTATATTTATAGTCGGTTCCCTTTTTGCTGTATTCCTGGTCTGTGCTTTTACTTTGACAGTGTGTGTTTATTTCCTCTGCAGCTCAAGTTCGCAGGCTGTCACAGCTGTCACTTGTCGGTCTGATTATTCCTCGCTCATGTCACCCACACCTGTAATCATTTGCTCATTATTCCTCTGTGCCATATTTAAGGTCCACTGCAACGCAGCCCATTGCAGCATCCTTCTGAGTGTTCAGACAGGAATCCCCCATCTTATTTTTCCTCTCTGGCATGTGCTCCACACCTCAGCCTGTGTTCCATCTAGGCTGTTCTCCTTGTCGCCATTTATCCTGGCGTTCCCACACGCCTTACCTGTATTTTCTCATGCCTATGTATTGTAAGTTTTAGTCCTTTGTTATATTTTGTGTTTTTGTTATTAAAAGTTAGCAACTCACAGTTCAGCGTTTGGGTCTTCGTTCCACCCCTACCGGGCCGGTTTATAATACACTGTACCTTTTGAGTTTGTTGGTGTTTAAGGGTTCATTTGGAATAAAGGGAGTGCTAAAAAGGTAAATAAATTGATGACTAAAAAGTTACAATGCTTCTTTCAGCATTTTTTTTCTTGCAGCATTTGTCACCTCCTCCAGCCTGCTGCTTTTCCTGTCAAGTAGGGATCTCTGCAGAATGCTGCGCTGCACCTAGAGAAAGCATATTATAAACCCATTTAAAGATAGAGCTGTCCTCACTACCAGCTTTTGGGGCTCCAAATATTCTCCCTTAGTAAACTTCTTCAGTGTTTTATGTAGCACTGTGACGTTTCTAATGACACTTTTCTGTGTGTGCAACTTTTTTGTCATAGCTGTACAGTTTTTCTTGTAAATCAGAGACTTTTTTTTCTTGCAATTTTGCCTACTTTTTGTATAAATATGCAGTATTTCCCCCATGTTGCTCCCCCCCAAATTCAGTTTCTCACAAAAATGTAGCATTTTTCTCAAATTTGTCATGGAAAATAAGCCTTTTTCCTTACATATTTGTAAAACAATTTAAATTTCAAATTTATTTTAAATAATTTTTTGACTATCATGAAGTTGCTATTTTTTTCTTGTGAATTTATACTATTTTATCCTAAATTTGTACATTTTTTTCTGGTAAATTTGTTATTTACCTTTTGGGGGGGGGGGGCAAATACCTGAATCCTAAATTTGAAAAGTGAATGTCATTGTAAAAAATTAAATGTCTAGATAATGAATCCAGAGTAACTTTTTAATACCAGGATGACTTTGTCGCTATGTTCATAATGCCTCTGTAGACAGGATAACTGTTACTTTTATCATAGTCTAGCTGACTAAATCACACATAGTGTCCTTAGTTCATCTACTTGGTAAAAAAAATAGCTACATAGTGGTAAGTTTCATCCACACTCAGCAGCTGCATTAACCTCAGTTCTGTGGCTAGAATGATGATCATGGCTGAACGGCTGCACGGTGGCGCAGTGGTTTAGCACTGCGGCAGCACAGTTTACCCTCGGCCGGGGGATCGCGGGGATCATGAGATCGTGGGTTCGATCCCAGCCCCCGACCAACAGTGAGCTGTGTGGAGTTTGCATGTTCTCCCCGTGTTGCGCGGGTTTACTCCGGGATTTCTCCGGTTTCCTCCCGCATACCAAAAACATGTAGGTTTAGGGCGCTCGCGTACGCAGCGACCAGCAGCCGGTGGCCTGTCACCAGACTGCAAACCAAATCTACCTACGGGTACAAATAAGTAACAAAAAAAAAAAAATGGTATCAAAATAAACTAGACCACCTAATGCACCTGCTGATAGCACTGTTAAGATGCTATTAAGAGAGAAGAAGGGGGGAAACATTTTACATCTTTCCAAGTTTTTTGCATGGGAAATTCTTGCATGAATTACATCTTCCAAAATTGTCAGTGAAGTACAGTACCTCTCTTTAACCATTTGAACATTAATTGAGTTTATTTTATGTCAGGAGCAAGAATGTGAAAGCGACAGCAGCAGGGATAACAAAGATGAAGAGAGGGAGGAGAGAGATGGCCCAGGTGACCAAAGGGAAAGCGAGGCAGCACAGGAGGCACAAGTGACCAGGTAACAATAAAAAATGAACTTTGCACCTTAGAGAACAGACTGCTGACTAGATCATCATAATAATGTTCTGGTGGACAAACTAATGAATTTTAGACTTATCCTAATAAGTGACTGGCATTTTCTTTTTGTTCATGTGATTTCCTCACAGACAGACACAGGGTGAGGGCAGCAGTCAGGCAAATCCATTCTGTTATTATCACTGTATAGTGATTTAGCTAAGAGTCAGGCTAAGATTAATCCTAGTTACTTGTCTGTCAGTGCAGGGGTCAATGCTATGAGAAATCAATGCTTTTCAGATCATTAAACTGTAATCGTGTTTAGTGATGTGGGATGATGGGAGTTGTTGTCCACTAGACGTTTAAACAAAAACTAAATTTAACTCTGTTATTATATGACAGCAGACAACTTTAATTATGTGGAAAGTTATCTTTTAAATTGACAAACATATATGTGTAACTCATGGCAAAATTTGACTGAGATCAAAAGATAATGTTGCTCTTGCCATTCATTTCAATAGAGAATTTTTCTTGATTTAAGGTTCAATATGCAGAAGTGGAGGGGACATGACTTAGGCTCTCTATACGGGCAGAGATCTCAACTCCCCAATGTTTGAAACAAAGTTACGCCCTTGGTTGAAGTAGTTTCTGTGCCCCTAGTCTTTAAATATTCCTTTAGACATCTGTTATCTTCTACAAGGCAGTCTCTCTCTGGACTGTATGGATGGGGAGAGAGAGAGAGAGAGAGAGAGAGAGAGAGAGATACCGATACCTCAGATATTTCACCTATAAACTTTGCTTGGTTTTGAATAAAACTATTTTTAAATCTGTTCAGCCAGCATGGAGAATGATAACACATGCACCCGATGATCCAAATGCCATCCCACCACCACCAACCTGGTTGTGGTGATCCCTGAAAATGTAACTGCATTAATCGAGAGGATAATGGGGAGTAGTAAGTGCCTTTGCCCTTGAATTGGGGATTACCTGGTGGCAGCATTGCCAGATATGGTTCGACACACAAGAGACTTTCTCTGTGGAAGCAAACAAAAACAAATCAAAACATGACTCCATGAAAAGTAATAAATTGCTCAATTACATTATTTTATTTCCATTTCTTAAAAAACAGTTCCACAATAATGACGGTGATATTGTTGCTGTTATAATTACAGTTTTCTTCAGTTGCTTGAGCAGTTTTGACAAACAGGGCCTCGTTTTTCAGAACATTCCTCACAATTAACACAATAGCACACCCAAGTAGCACATGACCTCAGATCATTTACAAAATGAAACACTTCAGTCAAAACAACACAATTTCTTACAAAAACCCTATTTTCTTGTCATAACATAAACACATCCATCATATGATCTGACTGTTTTTGTTTTTGTTTGTTTTCAGTTTAAACACCTGTGTGCTCAGCCAGAAACACTTTTTGCATTTACACAGAGAAGGTGTAAAAATAAATTCACCAACATCACATGACACCAGTTGTGCAGACTAATGAAAATATTTATTTCTTTTCATGTATTCAAGTCGGTCAATAGTGAACATTTCAACTAAACATTCATAACAAAACATTTTCAAGTTTTTATACAGTATTACTGAATGTGCCATTATACTGTAAGCTCACAGTAGTAACAGAACGTATCCACTTCAGTACTGGAAAAAAAAACATCATCTCTCCACTTATGGATCTGGCCACAGCGCATCATCAACATCACAGGCTGTTTTCATGCGCAAGGCAACATAGGAAGAATCTTCTGGAGTGACGAGTCCACCCTTGTATTGATGCTGCATCAATGTGGTCGCAGGTTTGTTCCATGGCTTGAATGAGGGGCATCTGGGCATACAGTAAGAGATCACAAACCCCACAACAAACCCCATCCACCCCACAACCGGGAGGTCGGGGTTCAAGTCCCGGCTGGGTCATTCCAAAGACCATATAAAAATGGAATTTCCTGCTGTCCAGCTTGGTGCTCAGCAAAAATGGAACGGCGGAGGGAAATGTGGGCGGCAGTGGCTTAGAAGGTACAGTAGAGCGGGTCGTCCAACAACCAGAGGGTTGGCGGTTTGAAGCCTGCTCTCCCCAGACGTCCTGCCATTGCGTCCCTGGGCAAGACACTTTACCCACCTTGTCTCCAGTGACCATGACACTGAGTATGAATGTGTATAAATGCTTGGTAGTAGTCAAAGAAGCCGTTGGTTTGGAATGGCAGCCACATTTCATTCAGTCTACCCCAGGGTGGCAGTGGCTACACTAGTAGCTTAGCACTTCAATGTCTGTCTGGAGAGAATAAATAATGGACTCACTGTAAGTGCTTTGAGATGCCATTTGACATGTAAAGCACCATATAATCTTATCTATTATTATTATTATTATTATTATTATTATTATTATTATACAGTAACTCCTCTATGGGGTTATGAAAGAGGGACTATTTTGGAAGGTGTTGGACTGTAAATTCTGTATGCTGATTAAACCAGTTTTGGACCAGAGCAGAGTGATGAAAAGAGACATTGTCCCAGAAGACAATGTATCACATCTGGTCCCTTTGGCTTGCTGCTGTGATAATGTGTAAAAATGGAAGAATGAGGTCAGTGTTGTAAGGACCAACCCAGTCTCTAATAAATGTTTTCCCACCCCTCTAAAAACATACATTTGCACGTTAAATATATATATATATATATATATATATATATATATATATATATATATATATATATATACTGTATATACTGTATATATTAAAAAAAACATGCCTTGGTATGGTTTTACAAGCTCACTCACTGCACATACAGTCCTCATCACGCATGTGCATCTTTTACTTTGGTTTCCCAATGCTCACTCAGTTGGTGGGAGGGGGATGGCAGAAGGTTATCTACACAGCCATTCATCCAACAGACACAAAAACACTCGAGTTCAACTCCCACTCTCGTCTGTGACTGGTTTTTTTCTTTGTTTTTTTTCCTTACTTTGTTTTTCACTCCACTAATGAAAGGCTCCTGTGAGGTTTGGGTTAGTGATTAAAGTATGGGTAGTTGGTGATGCTGAAAGACAATAAAAGTGAAAAAAAAAACATTACACACCTTTCTTAAAGCTGTAAATGCCAAATACCCACTGCACGTCAAAAATATTTTTTACGTGCCTGTGTATGTTTTCTCTGGGTGACAGGTACGTTTTCTCTGTTTTTTAGCTGAGACTGGGCTCTTAGGACCCACGTCTTCTTCTGACACCATGCATTTTTGTTAAAGACAGGTGACTGTTATGTTGTTATTAGGACGTATTATTGTGTGACACGGGTGGTGGCTCCACCTTTTCGGTTCCGCCACCACCCGGGGTATAAGAGGGCTGTAAGGAAGAGGGGCGGTTTCTTGACCTCCTCTCAGCCTGACGGCAGTGCCTTGTATTATACAAGTGAGTCTATAATAAAGTCGTGTTCAGTTTAACACTCAGTCTCGTTCTTGGTTCTCGCTTTACCGACATAACATTTGGCGATGAGGGTAAAAGTATGGATGCGGAGGTTTCTACTATTTGGCCGTTTTTGGAGCTTCCTGGTGAGCCGCCTGTCCCTTGGGTGAGGTGGTTCGCCGCATTCCAAAATTACTTGGTGGCATTGAACCTTGGTAGTCTGGAGAAGTTGCGGGCAAGGGCACTGTTGGTTCACAACTTGGGAATGGAAGTACAGTGTATCCTTAGTACCTTAGGCGACAGTGATAGCTTTGTTGAAGTGGTTGAGCTAACGGTGCGACATTTTCGTGCCCCAGAAAAAGTCATCATCAGGAGGATTCAGTTTCAGCAGTGCCGCCAGCGGACGAGTGAGTCAGTGCAGCGGTATGTAGCAGACTTACGTCAGCTGGCCAAGGACAGTCAGTTCAGAGCGTTAGAGGAAGAGATGGTATGTGACCAGTTGGCAGAACATACCCTTTGCTCGGCAGCAAGGTCGCAGCTCCTAACAAACTTGGGTGAGTTGACGTTACCCATGGCCATCGAGTTAGCTCAATGGTGTGAGGCGGCAGATAAGCTATCATGGGAGCTTGGTGAGAGAGTGTCACTCCACCATTTTCAACCACAGTCAACGGCGCAAGCAGTGGACCTGGACAACGACAATGGTGCAGAGGATGAAGAATGCACCAATGCTGTAAAGATGAAGTCTGCCCCGGGATTGCCCAGGTGGTTGGGTTGTGGGTCCACCGAGCACCATTATAAGGCAAGAGAGTGTACGGCAAGAGTAAGGCGCTGCGGCACATGCGGATTCTTGCATCATTTCGCCAGGGCATGTTACAGGTTCGAGCGAGGGGATCCAAGACACAAGGAGGATCTACCCACTTCACCTCCCACGGTTGTTCGCAGTGTATCCCCAAGTGTCAACCATTGTATGGTGGAACTGGATGGAGTAACAGTGCCGCTGCTGATTGACATGGGAGTGGTGAGATTCTTTTTTTTTTTTTTTACTTATTTGTACCCGTAGGTAGATTTGGTTTGCAGTCTGGTGACAAGCCACCGGCTGCCGGTCGCTGCGTGCGCGAGCGCCCTTAACCTACATGTTTTTGATATGCGGGAGGAAACCGGAGAAATCCTGGAGTAAACCCACGCAACACGGGGAGAACATGCAAACTCCACACAGCTCACTGTTGGTCGGGGGCTGGGATCGAACCCACGATCTCATGATCCCCGCGATCCCCCGGCCGAGGGTAAAACTGTGCTGCCACAGTGCTAAACCACTGCGCCACCATGCAGCCCATTCATGTTTTGATTTTTTGATTCATGTTAGATTGGGCAACCGTGAGGAGTTCCTTCTCACAGTATCGGGTTGGAGAAGAGTGGTTGGGCTGTGGTTTGTGGGACCGGCTGATTCCGCGACCGATGGACAGAGCTGTGTGGGACGAACCTTTGCCTAGTAATCTGGACAATGAGCAGGACCAATTCCACCCAGGGCCATCGCGGGAGGGTCCCGGTGCCAGCGCCAAAGTAACCCTAGTTGAGGGAACTGGGCGGCATGGTGGGATGCCCGTGACGGCAGGTGGTGCAGAGTGGAGGGCCCATTCTACTCTTGGATTTCGGCTGGAAGGTATCGGAGAGCAGGGAGTCACAACAGCGATGCCGGCAGCAAAAATGAAAGAGAGCAGGGCAGGACCGGCTGGCACGATGAAACGACGTGCCAAACAGAGACACTGGAAGTCGAGTAGGGCCCCTCTGGGGGCTGTAGATGTGGCCCGGCCCATTGAGGTGGCCCGGTCAAGGGGTGTTCAGGACAAACACCAACGAGAAGATGACCAGGGGAGGCTGCAAGTGGTGGCTGTTGGGGAGGATGCCTGCCTCCAACTATCTGATGGCTCGTGGAGGCATCCCTATGAGCTGCGGCACGTCAAAGAGGAGAAGGTGGTGTTTGGACTTTGACATGGGTCATCCCCGGGAGCGAAGAAAAGAGGGTGCACCGGAGGGGAACCATCTGATGGTTCTCTAGGGGGAGGGGTCCTCTACTGGGGCAGACTGATTGTTGGGCGATGTATATAATGCATGGTGATGGAAATGAGGGATAACCGAATTGTATATTAGTTCTCTTAATTGGATTGTTTTGTGTTTTATACTATTTATTTTAGGAACACAGCAGTTCTCTGTTTAATGGACTGTGCTTTCAGTATAGATGGCAGAATAATCCATCTTGCCGTATAGGGGTGGAACAGTAGTCCACCTGTCCCCCCCTAGTTTTAACTGGTTTTGAGTGAGTGTGATAGATTGTTTAGGTATTTCTGCTTAGTTTTAGTGCATGATTCAGGTTCCAAATTGGGGAGGGTTTTGATTGCATGTGTGTGTTGGACCTTTTTTTTTTGAAGGGGGGGTGTTATGTTGTTATTAGGACGTATTATTGTGTGACGTGGGTGGTGGCTCCACCTTTCTGGTTCCGCCGCCACCCGGGGTATAAGAGGGCTGTAAGGAAGAGGGGCGGTCTCTTGACCTCCTCTCAGCCTGACGGCAGTGCCTTGTATTATACGAGTGAGTCTACAATAAAGTCGTGTTCAGTTCAGCACTCGGTCTCATCCTTGGTTCTCGCTTTACCGACATAACAGTGACCTGTGCTCTTTATATAGTGCTTGTAACAAACCTAATTAGTGTGTCTATAATTATGCACCAGTGTGTGTGAGTGCACACCAGGTGGCTGTGTTTAACAAATTTTTTTCATGGCTGTGTTTATTTGAAATCGCAAGGAAGTGACATTGTGATGTATTTCTGTGTCAACTGTATGCAGTAGAGTGTAGTGTTTTGCAAATCACTGTGTGAAGTGTTTTGCAAAAAGGGTGAAGCTGACAATGTGTTTATAATTATGCAAATCTGGGCTGGTATTTTGCAACTTGAGTGTCAGGTTTTGCTAATTGTGGGACAGTTTTAATTTTAGTGTGTAAGCAATTGCAAAAAACTGTATTATAACAAACTGTTGATGGTCAGACTGTAAAGCAACTTTAAAATGCAATTTAACCATGAAACAAAGTCACCCTCCTTAAAGGATGCAGATATGACAAAGAAAATATGGAAGAAAAATAATATATTATGAAATCCGTTTCAAATCTGGATCAAAAATGCATTCCAAGCAATGTAGAAATGTGCCTCTAGTGATGAATAATATTGCTTCAAATGGGAATACTCTATCCTCTATTTGATGAGTTTCCTTGAACACGAGCAGAGATCCTCTCAGTTCTTTTGTAGCTCAGCTCCTTGTTTCATATGTGGCATGGCTTGTCCAGAGAATACAAATTCCGGTCAGATTTTCAAGGCTTACATGGGCATCCAGTGACTGTAAAAGCAGGCTCATATCTTCTCAGCCATAATAGTGACCTTCCAACTCAGCAAGAAGATTCTGTTATTTTTCCTCTGTGCCTGAAGTCTGACCATTTCACCCCTGAAATGTCTAATTTCACTTCCCCTGCTGTGTTCACTGAGGGTTTTTATCTTATCAAACGTTTCTTGTTCAGAGATTTTGGGTGGGTCACTTGGGTCTGTTTCACCATGATCCAGCAGTAAACCTTACCCACCAGCTCGCTGTGTTTCCATAGAAACCATTAGAGGACATCAGCATGGCCAGTAGAGAAACAAAAGCCTTCACTTCTTTTTGTCTTCTTTTGTGGGGAGAAGTTAGTTTTTAACATGTGATGAGGACGCCAACAGAGGACAAGCTAATGTCATCAAATAGAAAATAAATGAAGATAAGTATTTCTCCTCAGTCTTGGATGTCGCCTCCGTCTCTTTCATATTTTTTCTTTCTGTTCTGAACTTTAAAGCTGAAAGATACAACCACACAGTTCTCTGTTGAGGTTTTAGATATCCCTCTATTTAAATCTTAAGCCCACAGGCAGGACTTTACCACCCACATTTTCTTTGAACCGTTTTTCCACGGCTGTATTCCCACTGGGGCGGCACATCTCTTTCATCTCGACTCAACATGAGCATGAAGGTGGCACATGTACAACATGCAGCAATGCACCAAGGGCAATCCAATTTACTCTGTGCTCCTTTCCATTCCTCAGTCAACATAAGCATGAATAACGGAAGCATGTCTCATGTCAGTTTTATTTCTCCTTTCCAGTGTTAAAAAACAACACAAACAGCCTTTATGAATGTTTTACAAGCTTCAATCTCACATCTATGTATTTAGTGTGTTAAATCATCTGGTACCAAGCAGTAAAAGCAAAAACACTGTTGACATTTCCCATGAAAGGGTTCATCTTGGGTGAGTTGAAGAATACAAAACTCTAGGATTTGAATGGAAGCCAAACATTTTTCTAGCAGGAAAGGGGGCAAAGCGAAGATGTTCTGTCTGGCTGTGGTCACTGACAGTCCCTGAACTACCACATAATTATCAAAAAGCAAAACATAATTATCATTGGAAAACGTTTCAAAATTAAATAATTATAAAATTTGGGGGCTTAACATACAACAGAAGCTGAAATACTGAAGATGTCAAGAAAAGTTTAAAAGCTCATCACCTGTTACACCTGACAGAGAGATACTGTATTTCTCAGTCCCATAATCTGAGAGAAATCAATGATACCCTTAATTAATAGCAACATAAACTGGACTTTATAGTAAAGATTGCAAAGCTAAACTGATTGACATCTAAAAAAGATCCCACTGAGGTGGAAAAGTATTTGAAGCACTCTGGAAGTTAAACAACAAAGTAGGAGGAAAATGTAAAAGTCAGGAAACCACAAACTTCAGACTTTCAGAAAGATTTGGAGAAAGGGCATCTAACAGTTTGTGGCTTTATTTTTAAAGAGGCAAAGCCAAAAATTTCCCTAACCAACATGAAACTATGCATAGAACAGCTCGAGAAGAAGATAGAAAAAGTAGCTGAAGGTCAGTGATTATGAGAATTCAGTGAAGGAGGCTATTTTACAAAGACAGGCAGAGGAACAGGTGTTGAGTTTAGGAGGAATGAAAGTACAGTATGCTTTATCATTAATGTTCTGTATCAATATAGGAGCTGTCAATGAGATGCATCTTACAGTTAATAAATTTCCATAACCCTGCCTCTTAGATAATTTACTTATTTAATTTACTGATTTATATGGACTCATTCACTTCTTTCAATGAATTATCAGAAATGTACATTAAAAATGTGAATATGTTGGACGGAAACCCAGTAATTGATACCAAAGGGCACCAGTCATGGTCTGCTCTGCTCATTATTCCCAGCTGCGTGTACACCTGGTCTTCATCACGCCTGGCCTATTTCTACCACGCTGCCCGAGCCTGCAGTGCGGAGATGTCTCATTGCGCTCCAGACGAGCTTCATCACCAAACTCTACAGTCAGTTGTAGTCTCAGCCCAAGCCTGCTTCCACCATCGCTGGAGAATTCCTTCAGCTGCTCACGTAAGCTCCAACTTTCTACTCACCTTGTCTTCCAGTCCCCTGTGCACAGGCGGAGTCCGTGGTGGCGGAATCTTCCTCTCTTCCTCCTTGGCAGTGGATTCCTTCCTCTCTTCCACTATGCCAACACTCCCTAGACACTCACCCGCAGGAGCTGCACTCTCTACAGAAGGGCACTGTCTTCCTGGCCGTAGCCGTCATGCTGAACCTGAGCCTCTCACCATCTGCTCCCACAGTAAGCTACAATGTAACTGTCTACTTCCAGCAGAGGCCCTTATTAACCATTCCTCTCTGTGTGTTCCTAGGGTTGCCAGGCTGTACGGTGTACTGCTCTGTTCCCTGCAGTTCCTGCCTGCACTTATATACACCAACACACCATTTGTTGTTAATAAACCTAATTGTATCTCTTCAGAGTCTGTGTTTTGTCACTGGGTCACTAAACCATGTGAGTACATCTCCGCCAGAATAACCCAGCTGACAGCACTTTGGTGCACCATGTCAACCACATGGAGATCCGAATAGGTCAATTGGCTTATCAGCAGCAATCCATTTTAACCCAATTCGCTCGTGTCACTGACCAATTAGACCTGCTAACTAGCTCCCAGCCTTTTCCCCAGGCCTTACCTATTCCCAACAGCTCCTCAGCTCCCGCTAGCTTACCTGCTAACCAACTCAGACAGGGGCCCTCGGCTCGGCTCACTCCTGTTCCTACCCCCAACCACTTTAGCGGCAAACTAGGAGAGGCCAAGGGTTTCGTCATGCAGTGCGAGGTAGTTTTCCAGCGGGTACCTGAGGACTTCACTACTGACCATAGTAAGATCGGCTACATGATCAACTTGTTGGAAGGAAGAACGCTAGCATGGTCTTACGCGGTGATGGCTAGGGCTAATTACGCTAGCCTGACTTATGGTCAGTTTATCGGAGAGTTTAGTGAGGTGTTTGACTATTCAGACCGAGACAGTATGCTTACCTCTCGGTTACTAAACTTGAGACAGGGTACCAAGGCTGTAGCTGATTATGCTGTTGGCTTCCGGGTAGCGGCTACCGAGGTGGGGTGGGAGGACGCTTCCCTCTGTAGCATTTTCATTAGGAGCCTTAGTCCTAGCCTTCCGGACAAGCTAGCTCCCCTAGAGAAGCCGACTAAGCTATCTGAGCTAATTTCCCTAGCCATTAGTCTAGATAATAGGCTGAGGAAACGGGCGGAGGAATGTGAATCCTATGGTCGCTCAGGGACCCAGTACTGTCACGCCCCTCTAACCTCCCTATTGGCCCTTCCACCTTCTGACTCCTCTGTGACCCCGGAACCTATGGTAGTGGGACAGTCTAAGTTGACTGGTGGAAACACAGCGCCGCCGTGAGTTAGGGTTGTGCCTCTATTGCGGGAGTGAGGAGCATGAGGTAGCATCTTGCCAGCTTCAGCCAAAAGAGGGAGTCCGTGCATCGCAGTAGGGGGACTCACAGACTCACCTCAGCCTAACCCCCTATCCGGTTCTTACATAAACATACTGAAATTCCCACACAGGCTTTAATCAACTCAGGGGCAGAGCAAAGTTTTATTTCTAGGGACCTGGTAACCCGTTTGGGGCTTCACTGTTTCCCTCTTAAGTCTCCGCTATGGCTGATCGCACTGTCAAAAGCCTCCATGGCCATGGTGTCCTAGCAAACGGCCCCAGTGTCCGTCATTGTCTCAGGGAATCATCGGGAGGAGTTACAGTTCTTCATGTTGCCGATTTCATCGTCCCCAGTCATCCTCGGTTTTCCCCGGTTACGCCTCCATAATCCCACTATTGATTGGCGCTCAGGTAGTATTAAGTCATGGAGTTCGTTTTGCCTCAGCGCCTGTCTCCAATCAGCTGCTTGCTCACCGTCCATGCCCTTGGGGGCTCCCACCACTGCGCCCCCGACCTGTCTAGAGTTCCCCCTGAATATCATGACCTTGGAGCCATCTTTAGCAAGATCCAGGCCCTATCCCTTCCCCCCCACCGGCCGTATGATTGTGCCATAAACCTCTGCCCGGGAGCTCCGCTTCCATCTAGCCGGCTGTACAGCCTTTCTCCGCTGGAGCGGGCAGCTATGGAGGCCTATATCAAGGAATCTCTGAGTTTTGGCATAATCCGTCCATCTTCTTTGGCAGTGGGGGTGGGTTGTTTTTTTTTTTTTTTGGCAAGAAGGACGGCTCTTTGAGACCCTGCATTGATTTCGGGGAATTGAACAACATCACCATCAAGGATAAATACACTCTTCCCTTGCTTAACACTGCCTTTGACTCTCTCCAGGGGGCGTCCTGGTTCACCAAGCTGGATCTGCGCAACATCTACCATCTGGTGCGGATCCATGAAAGAGATGAGTGGAAGACGGGTTTTCGGACCTCTAGTGGTCATTTTGAATATCTGGTGATGCCCTTCGGTCTAACCAATGCACCTGCTGTATTCCAGCGGCTTATTAATGATGTGCTGAGAGACTTCCTGTGTCTTTTCGTATTTGTCTACTTGGATGACATCTTAATCTTCTCCCGATCTCGAGAGGAACACCAGGTGCATGTGAGGCGAGTGCTGCAGCGGCTGTTGGAGAACCAGCTATATGTCAAGGATGAAAAATGGAAGTTCCATGCCTCCAAGACATCCTTTTTGGGGTTTATCATCTCGCATAAGGAGATTCACCCGGATCATGGCAAAATTAAGGTGGTGGTGGAGTGGCTGACCCCGTCCTCCAGGAAGCAGCTCCAGCAGTTCCTGGGGTTTGCTAACTTCTACCGCCGGTTCATCAGGAACTACAGCGGCCTGGCCCTTCCCCTGGCGTGCCTCACGTCGACCAAAGTACCCTTCCAGTGGACTGAGGAGGCGGCTACGGCCTTTGCGGACCTCAAGAGGCAGTTCTCCGAGTCTCCCATCCTGGTGCAGGTGGATCCTAATCTTCAGTGTCTAGTTGAGGTAGACGCCTCGGATTCTGGAGTGGGTGCCGTCCTATCTCAGTGCTCCCCGGCTGATGGTAAGGTCTGACCATGTGTCTTCTTCTCCTGGCGGCTGTCCCCTCCGGAGCGCAATTATAGTATCGGGGACAGGGAGCTTCTGGCTGTTAAGCTGGCACTGGAGGAGTGGCGCCATTGGCTGGAGGGGTCCTCGCAGCTGTTTGTGGTTTGGACGGACCACAGGAACTTGGAGTACCTTCGGACGGCCAAGCGCTTGAATGCTCGCCAGGCCCACTGGTCTTTGTTTTTTGGACGTTTTGACTTTACCATCATGTACCATCACGGGCCCAAAAACACCAAGCCGGACGCCTTCTCCAGGCAATTCACCATGGATGCCTTTGACCCTGAGGATCATCCCGTCCTTCCTGCCTCCTGTGTCGTGGGTGCCCTCTCGTGGGGGATTAAGGAGAAGGTCCGGAGGGCGCAAGAGACTGAAATGGACCCGCACAGGGGGCCAGCAGGTAAGATGTTTGTCCCATCGGCCGTCCAGGGTGACGTTATTCACTGGGCCCACTCCTCTAAGTTTGCCTGCCACCCAGGAAGACGGCGCACGGAGGAGCTTCTGCAACGTTCGTTCTGGTGGCCCTCTCTTCAAAAGGACATCAGGGAGTACGTCCATGCTTGTCCCCAATGTGCCACCGGCAAGTTCCCATCATCCTCTCCAGCTGGGTTGCTCCATCCTCTCCTAGTTCCGGGCAGGCCCTGGTCCCATGTGGCATTGGATTTTGTCACCGGCCTCCCTCCTTCCAACAACCACACCATTGTACTCACCATAGTGGACAGGTTCTCCAAGGCAGCCCATTTTGTTCCCCTTCCGGGTCTGCCTACGGCCAAGGAAACAGCATACCTTTTGGTTCTACATGTGGTGAGACTGCACGGGATCCCCCTGGACACTGTCTCTGATCGGGGGCCCCAGTTTATCTCTCAGGTGTGGAGGTCATTTTGTAATGCCCTTGGGGCTATGGTGAGCCTGTCATCCAGTTACCATCTTCAATCGAATGGCCAGTGTGAACGGACCAACCAGGAGTTGGAGGCAGCGCTGCGGAGCGTGGCATCAACCAACTCAGCCTCGTGGAGCTCAAATCTGCCATGGATCGTGTACGCCCACAACTCAACAGTTTCTTCAGCCATAGGTATGTCCCCTATTCAGGCTTTACTCAGGTATTCTCCCCCTTTATTTCCCGAAGAAGAGGGTGACATCTCTGTACCATCGGTCCGGGCGCACCTGAGACGCTGTCAGCAACTGTGGAGAGCAACCCAGGCTGCGCTGCGCCGCATGGCTGAACGCAATTCCTCGGTGGCTGACCGCCACAGGACCCCAGCTTCTTCATATCAGGTGGGCCAGCAGGTTTGGTTATCTACTAGAAATATCAATTTGAAGGCTGAGCGCAGGAAGATGGCAAAACGTTGTATTGGGCCCTTTGCTATCTCCCGCATCATTAACCCTGTGTCTGTGCGGCTCGACCTCCCCCCCTCCCTCCGCATTTGTCCCACTTTCCATGTCTCCCAAGTGAAGCCTGTGTCTTCCAGCCCCCTGCGTCCTCCTCGCAGGTCTCCATCTCCTCCAAGGATGATCGATGGCCGCCTGGCATGGGGAGTGACTGCTATCCTGGACATCCATCGCCGAGGCCACGGCCTGCAATACCTGGTGGACTGGGAGGGCTACGATCCGGAGTCCAGGTCCTGGGTGTGTCCCGCCTGCATGCTGGATAAAGATCTCATCAGGGAGTTCCATCAGACGCACCCAGGTAGGCTGGAACGACTGCCAAGAGGCGATCATTAGGGGGGACTATTGTCATGGTCTGCTCTGCTCATTATTCCCAGCTGTGCACACACCTGGTCTTCATCACGCCTGGCCTATTTCTGCTGCGCTGCCCAAGCCTGCAGCGCAGAGATGTCTCACTGCGCTCTAGATGAGCTTCATCACCAAACTTTACAGTCAGTCGTAATCTCAGCCCAAGCCTGCTTCCACTGTCGCTGGAGAATTCCTTCAGCTGCTCACGTAAGCTCCAACTTTCTACTCACCTTGTCTTCCAGTCCCCTGTGCACAGGCGGAGTCCGTGGTGGCGGAATCTTCCTCTCTTCCTCCTTGGCGGCGGATTCCTTCTTCTCTTCCACTATGCCAACACTGCCTAGACACTCACCCGCAGGAGCTGCACTCTCTACAGAAGGGCACTGTCTTCCTGGAATAGCCGTTGTGCTGAACCTGAGCCACTCACCATCTGCTCCCACAGTAAGCTACAGTGTAACTGTCTACTTCCAGCAGAGGCCCTCATTAACCATTCCTCTCTGCGTGTTCCTAGGGTTGCCAGGCCGTACGGTGTACTGCTCTGTTCCGTGCAGTTTCTGCCTGCACTTACACACACCAACACATCATTTGTTGTTAATAAACCTAATTGTATCTATTCGGAGTCTGTGTTTTGTCACTGGGTCACTAAACCATGTCAGCACCTTTAGATTACCTTTGAAAGGAGACTAGAATTAAGACATGGATGAGAACATTCTTCCTTTTCTTAAATGTAATAAAGTCCCATTTATAGAAAGCTTATGTCTCGATGTGGCATTCTGAAGGAAGTTCTTGGTGCCAACAACAGTGTTAATGCCTCAGTCAAAACACGCCATATGGGCTATTACGGCCTGTTTGCATGCAGATTTTTGGCCTAATATGACATGCCATGCAAGTGTTTCTTGCAAATTTTTAGAGGTATGAAGAATGTTGGACATGTCCAACAAACTCTTTGAATTCTTTGCAACCAAGAGGTTAGAAGTGTGATGTGCTTCACCCGCAAGGAGTTTGCATGCTAGACGTATGATTTTTAAGGTCATTGGGAAGAAAAATCATGGTATAACATGATAAAACTAAGGTGAACCCACGGATGTCTCCTTGGGTTCGTGCTCACCGCCTGAGGTCTTTGTGGGTCCAGCTTCTCCTGCCGACGTTGTCGCAGGTGCTCTGTCCCAACCCAGGGCCTAAGTGGGTGCTGCTTTTGCTTCAGCCAAGGTCGTCGCAGGTGCTCCGTCCCAGCCCGGGACCTCCGTGGGTGCTGCTCCCACTCCGAATGAGGTCTTCGTGGGTGCTCTGTCCCAGCCCTGGACATCCAAGGGTGCTGCTTACCCATCAGCTGAGGTCATCATGGGTGCTCCGTCCCAGCCTGGAACCTCCGTGGGTGCAGCTCCTTCTCAGTCCAGGTCTACCGAGGGTGCAGCTCTGACCCAGTCCGGGTCTACCGAAGGTGTAGCTCTGACCCACTCCGGGTCTACCGAGAGTGCAGCTCTGACCCAGTCAGGGTCCACTGAGAGCGCAGCTCTGACCTGGTCCGGGTCCTCCGAGGGTGCAGCTCTGACCTGCTCTGGGTCCACCAAGGGTGCAGCTCTGACCCGGTCTGGGTCCACCAAGGGTGCAGCTCTGACCCAGTCCGGAGCCTCCGAGGGTGCAACCTCGTTCCCGTCCAGAGCTTCCACAGGTGCAACCTCGCTCCAGCCTGGAGCTACCATGGGTGCAACCTCGCTCCGGCCCGGAGCCTCCATGGGTGCAGCTTTGCTCCAGCCTGGAGCCTCCGCGGGTGCTGCGTTGCTCCCGCCCGGAGGCATCGAGGGTGCTACAGGCCAGTCTGAGGGCGTTGTGGTTCCCCCTCCTCTGCTAGATGCCCTCGTGGCTCCCTCTCCTCTGCCCGAGGCTGTCGTGGTTCCCCCTCCTCTGCCCGAGGCTGTTGTGGTTCCCTCTCCTTTGCCCAAGGCTGTCGTGGTTCCCCCTCCTCCACCTGATGTTTCCATGGTTCCCCCTCCTCTGTCTGACGTCATCGTGGTTCCCCCTATTCCTCCATCCCTATTCCACCCGGCTGCACGGTGGCGCAGTAGTTTAGCACTGTGGCAGCACAGTTTTACCCTCGGCCGGGGGATCGCGGGGATCATGAGATCGTGGGTTCGATCCCAGCCCCCGACCAACAGTGAGCTGTGTGGAGTTTGCATGTTCTCCCCGTGTTGCGCGGGTTTACTCCGGGATTTCTCCGGTTTCCTCCCGCACACCAAAAACATGTAGGTTTAGGGCGCTCACGCACGCAGCGACCAGCAGCCGGTGGCTTGTCACCAGACTGCAAACCAAGTCTACCTACGGGTACAAATAAGTAACAAAAAAAAAAAAAATCCTCCTCATCTCTGGTTGTCCCAGTTGGGCAGCCGCCCTCTGGACCACCTTTTTTGTGTTGGTGGTTAAAGAACTCTGGCCTGACAGACTGTGCTGTTGGGTTGGGTGGCTCATATTCTCCGGCAAGCCACCCGACTCTCACCACCTCGCCGTCTGCCAGGCCTTGGACTTTGGCTGGCCACCAGAACTGTCGAGCTCTTTGGTCCAGGGGGCCAAGGTCCCTGGTTCTGCCTGGTGTGGATCCTGAGCGAGGTTTTTTGGTTTTTGTTTTCTCCTAGCCTGGGTTTTGCTGGGGTGGGAGTCATGGGAGTTCTTATTATTTTCTCTGGTTTGTTTCAGTCCCCCTGTGCCTGGGTCCCCCTCCTCCCACCTGGGGTGGGGTTGTTTTCTTGTCTTTTGGTGGGTGGGTTCTTAGTGTGGGTGGGTTCTTGTTCTTCATTGTTGCCCGGGGTGTCTGGTGACCACCCCTTGGGGGGGAAGGGGCTCTGTCATGATCTGAGCGTGGGGGGATTCCACCATGTTCTCTTTGCCTTTTGATTTTCCTTATTTGTATAATGTGGTATTTTGAGTTCTATGCTTGTTAAGTTATCTCTAGTTTGTTTTCACATATTCAGTATTGTTTCTTTGTATGATTTATTTTCCTGTTTACTTTCAGGGTAGTTTTGTTATTTATATATTTGGGTTTATTTGTCCTTATTTGTTTTCACTTTATATTTTCCAGTGTCTTCTCTTTCTTTCTCTCTCCCGAGGCTGCAGGTGCCAGGGGCACTTCTGGGTTTTTCCTTGCTGTGGGCGGTGCCCCTGTTAAGCTGTCAGCTCCATTTTGTCTCCTCATACTCACAGCTGATTGTCATTTTCGCCCCAGCCCGCTCATGTGATTCACACCTGTCATCATTTGTTTCTAGCCTTATTTAAGGGTCGTTATGTTCATTCGTTTTGGCTGAAGTCTTGAGTTTCTCTTTCCTCGTCTCCACCAGAACGCAGCCCTCATTCTGATATGCTCAACCTGGAAGTTTGCTTGCTTGTTTGAATTTTGTGTTGGTGTACTGTTTTGGACTTTGTGTTTTGCTGTTTTCAATAAATCTCACAAACTGCAGTCCAGTGCATGGGTCTTTCCTCTCTGCCCCGAGGTGCAATTCATGACAGATTCCCCCTCTAAAAGAATATATACAGTATATATTTTTTTTTTTTCCGGTTCCGGTTCCGCCGGACCGGCGGCGCCACACGAGTTGGCTGCCCATTGCAATAGCCTTTTTTTTATCTTCCTTCTTCTTTCTACACCTTTCACTCTATACATATATATATCACGGACACACAGATCGCCCCAAAGGTCTCCCGAGTCGGCGGATGGAGCCACTGTTTACAGCAGGAGACGTTACAGTAGGAAGAGCTAGTGCTAGCTAGCACTCAACCGCCACCCGGGCTAACGGAGAAACTCGACATACCAGGAACTGTAGCGAAAACGACGGGGGTGCTGGGCTGGAGTTTAGGCGGCATGCAAGAAATATAAGACAGAATAATAAAGAGCGATGACAAGAACCAAGCAGACCGCCCATAAAATCTACTGGAGGAAAAAGCCCCCCAGGAAGCAGCTAGCCACCAAGGCTTCTCGGAAAAGCGCTCCAGCCACCGGCGGAGTGAAGAAGCCTCACCGTTACAGGCCCGTGGCTCTGAGAGAGATCCGTCGCTACCAGAAATCCATGGAGCTGCTCATCCGTAAGCTGCCCATCCAGCGCCTGGTGAGGGAGATCGCTCAGGACTTCAAGACCGACCTGCACTTCCTGAGCTTCATGGCTCGGCAGGAGGCCAGCGAGGCCTACCTGGTGGGTCTCTTCTTCGCTAAGAGGGTCACCATCATGCCCAAAGACTTCCAGCTGGCCCGCCGCATCCGTGTAGAGAGAGCTTAGACTTTCTGCTGCACATTCACCAACCATAATGCTCCGCACTGTGTGTCTATATATATATATATATACACTACCGTTCAAAAGTTTGGGGTCACCCAGACAATTATTTTGTGTTTTCCATGAAAAGTCACACTTATTTACCACCATGAGTTGTAAAATGAATAGAAAATATACTGTAGTCAAGACATTGACAAGGTTAGAAATAATGATTTGTATTTGAAATAATATTTTTTTCCAGATACTCAACCTGCTCAAAGGAAGGTCAGTTTTATAGCTTCTCTAACTAGCTAAACTGTTTTCAGCTGTGCTAACATGATTGCTCAAGGGTTTTCTAACCATCCATTAGTCTTCTGACGCAATGAGCAAACACATTGTACCATTAGAACACTGGAGTGATAGTTGCTGGAAATGGGCCTCTATACACCTATGTAGATATTGCACCAAAAACCAGACATTTGCAGCTAGAATAGTCATTTACCACCTTAGCAATGTATATTAGATATTAGAGTGTATTTCTGATTAGTTTAAAGTTATCTTCATTGAAAAAAACAGTGCTTTTCTTTCAAAAATAAGGAAATTTCTAAGTGACCCCAAACTTTTGAACGGTAGTGTATATATATTTATAGTAATATGTACATATGTTTACTAGCTGTTCTTGTTTTTTCTTGCCTTCTGATTGTTGCTCTGAGTGTTACTATCCCTGTGCTGTTGCAATCCTGGAATTTTCCCTTTGTGGGACTAATAAAGGCATATCTTATCTTATCTTATCTTATCTTATATACATATATATTTTTTTTTTTATTTTTTTTTAAATTGAAAGAATGAGCGAATCATAAATAAATAACCTGTGTACATTGCAGGCAATAAAAAAATCAGACTTAGAGACAGCTGGTTAAATATTTGATAAGGAGTCTTCAGTCAAACCTTTCAGGAAAGGATCAGCCTACAACAAAAATAATGTGATGTGATGGTGCATAGGATTGGAGTGGCACAAAACTGGATTTAAAATGTTTTGTTTTTTTTATTTTAGCTGCTCCACTGTGATTTTTTTCATCATTCATCAAAGGTAAGCAACATTTCTGGGATGTATTTCAGTCTGTAAAAACCTCCTTGGTTATAAATTTGATGATTATTTTATCTAGAAGTCTTACTGATCACACTGAAAGTAAAGGCTCCGCAGTGGCACTTCAACAGCAGGCCACCACTGAGGTTGCCCATTGGTCAGTGGGGATGAAAAACAGGGCAGTGGTTATAATATGATAATATCTACAAACCGATTTTTTTTGTTTGAATACACATTTTTTTTCTAATGAAAAATATTTTTCCAACGAAAGTACTTGTAAATCATGAAAAAAATAGTTAATCTATAATTCACACCACAACAAGGTACAGTCATGAAAAAATTAGGACACCCCATTGTATATTCAGTTCTTTATTAATAAATGTTCACATATCTATGTCTAACTTTGTTTTTGTTTTTATTTGCATTTTTTAACATTTATTTTAGCCAATTTAAGTGGGAAGGAAAGTGGGGGTGTCCTAAAAATGATATGAGGTTGTTAGAATAATTTTGAGCTTAAATTATTCAAAGTCAAACAATCAGACAGAAAGTTGAATTTATGTACATTTATTACAAAAATTTAAGGAGTCACCCCAATGGCAACCTTGGGGGAGAGGTTACAAAGCATGACATTCAGACACACCTAGAATCTCTAAAGGATCCATTCTTCTAAGTCTGATATATATAGGTAGGAGAAAGGAGAGGGAGAATGAGGATAAGGGAAGGGACAGAATGGGACAGTCCTGATAACTGAGCTTATCCAGGCGGGTGTCAGACACTCTGGAGACATGGTGTCATGGAGACATGAGATCCATAAAACTAACGGAATGTCCATCTACCACTGATCTATGTAGGCTAAGTAGTTCCTGTGCATTCCTGTGACCCAAAACAGGTTATGTCAAAGAGATTTAGGATAGCTTGGATCATTCCTTACACCCTGTACTGATCTTCAGTCTGAACTCTCTGATATTGCTCACAGAAACATGCCCTGAATATATGAACTTATTCCACATGGAATGTACATATAAACATTAAACATGGCATATGAAAGGTATGATACTTCTCAAATATAATAATACATTATTAATATCAATAATAATGTAGATAATATGGAATTTTTCTATCAGGGGTGTATTAATTTATTCCTCACTATTTGTTTAGAATTACATTTTACAGAAAATTTGAAAAAGTCTTTAATTCATTTTTAATTGTTTAGTTGTATTACATGAATCTCCCAGTATTTTTAACATTGATATTAAATATCCACATGGCCAAATATGTAAAAAAAAAAAAAAAAAACACACAGGCTTATACAGGGTGCCCGAATTTTTTCACATGACTGTAGGCCTAACTATTTAAACCATCCATTTGCTACAGACGCAGGAAACATATTTGTGTGACTGTTATATTCCCATATCTCCCTACATTGGTTTCACCAGAATCTGTGAGAAAATCCTAATTATCCTGATGTCCTTTTCCTACTGCAGCTTCTCAGCTGAGTTTGTTAAAATGCACAAGATCAATAAACCCTCATGACAGTATTGTTTGACTAGTTAGCTGATTAATTAGAAAGCATTAAATTTCAGTTAAACTGGTCTGCCCGTTCTATTTAATAGCAGAGAAACCATATCAGTTTTTAACAGATTATTGTATTGCATTTTAGGGGTTTGTTTTAAATTGTCTTGTCATATTTATATTTGTATTTTTTAGGTGTGTTTGTTTGTTTGTTTGTTTGTTTGCTAAAACAAACCAATTTCCCCTTGGGGATTAATAAAGTCTGGGCAGCACGGTGGCGGAGTGGTTAGCACTGCGGCAGCACAGCAACTCACCCTTGGCCAGGGGATCCTGGGCTCGATCCCAGCCCCTGACCAACAGTGATCTATATGGATTTTGCATGTTCTCCCCGTGTCTGCGTGGGTTTACTCCGGGATTTCTCTGGTTTCCTCCCACATGCCAAAAACATGCAAGTTAGGTTAATTGGTCTCAAACTGGGGATTCTAAATTGTCCTTAGGTATGAATGTGAGAGTGAATGGTTGTCTGTCTCTCTGTGTTGGCCCTGCGATGGACTGGCGATCTGTCCAGGGTGTATCCTGCCTCTCGCCCAAAGATGCTGGGATAGGTTCCAGCTCCCCCCCCCCCACCCGCGACCCAAAAAGGATTAAGCGGAAGAAGATGGATGGATGGATAGATGGATTAATAAAGTCTATCTATCTATCTATCGCAATGTGACATATAAAGACACTGAATCATTGACCATATGGTTTTTAATCGTTAACTTTAAGAACAAGAATTCAGATTAAACACTTGTTTCTGGTTACACAGATAAACAACATAATATTACAAGATAAAATTATAATAAAAATATTAAATGTGTAAAAATTAATACAACCTGATCTCACTCGACTTTTACGCTGTCTATAGGACTGAATTCAAATCTTCCTCAGGGTGTGCAGAGATGGGATGGGAATTACAGTTAAATATAATCTGTGCAATCCATCAAAATGACTGATGGCTCTGGAAAATTTCCTTGATTGCTAAAAATTACCAGTCAATGACGGAGAATTCTTGGTTACCACAACCTCAGTCTGGCACGTATGCCTTATTTGTGTGTTTTGCAGCATTTCACCTGTGTCTCCCACATAGGCTGTGGAAATTTTCTATTTGCTTCAGGTTCAGGTGGGTCCCTCGTATGCAGACCATTATCACCCTCTCAGCTGATGCAGCCATGGTAATGCCACAGTGCAAGTTTTATTTAAGCCTGGGTCACAACTGGATATATGAATTTAGATATTGTACATCAGCTGTGATTTTCTGGGGCCAGGGATGTCGTAGAGGTTTTGGACAGGCTGAAAGGAGGTCTTGAGACAGTCTTAAGTGTTTCTTGGACCTCGCAGGGTCCACATGAGATGGCCTTACAAACAGGGATTGTACGACAGCCATGAAATCCCTTCTCGCTTCTTGAGATAGAGTTACTACCTGCGTAGGTCACACACATTCCCCACACATGTCGGAGGAGGGTCGCTATGGCACAAGTAAGCCACACTTGTGTCTCATGTGAGATGTTTGTACAGACCACATGGATGGCGTATGTTGTTTTTTTGATGGGTATATGTTAGAATAATTTTGAGCTTAAATTATTCAAAGTCAAAAATCAGGCGGAAAGTTGAATTTATGTACATTTATTATAAAAAATATAAGGAATCACCCCAATGGCCACTTTGGGGGAAGAATTACAAAGCATGGCATTCAGACACGCTTAGAATCCCTTAAGGATCCATTCTTCTAAGTCTGATATATATAGGTAGCACTCATCCTCCTCAGTGTTTGTTCTTTTGTACCTTGCACTCCTCATTTCCTTCATTTCCTAGTTTAGCATCTTATCTGTTTTGGTCAAAACAGATGAGATGCTAAAATAGGCTGAGGAGGATGAGTGCATGGCAGGAGGTGACAGTGAAGAGAAGAAGCAGCATGTTGACTCCGGCCCTCTCATTATAAAGGTCATTAGTAGTTCCTCTCCTCCGGGTGCTGATTAATAACATCATCTAGATCAAAAGGCCGCTTAACTTAAGACCTCTGAATTATGGTTTAGAGAAAATAAGGTCATCAGAGACAGAGGCAGCTCCCTCACTGTTGTGAATGTTCTGCTCTTGAATAAAAACACTTTTATCTTCAGACAGTTTGATTTGCTAAAGTCTGCAGCTACATGATTAGAAAACTATCCAACGTGTTTAATAGCAGGAGCCTTTGTAAAACTCAAAAACCCAAATCTTCACAAACCAATTATACAAATGTTTGATTAGAAACCAGCAAAGGCTGCACTAAATGTCTTTTTGTGTCCCTTTGCATAAAATCCCTTTGCTTCATCAACCTCTGCTGTGTGATCTGGAACCAGACACAGACGAAGTGAAATCTAAATTCATAAAATGTAAGAATAACTGTGACCTTTCTTTCCTTTATTTATTCTACGCCACTTCCCCTGTCACTCTTTTATGTCTAATTTCATAAACCCAACAGCACATTGACTCACTTTTTTCCCCTCTCTCTTTCAGCCATTCACCTGGCTGATTTTAAATTTTAATTTTGCCTCTCGGCAGCGTTCATTATGTGTGTAATTGTCCTGTTTTTTATTGACTGACTTTGCCTGCAGCTCAGAGAGCAGAACAGAGCCACAGCCGGTCTGTTAATGACAGCACACTGAAGGTTCAGGAGTCTCTGATAAACTGCTGTTTATGCTGTTCGGGGATGCAATCAACCATAATAGACCCAGATGTTTAAGCACACTTTTTCATGTTGGGTTCCTGAATGCATGAACTTTGATTTACATTAACCCCTGCTAGGCATTCACACATTATACCATTGCTTTGCACATGAATATGGAATCTTACTGAGCACTTAGCTGACTTCACAAAGCACATGGTTGAAAAATGCACAAATGCAGATTTTCCGTACTCCAGCAGAGCTCTGCCATAATGATGATTGGCTCAACAGTTGACTTGAATGGCAAAAGAATTGTGGCACGAAAGAAAAGTAGTAAGAAAAACAATTCTATAACAATGAGCGTGAGAATCAAAAGCAGAAATTTTTTAGCTCTAGTTTTACTCCCCTACGAAGAAATTCTGTCTCCACTCTGACTCGTTATCTGTGCAATGGGACCTAAGCTCAAAGGCCATCCAACATCTGTGCAAACATAAACAAGAGTAGACTGTATACAAGGGACTGACTAATGCAGTCTTGGGTCACTAGATGCCCTAGCAGAAATACATTTTCCAGTAAAATGATTCAACAACAGTCCATCCATCCATCCATCCATTCATCATGCAGGAACCCTGTTTGAGACCTGAGGGGTATACTGCAAAGCTTATTCAACTTAGCCAGGCCTAAAGTTACACTGCCTATAAAAAGTATTAACCCCCCTTGCGTGTTTCAACCTTTTATTGCTTTATAAAATGAAATCAAACTCAAAATAATTTGGCTTTTTGGTTTAAAATTTGCCAAAAAAAAAGTTTCTTTCATGTCAAAGTAAAAACAGATTTTTGCAACTTACTGTCAATTAATTAAAATTATATAAGGCAGGGGTGCCATCATGTGCCATGGAGGGCCAAGACCCTGCAGGCTTTACCTCCAACTGCTGTCTTCAACAGCAGATTCCACTGAATTTCTTCCCACTGATTGCTGATAAGTGAAAACACCTGTTGAAGAGACTGGGTAGAAGAGAAAACCTGCAGGGTCTTGGGCCTCCATGGCACATGACTGGACGCCCCTGATATAAGGTAAAGTAATTGATTGCATAAGTATTCATCCCCTTCAGGTCAGTATTTAGTAGATCCATCTTTGGCTGCAATCACAGCACTGAGTCTGTGTGGATATGCAAAACAGCTCAAGCTCTGTCAGGCTGCTCGGGGATCAGGTATGAACAGCTCTTTTCAAGTCCAGCCACAAATTTGAGATCTGGGCTTTGACTTGGCCATTCCAGAACATTCACCTTGTTGTCTTTGAACCATTTCTGTGTAGCTTTTTCTTTATGCTTGGGGTTGTTGTCTTGCTGGAAAATAAGTCTCCCAAGTCATAGTTCTCTTGCAGACTGAATCAGATTTTCCTCCAATCAATCAATCAATCAATCAATCAATCAATCAATCAATCAATCAATCAGCTTTATTTTTAAAGCACTTTAAAAAACAATACACAAAGTGCTGTACAACAAGAAAGCACATGAAAACATAAAAGCAAGGAGCAGCACACTAACACAAAAACAAAAACAATATAAAACCAACAAAACAATATAAAACGTGGCACGAGTAGAGATCACTGTCAATAGAATCAATAAAATAAAAAGGTAAAAGATTTGGTAATATTTTTCTGCATTCATGTTCCCCTCTACCTTTACTAGCCTTCCAGGGCCTGCTGCTGAGACGCATCCCCAGAGCATGATGTTGCCACCACCATGCTTCACAGTGGAGATGGTGTGTCTGTGGTGATGTGTAGTATTTGGTGGTCACCAAACATATCATCTAGGCTGATGACCAAAAAGCTCAAATTTTGTCTCATCAGACCAAAGAACCTTCTTCCAATTGACCTTGGAGTCTTCCACATGCCTTTGGGCAAATTCCAAGTGAGATTTCATGTGATCTTTTTTCAGTTATTGTCGTGAATCCGGGTTTGGAGGCCAAACCCGGTTCTGACTTGTTGTTATGATTTGTCCTAGTTTTCCCTCTGATAGCTCTGGTACGCCTTCTCCTCCTGTCAAGCTCCGTCAGCTGCACTGTCACCGGTGCTCACACACACACACACACACACACACACACACACATGCTCCATTCACTCTCATTCACATGCGCTTTCACACACCTGTTCCCAATCAGTTCTGCCCAAGCACTCACACCGGCAATCTCTTTACTCGTTAGCGTTTGGAGTATTTGTTTGCCAACGCTGAGGAAGGGGATTGTCGGGACATTCCCCTTCGTACGTGGCAGCGTTTCCTTCTGCGTATGGTTATTCACTCCCAGCACTCTACCCAGCCTGACATCCCAAGACGATCCATACCTTGGTGTTTCAGCTGGTCCGCTTCTCTGCGTCTGCCTCCTGACTCGCCCCGAATTAGCTCCAGACTGGTAAGTGTTTCTTAGCCTTTTCTCCTGTGCTAGCAAGCCTGCAGAATTAGGTTGCTCGTCTTTCCCGTATTGTGCATAACGCAGCCCTGTAGCACTCTATATTCACCAGGCTGTTGAGCATTTGGCAGGCACCCTGTAACCTTGGTGGCCAGATCTGTCATTACACCTCTCCATGTACTGTGTGATTGACTGAACTGTATTTGGTGAAAGTTGGATTTGCTACTTTGGTGAACTTTAATAAACACAGAACTCTCTACTCCTGTGATTGGGTTTTCATTCTCTCCCTCGTGCGCTGTGTAATGGCACACAGGGGTTCATGACAGTTGTGGCTTTCTTTTTGCCACCCTCCACACAACTTCGACTGGTGAAGAACCTGGGCAACAGTTGTTGCATGTTACATTTTCTCTAAGTTGTTTGGAGTTCTCTTTTGTCTTCATGTTGCAACTGTAGCAGGAGTACTGATGAACTAGAGACTGGCCCTCCCAGAAACAGGTATCTTTATACTACAGTCACTTGACACACATTAACTGCACTCAGGTGATCTCCATTTCACTCATTGTGAGACTGCAGGAATCAACTAGCTGGACCTCTGTTGAATCAGTATTCAAATTCGGCATAAATGGTGCAGAGATTGAAAGAGTATCCAAAATCAAATTTCTTGGAGTAATAATTGGTAATAAATTGTGTTGGAAATCACGTATTAATTATATTAAAGGTAAAATATCCAAATCAATCACAATACTACAAAGAGTGAAATATTTGCTGAATCAATCCACACTATATGCCCTATATCACTCATTAATACTCCCATACATGACATATTGTACTGAAGTATGGGAAAGTGCATACAAAACAAAACACATATCCAGTTTCTATACTTCAGAAGAGAGCTATTAGAATAATAAACAAAGTTGCTTACAGGGAACAAACAAACCAACATTTTCTCAAATTAATAGCTCTCAAGTTGAAAGATCTGGTTGATTTTAATACCATAGTAATAATGTGAAAAGTGAAGAATTTATCACTGCCTGCAAATATCCAAAAGTTGTTTCAGTGAGAAACATCATTTCAGGGAACATGTATATTTCAAAAACCTTCAGTGAAAACTACCACCAAGCAACACTGTGTCTCAGTGCAGGGAGTCAGATTGTGGAACACTTTCAGTGCTGAATTAAAATCATGTACAACGCTTGGTCAATTTAAACAAAAACTAAAGGAAGAAATATTCCAAACATAAATACAGTACAAAATGACATGTAAAATTACATAAAGATTACTATATATATACGTATATATACAGTATATATATATATATATATATATATATATATATATATATATATATATATATATATATATATATATATACAGTGGGGCAAAAAAGTATTTAGTCAGCCACCAATTGTGCAAGTTCTCCCACTTAAAAGATGAGAGAGGTCTCCAATTTTCATCATAGGTATACCTCAACTATGAGAGACAAAATGAAAAAAAAAAATCCAGAAAATCACATTGAAAGATTTTTGATGAATTAATTGGTAAATTCCTCGGTAAAGTAAGTATTTGGTCACCTACAAACAAGCAAGATTTCTGGCTCTCACAGACCTGTAACTTCTTCTTTAAGAGGCTTCTCTGTCCTCCACTCGTTACCTGTATTAATGGCACCTGTTTGAACTCGTTATCAGTATAAAAGACACCTGTCCATAACCTCAGACAGTCAGACTCCAAACTCCACTATAGCTAAGACCAAAGAGCTGTCAAATGACACCAGAAACAAAATTGTAGACCTGCACCAGGCTGGGAAGACTGAATCTGCAATAGGTAAGCAGCTTGGTGTGAAGAAATCAACTGTGGGAGCAATTATTAGAAAATGGAAGACATACAAGACCACTGATAATCTCTCTCGATCTGGGGCTCCACGCAAGATCTCACCCCGTGGGGTCAAAATGATCACGAGAACGGTGAGCAAAAATCCCAGAACCACACGGGGGGACCTAGTGAATGACCTGCAGAGAGCTGGGACCAAAGTAACAAAGGCTACCATCAGTAACACACTACGCCGCCAGGGACTCAAATCCTGCAGTGCCAGATGTGTCCCCCTGCTTAAGCCAGTACATGTCCAGGCCGGTCTGAAGTTTGCTAGAGAGCATTTGGATGATCCAGAAGAGGATTGGGAGAAGGTCATATGGTCAGATGAAACCAAAATAGAACTTTTTGGTAAAAACTCAACTTGTCGTGTTTGGAGGAGAAAGAATGCTGAGTTGCATCCAAAGAACACCATACCTACTGTGAAGCATGGGGGTGGAAACATCATGCTTTGGGGCTGTTTTTCTGCAAAGGGACCAGGACAACTGATCCATGTAAAGGAAAGAATGAATGGGTCCATGTATCATGAGATTTTCAGTGAAAACCTCCTTCCATCAGCAAGGGCATTGAAGATGAAACGTGGCTGGGTCTTTCAGCATGACAATGATCGCAAACACACCGCCCGGGCAACGAAGGAGTGGCTTCGTAAGAAGCATTTCAAGGTCCTGGAGTGGCCTAGCCAGTCTCCAGATCTCAATCCCATAGAAAATCTTTGGAGGGAGTTGAAAGTCCGTGTTGCCCAGCGACAGCCCCAAAACATCAGAATCAGAATCAGAATCAGGTTTATTGCCATTGTTCATGTAGTACACAAACTAGGAATTTGTCTCGGTACAATGCTGCAACATTAAACATGATAAGATAAGAGAAATAAACTATACATGTAATAAAGTGTAGGATAAGATTAAGTGATACTGGTCAACAGTTAAAATATATATTAGCCAGCAGCAGATACTGTGGAGAACTATATAGTGCAGTCGGTAATGCAGGAAGAAAACAGTGATGATTGACATGAGTCTGGTTGAGCTGCTGTACATGGTGCACAAGAGTCACTTAGTGTTCAGCAGTCTAATGGCAGAGGGGAAGAAGCTGTTCATGTGACGGGAGGTTTTAGTCTGGATGGACCGAAGTCTTCTACCAGAGGGGAGGGGGGCAAACAGTACATGACCAGGGTGTGAGGGATCGGCTATGATCCGGCCAGCACGCCTCCGGGTCCTGGAGATGTACAGATCCTGGAGAGATGGGAGCTTGCAGCCGATCACCTTCTCAGCAGTGCGCACGACGCGCTGCAGCCTTAGTCTGTCCCTGGCAGTGGCTCCTGCGTACCACACGGTTATGGAGGTGGTGAGGATGGACTCGATGATGGCTGTGTAGAACTGCACTAACATCTTGGTGGGTAGCTTGAGCTTCCTCAGCTGCCGCAGGAAGAACATCCTCTGCTGGGCTTTTTTGATGAGTGAGCTGATGGTCAGCTCCCATTTGAGGTCCCTGGTGATGGTAGTGCCTAGGAAGCGGAAGGAATCAGCAGTGGTGATGGGAGAGCCTGAGAGGGTGAGGGGGGGCAGAGGAGTAGTGACTTTCCTGAAGTCTACAATCATCTCCACTGTCTTCAGAGCGTTCAGCTGCAGGTTGTTATTGCTGCACCAGGACGCCAGCTGGGCCACCTCTCTCCTGTAGGCGGACTCGTCGCCGTTGGAGATGAGCCCGATGAGGGTGGTGTCGTCCGCAAACTTGATCAACTTGACAGACTGGTGGCTGGAGGTGCAGGAGTTGGTGTAAAGGGAGAAGAGTAGGGGGGAAAGTACACAGCCCTGGGGTGATCCGGTGCTGATGCTAGTATAGTCTGAGACAGTCTTTCCCAGCCGCACATGCTGCCTCCGGTCCGTCAGGAAGTCGATGATCCACCTGCAGAGGGAGTCAGGCACGTTGAGCAGGGACAGCTTGTCCCGGAGCAGAGCGGGGCGGATGGTGTTGAATGCGGAGCTGAAGTCCACAAACAGGATCCTGGCGTAGGTTCCCGGGGAGTCCAGGTGCTGCAGCACCTGGACTGCAACATCACTGCTCTAGAGAAGATCTGCATGGAGGAATGGGCCAAAATACCAGCAACAGTGTGTGAAAACCTTGTGAAGACTTACAGAAAACGTTTGACCTCTGTCATTGCCAACAAAGGGTGTGTAACAAAGTATTGAGATGAACTTTTGTTATTGACCAAATACTTATTTTACTGAGGAATTTACCAATTAATTCATTAAAAATCCTTCATTGTGATGTTCTGGATTTTTTTTTCTCATTTTGTCTCTCATAGTTGAGGTATACCTGTGATGAAAACTGGAGACCTCTCTCATCTTTTAAGTGGGAGAACTTGCACAATTGTGGCTGACTAAATACTTTTTTGCCCCACTGTATATATAAGTATTATACTATATAGTACAGGGGTCACCAACTAAAACTGCAAAAGGTCCAATAAGTCGGTCCTTTTCTCCAGCTGAGGTCCGAACTAGGCGTGAGAATCTTTAGGCACCTCATGATTTGATTATGATTCAGAACTCTGACTTGATTTTAAAACCACTGTCAATGCATCTTGATGCATTTCTTTTCTGTTGAAGATTTTTCCCTCCCACTGTGTGACAACTTGGCCATTTTAAAGCAAAGTATTTGCAGTTACCCATGAATTTACTTCCAACATCGTTTATTAAAACAAATGGAAGAGAAATCTGACACATGGTGAGCAGTGCTGGCCTAATGGTTAGGGATGTGGACTGGTGAGCGGAGGGCCACAGGTTCAATCTCTGGACCAGCAGGATTAGATCTGGGTGGGACAGATAACACAGCAATGTTTGCCCCACCCTCCTTAACCCCACTGTGGTGCCCTTGAGCAAGGCTCTTAACCCCAATTGCTCCAGTGGAGCTGCTCAGTGGCCACAGGTCAATCTGTGGTTGTACTGTGTGAATGTGAACAGGGTGTCCTTGATAAAGAGAGGTAGCCTCTCAATGGAACTACCCTGTATAAATAAAAAAAAACATGAACAAATTTATCTCAAAATGTGCTTTTAAGAACCGTTATCCTTTCACTGACATTCTTTCAGAAGACCACAGCTGTCTGTAAACAGGCCAACATCATTTAACTTGCTTTCACACATTATTTTATTAAGCTCACATTTTAGCTGGTTTTAGCTCTATTTTAATTTTTAAGCAAAAAATATTAAAATGAATTCTTTGTTCAATTTCAAACAAAATGTAATATAAAATTTTATAATACAGGAGAACACTAAATGTGCTTGTTGGCGCAGGTCTAAAATTCTAAATTCTACAGCTAAAATCCTAAAATTGTTTTACTGGAGAACACAAACTAAACTGTATTGCATTTAAAAAAGATTAATATCTAAAAAACAAAATTTCATAATAAGTCCACCTCTACACAATATTTTCAGTGCAGAAAAAACTGTTTTAAACTAAGAAAGAAAAAAAGGACACAAAATATAATTCCAGGACACAAGATATAATTCCACACGACAGAATTCTTCAACATCTTTCTTTAATCTTGATAGTAAACTCTGTTACAGTATGAATGGAGCTGTAACTCCATGGTTAGAGGGAGAGGGGAAGTGAAACCTTTTATGTTCAGTAACACGCGGAGCTTTTACTGAATTTTCAATTGATACCAAAGAAGGTAAATACATTCAATTTCACAACAACACTTCTTTTTGTGGGTACAGACCTGAAATGGTCTGTCCAGGGTGGATGTCCTGGCTGTCGGCCTGATGTGTGTGTGTGTGTGTGTGTGTGTGTGTGTGTGTGTGTGTGTGTGTGTGTGTGTGTGTGTGTGTGTGTGTATTGCGCCCACAGCAAACCTGATTTTGTAACCTGTTGCATACTCTCTGGACCAGTTGGAGCCTCAAGTCTCTGCAGAGAGTGGCATTCGTGGGACAGCGAATAGGGGAGTCTTCAACAGGAGGACAGCACAAGGACTCGTGTTCATAATCTGTCGGGCAAATGCAGCAATTCAGTTCTGCTTTTTCCGCTTCTTTTCCCCCACCAAAATAAAAGTCTCCTTTTTCCCCAAACTGTATCAAAAGGCTTTGGAGTCCGGACGGAAGACTCTTGGGGTCTGGATCTGGACCGGAGTGTTATGTCCATAACCAGTACTCCAATAACGAGGCCGGAGGTGCAATAGAATGTGACTTTATTGTATGACTCACAACAATACAAGGCGCTCCCGTACAGGCAGAGGCAAAGGTTAAAAGAGACCATGCCTCTTCCTCATCAGCCCTTTATACTCAGGGTGGCAGCGGAACCGGAAAGGTGGAGCCACCACCCACATCAGAATCAGAATCAGAATCAGAATGAGCTTTATTGCCAAGCATGTTAAAAACATACGAGGAATTTGACTTGACATTAGGTGCGCTCGATAAGCGCTTCCTAATGACACGGCAGCCATGCAAGGCGCCTCATCAAAACAGTGGGGGGTAAAGAGGGGGAGAGGGGGAGGGGGGAATGACACAATGGGCAGAGAGAAAAAACATAGTTTATCAAAATAAAGCTCGTATGAGCAAGATTGTGATCACATAGAAAAAAAAACCTCTAATGCACAATTAGCAGACAATACAGATCACATTTTAACAAAGCACAAGCAAGTTGAGAGAGACAGTGTATGGGTGTGAGTGTCAGTATATGTGTATCAGTCATGTAAGTTGTATGCAGTGTGTGTATCAGTTACTGGTGAACAGTAAAAATCCTCCCTCAGCAACGTTTAGATGTTATGTTTTTAGTGTCTTAAACATAGATAGCATGTCCACAAGAGTTCAAACTCTCAGTGCATGTCCGATGGTAAATTCCATGCCAGTCACATGACGCTGTCCTTGAGAGTTCAGATTACTGCACACCAGTTGTTTATGTTAGGGAGAAGCCAAGCCAAAACTCTCTTCTGCCTTATCTTCCTCCAGGAGGAATGAAATCTTCAGGGCGCCGAATCAAGGTCAAATAAGCACAGTTCACTCAGAGCATAGAATTTTCATCTCTCATGCGATTCTATGCTTCATAATTTCCATATACATTTCCAGGATTTAAAATCATTTTCTGGAGAGCTCCTAGCGACTCCGAGATGTTACCAATCTTCCTGTTCAGTTCACCATTAGCCGCTATCAGAGCTCTCCCCAGCTGGTCAAATTGATGAAGGAGCTTCGCTGGGTCAGCATTTTGATTAGCTCTTTCCATCTTCTTTAGTTTTCGATACACCAGGACCACTCCAAAGCCGATCAGTAGAAATCCTGAGATCATGATGCCAAACAGATAGATGTCTTCCACATCTTCGATTGAAAGGCCACACAGACACATAAGTTTCCAATTGTATGTGTCTCTCACATAACCCACAGCTGTAGTGCCTGCAGGACAGTTGGGCTCCCCCGGGCCCGATTTCCTATTTGAGAAGACGGTGTCAATTGTATTTAAAGCCCAGCTTACCAAATCCATAATTTTCCATTTGGATCGAGATTCAGAACAGAAGAAGAGCGACACAGACAGGACACAGCAAGCCGGGATCAGTCAGGGAAGGAGGAGGAGAGGAGAGGAGGAGAAATGCATCTGTTCTCTCTGAAAGCCGGAAGAAGATTATTATCATTATCATTATTATCACACAATAATATATCTTATTATTACATTACACCCCCCACCCACCTTTAAAAAAGTCCAAAACACATGCAAAACAATTAGACCCTACTAATTTGGTACCTGAGGAACACTCTAATGATGAACAAATAAAGTAGGCCCATCCATGCACACAAACAACTAAAACTAGAGGGGGACAGGTGGACTACTGTCCCACCTCCACACGGTAGACGGATTATTCTGCTGTCTTTGTCAATATAAAGTCCATCCATCCATCTTCTACAGCTTTTCCGGAGATCCGGGTCGCGGAGGCAGCAGTTCAAGCAGAGAAGCCCAGACTTCCCTCTCCCCAGCCACCTGCTCCAGCTCTTCAGAGGGGATACCAAGGCGTTCCCAGACCAGCTGGGAGACATAGTCTCTCCACCGAGTCCTGGGTCTGCCCCGGGGTCTCCTCCCAGTGGGACGTGCCTGAAACACCTCAAGTGGGAGGCGTCCAGGAGGCATCCTAATCAGATGCGCATACCACCTCAACTGACTCCTTTCAATGTGTCCAGCAATGAGTCCAGCAATCCTACGGAGAAAGCTCATTTCAGCCGCTTGTATCCGCGATCTCGTTCTTTCGGTCATTACCCAAAGCTCGTGACCATAGGTGAGAGTAGGAACGTAGATTGACTGGTAAATCGACAGCTTTGCCTTAGAACTAAGCTCCCTCTTCACCACAACAGACCGGTACAACGTCCGCATCACTGCAGATGCTGCTCCAATCCGTCTGTCAATCTCTCGCTCCATTTTCCCCTCACTCGTGAATAAGACCCCAAGATACTTAAACTCCTCCACTTGGGGCAGGAGCCTGTCCCCAACCCGGAGAGGACAAGCCACCTTTTTCCGGCTGAGGACCATGGACTCGGACTTGGAGGTGCTGATTCTCATCCCAGCCGCTTCACACTCAGCGGCAAACCGTCCCAGCAAGAGCTGTAGGTCATTGCTGGATGAAGCCAACAGGACAACATCATCTGCAAATAACAGAGATGAGATCTTGTGGTCACCAAGCATGACACCCTCCATTCCCTGGCTGCGCCTAGAAATCCTGTCCATAAAAATTATGAACAGGATCGGTGACAAAGGGCAGCCCTGGCGGAGTCCAACTCTCACTGGGAATGACTCCGACCGAGTGTTGGCAATACGAACTAAACTCTCACAACGGTCGTACAGAGACCGAATAGCTCGTAACAACAAGCCCGATACCCCATACTCCCGAAGCACCCCCCACAAAAATCCACGAGGGACGCGGTCAAATGCCTTCTCCAAGTCCACAAAACACATGTAAACTGGTTGGGCAAACTCCCACGAACCCTCAAGAATTCTCGAGAGGGTAAAGAGCTGGTCCGATGTGCCACGGCCAGGACGAAAACCACATTGCTCCTCCTGAATATAAAGTCCATGAAATAAAATACTGCTGTGTTCCTGTTATATAACATAAAATTACTCCATAACATATATACACAGACCAAAACCTCAGTTTAGCAGTTAACCAGTCAACAAGTACATTCATGCTCAGCTATTAACCTTCCCAATAAAACCACCCCATATCCCAGACAAACCACACAGTAATATGTACCCTGAACATGGTAGCACAAACATTACTTTGTTTTTGTTTTTTTAATACATGGGCAATTAGCATAAGAAACATATTGACTGTGTAGCCCGGGCAATTCACATCACACATTTAGATCAATCTATCGCCCCTCTGCTACCGTGCAGCTTCGATGGAGAGGCCACCCCCCAGGGACTCGTCTGGCAGGTCCCGTCCAGAGTTTTTCTCTCTCTTTGCCCTTGGAGAAGAGCCACGTCAGATCCCTGACACCTTCCTTTCCTTGCTGGCGCACCGCAGTTCATTGGGGTGTCTCCATGAGTCATCTGACAGCTGAAGGTCCCTGTCCCCCTGAACAGCTACTACCTTCAGCCAACACAGCTTCCAATGTCCATGATGTCTCAACCGGGCTTCCTCACTGGGTCGCATCACACCAGCGACCCTCCACGAAGCCCGACTCAGCCTCCAGTTTTCCTGTGTGGCATGTCTGTTCACCATGCCAGCCAGTCCTGCCCCACTCTCTTTCATTTTGAACGCCAGTGAAGCCGTCGCAGCTCCTTGCTTCTCCGTATCTTCAGGCCGAACACCGGAAGCAGAGGGAGCCATCCTCACAGCTCCACCCGCCGTCACAAGCATTCCATCGTGCCGCCCAGTTCTTTCACCTAGGGTAACTTAGGCCCTAGCACCGGAACCCTCCCGCAATGGCCCTGGGTGGTATTGGTCCTGTCCATCTCCCAGAATACTAGGCCATGTATTGTCCCAAACCACATCGTCCACCACTTGCAGAACAAGTGCAGGACGAATGTCAGTTCACCGGAATGTGTGAGGAGTCTTGACCATCCCGCTACACACAGCGTGTGCTCCGCCAACTGATCGTGGACCATTTCCTCTTCTAAGGTCCCAAACTGGCAATTCCCAGCCAGCTCGCACAGGTCTGTGACATATTGCTGCACCAACTCTCCAGTCCACTGACGGCGCTGTCGGAACTGAATCCTCCAGGCAATGATGTTCTCAGGAGTGCGAAAGTAGCACGCCATTAGCCCAACCACATTCTCATAACTGTCACTCTCACCCAATTGCTGAGAATACGTTTTCCCTCCATGCCAAGATTATTGACCAGTATCGCTTGTGCATGCAATTTCTCTAGTTCACCGAGGTTCAGTGCCACCAGATAAATATCGAATGCGGCAAACCACTTTTCCCACAGTACCGGCGGCTTGCCAGGAAGCTCCAGAAATGGCCAAATGCCCGAAATTCCTCTATCAATGTCTTTATCCTCATTGCCAAATGTTATGTCCATAAGCAGTACTCCAATAACGAGCCCGGAGGTGCAATAGAATGTGACTTTATTGTATGACTCATAGCGATACAAGGCACTCCCGTACAGGCAGAGGCGAAGGTCAAAAGAGACCGTTCCTCTTCTGCATCAGCCCTTTATACTCAGGGTGGTGGCGGAACCGGAAAGGTTGAGCCACCACCCACATCACACAATAAGACTGCGTGTCCACCAAACGCGTTTTTTCAGCTCTGGGCGGCTATTTTCAATTCATTCTCTTTGTAGTCCAGCGTTTACAGCGCTGAGCGCCCTCGGTGCTGAAACACTCTCGGCGGTGGCCGTTTTTTTGTCGCGGCACTCAGGGCGCTCAGAGCTGAAAAAAGTTCAACTTTTCAGAGACTGCAGCTGAGCTCACCAATGTCAGACCTTAAGCAGCCAATCAGAACTGCTGCGTGGGCGTGATATAGGACACGATCCTCATCTGTACTCGGACTCCTGCTTTCCGTGTCATCATATTTCACATCCAGAGCTGCTAAAACACGTTTTCTGTTCATTGTTTTTTAGAGCCTGCTATTAAAAAATCAGAAGAAAGTCTGACCATAGGAAAATGGAAGTGCTAAGCTGAGAGTGACAAGCTGTTGCTGGGCTTTGACTAGGCCACTCCAAAGTCTTCATTTTATTTTTCTTAAGCCATTCAGAGGTGGACTTGCTGGTGTGTTTTGGATCATTGTCCTGTTGCAGAACCCAAGTGTGCTTCAGCTTGAGGTCACGAACAGATGGCCGGACATTCTCCTTCAGGATTTTTTGGTAGACAGCAGAATTCATAGTTCACAGCAAGTCTTCCAGGTCCTGAAGCAGCAAAGCAGCCCCAGACCATCACACTACTACCACCGTATTTTACTGTTGCTTGATGTTCCTTTTATGAAATGCTGTGTTACTTTTACGCCAGATGTAATGGGACACACACCTTCCAAAAAGTTTAACTTTTGTCTCGTCAGTCCACAAAGTATTTTCCCAAAAGTCTTGGGGATCATCAAGATGTTTTCTGGCAAAACTGAAATGAGCCTTTATGTTCTTTTTGCTCAGCAGTGGCTTTTGTCTTGGAACTCTGCCATGCAGGCCATTTTTGCCCAGTCTCTTTCTTATGGTGCAGTCATGAACACTGACTTTAACTGAGGCAAGTGAAGCCTGCAGTTCTTTGGATGTTGTTGTGGGGTCTTTTGTGACCTCTTGGATGAGTCACCACTGCGCTCTTGGGGTAATTTTGATCAGCCAGCAACTCCTGGGATGGTTCACCACTGTTCAGTGTTTTTGCCATTTGTGGATAATGGCTCTCACTGTGGTTTGCTGGAGTCCCAAAGCTTTAGAAGTGGATTTATAGCCTTTTCCAGACTGATAGATCTCAGTTACTTTGTTTCTCACTTGTTCCTGAATTTCGTTGGATCGCAGCATGATGTCGAGCTTTTGACGATCTTTTGGTCTACTTCACTTTGTCAGGCAGGTCCTATTTAGGTGATTTCTTTATCGAGGACAGGTGTGGCAGTAATCAGGCCTGAATGTGGCGAGACAAATTGAACTCAGCTTTCCAAAGATGTGATAAACCACAGTTAATTTATGTTTTAATGAGGGGGGGATCACTTTTTCACATAGGGACATGTAGGTTTGAAATTTTTTTTACCCTTAATAATAAACACCTTCATTTAAAAACTGCATTTTGTGTTTACTTGTGTTATCTTTGTTTGATATTTAAATTTGTTTGATGATCTGAAACATTTAAGTGTGACAAACATACAAAAAAAATGAGAAATCAGGAAGGGGGCAAACACTTTTTCACACCACTGTATATATATATATATATATAAGGATTACTATTACTTATATTGGGCAGCTTGGTGGAGCAGTGGTTAGCACTGTGGCAGCACAGTAAGAAGGTTGTGGGTTTGATCCCACCCCCTAACCATCAGTGACCCTTCTGTGTGGAGTTTGCATGTTCTCCCCGTGTCTGCATTGGTTTACTCCGGTTTACTCATACAGGCCAAAAACATGCAAGTTAGTTTAATTGGAGATTCCAAAGTGGCCCTAGGTGTGAATGGGGAAGGGATTGGCATCACAACGTGGGTGCCCTGAATTTCACTCTGGGATTAATAAAATATACAAAAAATATATACTGTATATTTATACTGTACAGTCTGTGTTGTTGTTTTGGTTTGCAATTATTTTTTATTTTTTTGACTTCTTGGATGGAACATGGGTGGGCAATATAAACTGCAGCTTCAACCATCATCCTTTTTGGATAAATTATGTTGAACTGTATAATCCAAGGTGTTACTGTTTCAATTCAACCTTGTTGGATTTTTTTTTCTTTGTATATTGTTCTGTTCCTTTTTATTTAATCTTTTAATCTATCCGAAATAAAGATTTCATTCATTCATTAGGTCAGTCACTTTAAAGGGGGTGAATGCTTATCAATCATTTACTTTACCTTTTAATTAATTAACAGTAGTTTGTAAAAATCTGTTTTCACTTTGACATGAAGGAAGCTTTTTTTTTTTTTTTCAAATTTTTGTCCAAAAAAGCCAAAAATATTTTGACCATGACTTCATTTTATAAAGCAATAAAAGGGTGAAACATCCAATGGGGGTGAATACTTTTTATACACATTGTACCTGGCTCCACAAAGCCTCAGCCCTGAATCAGGGATAATGGGTATCTCAAAGACGGTTATCAACTGTCTCATTCAACCTCAGCATTCTGTCTCAGACTTCTCACCTATGTTGGCAGATAATGGATGAGTATTGCCTTCATTCAGAAATAAGTCATAAAGAGATTAGAATATATTAATATAATATGGGAATAAAATGCACATACACCCACACAGCTGTGTTGCAAATACAGGAGAAGAATCCACCCGTCCATCATCCATCCATCCATCCACCCATCCATCCATCCATCCATCCATCTTTGACTTAGGGCTGGTAGCATCCGGTAGCATTGAGCACTAACCTGATTCTCCACTCCTAAAAGTTAATTTTATAAATATTAAATTGGCACTTTATTAAACAGAAATGTGTGGATTCATCTTTGTTTGCTCAAACCTTTGCTCAAACCTCACGTGCTACACCACAGACATTAAAACACTGGATTTATTTTATACAAACACCAAGGAGGCATACACCTCATCACCCCTCCCTCCTTGGAAGATCTGATCACAATCTGAATCACCTTCTGCCGGTGTACAAATCCCTGGTACACAGACAACCTCCTGCTACCTGCACAACGAAGATATGGTCCGAGGAGGCGGAGGACACTCTTAAGGGCTGTTTTGAATCCACTGCATGGGAGCAGCTCTGGGATCCACATGGTGAGGACATCGACGGCCTCACACACTCCATCATAGACTACATCAGCTTCTGTGTGGAGAACATCGTACAAACCAAGACCATGCGGTGTTTCTCAAACAACAAACCCTGAAATAAAGGGTTTGTTGTTTGAAATAAACAAACCCTGATCAACCCTGAAATAAAGACACTGCTGAAGGAGAAGAAAAGGATCTTCAGGTTGGGAAACAGGGACGAGATGAAGTCCGTACAGAGGAGCTAAGGAGGAAGAACAGAGAGGGGAAGGACAGCTACAGAAAGAAGAGGGAGGACAAGCTAAAGCAGAGTGATGTCAGCAGTGTCTGGAGAAGCCTCAAAACCACCTCTGGTTACCAGAATATCTCCTCCCAGGCCATGGGAGGTAGGGAGTGGGTGAATGACCTGAACCTGTTCTTCAACAGGTTTGACCAACTGCCCTCTTCTCTGCCTGCCCACCAATCACTGCTGCCTTCACCTTCATCTAGTCCACTGCTCTCCCTCCACCCCTCCTCCAACATTCCCCAGCTCTCAGTGCACACCCCCAGCTGTTTTTCCCCTCACAGACCCCCCCCCCCCCCCCCAGCACACAGCTCCCCTCCACAGCCTGACTGTCACTAAGGCTCAGGTGAGAGCTGAGCTGAAGATCAAAGCAAGGAAGGCTGCAGGTCCGGACGGCATCAGCTCAAGGCTCCTCCAGTCCTGTGCAGACCAGCTGTGCGGGATCGTGGAGCACATCTTCAGTCTGAGCCTGAAGCTAGGGAGGGTACCACAGCTGTGGAAAACATCCTGTGTGGTACCCGTACGGAAAACTCCGCACCTCAAGGACCTGAACAGCTACAGACCAGTGGCCCTCACTTCACACCTGATTAAGACCCTGGAGAGGCTGCTCCTGGCCCACCTCTGCCTCCTGGTGGGTCCAGCGATGGACCCACTTCAGTTTGCTTACCAGCATGACATTGGGGTGGAGGATGCAGTGATCTTCCTCCTACATCGTTCTCTGCCCCACTTGGAAAAGCCTGGGAGCACTGTGAGGATCATGTTCTTTGATGTCTCCAGTGCTTTCGACAGTATCCAAACAGTGATTCTGAGGGACAAGCTGCTGTGTGCTGGGGTGGACCAGCACCTGTCATTGTGGATCCTGGACTACCTCACAGACCAACCACAATTTGTGAGGACCAAGGACTATGTGTCTGACACCATCATCTGCAGCAGGCCCCCCCTTTCCCCCCAGGGAACAGTTCTGGCTATATTCCTGTTCACACTCTACACTGCTGATTTTTCACACAACACACCACACTGCCATCTACAGAAGTTCTCTGATGACTCTGCGATCATCGGCCTCACCTCCGATGGCAATGATGTGGAATACAGAGGACTTATCCAGGACTTTGTGGACTGGTGTCTGAGAAACTACCTCCAGATCAATGCAGGGAAAACCAAGGAACTGGTGGTGGATGGCCGCAGGCATGGACAACCCCCCACAACACTGGTAAACATCCAAAGAACAGACATTGAGATGGTGACATCTTACAAGTACCTGGGTGTTATCTGAAAAATAAATTGGACTGGACACACAACACCAACGTGGTCTACAAGAATGGGCAGTACAGGCTGTTTTTCCTAAGGAGACTCAGGTCTTTTGGAGTGCAGGGGGTGCTCCTGAAGACTTTCTACGATTCTGTGGTGTCATCAGCCATCACGTTTGGAGTGGTCTGCTCGGGCAGCAGCATCATGACAGGCGACAGAAAGAAACTGAATAGACTGATCAAAAAAGCCAGCTCTGTTCTGTGGTGCCACCTCGACCCAGTGGAGGAGATAGGAGAGAAGAGGATGGTAGTTAAGCTGTCATCTCTGCTGGAGTCCAAGTCCCACCCCATGTGGGACACACTTATTTTTTTCCCCTTTTCCTGTCAAGCAGCTGGGTAAGCAGAACAGAAATCTGCTTCCCTTACTGTGCAAAAAAGATTTACTTTGTCCAAAGGAGCTTTATAAAGCAGTGTTTCCTCTAGCTTAAAGACCTTGGCCCGGTGGCAACATATTTTTTTTTGGGGGGGGGGGGGCAGAAAGCACATGACATGATTGTAACGGGAATATGTTTATTTTATATTATTCATTTCTTTTTTTATTTAAATTTTGCACAGTAACTTTGCATATGGAACTTACCATCTGAAGTACTGTACAATCGAGGCTTGAATGTTGGAATATTGGGCCATTTGGGGTCCCACCCAGATGTCCTGTATTTGGACTTTTTACTGGTGTCATTCTTCTCTCCTTCCTCTGCTCTCACCTCTCCTGGACCCTCGGCCTGAACACTTTCCTCTCCTTGGCTCCTCTCTTCTGACTCATCTTGCCCTCTCTGAGCCCTGTCTAATTCAGGTTTTCTCTCTATCTATGGTGGTATACAAACAGGTTAGAAAATATCAAATGTCATGTTAATTAAAAGTAGACAACCAAAAGTTCCTAGTTAAGGGTACAAAGAGCACCTACTTAAAAACTTGAGTAATGACTTCAGTCTTGACGGTTTGAGGTTTTTCTCCAAAATTTGTAGCAATTTTTTTTTTATAGTTTTCTACTTTTCTCTGTAAATTTATCTAAATTTGAAACCATTTTCCTCAAATTTGTAATTTCCTCTTGTAAAATTGACTTTTCTTATACATTTGAGACTTTATTATAGCTTTGTGGATTATGCCACTTTTACCTCCTTCCTCCCACATTGTCCAGAATGACAAAGGCTACCGGCGAGGAAAAGAGGCCTTCTCCCATTCAAAATACTCAGACGATTCCTTCAGCCACATTCCCGTGCATCAACATGTGGCTGAGCTTGGGAAACAAATACAGCAGTACATGAAATTTGTAGAAGCCTACAAAACAAAGGATGAGCAGTATGACCATTTAGATGAGGCAGATGTTACCAAAGTGGATAAACAAACCAATGATGCAATGATTTGGATGAACAGTATGATGAACCAGCAAAGTAAACAGAGCCTGATGGTAAGATAAGATAAGATAAGATAAGCCTTTATTAGTCCCACAACGGGGAAATTCCAGGATTGCAACAGCACAGGGATAACAACACTCAGAGCAACAATCAGAAGGCAAGAAAAAAAAGCAAGAGCAGCTAATATACATATGTACGTATTACTATAAATATATATATATACACACAGACACACAGTGCAGAGCATTGTAGCTGGATGGAATAAATATATGAGTATATAAACACACAGTGCGGAGCATTGTAGCTAGATGGAATAAATATGTAGATATATAAACACCCACAGTATGGAGCATTGCAGCTAGATGGAATAAATATGTAAATATATAAACACACAGTGCGGCGCAATGTAGCTAGATGGAATAATATGTAGATATATAAACACACACAGTGCAGAGCATTGTTGCTAGATGGGATGAAACAGCACAACCGTCGTTGATCCTGTTGTCAAAGTCAAAGACACAAGAGCAATTATTAATTATTATTCTGCTCCTTTCTTTAAACCTTTATATCTAATCTATCCGAAATAAAGATTCATTCATTCATTCATTCTTTCATTCATTCATTTTGTGGCTAATTTTTGTGTATTTTTTATAATAAAATTACTGGGTTTTTTAATATAAATTTGAAACAGATTGTGGTAAAATTTTGACTTTTTTCCTTAGACAATTAATACTTTTAACCATAAGTTTGCAGAGTCAGAACAGAACAATAATTTAACTCTGATTTCAAAGAAAAAAATATTAATACATTTTTTTTAATGAAATAAATTAACTTAAATTACCAAAGATGCAATTATTTCTGTTATAATATTTCTATATATTTATTGTTTTTTAGAACTCTCCTCACCACCCAGACAGCAGGAATAACCTCCCTTATTTTGAAATCCAAATGTTGACACGTTTAGTTAATCTGAAGGCTGCTGACAGATTAAAGTCATTGACTTCATGAATTTTGGTCATCTTAACTTGCCAGGTATATAATAGTGAACATGAATTATTAGTTAATATTGTAGTAGCTGGTGAAATAAATCATCAGCGATTCAGTGTCTCTTGCCTTTCCCTGCATATGAAGCCTAACTATGTCATGAGCCAAGCCGGTGTTTCCTGTAGGCTCGATTCTGACTGCTCTCTGTGGCTTGGGCATCGGGTGATTTATGTATTGTGTTATCTTTTAAGTTCTTGTTGTGTTTATGTCTGTGTTCTGTTTCTTTTCCGTGCCTGTAGTCACCGCTCTGGCCGGCAGCTGTTAGGCAGCCTCTTTGACCCATTTTTGTGTGGGCGTTGTCTAACATTCGCCGGTCCGACCATGCTCCCTCTCTCTTTTGACAGCCAGCTGATTCCTCCTCGGTGATTGTCTTTCCTGTGCCTCGCCCAGGTGCTCCTAATCTCACAATCACCAGCAATGCTTGTACTTAAGCAGCCTTTTGCCAGTCACGCATTGCTGGGTCTTTGCATTGTCAGTGTACCACGACGGGTTAGCCACCTCCACGTTAGCTGTGGTTCTTTGGCGTTCTCTGAGCGATGTCGGCTCTGGGACACCATTGGAGTTAATCCGTTTCTCTTCATGCATTCGCTGGGCGATGCCGGCCCCGAACACCAACTCTAAGTGTACCTTTGTATTTTTGTTGGTCTTCACCATTTTTGGAACTGTGTGTCAGTGCTTTAATAAATGTGTTGTGGTGTAACCTGCACATAGATCTATCATTTCATTCTCCCTCTCTGTGCGCTGCGTAAATGCGCACGGAAAGTCATTACAAAACTACACCTGCTTGCTAAGCAACTCCATTATTTTTCCCATTACCAGCAGGTTAAAACCCCCATAAATGCTTTCAGTGCTTACATATCTCATCTGCTTTTTTTTTTCTGTGTTTAAAGTACGTTAATAAGCTCATGTTTCTCTTGGACAGTAACGACACTCTGCTGACTGGAACAGTCATGCGGGCGTGGCGCTTCTGAATTCCACGAGGATGACGGTCACACGCATTGTTCATGTGCGTGACCATCATTCCTTCATATTTTTTCTTAAATGTATATTTTCTTGGCGTGGCCTGGGCCACTCGGAGGTTGGTTCTGGGCCACATAAGGCCCGCGGGGTGCTAACTGAATAGGCCTGAGCTAAGCGACTCTTCCATTATTGCTCCGGTTACCAGTGGGTTAAAACCATGATAAATACCTTCACTGCTTACAGACCTCTTCTGCTTTTTTCTGTGTTTAAAGTACTTTAATAAGCTCATGTTTCGCTTGGACAGTGAGGCAAGCGAGATACTGACTGCCGACTGCAGCAGTCACGCAGGCAGGGCACCTCTGAACTCCACGCGAATGACCGTCACGTGCCTTGTTCGTGTGCGTACTTGTGGATCGTCATTCCTTCATGTTTTTTTTCTTAAATTTATATTTCTTCATAGAATGGTGACATAATTTCAAGGGTAGCGGGCCGCCACCCGGAAATATATATACAGTCATGTGAAAAAATTACAACACCCCACTAAATATTCAGTTCTTTATTAAGAAATGTTCACGCATCTATGTCTAACCTTGTTATTGTTTTTATTTGTATTTTTTAACATTTATTTCAGCCATTTTAAGAAGGAATGAATGTGGGGGTGTCCTAAAAAAGATGGGGGGTGTCCTAATTTATTCCATACTATTTGTTTAAAATTACATTTTACAGAAAATTTGAAAAAAGTCTTTAATTCATTTTTAATTGTTTAGTTGTATTACATGAATCTCCCAGTATTTTCAACATTGATATTAAATATCCATATGTCCAAATATGTTGAAAAAAACCCATCCATCCATCCATCCATCTTCTACCGCTTTTCCGGAGGTCCGGGTCGCGGAGGCAGCAGTTCAAGCAGAGAAGCCCAGACTTCCCTCTCCCCAGCCACCTGCTCCAGCTCTTCAGAGGGGATACCAAGGCGTTCCCAGACCAGCTGGGAGACATAGTCTCTCCACCGAGTCCTGGGTCTGCCCCGGGGTCTCCTCCCAGTGGGACGTGCCTGAAACACCTCAAGTGGGAGGCGTCCAGGAGGCATCCTAATCAGATGCCCATACCACCTCAACTGACTCCTTTCAATGTGGAGGAGCAGCGGTTCTACTCTGAGCCTCTCCCGGATGACTGAGCTCCTCACCCTATCTCTGAGGGTGAGTCCAGCAATCCTACGGAGAAAGCTCATTTCAGCTGCTTGTATCCGCGATCTCGTTCTTTCGGTCATTACCCAAAGCTCGTGACCATAGGTGAGAGTAGGAACGTAGATTGACTGATAAATCGACAGCTTTGTCTTAGAACTAAGCTCCCTCTTCACCACAACAGACCGGTACAACGTCCGCATCACTGCAGATGCTGCTCCAATCCGTCTGTCGATCTCTCGCTCCATTCTCCCCTCACTCGTGAACAAGACCCCAAGATACTTAAACTCCTCCACTTGGGGCAGGAGCCTGTCCCCAACCCAGAGAGGACAATCCACCTTTTTCCGGCTGAGGACCATGGACTCGGACTTGGAGGTGCTGATTCTCATCCCAGCCGCTTCACACTCAGCGGCAAACCGTCCCAGCAAGAGCTGTAGGTCATTGCTGGATGAAGCCAACAGGACAACATCATCTGCAAACAACAGAGATGAGATCCTGTGGTCACCAAGCATGACACCCTCCATTCCCTGGCTGCGCCTAGAAATCCTATCCATAAAAATTATGAACAGGATCGGTGACAAAGGGCAGCCCTGGCGGAGTCCAACTCTCACTGGGAATGACTCCGACCGAGTGTTGGCAATACGAACCAAACTCTCACAACGGTCATACAGAGACCGAATAGCTCGTAACAACAAGCCCGATACCCCATACTCCCGAAGCACCTCCCACAAAAATCCACGAGGGACGCGGTCAAATGCCTTCTCCAAGTCCACAAAACACATGTAAACTGGTTGGGCAAACTCCCACAAACCCTGGAGAATTCTCGAGAGGGTAAAGAGCTGGTCCGATGTGCCACGGCCAGGACGAAAACCACATTGCTCCTCCTGAATCCGAGGTTCGACCAACGGCCGGACTCTCCTCTCCAGTACCTTGGCATAGACCTTCCCAGGGAGGCTGAGGAGTGTGATCCCTCTAAAGTTGGAGCACACCCTCCGGTCCCCTTTTTTAAAGAGAGGAACCACCACCCCGGTTTGCCATGCCAAAGGCACTGCCCCCGACCTCCACGCAATGTTGCAGAGGCGTGTCAACCATGACAACCCAACAACATCCAGGGCCTTGAGGTACTCGGGGCGAATCTCGTCCACCCCTGGGGCCCGGCCACCAAGGAGATTTTTAACCACCTTGGCGACCTCAGCCCCTGTGATAGGCGAGTCATCCCCCTCGTCCCCAAACCCTGCTTCCTCTGTGGAAGGCATATCAGTGGGATTGAGGAGATCCTCGAAGTATTCCTTCCACCGCCCGACGATGTCCCCAGTCGAAGTCAACAGTATCCCATCCGCACCATACACAGTGTGGACGGGGAGCTGCTTTCCCCTCCTGAGCCGCCGGACAGTTTGCCAGAATCTCTTTGAGGCCGACCGAAAGTCTTGTTCCATTGCCTCACCAAACTCCTCCCATACGCGGGTTTTTGCTTCAGCAACCACCCGAACTGCACTCCGCTTGGCCTGCCGGTACACCTCAGCTGCTTCGGGAGTCCCACAAGCCAACCAAGCTTGATAGGACTCCTTCTTCAGCTTAATGGCCCCCCTCACCACTGGTGTCCACCACTTGGTTCGGGGGTTGCCACCACGAGATGCACCGACCACCTTGCGGCCGCAGCTCTGGGCAGCTGCTTCAACAACAGAGGTGGAGAACATGGCCCATTCAGACTCCATGTCTCCAGACTCCCTCGGAATGTGGTTGAAGTTCTTCCGGAGGTGGGAGTTGAAGACCTCCCGGACAGGGGCCTCAGCCAGACGCTCCCAGCACACCCTCACTATACGTTTGGGTCTACCAGGTCTGAATGGCTTCCTCCCCTGCCATCGGATCCAACTCACCACCAGGTGGTGATCAGTTGACAGCTCTGCACCTCTCTTTACTCGGGTGTCCAAGACATACGGTCGCAGGTCTGATGACACGATAACAAAATCGATCATCGACCTGCGACCTAGGGTGTCCTGGTGCCAGGTGCACATATGGACACCCTTATGCTTGAACATGGTGTTCGTTATGGACAGACTGTGGTTAGCACAGAAGTCCAATAACTGAACACCACTCGGGTTCAGATCGGGCAGGCCGTTCCTCCCAATCACCCCCCTCCAGGTTTCACTGTCGTTGCCCACGTGCGCATTGAAGTCCCCCAGTAGGACAATGGAGTCTCCAAGAGGAGCACCCTCCAGCACCCCAGTCACAGACTCCAAAAAGGGTGGGTACTCTGAAACATCATTTGGTGCATAGGCACAAATGATGGTCAGGACCCGTTTCCCAACCCGAAGGCGCAGGGAAGCAACCCTTTCGTCCACCGGGGAAAACTCCAATATAGAGGCAGCAAGGTGGGGCGATACAAGAATACCCACCCCTGCTCGTCGCCTCTCGCCCGGGGCAACTCCAGAAAAGGCCAAGCTCCAGCCCCTCTCCAGGAGACTGGTTCCGGAACCAGAGCTGTGTGTTGAGGTGAGGCCGACTATATCTAGCCGGTATCTCTCAACCTCGTACACCAGCTCAGGCTCCTTCCCCACCAGAGAGGTGACATTCCACGTACCAAAAGCCAGTTTAGAAAGCTTGGGATCAGTCCGCCAAGGTCTCCGCCTTTGACCGCCACCTGATCCACATAGCACCGGACCCCCATGATCCCTCCTGCAGGTGGTGAGCCCACTGGAGGGCTGAAAAAAACCCACACAGGCTTATACAGGGTGTCCTAATTTTTTCACATGACTGTATACTGTATATGTGCTGTATATTATTTATAGACTCCTCTTGTAATAACTTTTAATATTTTATTTAAATTGTTTTACCCATGAATGACCGGACCCGCGGGGGGGGGGGGCGGCAATGGGGAAAGGAGGGATGGGGAGGGTGAAAGAAAAGAGAGAGAGAGGCACAAACAGAGAAAGCAAACAGACTAACGTAACGGTTACAAACAGAAGACAAACTGTTTCTTCCACTGAAAAGGTCTCATCATGAGTCTGGTATCTGCACCTGTTAAAGGACAGAGAGACGTGTGTGTGTGCATGTGTGTGCGTGTGTATGAGAGCATGCGTGTGAGTGGTTTGCCAGGAAACATACAAATAGGGTGGCAAGTCACAGTAACACCCCCCCCCCCCCCTGCCGGAAACCCAGAGCAAGCAAGGCAGCACCACCAACCCCCACAGAGCACAAATGTCCCGAGGCCAACAAGCCCCGGGACAACTAGGCATCCACCCCAGGAGGGACGGCAGAGGGAGGTTGGGCCGCCAAGTGGCTGGCGTGGTGCACCACTACCCCCGAACCCCCCCCCCCCCCCCCCCCCCCCCCCCCCCAGCAGGGCCAACATCATACCCTGGGCCCAAGGCTCCGAAAGGCCAGTGCCCCCCTACCCCCCGGGCTGGAGACCAGCCCGCACCCCTGGCATGGCCCCCCAGGCACCCCACAGTAGCCCCACGCCCACCCAAGTGCCCCCGATGCACACACCAGGAGCCCCCAGGCCCCCACGTCCAAGGAACGTGACAGTAAAGTGCAGCAGGCCCACAGAGGGCCAGTCCCCCCCGAGTCCAAGGGAGACCACATGGCCAGGAGGCACCAGGAGATGCCACCCTCTCAGTCCAACACCCCCCGACAAGCACACACATCCATTCCCATGCACTCACACCCTCATGCTATCACATGCATCCATTCACACTCACACACCCAAAGCCCTAAGTGTATCCAATAAAATGTATGATCCACCAGGGGGAAGGGGAGGGGGGTAAGACTGGGAGAGAGGCGGTCCCAAAGAGAACTTGCCCCCCCAGAAGCCAGCTCCCAATCTGGCTCTGGAGGCCACCCACTGCCCCCAGATCCCATCCCAGGGCGAGGGCCACCAGGCTGTGCAGAGTAGGACCCGCCAGCATCACAGTCCGGTGCTCGCCAGCACCACAGGTGCGATGGGGCAGCCACACTCACACTGACTCTCACGCATCTTGTACACACAAACATAATAATAATAATAATAATAATAATAATGAATAATCGGCTAGACCCATAGGGTGCTCCACATGCCAAGCAACATCCCAGAGCGCCCACCGTGAACCTACCAACCATCCACCCCAGACATGCTAATGCCCCCCCCCCGGCCACCACTGAGCACCCATACACACCCATACCCGGCGCCAGGGACACCGGAGGCAAGGCGGGCAAAGTGCCCCGCCCCGGGACACAACGGCAGAATGGCCGGGAAGAGCAGGACCTAAACCACCACCCGCCAGGCCACCAGATGACCCGCCCTAGCCCCCACTATCCAACAAGGTCCTCCCTTCCACATACACACCCTCCACCCCTGCATGTCCACCCACAGGTACAGTACTTGCACCCATACATACAGACAAACACACACACGTCCACCATCACGTGTGCACACACATACTCACCATCACATATTTCCACCTACACCCACACACAACCTCGCATGTTTACACACAACACACATACCCACGCGTTCGCACACACATGCACGTAGCCATATCCACACCCACACATATACACGTGAAACCATACACACCCACACTCACGTACACCTGCACATTACCAGAGTGGTGGCTCACTTGGTAGAGCATCCGCCCCACACCCGGGAGGTCGGGGTTCAAATCCTGGCCAGGTCATGGCAAAGACCATGTAAAAAGTGGAACTTCCTGCTGGCCAGTTTGGTGCTCAGCAATAATGGAACGGAGGAGGGAAATTTGCGGAGGCTACCTTGCATTGCAGCGAACTCCTCTAATTCTATATATATGAGTAACATTGTAGATAAGAGAAACATAATTCCATTCTACTGTACATGATTGGCTGTATAGACTTGAATGACAATAAAGATGGCTTATCCTTATCCTTATACATACGCATGCATACAGATACTCACACGCGCATGCATGCACGCATGCACATGCACACCCACACACGTAGGCCCTAGAGCAACAGTCCCCAACCCGTGGACTGGCACCGGGCTGCACAGAAAGAATAAATAACTTACATTACTTCCATTTTATTTATTATCTGAGTCTGAATGATGTTTTATTTTGAAAAATTACCAGATTCTCTCCCTTACATCCGTCTATGGCTCACTCTTGACGCACGTCAAGACGCTTGTCTCGGTCACGTGATACGTTACCGCTAAAGTTAAACCCACGAGTTAGCAAAATGAGTAAAAAACAAACGTCTTTGGAAAGTTTCTTTGTGAAGGGGTAAAGGCCCAGTGAGGAGATAGAAGAAGAGCCTACAACTTCCAAAAAAAAGAAGGCTGCATTTGGCAGACAATCGTCATATGAATGTACTGTCTAACGAGGGAGTCGGAAGCTGCACTGTCGCTACTCCCCTCAGTGTGGTTTCTGGTTGTGTGTGCTCGCGGGATATACTTGGACTACTCAGACTGCTCCTGTTCTGTAAGTACAAACTGTTAGCATTTCCCCTTGCAGCGGTGCTGCTACACTTTGGCACTTTGCCCAGTTACTTTCTCCCGAGCCAGTAGCACGTCCTGGAGGACTCTAAGTTAACCCAAGCTATTTACGTTATTGTGTACTGTCAGTTTTTTGGCCATTGTGCACTGTGGTCTGCCCACTGCACGTTATCGTGCGAGCCCTTTAGTCACTAAAGGGCAACCAAAGAGTGTTGTGAGCAGAGAGGATGTTACACATGTTATGTTGTTGCTGTTGCGATGTTAAGAGAACTCTGCTAATAAAGTTGCAAATGAGTACACAGTGGATTCACATTTAAGATAAGATAAGATAAGATAAGCCTTTATTAGTCCCACAACGGGGAAATTCCAGGATTACAACAGCACAGGGATAGCAACACTCAGAGCAACAATCAGAAGGCAAGGAAAAACAAAAAAAAAAAAAAAGCAAACAAGCAAGAGCAGCTAATATACATATGTACATATTACTATAAATATATATATATATATATATATATATACACACAGACACACAGTGTAGAGCATTGTAGCTGGATGGGATAAATATATGAGTATATAAACACACAGTACGGAGCAATGTAGCTAAATGGAATAATATGTAGATATATATAAACACACAGTACGGAGCATTGCAGCTAGGTGGAAAAAATATGTAAATATATAAACACAAAGTGCGGAGCATTGTAGCTAGATGGAATGAATATATAGATATATAAATATAAACATAAACATAAACATAAACACACCCAGTGCGGAGCATTGTAGCTAGATGGAATAAATATGTAAATGTATAAACACACACAGTGCAGAGTATTGTTGCTAGATGGGATGAAACAGCACAACCGTCTACTTAGTTATCCTACATGGTATGATTATGTGCCCATACATATTCTCACCCTCCGTAGCTACCGGTATTTTCCTAGTTGTATGCCGGAGGGGACCATTGTGTAAGTCTATTGCATCTTTTGCATTCAAAAAAACTATTAGGTTGTTACGTCTTTTTGCTATCTCTGCGAGCAGCCCTGCTTAGGTTGTACAGTCTGACAGCCGTTGGTAGGAAGGACCTGCGAAACCTCTCGGTTGTGCACCTGGGATGATGTAGTCTGCTGCTAAATGAGCTCCTCAGTGCATTCAGTATGTCCTGCATAGGGTGGAACTCGGACTCCAGCAGAGATGACAGTTTAGCCACCGTCCTTCTCTCTCCAATCTCCTTCACCGGATCAAGACGCTGCCCCAGGACGGAGCTAGCTTTCTTGATTTATTATTATATTTAGAAAATACCAGTTTTTATGCCGGTCGTATCATGTTCTTTTGTTGTATTTATCCGCCATACCTTAAAGGCTGGTCCCTGAAAATATTGTCTGACATTAAATTGGTCCATGGCGAAAAAAAGGTTGGGGACTGCTGCCCTAGGGGATAAGGGAGGCAACCCCCCCGGATGCAGGCACCAGGCCCCGGAGTGCCGCCAGTGCCCTGGGGGGCATGTCCCTATGGACTGGCCCGCATCGCTGCCGCACACCCAACTCCGGCCCAGAGGGGGGATACCCCCCCCCCCCCAGCACCGGGGCCCAAGGCCAGACCCAGCAGACCCAGTCGGCAGGCAAGGCCAGCCAGCCCAGGGCCACAGCTCCCCCCCCAACCCACCCTGCAGCCCCTCCACCAGCCCCCCCCCAGGCCAGATGCACAGCCACCCCGGGACAGGTGCCCCAGACACTGGCTCTAGTGGGTCACAAATAAACCCTCATGGTCAGGGCGCAGCCTGCCACCAGAGGTGCCAAGGAGAGCAAGCCACCGCCCGCCACCCCTCAGGTTATAAAATCAATCAGTGGGGACCAGAGAGAATTGAATTCAGCCAATTGGTTTTTAGAGGAAGCAGACATTCTCTCCAAACTAATATACTGTAATCTAATAGGAGGTTCTTATAGTGAGTTGTACATAAATTATTTCTTGATTTCCAATTCATGAGGATAGTTTTCTTGGCCATGCATAAAGCACTGAGAACCATGTGTGACATCTTTACTTCTATATTTATTTCACTTACATCACTCAGTATGCAAAGTGTGGGAAAGGTTAGGATACGATACCCAAGTCATGCCAATAAGTCTTCACATGTCTTCTGCCAGAACTTTTGGACTGGTGCACAGGACCACATAGCGTGCATGTAGTTATCCAGAACATTGCTGGGGCAGTGGGAACAAATATTTGTGTGACTCAGGCCCATTTTGAACATCCTTCGTCCTGTGTAATGAGTTTTATGTAGAACTTTGCACTGTATGAGTTGGAAATTAGAATTTTTAGTCATCTTAAAGGTGTTTATGCATATTTGTGTCCAAAGGCTTTAATCTTTATTAATTGATAGGTCTGTCTCCCATTTTAAATTTGGAAGAGATACTGACTCATCCAGCTTTGATAACAGTCCATGTATTTTTAATATCAATTTAGGAGAACAAAGATTTAGAAACTCTGTCACCTTAACTGGTACCTCTAAATCTATCTGGTTGAAATTGAATCTTGCTTTTATTATGGAGTTAAGCTGTTGGTATTCAAGAAACTTTTTATCACTGATGTCATATTGTGACACCAGTTCCTAGAATTGGATAAAGTTTCCACCTCGAAAAAGATGTTTTAAGTTTTTCATTCCTTCATCTGAGGAGCTCATTTAGTTGTAGGCTGTGTAATCCTAGGTGCTTGAGGTGCTACCTATGGCTGTCACACTTTACAATCTAACCGGTGCTGCTCATAGAGACCGTATTAAACATCACAACTTTGCACAATAGAGATTGTCCCCTCCAATACACAACAATTACAGTTATTATTGAGGGTGGCAACAACACTGTTATTTTTAGGCCATATTGCAAAGCCCTACTTCTACTGTTTATCCTGTGTCCTGGTTGCAGGAGCAGCAGTCTAAGATGAAAAGCCTAGACTTCCTTCTCCCCGCCACCTCCTGTACCTGTGAAAATCAGGCAAGTGTGCTCCCCCTCCCCTCCTGCTCCTGTCTTCCCAGCTCTGAAGTAATCATCACACCTGCGTGATTTGCTGCACCTGCTGCACTCTGGCGCCTCAGCGTATTTAAGGTCCAGTGTGTGGATACTGCGCCGCTGGACCATTGGGTATTGCTGCCCTGTAAAGCTCATATGTTATTGCATTTTTTGGCTAACCTGTGTTATTCACTCCCCATGTCTTCTCCTTCTCCTCAGGTTTGCTGCCACCTCAGCGGTGTGTACTTCGGGGCTGATCACACTTGCGTGACCTTCTACCTGAAGACACCGGACATTCCACCCAGGTCATCCATCTTCCCCCTGTCATCCCCTGGTTCTACGGAGGAGTTCCCTGCCGGGCCCCACTGCTCATTGTAGTAAGAGTGATCTTTTTTCTTATTCTCCTCTTGCGGTGATTCTTGCCTCTAACCTTCTCTCTATCTGCTCTCTCCCCCAGGCTGCGTGCATTCCAGCGTGACCTTGTTTTTGTGTTTAAATTTAAGTGTGCGTTTTGTTTGCACTTTTCTTCAGTTGTACACTTTATTTAGATTTGTTTATTTTGGGGGTTTCTGTATTTTCATTAAAGTGGTGAAACTTTTACCATCTGAGTCTGAGAGTTCGTTTGGTGTGGTTGCTCAGCATTCGGGCCTCTCTCTTGGGTTGAATCATAACAGAACAGTCCAACCAAGATCAAGGCTCAGCGGGCGCGCCACCAGGTGAGCAGTCTGCACTCTTGCGTTTGGATGCCACGGAACACCAGGTCATGTTTCTTTCCGAACAACTCCAGACCGTTACCCATCAGTTGGCGACCGTCACCGAGCAGTTGTGTCATTTTCCTGGTGCGGCGGTGCCTTCCCCTGCACCTGCTGATCTGGCAGCTTCTTCCTTCCGCAGGAACATTTCCCTTTGCCTGCCCCCTATGGGGGGGAGGGGGGATGCAAAGGGTTCCTGCTCCACTGCCGGCTTTACTTCCAGCAGGTGGAGGGGGAGTATAAGGATAATTCGGCTAAGATTCACTTCATGACCTTGTTGCTGCGGAACCAGGCGCTCGAGTGGGCACAGTCCATCTTGAGCAGCCCGGATGGGCCCCTATACACATTCGAGCGATTTGGGTGGGAATTCTCTGAAGCTTTCATCCATACAGAGAGCAAGGGGAACATTGTTAGCCAGCTGATGGGACTCTGGCAGGGGAACTGGTCTGTAGCCGATTTCTCCGTCGAGTTCCGGGTCATTGCGGCAGACTCTGGATGGAATGATGTTACTCTACACAGCACCTTCCTCTGGAATCTGAATGTGCATCTCCGTGATGAGCTGGCTAGCCACGTGTCCCCCTCACATTTCTGGGTGAGTTGATGCTGGTCAAGGCCGTTGAGTTGGCTCTCCAGCTGGCGGCAGTGGATAAGCTAACTTGGGAGCTATGTGAGTGTCTGTCACCACGAGAGCTTGAATCCTCCATTGTCACACAGGTAGTGGACCTGGACAGCGATGGGAGTGTCGAGAATGACATCGAGAAAGCCAAAGCTGTACGGATGAGGTCTGCCCTGGGGAAGCCCAGGTGTATGGGCTTCCACGAAACACCACTACAAGGCCAGAAAGTGTGCAGCAAGAGGAAACCGCTGCGGCAGTTGTGGCCATCCACATCATTTTGCGAGGGTGTGCCAGTCAGCAGAACAAGATAGCCCGCACAAGAGCTCGACTCCTCCCGCCCCGACGGTGATTCATACTGTGTCCCCGAGTACCAGTGGGCGCACACATTGCACGGTAGAGTTGGACGGAGTACAAGTACCGATGCTAATCGACACGGGGGCAGAGAGTTTGCTGCTGAACTGGGCTATGGTTAGAGAATGTTTTCCCCACTACAGAATTGGTGGTGACTCAGCACCGCTTTGCAGCTATGGAGAAGGACGGTTGGCCACAATGGGTACTGTCAGACTGACGGCTTGATACAAGTCGGCAGAGATGGCCGATGTGGAGTTCATCGTGATGGCCTGGGGCACAAACATCATGGGCTGCAACCTGTTTTATGGCCTTGGGTTTTCCATCAGGAGCAGCACTGGGGAAGAATGGTTGGGCTGTGGACTGTGGGACGGACCAGTTCCAAAAGTTCGGGACAATGCTGTGTGAGATGACTGATTGCTGGGCACTCCAGAAAGTAGACAGGCCTTGTCACGCTCAGGGTCGCCGCAGGAGGGCCCCGGTGTCAGTGTCCTAGTCGTCCTAGATGAGGGTACTGGGTGACACGGGGGAGAGCCTGTGGCGGCAAATGATGCCCAAAAGATGGTCCTAGGTGTTCCCAGAGCACGGCCATGTGGGCCGGTGAATGCGGGGCCACATCAGCAGGGGCCGCAGTGGATTTACAAGCAGTCAGGTCAGGACCGAGTGGCACTGGGAGAGCAAGTGCCAGATGGAGACACCGCAGGCCGTGCAGGGCCCCACTTGGAGTCGTGGACTGGGTTCGGGCTCAGGCGGAGGCGAGGTCCAGGCGGGTGAGAGAAAAGCGAAAGATGGAGCAGTGCCAGGGCCGGCTGCAGGTGACGAGTGAGCGACACGATGGCTACCTTCTGCTGTCGGATGACTTGGGGCACCATCCTAATGAGTTACGTCATGCCCTGAAGAAGGCAGCTGGGCATGGCCCCAGACAATTGGAGTGCTCGGAGGTGTGGAGGAGAAGGCACATCGGGACTGAGGCGACCAGCTGTGGCCCGGGAAGCGAGCTACCTCCAGGGGCAGACTGAATGGTGAAGGGTCTGGGTTGGCCACGGGCCATCCTCACCGAGCCATGGCTGTGTATTTGTTGTTAGTTGTTAATATGTATTTATACTTTTGGGATTGTTTTAGTGTTTGGTTTTAAGTAGGAGACACAGCAGCAATTTTTTTTTTTTAACGGGACTTTTATATATCATGGGCGGCAGAATAACTCGCCTTGTCGTGTGGGGGGTGGGACGACAGTCTACCCGTCTACCCTAATTTTACTTATTTTGTGTGAATGCCATAGTCCCCTTTTTGAGATTTTTGTTTTGTTTTGTTTAGTGGATTATTCGGTTTCCAAATTGGGGTGGGCTGATTGTATGTGTTTTGGATTTTCTACAGGGGGGAGAAATGTTGTGTAGTTATTTATTGTTCATATGTTGTATTGTGTTTGGAGCTCTTATTTGTGTGGCACGGGGTGGTGGCTCCATGTTCTGGTTCCGCCAACCCCGTGCGTATAAGAAGAGTGCAGGAAGGGGGGTGGTCTCTTCCACCTTTACTTCTGCCAGCAGTTGTATGTGTGGTCAGGTGCACTACACCCTGTGTTATAATAAACGTCTGTTCAGCTCCATTATTGCTGTCCTCCTTGACTCCAGTTCCAGACATACAGTGGGGCAAAAAAGTATTTAGTCATCCACCAATTGTGCAAGTTCTCCCACTTAAAAGATTAGAGAGGTCTCCAATTTTCATCATAGGTATACCTCAACTATGACAGACAAAATGAGAAAAAAAAAATCCAGAAAATCACATTGAAGGATTTTTAATGAATTAATTGGTAAATTCCTCGATAAAATAAGTATTTGGTCATAACAAAAGTTCATCTCAATACTTTGTTATATACCCTTTGTTGGCAATGACAGAGGTCAAACATTTTCTGTAAGTCTTCACGAGGTTTTCACACACCGTTGCTGGTATTTTGGCCCATTCCTCCATGCAGATCTCCTCTAGAGCAGTGATGTTTTGGGGCTGTCGCTGGGCAACATGGACTTTCAACTCTCTCCAAAGATTTTCTATGGGGTTGAGATCTGGAGACTGGCTAGGCCACTGCAGGACCTTGAAATGCTTCTTACGAAGCCACTCCTTCGTTGCCTGGGCGGTGCGTTTGGGATCATTGTCATGCTGAAAGACCCAGCCACATTTCATCTTCAATGCCCTTGCTGATGGAAGGAGGTTTTCACTCAAAATCTCACGATACATGGCCCCATTCATTCTTTCCTTTACACGGATCAGTCGTCCTGGTCCCTTTGCAGAAAAACAGCCCCAAAGCATGATGTTTCCACCCCCATGCTTCACAGTAGGTATGGTGTTCTTTCTCCTCCAAACACGACAAGTTGAGTTTTTACCAGAAAGTTCTATTTTGGTTTCATCTGACCATATGACATTCTCCCAGTCCTCTTCTGGATCATCCAAATGCTCTCTAGCAAACTTCAGACCGGCCTGGACATGTACTGGCTTAAGCAGGGGGACACGTCTGGCACTGCAGGATTTGAGTCCCTGGCAGCGTAATGTGTTACTGATGGTAGCCTTTGTTACTTTGGTCCCGGCTTTCTGCAGGTCATTCACTAGGTCCCCCCGTGTGGTTCTGGGATTTTTGCTCACCGTTCTCGTGATCATTTTGACCCCACAGGGTGAGCTCTTGCGTGGAGCCCCAGATCGAGGGAGATTATCAGTGGTCTTGTATGTCTTCCATTTTCTAATAATTGCTCCCACAGTTGATTTCTTCACACCAAGCTGCTTACCTATTGCAGATTCAGTCTTCCCAGCCTGGTGCAGGTCTACAATTTTGTTTCTGGTGTCCTTTGACAGCTCTTTGGTCTTGGCCATAGTGGAGTTTGGAGTCTGGCTGTTTGAGGTTGTGGACAGGTGTTTTTTATACTGATAACGAGTTCAAACAGGTGCCATTAATACAGGTAACGAGTGGAGGACAGAGAAGCCTCTTAACGAAGAAGATACAGGTCTGTGAGAGCCAGAAATCTTGCTTGTTTGTAGGTGACCAAATACTTATTTTACTGAGGAATTTACCAATTAATTCATTAAAAATCCTTCAATGTGATTTTCTGGATTTTTTTTTTCTCATTTTCTCTCTCATAGTTGAGGTATACCTATGATGAAAATTGGAGACCTCTCTCATCTTTTAAGTGGGGGAATTTGCACAATTGGCGGCTGACTAAATACTTTTTTTTCCCCACTGTAACAAGCTGTTTATGTTTGCAGTTTTTCTGCTAAAAGGGAAATTGTGTCTGTTGTGACATATGAGGTTTTGTGTTGATCTGCTTAAAAGCGGTGGATTAGGGCTATCGCGGTTGAGGAATTTCCCCTGCAATGACGGTGGACAGCTCAACACCATGGTATGTGGTGTTATTGCAGATGTTTTTAGGACCCTGTGAACTCGTAATTTAAACAGGGTTTATAACTAGTGTGGCAAATGAGGGAAGCTGTGAGAGTCTCGCTGCACCTCCATTCTCAACTTTATGTGCATTTGTGACAACTGTGTGGAGCTCCACCCTTTCTACCGGCATGAACTGCCGATTCTGTTAAAAAAAAAAAATCATTTTCATAAAGCAGTGGTGGTAACTACAGGGTGTGTGGACTGGAGACTGCAGTGACATTCAGCTTATTTAAGCAGGACAGTCTCCGTACAAGACCTTGATTGGCTCTTGATTTTAGCCGCTGTCCGAAAAATCACATTCAAACAAGCTGCTCTCGGAGCTCAAACAGGAGCATACACAGTTAGGATCATACAAACTCCACTCAGAAGGAATTAACACACTTTGCGCCCTTCAGTGTTCACTGTCACGGCTGTATTTAACAAGGAGTCCAAACACTTTCACCACTAACTGCCTGCAGGAGTCTATCTGGAGAGACTGCCCCAAACGGTGGTGTCGCTGTCAACACCCGCCTGTGGCAGCACCGTGTGCTGTGGAAGCTTCTAGAGTACCGGGTGCAAACATGCAGTTGGCAACAAAAATGCACGTCATTTAACAATTTATTTAATAATCAATAGGGGCACATAAGAGAACAACGAGATATAGCCACACACACAAAAAAGTGAACGCAGCGGTTGTTGCAGATGTTTGTTTTCCTCCGCGGTAGGCATGCCCATAGCGTGGTATTACATAATTGCGGTTATCGCGCCAGCCCTACAGTGGATGTTTGCTGTGGGAGAAAGAGCAAGCTCCTTTTGTGGATGCTGGCTGGTTGTTGTTCAATGATGTTTTTGAGCCCTGGCATTCTGTTGTTTGCACATGCAGTAATACTTTTGAGAATTTTCTGGAGAATATTCTAGATAATTTTTTGTCATTTCGGATACCGGCCACAGTTTGTGAGAACCCGAGATTGTGTGTCTGACACGATCATCGGTAGCACGGGGGCCCCCCCCAAGTGAATGGTTTTGGCTCCCTTCCTGTTCACCCTTTATACTGCGGACTTCTCACACAACACAACACATTGCCATCTACAGAAGTTCTCTGACGACTCTGCGATTGTCGGCCTCATCTCCAACGGAGATGAAGCTGAGTACAGAGGACTTATCCAGGACTTCATGGACTGGTGCCATCGGAACTGCCTCCAGATCAACGCGAGGAAAACTAAGGAGCTGGTGGTGGACTGCCGCAGGCAAGGACAACCCCTCACAGCACTAGTAAACATACAGGGAACAGACATTGAGATGGTGAGATCCTACAAGTACCTTGGTGTTCATCTGAACAATAGACTAGACTGGTCACACAATACCGACGCATTCTACAAGAAGGGACAGCGCAGGCTGTTCCTACTGAGGAGGCTCAGGTCTTTTGGTGTACAAGGGGCGCTGCTGAAGACATTCTACAACACGGTGGTGGCATCAGCCATCACTTCTGGTGTGGTCTGCTGGGGCAACGGCATTACAGCAGCCGATAGGAAGAGACTGAACAAACTGATCAAGAAAGCTAGATCTGTCCTGGGGCAACGCCTTGACCCAGTGGAGGAGATAGGAGAGAGAAGGATGGTGGCTAAACTGTCATCTGTGGCATTGTGGCGGTGCAGTGGCGCAGTGGTTAGCACTGCACCAGCACAGCAACTCACCCTTCGCCACGGGATCCCTGGTTCGATCCCAGCCCCTGACCAACAGTGATCTGTGTGGAGTTTGCATGTTCTCCCCGTATCTGTGTGGGTTTACTCCGGGATTTCTCCGGTTTCCTCCCACAGGCCAAAAACATGCAGGTTAGGTTAATTGGAGACTCTAAAGGCCCTTTTCCACTAGCCCCGCTCAGCCCCGATTTGAAAACCCGGCTCTACTCACTTCGGTTCGGTTCAGCCTCAGTTGCTTTTCAACTACTGCTGGCGCACCTGCTGGCACACCTGCTGTGGGTGGGATTTGTTGAACAGCAGGCGGCGCCACACCCTCGTGACGTGAAACATGCGACGGAATCCTCCACAACAAACAAAATGGCTGATGATGAGGAGAGAAGGAAGGAGGAAGGAGAGAGGAATGACTGTGACATGAAATTGGTTAAATCTATGGTGCTGACTTGTTGTGCTCTGCACAATCTGTGTGAGAGTCATGGAGAGACGTTTGACACTACATTGGATGATGCAGTAGATGAACCAGTGGTGGCAGCGGCACAGAGAGCAGAGGAGCAGGGTGGCGATATTGTAGCAAACTCAATATAAGCACCCTACTTGGCTTGACAAGTGGGTTGACCCTATTGGCGACACAGGTAGAGTGCGGGACTCCGGAGCGAGAGGCGTGAGTTCAAACCTCCCGGTGGGATGTCGCCATGTCAAGCTGCACGTTACAATATAACACGAGATGCTGTGATGCAATACTTGTCTATTTTGTCCACATTTATGTGCATACATATTTCAAAAATGTTTTTTGTAAATAAAATGTTGTGCATGGTCCATCTACCTGTCCTCTTGTTCATAACGCTTATCTGTTAAGAAGGTGCGAAGCCATCAGCCTAATGATGAGTCCACACTTCTGTTGTGATAATTGCTCACGCTGAGCGCTCTGACAGCCCCGTACGCTGTGGGGGTCACACACGACGTGTTTCTCCCCACACTCTCAATTTTTTTTCCTGTGTATTTTTCTCTTTGGCATACAGAAATGGCAATACGCCCGTATTTGCTAAAATTGCATTTTCCCCGTATTAAAATACGGCGAAACCGTATCACTTGACAGGCATGTAATTACATGCAGAAACACCGCACAGGCCATCTACACAAAAATCCAGCTCGACAAGCCACTTTTGCTTAGGTGGAAATGCAAATTGAACTATAAATCATGTGCTGATACATGTCATATTTTCCCATGTAAAGGTCTCCCACTTTTACTTACAAATTGATTTTTAATTTTTGGGAAAAGGGAATATAAATTTTGCACTTGCTGGTAACAACAGTTGTGTGCAACAAAAACACAGTTGTGTATCCTTGTCCGATTTGTCTACTGTTATTAGTGCCAAATTTTTGCTAGATTCCTTCTTAATTTATTAAATTTTGACTGGCGATGCAACATTCAACTTACACGTACTTACCTTTAGCAGTGTCTACAAGTTCAAGCACACCTGTACAACTGCTTATAACCTAAAAAATGTACCCGTTCAAGAGAAATGGATTCAGCATTGCAAATTTGTTTAAAATAAAAAAAAAAACCTACTAAGACATTACGTTTCGTTGTGTTGTTAAAAATTAAATTACCATTAGAAGGCTATACACCTGACCTGATGAACAGCAGCATGTGGAGTGAACAGAGAATGGAATGTGTATGTAATTATTGGCTTTTCTCCTACGGTGTCATAACAGTTAAACCAGACTTTTGATGCAAACAATACAATTTTATTCCCGAAGCAAAATTTACAAACAAAAAAACAGACTGGGCGATGACATCTCTGCGAGCTCTTCCCTTCGTAACGCAGCGTCCTGCTCCAGGGCTTCACGCGCATCTGCCTGCACATCTGCGGCCACCTGTTGCAAATGCTGCATGTACTCCTGATTCTTGCCGCTGGTCATGTTGCCGTTCCAAGAGCCGCATCTCTTCGTCATGCATGTTGACTATCGCTAATGTAAGGTCAGCGATGGGAGTGGTCTGTTTTCGTCTTGCCTAGATGGAAAGACAGAAAGGCATGGTCGTTAAAGCTGGATCACTACATATATTATGGAATTACACTGGTGAAAGTCTGTGGTGGAATGTCACTATTATATTATGCTTCATTGCTGTATATAAGCTGAACTGTCATGTTGCTGCCCCTCAGTAGAGCAGATTTTGCAACACGCAGGGTGCTGTCTTCGGCTGCAGCCCCCCTGCAAAACTAAAAAGGATTAAGATTAAGAATATGGATGGATGGATGGGTAATGTTTAAACTAGTTGCTTGTAGTGTGGCCACAGAAATCTGAATGGGTTAATACAGTCAGCTGACGCGAAGCATTTCAATGAAGCATGTTGATTTCAACGGCAGTTCATGCACTTTGTTTGTCTAAAACAGGAGTTACAACAGCACCAATCACCACACCTAAAAATGGTTGTGGAACACCGATAAGTGAAGACCAAAGAATAACCTTTTTGCACATTTAAAAAGACATTTTCAGTTAATTAATATGCAGCTACAGGAAATTGCATTAATCAGTTTGGTACATAACTTGTTAGGCTCCAGCCCCCCCGCGACCTGTAAAGGATTAAGCGGTAGAAGATGGATGGATGGATGGATTTTCGACCCTGGTTTCCGCTGCTGGACCTGTTTCAACCAAAAAAAAAAATTGTGGTTATTGTGCCTTACCGGCACTTGAACATGATCCAGATGGAGCTGGTGATGTGGCTGACATGGGAGTCAATCCAACTGGCACTCAGCCAGACGCACACGCAGACGCAGCGCCAGGAGAGTCCGCTGTGTCAGTCATCTCCACTGAGGTAGACCCCTGTGATATGAAATGCGATTCTAGAAAGAAAATGCACGCAATTTCAAACTTAGCACCAAAGTGCAACATGTACACAACACTCTCAAGTTTTTAACCGGAATACAATAAGCGTAATTCAGCGTTTTGTTCGCGCTAATACTTAACACAAAGCAAGCGTGAATCTGCAGTTGGCTGCAAAACAATACGCAAGCCTCAGTAACAACCATTACCCACAATCTAACAACCTTCCTATTTCTTAAAAACAGTGAGCTTGGCACAGAAAGGATCAAGTGGCGAAAAGATGCGCAATATCAAAAAAACACTCACCATCCATGGTTTCCAAGGCCGTGGCCGTGACAGTGACCGTGTGGAGCCCAATGTCTCTCAGCGAACCACTTCCACTCCTTCCATCCGCTGAACTTCGAGCAATGTGGTCCTTCACTGCTCGGTAATCGCTTTTCAGCTTTTTCAGCTTCTCCCGACACTGTTTGGCAGTACGGATGTGCCCTTAGGAAGCCATCTGCTCGGACACCTGCATTTCAAGTAGATCCGTCCAACTTGCGCTGGATGCGATCGTTGCCTAATATAGAAAGAAAATTGCGCACCTCCTAATATATAATATTAGGAGTATATTATTATATAAGTATATTATACAGTATATTAATATAATATACCGTATTAAAGGGGTGCACTGTGTTCACTGCTGAACAATTACAAATGGCGGTCGGGGAGTAAATTCAGCAGAAAAAGTTGCTTTCATGACGTTACAACCTGACCAATCAGCGGCGACCAGTCTTTTAAAGTCATATCACAGCCCTACTCAGCCCTACTCAGCCCGGTTAGACCCTGCCCTGGATCAGGTACGAAAAAAGTACCTGCTAACCAGTGCTGGGGCTAATGGAAAAGCACCTAAAGCGGGCTGAGTGGTGCGGTGTAGGGCTAAGTGAGGCTAGTGGAAAAGGGCCTTAAAGTGGCCCTAGGTGTGAATGTGTGTGTGAATGGTTAAGGGATAGCGCCGTACCGTGGCTGCTTCATCCATCCAGGTGGATGCCCTCAATTTCCCCTCTGGGGATCAATAAAGTATACAAAATCAAATAAAAAAAAATCTCTGCTGGAGTCCAAGTCCCACCCTATGCAGGACATACTGAATGCACTGAGGAGCTCATTTAGCAGTAGACTACATCATCCTAGGTGCGCAACCGAGAGGTTTCGCAGGTCCTTCCTACCTACGGCTGTCAGACTGTATAACCTAAGCAGGGCTGCTCGCAGAGATAGCAAAAAAAAACGTGACGACCTAATAGTATTGAATGCAAAAGATGCAACAGACTTACACAAATGGTCCCCTCCAGTATACAACTAGGACAATATCAGTTGCTACGGAGGGTGACAATATATATGGGTACATTTTCATACTATGTAGAATAACTAAGTAGACGGTGATGCTATTTACTCCATCTTGCTACAATGCTCCGCACTTTGTATATATATTTATATATTTATGTGTACGTATGTATATCCACTGCTCTTATTTATATTTTTCGTATCTTCTTAATTATTGCTCTGAGTGTTGCTATCCCTGTGCTGTCGCAATCCTGGAATTTCCCCATTGTGGGACTAATAAAGGCTTATCTTATCTTATCTTATCTTATCTTATATGTTCAGAGCTTTAATAAACTTGTAAGTGAAGACAGCAAGCATATTTGTCCACTCTCATGTTCATAACAGTATGACAAACTTGAAAAATTCCCGACAAGGTACACTGTATCCATATGGAAAAACACACGATTAACGCGCTATTAATCACGAGTAACTTAACATTCCAAAAGATTAATTGCGATTAAAACTTTTAATCGTCCAACACCACTACTTAAAACACACTACATGTCCAACATTCACATAGACAATGAATGGGAAGTGGAGAGGAGAAGGCACACACTGATGTGCTGCCTGCTCTGCACAGAATCACCAACTAGGGGATTTCCTCTGAGCTCACTTTTAATGTAGTAGGGAGATAACAAGAGATAGTTACACTCACAAAGCCAGACGAGCACAGATGCACATCTTCAACACTGCAGCCGCCCACTCCATTCAGCTGCTTCTCAGTTCAGTGAACATACTGGTGAGCAGTGAACAAACTCCACCTGCTCAATTCAGGGAACACACTAGTGCATTATGAATGAACCCCGCCACCTTTGTTCAGCTACATTTTTCAGTTCAGTGAGTGGTGGCCAGTTGGAGCTCCACTACAGCACTGAGTGACGAAATATTTCTAATGGATCTTTTTAGTGAATGACCCGGAAGGGAATCAGTACATTTTGGTGAACTGTAGATCCCATCACTAATGCAAGTACTGGGCTAGGAACATCAGTCATTCAAACCATGAGGTTTACAAAATATTAACTCAAATAAAAAAATACTCTAGTGTTTGGTGAAATTTGCATTTCGTCCTGTGTTTCCTTCTCCCTTTCTCCTTGTACTCCTCAGTGGTGGACCCTCAGGGCCAGCAAAGCCTTCTCTGCTGGCCTAAACACTATCAGAGTTACATTTACAACCTTTACAACATATTTGTTCCATGAGGATTTATTAAATTATTCCCAATAGTCTATTCTCTTCATTTTGTAGCTTTTCTCTTGGTTGCTGTCCTTCCAGTAGTGTAATGCATGTTAGAGTTCTTTTGTCCAATCAAATTTCAGCCATCTGTGTTGCCAGGGTCAAGCAAATCTGCTTTGGGCCTTCAAGAATTAATAGTGCAGCTCTGTAGGTTAAATTAACTGTTAAACTTGTCCTGTTGCTTTAACCAATCAGATGTCTTCTGTACGTCCAGGGGTACGCATAAAAGGCATTCGAGAACCTCGGCATTTTCACGTCTTTTGATTGGATGGTTAGTCTCCTCCATCCACAGTGCAGAGGATCCTAGCTAGCAAAATGCCAGTGCAAGGACTTGCTTAAGCAGCTGCAAAACACTGTCCATCCATCCATCCATCCATCTTCTTCTGCTTAATCCTTTTCGGGTCACGGGGGGGCTGGAGCCTATCCCAGCATCTTTGGGCGAACTGTGTCTGTTTAAATATAATAGCTGTTTTTCCACCCACAATGGCTGACAGGGGAGAGGAAAATGATTTAGTCGGTGATATTTTTAAAAATCCATTTTCTAGATGGACTTTTCAAGAAAAGCTGGTCATTGTGAAGCGAGGCTGGACAACCCTGAAGGTACTCACCTGGTCCTGAGATGGACCAGCCAGGTAGACCACCTGGCTGGTCCATCTCAGCCAGGGAAAGGATTTGTCCATCACTTACATATTAACAATGAACGTCATCCTTGGATTACAGCTTCCGAGGAGTGCTGTAAATTATCTTGCTGGGAATGCCTGTTGTTTGCAACTTATTGAGTAGATACTTGAAGCCAGACAGGGTTTGTAAACTTGAGCTGTCTGTCACACCATGACGATTTAGGCAGCACTTGCCAAACGTATAAAAATTGGTCTAAAACGCTGGGATATGCCAAAATTTTCACTTTTGGCCATATGCATCGCATATCCATAGCGACTTGGACATGTAATTAAGTAATAGTAACTTAAACCAAATAATGCTTAGCGTGTTGCCGACATTCACAACTTATACGCAACAACAGTCTAACTTCTGTGTAACACAGTCATGGCAAACTGACATTGCATCCCGGTCCATGAATCCTAGTTTTGGGAGAGATCATCTCTGTTCAACCCAGATGATTCTCCCCTCCAAACACCACAGTGGGGGGCATGACCAACTTGGCAGAGCTGTCAGATCTGTCAGGTTAGTCATGCCTAAAACAGCTGATGTGACACGTCAGGAACATCACATGACAGTTGTCACAACCTGGCTCAAAGGCACGCGAACTGATGACGATCCATCTATCCATCCATCTTCTTCCGCTTAATCCTTTTCGGGTCGTGGGGGGCTGGAGCCTATCCCAGCATCTTTGAGCGAGAGGCAGGGTACACCCTGGACAGATCGCCAGTCCATCGCAGGGCCAACACAGAAAGACAGACAACCATTCACCCTCACAGTCATACCTAAGGACAATTTAGAGTCCCCAGTTTGATGCCAATTGACCTAACTTGCATGTTTTTGGCATGTGGGAGGAAACCGGAGAAATCCCGGAGTAAACCCATGCAGACACGGGGAGAACATACAAACTCCACACAGACCACTGTTGGTCGGGGGCTGGAATCGAACCCAGGATCCCCCGGCAAAGGGTGAGTTGCTGTGCTGCCGCAGTGCTAACCACTCCACCACCGCGCTGATGATGATAAAAGAGTTTATTTTCAATAAAGAGAAAAAAAAATAAAAATCATGATAATACATGGAGTGTGCTTTTGCTGGGAGGTGCAGCCACCAGCAAACAGCTGCACTCTGTGTTTCAGGCGATCAGTTGATTGAATTCTCCTCCTCCGATGTTCTGACATTTTGGCATATCTATCAAAACAACACAAGACAGATGATCGTATAGGCTTCAGTTAAATGTAAAAAACCCCAACAGGTCCCATGTGTTTAACTCTTTGTGTGTGTGTGTGTGTGTGTGTGTGTGTGTGTGAGTGCGTGCGTGCGTGCGTGCGTGCGTGCACGCACATATGCACTGTAGGCTGAGAGCTCTGTATGGGTTTTTCCGGTGAACCAACGCTACAAATATTTGCTCCGTGAATGTGGGATGTTATCAGTTATACACTGGATATGTCGGAAAATTTTCAGCACGCTGAAAATTAATTTTTTTCGAGCTTGGCAAGCTACGTCGCATACCAGTATACTTCAGCATGTCCTTAACTTAGACAAAACAGCCATAACTGATTTGACGTACCACAGCTTACTCTCCAAATTTTTCATATGTTTTGCAACCACTGCCTGAATCATCGAGGTGTGACAGGGTCTTAACCAAGGCAGCAGCAAGGCACCAAAGCATAGCCGGCAGCTGGACAAGCAACAATACTTTTAAACCTTTGGGGAAACAAGAGTGGATCTGCAGCTCAACGAACAAGTGCTGCATGGAAATGGAGCTTTACAATGAAACGGTAAAGATTTTTAAAGCTCTAATTTTATAGTTAAAGTTATCCTTTAGGCTATTTTTAGGCCCTGTAGGCTATTTTTATGGTGTTTGGTATGAATGGCACTTTAATTAGGTAGATCACCACTGAAGACCTAGCTGTAAAATACACAGTCCGCCACTGGTACTCCTCATGATCGGTGAATCCAAACTGAAAGATTTGTGATTTGGAAGACATAACTGACTCGTCAATGTATGGCTTTTATTTCTCGATAAGAGGCAGTGTTGCAATAACTCCTGCAAGCGAGGTCAAAATCAGACTGCATAACACAGTACTATTTGCAGTGGTCATGTATACATGCACTGCATAATGTATGCGATTAGCGCAGCCAGAGCAGCATCAAAGTAGTCCAGTGCACCACTTACTGTTACCGCATGCACATTTACATTGTGAGCTAATCAACACGCAAATAGATTAATCCGCCTCAGCCAAATCTTACAAGTGTACATGATACCAGTTTACGGGAAAGCCAGCGATAAGTGAGATACAGAGGTAGCGACAAGACCGTAACTTTGGGTTAAACGGGAGGGGCGGGGGGTCTTCTTCCTTTTGCCTTCAGTGAGAGCAGTCGCATTTTTTTTTTCCTCCCTCCTCCTATCCTGCCTTCCTGACCTAATCCCAGCTTGCTGCGTCTGAGTGAGTGTCTGTGCCGTCTCACCATCTTGCTGATCTCAACCCAAATGGAAAATACGGAAAATGGATATAAGCTGGGCTTTAAACGCAATTGACACCACCTTTTCAAACAGAAAATTGGGCCCGGGGGAGCCCAAATGTGGAGAGACCCATGGATTGGAACTCATGTGTCTGTGTGATTTGACTGAGGATGTGGAAAAACATCTACCTGTTTTGGCTACGATCACAGGATTTCTGCCGATTGGGCTTTGGAGTTCTCCTGGTGTATCGAAAATTTAACTGGAGGAGCTAATCAAAATGCGGACCCGGCAGAGCTGCTTCTCAATAATTCGACCAGATGGGGAGTGCACGAAATAGCGGCAAATGACCAACATGGAATTTACCATCTTCATGCATTAGAGAGATGGACTCTATCGGACATGTTCATCTGTGTTTAGAAGGGGAAACATTTGGAGTCGCTTCGTGCTCTCCAGGGAATGATATGAATTTAAAGCCAGTGAATGTTAATTTGAATTGTAAGCTCAGAATATGACAATAGGGAAATCCTATACTCCTATACTCTGTCTGAGCAGATTCGGCCTTGATCGGCGCCCCTGGATAACTCACTCCTCCAGAGTTGAGATAAGCGGATGTATCAGCTGGCTCGCTAACCCAAACACCGCTGCTGTGCAATAAACAGAACTCTTCAGGGACAGCGTTCATGAACTATAACATCTATCGTTGCCGAGGAGACTATTTGTTGTGCTCCAGTAACTGATACACTCAACACTGCACACACACTGATATCATCATACTGATATACATACACTGCTCTCTCCCTGCTGTGTGACTTGTCTACTAAATGTCTGCTAATAAGCATTGAGGGTTTTTTTGCCTGCAATCAAAATTTCGCTTACTTACTTAAGCGTCAATTTGATAAAACATGTTTTTTTCTCTCGCCTACTGTGTGATATCCACTCTTTTTCTTTTTTTTTCCTTTCTTCTTTATGACTGGTGCCTAGCGGCTGCCCCAGCCTTGGATGCGCTCTGCAGAGCGTGCCCAAATGCCAAGTCACGTTTCGTTACCTTGTATTCATACATGTGTAATGACAATAAAGTTGAATCTCATCTCATCTCATCTCAAGATCTCTGCCCATAAAAGGATAAAAGGACAAGGCTAATTTACCTCTTTATTTTGCCATTCTAATATTAATATACGTTTTAAAAAAGAATTTCAGTCATTTACCAAACATATCTTCAGCCTTGTGATGGTCTATTTACAGTCATGTGAAAAAATTTGGACACCTCTTCAAATATTCAGTTCTTTATTAAGAAATGTTCACATGTCTATGTCTAACCTTGTTTTTGTTTTTATTTGCATTTTTGCATTTATTTTAGCCATTTTAAGTGGGAATGAATGTGGGGGTGTCCTAAAAAAGATGGGGGGGTGTCTTAATTTATTCCTCACTGTCATAACCCGAGTGTCGGTTCTGGCCACACTCGGGCCTCATATCTTTTTGTTCCCTGGCTTTGGCAGCTGAGGGTTCCTTCCAGCTCCTCGGGCTCTTATTGTGAAGGCGCCCGGGGGAGCTCCCTGCTGTCAAAGTCAGCTGCTGCTCTGCTGTCATTAGCAGCAGCTGTGCCGCGTTGGGGTCATTAGCCACCAGATATAAGCGGGTGCTAAATGTCCTCCAGCGCGGCAGTCTCTGTTATATTCTGTTATATTCTGTTATATTCTCCTGTTACGATCATCCGTTATATCCTGCTACGTTTTGATGGTGCTCCTTTATGCTCAGGTATGTTCCTGTTTGCCTAGCTCATCATCAACGTTGTCGTCTGGCGCATCGGGTGTTCCCCGGCTCAGACTTCACTCAGCCGCTGTATGTGTTCTGTGTGTGTTCATCCTTACTTTACAATAAATTACCACTGCAAACTCACTGGTGACTGAGGCGTCTTGTGACGGTCCGTGAGGGCCGTTGTGACACTCACTATGTGTTTAGAATTACATTTTACAGAAAATTTGATAAAAGTCTTTAATTCATTTTTAATCGTTTAGTTGTATTACATGAATCTCCCAGTATTTTTAACATTGATATTAAATATCCATATGTCCAAATATGTTAAAAAACAACAACAACAACAAAAACAACAACAACACAGGCTTATACAGGGTGTCCTAATTTTTTTCACAGGACTGTATGCTACTATGAAGCAGCAGACCTACTGAATACCTATTATGTGTTACATATTTCAGTACTGGCAGAAATCAAGCAAGCAAGTTTTGACTATTGTTACCTGGTTACAGTGTGCCTCCTGTGTCACCTCTCTCTCTCTAGTCAACAGTGCTGGCTGTCTCTTTTTCTCTCTTTGTTCATCCTGCTGCTGCTACATTCATGCTCCTGATATAAAATAAGCACAGTTGTTGTTCAAATGGTTTAAAAGAGATACTTCACTGACAGTGTTGGTGGATATAATTCATGCTAGATTTTCCCACACCAAAAAACTTGGATAGATATAAAATGTTTTTCCTGTCCTTCTTTCTGAGCAGCATCAATTGAGGTTAATGCAGCTGCTGAATGTGGATGAGGCTTAATCGGGTCACCTGTGATTAGTCACCATTATTCTTAACTCATTTTATTTTGTTATTAATCAATTGTGGTGATTAACACATTTATTCTAACAGGACTAATGTTTATTCATTAATACTGTACATGCTTCATGCATTGCATTGGTTTAGTTACTCTGGGTTAACTTGACACTACACACCGTTTGCACTAAAGAAAGCACCTGTGAGCACTTTGTGAAGTCATAAGTTAAATAATAAAAAGTGCATTATTGTAACTGATTTTGAGTCAGTTCTTTATGCAATCATTTATGTATTAACAAAGTTAGAGTATTCTTGGTACAATTTGCAGCATTAGGTCTCAAAGATTTTTTTTTTTTTTCATGGCAAGTAAAATGACTATTAAAATAATAATTTCCCAGATCGAATCGGGATCGGATTGAATCGAATCAGAATTGAACCGATTCTGGAAATTAGGGATCATCCCCAGCCCTAGGGAATACTTTTTATAGGCAGTGTATATTCCACAGTAATTGCAGTCCAACGTTTCACTGGATATGTATCACTCTGCTTCAAAGGTGTTTTAGTAACCGTTAATTACTAACAGTAATATACCGTGAACCCTCAGTGAGAATTGCAGTACTGTGTTGGATACCTTAATTTCCACAGTGAGGGGCTGTTTGAAAAGATTTCTTACCTGACCCGGAAGTCCCACCCTTTTGAAAAAAAAAAAATATTTAGTTTACAAAGTCTGCCCTTGTAGAAATATTGTTAAGCTATTACACGTCTGTTTAAAAAAAAAAAAAAACATGCAGTGCTAGAGTCGGATTTATTGTCTCGATTAATAAACCGCAATATCTTTGTGGTGTATGGACTCTGTTTCTTCTGAAACAGTCGGTACCACAGAACGGTCTTCTGTGGTACCGACTCGACAGATAACCAGTGTGTTTTATAAACATTTACTTTTGCACTTGACCATATTTAATTTGTTTAGATAAGATAAGCCTTTATTAGTCCCACAATGGGGAAATTCCAGGATTGCAACAGCACAGGGATAGCAACACTCAGAGCAACAATCAGAAGGCAAGAAAAAACAAGAGCAGCGAGTATACATATGTACATATAAACATTAATCTATAGACACACAATGTGGAGCATTGCAGCTAGATGGAATAAATATATAGATATATAAACACACAGTGTGGAGCATTGTAGCTAGATGGAATAAATATGTGAATATATAAACACACACACAGTGTGGAGCATTGTAGCTAGATGGAATAAATATGTGTGTGAAATGACAATAGACGTCTTCATGCTGATTCAGATGTTTAGCAACAGTTACTGGCTACATTTAGAAGGGACTATTTTTTTTCTCAACTGCATAAAATAACGGTTAATGGTTAAACAAACAAATCATAATATTTTGTCCAGTATTGCTGTCATTTAATAAATTGTGCTTGTGGAACTGTTGAATAAGAGCAATATTACACTTGAGGTTGTAGGATACGCATAGAGCATTAGACGTGTCACACACACAGTTTCTATATTCATTGATACCCTGCTCCCTCTCGTGTAATATTGCTTAAATAAATACAGTATATATATACAGTATATATATACAGTATATATACGTATATATAGGTATCTTCTTGCTCTTTGGGTGCCATAAAATCCTAAAATCATGATATTGAGCTTTTGCCTTTCCAAAATGTATATGACTCGCTGTGGAATTTAAGACAAGTGTAAAAGAAAAGAACAAAGCATGTGCTTGAGCAGGTAAAGAGAAATTCTTCATGTCATATCGGCAGTAGGTTGACCTGTGCTTTCACCCCTCATGAAGGATCCTTGCCTTTCCCGGTGCTGCATTTAATGCCTGAACAGTTATGAAATCATTAATTAAGCCTGCATCAAATCTGCTCCCACAGAGCCCCTGGTCTTCTGTGTGTGTGTGTGTGTGTGTGTGTGTGTGTGTGTGTGTGTGTGTGTGTGTGTGTGTGTGTGTGTGTGTGTGTGTGTGTGCGCGTGCGCGCTTTGCAGCTCCAAACACAGAAAGAGGCCCTGATGTTGAGCGCTAGTGTTCAAAGCTCAAAGGCACAAAGAGCAACTCAGTGGGAAAATGCTGCTGAATTATTTTACACTGTTGGCTGAATTAAACATGGCAGGGTGCCAGTTTCTGAATAAATAACAACAAAAAAACATCAACAGCTTCTTTGTACTGACAGGTGACTGGAGATCAAAATGAAATTTCATCGTACTTTGGCACTGAACTGTCATGCTGGGGTCCATTCAGTGCCACAAATCAGTGCATCTTAATAAGCATCTCATAGATTAACTGGGACTTCTATTTGGTTGCTTTCCCTCAATAGATAATTTGATCATTTTATTGTGACTGCTCTTGATCATACTAAAATGAATTATCATTACTGAAGGTGCTCAAGGCGGGATTTTGGGTAGCACGTCCCTGACACTTACCTCCAAAGACTGTTACAGGTATGAATAATCCCCTCCCCTCCCCCCCCAAAAAAAATTGTCTCTCCTCAATCCATTTTTTTATTGTTACAAAAATATGACAACACATCTCTCTGCAGGTTTTTTTTTTTTTATTTTTAAAGAGGTTTATGATCTGAAAGTACCATATGTATCTGTATGTGTAAACTGTACATAATGTAGCTTATTATATGCTAATATCTTTCAAAACTTTTTAAAAACTGCATAGAATTTCATACTTATGGATTCAGTCTGGAGTAGCAACAAGGGAATCTTCAGCGCTTACTTTGTGAAAATGATTGTTAAGAAATGAACTGCCTCCAGACTTCGAAAACTGCTTTTTTTTTCTAGTTTAAAGTGCATTGTGACTCAAGTCTGAAAGCTGCAAAATAGTTTCCTCACAGAAAAACTGCCTCACGTTGTATGACTAAAATTTTCTTGTGTTTGAATGAAACAGATCTTACCTGTAAAATACTAGCATCCCAAAATAGCACCGATAATACCAAAGAAGTTTTTAAAAAAACTATCATGTTTTGTGAGGCAAAATTATTTTATTTTCAGCAGTCTGCTGCAGCATATAGGAGGATACATACAGGAGATAGGAGAGAGAAGGACGGTGGCTAAACTGTCATCTCTGCTGGAGTCCGAGTTCCAGGACATACTGAATGCACTGAGGAGCTCATTTAGCAGCAGACTACATCATCCCAGGTGCACAACCGAGAGGTTTCGTAGGTCCTTCCTACCAACGGCTGTCAGACTGTACAACCTAAGCAGGGCTGCTCGCAGAGATAGCAAAAAGACGTAACAAACTAATAGTTTTTTGAATGCAAAAGATGCAATAGACTTACACAATGGTCCCCTCCGGCATACAACTAGGAACATACCGGTCGCTATGGAGGGTGAGAATATGTATGGGCACATAATCATACCATGTAGGATAACTAAGTAGTGACATAACGCACGGCTCAGGAGACGCACACACACAGGCTTAGAGTAGTTCAAAGAGTTTATTAACAGCAGGAGTGAATGAGTGCGTGTCTGCGGGATGTAAATGTGTTGGTGATGGTGTCTGCTCCAGGCACAGAGGCAGGTGACCGTACAGCCGAGCAACCCTATGGAGAGAGCACAGGGAGAGGGTGACGGGCATACACCAACACAGGAGGAATTTATGGCGAGAGAAGGACTTACTTGGTGGGTCAGGACAGCTGGCACAACAAGGGGGCGAAGCCCGGAAGACAGCCACCTGGAGAGCTCCGTACAGCAGCGAGGATTGGGCGATGGAGTGGAGATGTCCGCCGCTGGGGAATCCACCTGTGCACAGGGGAGAAGACTGAAGAAAAGAGGTAAGCGATCTTCTTACCAAAATGGTGACGCTGAAGGGAAGTATGCTCACAACGGTGAGGGACGAAGTCTGACGGCTTCAGGCCGAGCCTCCGGGCGAGACGGCCTTTATCCCTCGCCGCTGATGATTGTCAGGTGCGTGAGCAGGTGGCGCCGTTGATGAATGGCGCGGCGTGACAGTACTCCCCCCTCTAGCAGCGCCTCCTGGCGATGGCTTATCCGGGTGCGCTCGGTGGAAGTCCGCGATGAGCGATGGGTCCAACACAAACGACGGGGGCACCCATTGTCGATGCTCGGGCCCATAGCCCTCCCAGTCCACCAAGTATTGCAACCCACGACCTCGGCGCCGGGAGTCCAGGATGGAGGAGACGGACCAGGCCGGATGGCCACCAATCATCCGGGGCGCGGGTTGCGCTGCAGGAGGAGGGCAAAGGGGGTCAGTGACTGCCAGTTTCACCTTCGACACATGAAAAGTGGAATGGATGCGGAGGGAGGGGGGAATAGCCACGCGCACAGCCACCGGGTTGATGATCCGGGTGATGGGAAAGGGACCCATGAAACGCTGTGCCAGCTTCCTCCTCTCGCCTTTTAATGTGACGTCCTGGGTAGACACATACACGAGTTGCCCAACTCTGTACGCCGGGGCAGGTCTTCTGTGCCGGTCCGCCACGGTCCTGTTGCGCTCCGCTGTGCGTAAAAGCGCATGACGCGCGGCAGCCCAGGTGGAGCGGAACTGCCTAAAGTGCGCCCTAACGGAGGGGACAGTCACCTCGTTCTCCTGCGCTGGAAACAGCGGGGGGTCGTAACCCAGGGACGCCTTGAAGGGGGACATCCCCGTTGCAGAAGAGCGGGCGGTGTTGTGGGCATACTCCACCCAGGCGAGATGGTTGCTCCAGGACGTCGGCTTGGATCTAGTAACACAGCGGAGCGCAGCCTCCAGCTCCTGATTGGTCCTCTCACACTGCCCGTTAGACTGGGGGTGATGGCCGGAGGAGAGGCTCACCTTGGCTCCGATGGCGTTACAAAAGGATCTCCAAACCTCGGATGAAAATTGGGGGCCCCGGTCCGAGACCACGTCCACCGGAATCCCGTGCAGCCTGACCACGTGTTGGACGAGGAGGCCCGCCGTCTCCAGGGCAGTAGGGAGACCCCGCAGGGGAACGAAGTGCGCCGCCTTGGAGAAACGGTCCACAATGGTCAGGACGGTGTCAAAGGAGTTGGAAACGGGGAGTCCGGTGACGAAGTCCAGTGCGATGTGCGACCAGGGCCTGCCGGGGACGGGCAGAGGCTGGAGCAGACCCGCTGGGGGGGCATTTCCCGACTTGCTGGTGGCACAGATTGGGCAAGCCCGGGCGTAGCGGGCTGCATCCCTCCGCAGGCCTGGCCACCAAAAGGACCGCTGGAGGAGGCTGATCATCCGAGAGGTGCCGGGATGACAGGTGAGCCGGGAGGTGTGGAGCCAGTGGATGACCTCTCCTCGGACCGCAGATGGGACGAACAGTCTTCCCTCCGGTCCGCCGCCAGGATCAGGTTCCACCTCCCGCGCCTTCCGGATCTTGTCTTCAATGTCCCAAGAGATGGCACCGAGGACGCACGACCTGGGCAGGATAGTGTGGGGCGTCTCCTCAGCCTCCACGGGGGTGAACTGCCTAGAGAGGGCGTCAGGCAGGCCGTTTTTGGAGCCCGGCCTGAAGGTGATCGAGAAGCGGAACCTGGCGAAGAACAAAGACCAGCGCGCCTGGCGGGCATTCAGGCGCTTGGCAGATCGTAAATACTCTAAGTTCTTGTGGTCCGTCAGGACCACAAACGGCAGGTCCGCCCCCTCTAGCCAGTGGCGCCACTCCTGTAAGGCGAGTTTAATGGCCAGGAGCTCTCTGTCCCCCACATCGTAGTTCCTCTCCGCCGGGGACAGGCGCCGGGAGAAGAAGGCGCACGGCCGTTTGGCGCCATCGTCAGGTGACCGCTGGGATAACACTGCTCCCACTCCCGTGTCCGATGCGTCCACCTCCACAATGCACTGCAGCGCGGGGTCGACCTGGCGAAGGACCCGGGAGGAGGAGAACTCCGCCTTCAGCGCCCTAAAGGCAGCAGCGACCTCTTCAGTCCACCGGAACGGGACCTTCGGGGACGTGAGGCGGGTCAGCGGTCCGACGATCGAGCTGAAATTTGGGACAAAGCGGCGGTAAAAATTGGCGAAGCCAACAAACTGTTGCACCTGCTTCCGGGATGCGGGAGTAGGCCACTCCACCACCGCCTTCACCTTCTCTGGGTCTGGGAGCACCTGATCTTGAGCGATGATGAATCCCAGGAAGGATGTGGTCCTAGCGTAGAATTCGCATTTCTCAGCCTTCACGTACAGACGATTCTCCAGCAGTCTTTGGAGGACCCGCCTCACATGGACCTGGTGCTCGTCCCTGGACCTGGAGAAGATAAGGATGTCATCCAGGTAGACGAACACAAAAAGGCCGATGAAATCCCGGAGGACGTCATTAATGAGGCGCTGAAAGACGGCAGGAGCGTTGGTCAGCCCGAACGGCATGACGAGATACTCAAAGTGGCCGTTCGGGGTACGGAAGGCTGTCTTCCATTCATCTCCCTCCCGGATCCGGACGAGGTGGTAAGCGCTGCGTAAATCCAGCTTGGTAAACCAGGTCGCCCCCTGGAGGGAGTGAAAGGCAGTGTCCATGAGGGGCAGGGTGTAACGGTCCCTCTCAGTGATGTCATTCAGCGCTCGGTAGTCTATGCAGGGGCGGAGGGATCCGTCCTTCTTCCCGACAAAGAAAAACCCTGCCCCCACGGGTGACGACGATGGGCGAATAATCCCAGCGCTCAGAGATTCCTTCAGGTATGTATTCATGGTCTCCTTCTCCGGTGCCGACAGGCTGTAGAGCCGACCAGATGGCAGGGGAGCCCCCTGGCGGAGGTTGATGGCACAGTCATATGGTCGATGCGGGGGAAGAGACATAGCTTTCGATTTGCTAAATACCATACCCAGGTCGTGAAATTCTGGAGGCACCAGTGACAGGTCCGGAGGTGCTGTATCCGCCACAGGGGGAGCCGCGGACGGGGAGCAGGCGGCGGACTGAAGGCAGGTGCCCATACAGAAGGTACTCCATGCCGATACCCCAGCGGACCTCCAGTCCAGGACAGGGTTGTGGAGGCGTAGCCAGGGATACCCCAGGATGACGGGCGACACAGAGTTGGGCAGGACGTAAAATACCATCTCCTCCCGGTGGTTCCCTGAGATGATGACTGGGACAGGCATGGTTTGGTGAGAAACTCTCCCAAGGGAGGCACGGGAGAGATGGACCAGGGAGATGGGGTGTTTTAATGCCTGACAGCGGATGCCCAATCGGGTTGCCAGGCCTTGTGAAATGAAGCTGCCCTCTGCGCCCGAATCCACCAGTGCGTGGGTGAGGTGCCCAGTGGGATTGTGGCAAAAACGGATGGGCAGCTTTAATTGAGTGAGAGAGTCTAACCGGTTGGGACCCGCGAGGCTCCCTACAGCGATTCGCGGACCCCGCCGACTGGCTTTCCGCGGGCAACGCTCCACAGTGTGTTGGTCACCTCCGCAATACATGCAGAGGCCCAACTCACGGCGGCGTTGTTTCTCCGCAGGGGAAAGCTTGGTCCAGCCCGTCACCATCGGCTCCGACTCCTCGGGGCACAATGCTGGCGGCGCCGCCAGGGGGCGAGCTTGGAACAGGTGCGGCGAGACTCCACGAGGGCGAGAAGAAGAAGACTTCCGCCCCGAGGAGCGCTCGCGCAGCCTGTTATCCAAACTTATCGCTAAGGATGTCAGCTCCGCTAGCGTCCCAGGGATATCCCGTCCAGCCAGTTCATCCCTCAGATCACTATTGAGGCTGCGGAGGAACAGGCCACAGAGGGAGCGTTCCTCCCAGCCCAATTCCTCCGCCGCTACCCGGAAGTCGACCGAGTAGTCCGCTGCCGACCGGCCTCCCTGCTGGAGAGCGAGGAGCCGATCGACCTGGACCGTCTCGGTTTGAGAATGGTCAAAGACCTCCAGAAAGCGCCTCACGAACTGGTCATAGGTGAGGGTGGCATAACTGGGCCTCGCCATTACGGCGTAGGTCCAAGTTAACGCACGCCCCTCCAGAAGATTCCCTATGTAACCAATCCGACTGTGATCCGAGGGAAAATCTCCGGGCACACGGTGGAACACGGACTCACACTGCATAATGAACCCCCGCGCTCCGCCGAGCTTACCGCTAAAGCGGGCGGGGGTCGGAATCGGTGTGAGCCGAACCGGTGCCACTGGAGCCGGCTGGACGGCCGCTGGAACAGCAGGAGCCGCGCCACCCTGACGAGCCGGGGGGAACGGCTGTTGAGGATCCAAGCGGCCCAACCGGTTAGTTAAATTCAATAATTGATTAAAGATCACCTGTTGTTGATAAGCTATTTGATCCACTCTAGCCTCGAGAGTGGAAAACCGGTGTGCGAGCCCGCCGTCCGCCGAGCCGCTCTGCTGAAGCCGTACTGACATAACGCACGGCTCAGGAGACGCACACACACAGGCTTAGAGTAGTTCAAAGAGTTTATTAACAGCAGGAGTGAATGAGTGCGTGTCTGCGGGATGTAAATGTGTTGGTGATGGTGTCTGCTCCAGGCACAGAGGCAGGTGACCGTACAGCCGAGCAACCCTATGGAGAGAGCACAGGGAGAGGGTGACGGGCATACACCAACACAGGAGGAATTTATGGCGAGAGAAGGACTTACTTGGTGGGTCAGGACAGCTGGCACAACAAGGGGGCGAAGCCCGGAAGACAGCCACCTGGAGAGCTCCGTACAGCAGCGAGGATTGGGCGATGGAGTGGAGATGTCCGCCGCTGGGGAATCCACCTGTGCACAGGGGAGAAGACTGAAGAAAAGAGGTAAGCGATCTTCTTACCAAAATGGTGACGCTGAAGGGAAGTATGCTCACAACGGTGAGGGACGAAGTCTGACGGCTTCAGGCCGAGCCTCCGGGCGAGACGGCCTTTATCCCTCGCCGCTGATGATTGTCAGGTGCGTGAGCAGGTGGCGCCGTTGATGAATGGCGCGGCGTGACAAGTAGACGGTTATGCTGTTTCATTCCATCTAGCAACAATGCTCTGCACTGTGTGTGTTTATATATTTGCATATTTATTCCATCTAGCTACAATGCTCAGCACTGGGTGTGTTTATATATTTATATATCTACATATTATTCCATCTAGCTACATTGCTCCGCACTGTGTGTGTTTATATACTTGCATATTTATTCCACCTAGCTGCAATGCTCCGTACTGTGGGTGTTTATATATTTACATATTTATTCCATCTAGCTACAATGCTCTGCACTGTGTGTTCATATATTCATATATTTATTCCATCCAGCTATAATGCTCTGCACTGTGTGTCTGTGTGTGTGTGTATATATATATATTTTATAGTAATACGTACATATGTTTATTAGCTGCTCTTGCTTGCTTGTTTTTTTTCTTGCCTTCTGATTGTTGCTCTGAGTGCTGCTATCCCTGTGCTGTTGCAATCCTGGAATTTCCCCGTTGTGGGACTAATAAAGGCTTATCTTATCTTATCTTATCATAATGGCTGTCATCTATCTGCCAGCAGGAAAATGATTTGGTTCGGTTGTGGTTGGAGAGGCTGTTGGCATGGATTAGCAGCCATGTTTCTGTCAGATGCCCCAGGGTGTGCCTTGGCAACCTGGAAGCCAAACACTGCAGAAGAAGTATTAGGGGGCGTGTCCACCAAACTTGTTTTTTCTGCTGTGGGCGACTATTCATTATTTGTGTAGAACAGCATTTATAGCGCTGAGTTCTGGACCCTGGATGAAAGTTTTGGCTTTTGATTTTGATGTGCCACCACAAGATTTTCAGTGGCCCCCATATGGCCACCCCTATGAAAAATTTCTGGAGGCACCACTGTATGACCCTGTCACTAATTTAAACAGCATTTACTAAAAATAACTTTTCATGACTTTTGCCTAAATCAGTCTCAGGTTGTCAGATCTGTATTATGTACTCTTGCAGTCTCTTGGATATTAATTAGGGTTCGAAGCAGTGCAGCTAGTTTTTATTATGGAGATTATATTAGCAAATTGGCAACTTTAGATACAGCTGTTTAAGGCATTCATATAACACATATGACATATCAGTCGAGGAGTGTGGCTGTAGAGGGTAAACTCTGACAATGCCACAAACACAGAAAGACCTATAAGGGATGCAGGAGAAGCTGCATCTATACCAGAAAGTAACTCCGTGTGGTGAGGGAACAGTTAACCTGTGATAAGGTAAAACATATTTCAAAACATTCTAGCTGCATCTGACATTAGTATTGCTGCTTAATACACAAATTACAGCCGTGGACAAAATTGTTGGTACCCCTCTGTTAATGAAAGAAAAACCCACAATGGTCACAGAAATAACTTGAATCTGACAAAAGTGGTAATAAATAAAAATTCTATGAAAATTAACCAACTAAATCAGACAATGCTTTTGAATTGTGGTTCAACAGAATTACTTTAAAAAACAAACTCATGAAACAGGCCTGGACAAAAATGATGGTACCCCTAGAAAAGATTGAAAATAATGTGACCATAGGGACATGTTCAACCAAGATGTGTCCTCTAATTAATATCACAGGCGTCTACAAACTTGTAATCGGTCAGTCGGCCTATTTAAAGGGTGACAAGTAGTCACTGTGCTGTTTGGTGACATGGTGTGTACCACACTAAACATGGACCAGAGGAAGCAAAGGAGAGAGTTGTCTCAGGAGATTAGAAAGAAAATTATAGACAAGCATGTTAAAGGTAAAGGCTATAAGACCATCTCCAAACAGCCTGATGTTCCTGTGACTACAGTTGCACATATTATTCAGAAATTTAAGATCTACAAGACTGTAGCCAACCTCCCTGGACGTGGCCACAGGAGGAGACGGATAATACGAATGGTAACAAAAGAGCCCAGAACAACCTCTAAACACATTCATGGTGAACTCCAAGGTCAAGGTACATCAGTGTCAGATCGCACCATCCGTTGTTATTTGAGCCAAAGTTGACTTCATGGGAGACGACCAAGGAGGACACCACTGTTGAAAACAAATCATAAAAAAGCCAGACTGGAATTTGCCAAACTACATGTTGACAAGCCACAAAGCTTCTGGGAGAATGTCCTATAGACAGACGAGACAAAACTGGAACTTTTTGGCAAGGCACATCAGCTCTATGTTCACAGACGCAAAAATGAAGCATACCATGAAAAGAACACTGTCCCTACTGTGAAACATGGAGGAGGTTCTGTTATGTTCTGGGGCTGCTTTGCGGCATCTGGCACAGGGTGTCTTGAATCTGTGCAGGGTACAATGAAATCTCAAGACTATCAAGGTATTCTAGAGAGAAATGTGCTGCCCAGTGTCAGACAGCTTGGTCTCAGTCGCAGGTCATGGGTCTTGCAACAGGATAATGACCCAAAACACACAGCTAAAAACACCCAAGAATGGCTAAGAGTGAAACATTGGACTATTCTAAAGTGGCCTTCTATGAACCCTGATCTAAATCCTATTGAACATCTGTGGAAGGAGCTGAAACATGCCATCTGGAGAAGGCACCCTTCAAACCTGAGACAACTGGAGCAGTTTGCTCATGAGGAGTGGGCCAAAATACCTGCTGAGAGGTGTAGAAGTCTCATTGACAGTTACAGAAATCATTTGATTGCAGTGATTGCCTCAAAACGTTGTGCAACAAAATATTAAGTTAAGGGTACCATCATTTTTTGTACAGGCCTGTTTCATGAGTTTATTTTTTAAAATAATTCTGTTGAACCACAATTCAAAAGCATTGTCTGATTTCCATTGGTTAATTTTCATAGAATTTTTATTTATTAGCACTTTTGTCAGATTCAAGTTGTGCCTTTGTGAGAATATTGCATTGTGTATCATGTCTTTAACAGGAATTCAATTAAAAAACTCAAAGTTTATGGTTCAGAGAAAGGAACAAATTATGAACTGGACTAACTTTCTGCCAAATCTTATTTTTTTCTAAAACAGTATTTATAAGTGATTTGCACTGTTCAGTTATACCATATTATCATGCTCAGCTGAAAAAGAACCGTCTTCACTTCGTAGTAACACAGAAAGTCATGTGTCTGAGTGATAATTAATTAGAGAGGAAAACCCAACAGTATTGTAACCACTTGACAGCATTATGACTTGCTAGGGGAGCTGGTTCAGCAGGAAATGTGTTGCTCCTCACTGCCTCACAGATGCTGCAGGCACACGGTGTCATGCTTCATCAGACCGTACAGATATTCTGTCAATGCGACGGTAAGCAGAGCTCAAACAGAAAACATCTGTCAACACAACCAAAAACAAACTCCCTCCAATTACGTTTTAGCCTGCTTTAGTGTCATTTCAAACATGATGATGTGCTGGACAAGAAGCCAAAGTGAAAGATAATCACATGCTTTGGTGTAATGAGGGATACATAAAATGTCCAGCTGCTGTCACTGAGATCTGCTGAACGGCAACATTGATTTAACAGAGGATGCTGTCATGGTCTGAGCACGGGGGATTCCGCCGTGCTCGGTCTCTTTGCCTTTCTTTCCATATTTGTATAGTGTTGTATTTTTGGAGTTATATCCCTGTTATGTTATCCTCGGTTGGTTTTCACATTGTCTGTTTTGTTTCTAAACATGATTTATTTTCCTGTTTACGTTCATTGTAGTTTTGTTATTTACATATTTGGGTTTACTTGTCTTTATTTGTTATCACATTGTATTCATTTCTTGCCAGTTTTCTTCTTCTTTCTTTCTCCCTCTGGGGTTGCAGCTATCAGAGGCACTTCCGGGTTTTTCCCTGGCTGTGGGCGGTGCCCCTGTCAAGCTGTCAGCCCCATCTCATCTCCTCATGACTCACAGCTGATTGACATCATCCCTTCCTCCAGCCCGCTCATGTGGTTCGCACCTGTTAGCATTTGTGTTTATTTGTTTCTGGCCCTATTTAAGGGCAGTTATTTTGTTCCTATATTGCTGGAGTCTGTAGTATTGTCTGCATCTGAACCCTTTCCCCGTCCAGACGTTTATTATCTTCGTGAATCCTGTTTTCTCTGTTGCTGCTTTTGTCCGTAAGTTTTTGCTTTGTGTTCTCTTTGTCTTTTTGGTTGTGAACAGTTTGGACTTTTGTGTTTTTCTTTGTAATTTGAATTTTTATTGGGTTTTCAATTTAGAAAATAAAACAGAAACAAACAAACACAAAAAAACAAAAAAAACAAAAAAAAAAAAACAAGTATACCCAGTGAGAGGATAAAACATTCCATTTCCACCCTAATACTCTTAAAATGATTAGCTTAATCTACTACACCTATAAAGGTAAGATAGGATCCCCACTTATTATAGAAGCTGTCCATCCTGTCCAGAAGCTTATATGAAAGGCGTTCTAGTGCAGCAAGCTTGCCCAACTCCCTGAGCCATTGAGCTACGGGTGGAGCAGAGGAAGATTTCCAGTAAAAAGTGATCAACTTTCGGCCCAGCATCAAAGCAGTCTGAATCCACTCGGCATCAGAGATTGGGTCCTGAATCATTGATGGATCCCCAAGGACAAAAAGTCTCTGAGTAAATGGCACTTCTTGCTTAACAATTGTCATAATATGTCTATGGATCTGCAACCAAAAGTCCTGTATTACCGGACAAATCCAGATCATATGGATTAATGTCCCCTCCCCCTGTAGACATCTCCAGCAGCTTGAAGAGTGAATGAGATTCGCTCTCAACATTTTACGAGGTGTCCAGTAAAATCGATTCAAAATTTTAAATTGAACAAGTCTGGTTTTCAATTCCCTAGACACTTTCTTCCCATTCTTTAAAATATTTGCCCATTCAACATCAGTAAATTGTGAATTCAGATCTTTTTCCCATACATGTTTAAGGAATGTAGAATCTTTATTTGAGCTCTTAAGGAGCATTAAATAGAAATTTGAGGCCTTAGATCTTTTGCCACAGGAACTCAAAGCCTGGATGAGCCAATCTACATCAGGAGGAGGGGTAGTTGAAGATCCAAAGACTTGACACAGCAGATGTCGGAGTTGTAAATATTTCCAAAACTGATTCTGTGGTAGTCCATACTGTGCCCGTAGAACATCAAATGATTTGAGAGCTCCCCCTTCATATAGATCTTTTAACATCAAGATGTCCTTTTTCACCCAGATTTTCCACATAAATGGGGATTTTCCAATATGGAGACTTGGGTTAAGCCAAATAGAAGCCATAGAATGAAGATGAGAGCTAAACTCTAGTATAGAAGCAACTCTCTTCCAAACGTATTGTAAAAAGGATATAATAGGATGCGACTGAAATTCAGAAGACAGTTTAATTGTGATTAGATGTACTAGGGGAAGAGGGCTGCTCAAATAACTCTCCAAATAAAACCAAGGGGGAGCTCTCTCAGGGGGGAGAGCCCAATGAATCAAATGTCTAAGACTAAAAGCGTAATGATATAAAACCAAATTTGGGACCCCCAAACCTCCTGAATCTATAGACTTCTGCAATCTTTTCAACTTTAATCTAGGGCGCTTACCATTCCATAAAAACTTATTGCACAACCTATCAAATTGTCGAAAATAACCAACTGGGATCCTAAGAGGAAGAGATTGCAGAAGGTAATTAAATCGGGGTGCACAAATCATCTTAATAACATTGACCTTGCCCCAGAGAGACAAAAAAAGAGGTGACCACCTTTCTATGTCTATTTTAAATTTTTCAAGCAAGGGTTCAAAATTAATCTGAATCAGATCTGATAAAATGTGAGGAAACAGGATGCCAAGATATTTAATTCCTAATTTTGGCCAAGAGAAGCCTATATTTTGACCAAATGTAAACAGTGTTTTAGGGCAATAAGATGTTAGAGGGAGAATTTCTGATTTTATCCAGTTAACTCTATAACCAGACAAACGTGAAAATTGGTTAATAATTTTAAGGAGAGCTGGAATTGATTTTTGAGGTTGTGTAATCAGTACCAATGCATCATCAGCATACAACATTATCTTATGGGTACTGCCATGGACCTGAATACCTGGAAAATTGCCGTCTTTGCGGATAGCAACAGCTAATGGTTCTAATGCCAAAGCAAAAAGCAAGAGACTTAAAGGGGAGCCCTGGCGTGTACCCCTATAAAGTCTAAAAGACTGTGATGTAACTCGATTTGATATCACTGAAGCTCTAGGTTCATTATATAGTAATTTAATCCAAGAAAGAAACTTTGAACCAAAACCAAAAGTCTCTAGAGTTGCAAAGAGATACTGCCACTCAACCCTGTCAAATGCTTTTTCAGCATCCAGGGAGAGGGCTGCCACTGGGGAGAGGTGTGCAAGTGAGGGATCATTTTGAACTAACCATATGATATCAATAAATCGCCTAATATTGTCTGCCGCACCCCTGGAACGAATAAAACCCACATGATCAGGATTTATAAGAGATATTATTACTTTATCTAATCTTAATGCCAAAATTTTGGAGAGAATTTTACAGTCACAGTTTATAAGACTAATTGGTCTATAATTCTTACATTCTAACGGATCTTTATTGCTTTTTAAAATAAGCGAAATGAAAGCCTCTGTTAAAGAAGGGGGCAAACGGCCTTGTTCAAAAGATTCCGCAAACATTTCTAAAAGTAAAGGAGAAAGCTCATCAACACAGGCCTTGTAAAATTCTGCAGTGAATCCGTCAGGGCCCGGTGCCTTTCCAGTCGGGAAGCTCTTAATCACTTTCACAATTTCCTCTTTAGTAATTGGGGCGTCAAGTAAGTCTATTTGTTCCTTCGTTAGGGAGGGCAAAGATAGGGATGATAAAAATGCATAGATCTCTTGAGATCCAGCCTCCATTTCAGAAGAATAAAGCGAGGTGTAAAATTCTCTGAAAGCACCATTAATTTCATTTAAGTCTGACACCAGAGTACCATCCTGTGTCCTAATAGCAGATATAGTACACTGAGCTTCTTTCATTTTAATATATCTAGCCAGCATTTTGCCAGCTTTATCCCCCCTCCTCAAATTGTTTGTGCCTAAGACGAAATAGGGAAAATTCAACTTTTTGTGTTAGAATTGAATTCAGCTCATACTTAAGCTTCAGAAGGGGTGACAAATTTACTAAATTTGTGTCTTGTTTGAATGAAGTCTCTAATATAGCTATTCTCCTCTCCAAATCAATCTGTTTAGCAATGTTAGTTTTCTTTTTAAAAGATGCATATTGAATAATATGTCCCCTAATAAATGCCTTAAAGGCCTCCCAAGCAACCCTGGCAGAGGGAGCAGAATCCCAGTTTGTCTCAAGATATAAGGAGATCTCTGCTTTCAAAGAGGACACAAAATCTGGATTAAAAAGAAAGCTTGAATTAAGCCTCCATCTAGAATTTTTTTTCAACTGACAAGGCGGGATCATATGTAGAAAAACAGGGGCATGATCTGATAGTATTATGCTACCAATGAAGCTCGAATTTACAGAAGAAACAGAAAATTTTGACATTAAAAAATAATCAATCCTGGAAAACACATTATGAACAGTGGAATAAAAAGTGTAATCCCTTGTGGACGGATTAAAAAGCCGCCAAACATCTACCAAACCAATTGCATTGCACATGTCTTTCAGTATAGAGCCAGATTTAGATGAACGCCGTGAGGGGGTGCTCCGATCTAAAATGTTGTCCATGACCTGATTAAAATCCCCGCCTACTAAAATGGGATAATTACCCATTTCGCTTAATTCGTGTTCCAATTGTGCAAAAAATGCACAATCAACTATATTTGGTGCATAAACATTAGCGAGTATCATCCTATGGCCCTGAATTTCTATAAGAATTATAAGGAGTCGTCCATCATCATCACTAACCTCTTTTAGACACTTGAACTGCAAATGTTTATGAATAAGGATTGCCACTCCCCTGCTCTGGCTATTACCACAAGACGCAAACCCATGGCCCACCCAATCCCGACAGAGTTTTTTAGATTCTGTTTTAGTGAGGTGGGTCTCTTGAAGCAACGCTACATCCACTTTTTTTGATTTAATAAACGCCAAAATTTTTTTCCTCTTAATTGGGTGGTTAAGGCCTTTAACATTCAAGTAATAAGGTTAAGAAAGCTCTGACAATTAGCCGACATCATAAACGGTACATATTACCATCCAAAATATCCAGCAATTCTCCACCAAAAACCCCCTCACTGGGCAAAAGACAAACACAATAAAAATTAAAAATACAAACAAAAAAAACAAAACAAAACAAAAAAAAAAACGAAAACCACATAATCATAAAGTAACATAATCGGTGACCTGAGACCAATGTCACCCATCGGTGCACAAAAACCGCACCAACCAAAAAAAAGAAAATAAAAAACTCTAGGACCGTGACTGTGAACAGTGCAACAAACTTAGGGAGAGCCGCAACATCGCAGCAGCCTCATGCCTACAAATAATACAGCGTGGGCAAAAAAAAGGAACCTTACATTAATACTGCATCAAATCCTCAGTCAAAAATATATAACAAATAAACATGTAGCATATATTCATACCATTGTTCATCAATGTCTCACGGTAGTGAAAGAATCAGGTTCAATGCTTTTTTAGGGTCAGTGAACTCCTGTTTACCACTTGCCAACTTCACAACGAGAACTGCAGGGTACCTGAGAGAGAATGCAATCTTCTTCTGGTGCAGCAGATGTTTACACTGCTTGAACGCCGCTCTCATCTCGGATACTCGTCTGGAATAATCCGGGAAAATCATGATGTGATGACCATTCCAATCCAGCTTTCCCATCCTGCGCGCTGCCTCCACAATACGCTCCCTATCCTGGAAGCGCAGAAGTCGAATCAGGATAGCCCTGGGCGGCTGCCCGTCAGGTCTGCGTCCAGCGAGGCTCCGATGCGCACGGTCAATTTCCAGCCCTCCAGGGAACTCCATTTTCAGCAGATGTGGGATAGCTTTGCGCATGAAGGTAAGGGCATCTGATTTTTCACAATTTTCTGGAAAGCCGACAAAGCGTAGATTGTTTCGGCGTGATCTATTTTCTAAATCGTCCAGCTTCAAAAGTAAATCTTCTACCTGCGTCTGGGTTGCGGGGGGATTAGCATCCAGAGCTGTATTAGCATCCTCAAGAAAAGCGATGCGAGACTCCACATCTCCCAGCCGGGTAGCTAACTCCGTTAGCTTGGTGTCCACCGCCCTCATTGACGCCTCAATAGAGTTGAGTTTGGCGTCTTGCCTCTCCGATATTTCCTTCAACAGTGCAAAGATCTTAGAGATGTCCTCCGCCATTTGGTCTTTGGCAACACCTGCACCTGTTGAAGGTGGCGGAGAGGGAGGAGGGCTCGATGTGGTATCACCAGCTCTAGCCAGATTTTCCTTGCTAGCACCGGCTTTGGGGCGAAGATTAATTTTCTGCTGTTGCGTTGGCATACTAATCCTGTTCTCCACAAATCCAGTCTCGATGTAAAGTGTAGTAATAATAATAATTTCAGCTGAGGAAACAAGAGAAAAACGCCCTTGTAGAAGAAAAAAAAAGGCTGTCTGCACTGCGGTGCTCCTCACCTAAGCAGCCATCTTCACTGCCCGCGTCTCTCAGGTGTGTCACCTGGACTTTTGTGTTTTTCTAATAAATACCACAAACTGCAGTTCAGCACCTGGGTCTCTCCTCCCTGCCATCTGGGCACTTCATGACAGATGTACTGAATCATTTGTACCCTAGCAGGCAAAAATTCATACAGGTGTATCTCAGTAAATTAGAATGTCATCGAAAAGTTGATTTATTTCAGTAATTCAATTAAAAAAAATTAAACTCCTATATTATAGATTCATTACACATAGAGTGATAAATTTCAAGTGTTTATTTCTTTTAATTTTGATTGTTTTGGCTTATAGCTCATGAAAACCCCAAATTCAGTTTCTCAAAAAACTAGAATATTACATAAAATTAATTTTAAAAAATTAATTTTTAATAGAAATGTTGTCCGACTGAAAACTATGTCCATGTACACACTCAATACTTGATCTGGGCTCCTTTTGCGTGAATTACTGCATCAATGGGGCGTGGCATGGAGGTGATCAGTCCGTGGCACTGCTGAGGTGTTATAAAGGCCCAGGTTGCTTTGATCGCGGCCTTCGGGTTGTCTACATGGTTGGGTCTGGTGTCTGTCATCTTCCTCTTGACAATACTCCATAGATTCTCTATATGCTTTAAGTCAGGAGAGTTTGTTGGCCAATAAAGAACAGTGATATCATCATTAAACCAGGTTTTGGTACTTTTAGCAGTGCGGACAGGTGCCAAGTCCTGCTGGAAAATGAAATCAGAATCTCCATAAAGCTTATCATCAGAGGGAAGCATGAAGTGCTAAAAATTTCATGGTAGATGACCGGGCTGACTTTGGACTTGATAACACACAGTAGATAACACCAGCAGATGACCTCTTTTCAGGTGAAAATACATTTTGCATTTCATTTGGAAATCAAGGTCCCAGGGTCTGGAGGAAGATTGGAGAGGCACAGAATCCAAGCTGCTTGCGGTCGAGTGTGAAGTTTCCAAAGTCAGTGATGATTTGGGGAACACATGGTAGCAATTTGTTGTGGAATCATGGCAGAATTATTAGGAGATGGGCTGGAGTGATGCGAGATTCACCATCGGCTGTGGATGAGTGAACCAGTGCCATCCATCCAAGCTAGAAGGAGGCTAAAAGCTAAAGGCTAGAAGCTAGTCAGCTAACTAGCATGCAGACACGCGAACACATGGACTAGGCGGCACGTGAACACGGAGCAGCCTCCCCTCTCTCTTCATGTTTGTGCCCTTTATGACATAACGCACGGCTCAGGAGACGCACACACACAGGCTTAGAGTAGTTCAAAGAGTTTATTAACAGCAGGGGAGAATGAGTGCGTGTCTGCGGGATGTAAATGTGTTGGTGATGGTGTCAGCTCCAGGCACAGAGGCAGGTGACCGTACAGCCGAGCAACCCTATGGAGAGAGCACAGGGAGAGAGTGACGGGCATACACCAACACAGGAGGAATTTATGGCGAGAGAAGGACTTACTTGGTGGGTCAGGACAGCTGGCACAACAAGGGGGTGAAGCCCGGAAGACAGCCACCTGGGGAGCTCCGTGCAGCAGCGAGGATTGGGCGATGGAGAGGAGATGTCCGCCGCTGGGAAATCCACCTGTGCACAGGGGAGAAGACTGAAGAGAAGAGGTAAGTGATCTTCTTACAACAATGGTTACGCTGAAGGGAAGTATGCTCACAACGGTGAGGGACGAAGTCTGACGGCTTCAGGCCGAGCCTCCGGGCGAGACGGCCTTTATCCCTCGCCGCTGATGATTGTCAGGTGCGTGAGCAGGTGGCGCCGCTGATGAATGGCGCGGCGTGACAGTACTCCCCCCTCTAGCAGCGCCTCCTGGCGATGGCTTATCCGGGTGCGCTCGGTGGAAGTCCGCGATGAGCGATGGGTCCAACACAAACGACGGGGGCACCCATTGTCGATGCTCGGGCCCATAGCCCTCCCAGTCCACCAAGTATTGCAACCCACGACCCCGGCGCCGGGAGTCCAGGATGGAGGAGACGGACCAGGCCGGATGGCCACCAATCATCCGGGGCGCGGGTTGCGCTGCAGGAGGAGGGCAAAGGGGGTCAATGACTGCCAGTTTCACCTTCGACACATGGAAAGTGGGATGGATGCGGAGGGAGGGGGGAATAGCCACTCGCACAGCCACCGGGTTGATGATCCGGGTGATGGGAAAGGGACCCATGAAACGCTGTGCCAGCTTCCTCCTCTCGCCTTTTAACGTGACGTCCTGGGTAGACACATACACGAGTTGCCCAACTCTGTACGCCGGGGCAGGTCTTCTGTGCCGGTCCGCCACGGTCCTGTTGCGCTCCGCTGTGCGTAAAAGCGCATGACGCGCGGCAGCCCAGGTGGAGCGGAACTGCCTAAGGTGCGCCCTAACGGAGGGGACAGTCACCCCGTTCTCCTGCGCTGGAAACAGCGGGGGGTCGTAACCCAGGGACGCCTTGAAGGGGGACATCCCCGTTGCAGAAGAGCGGGCGGTGTTGTGGGCATACTCCACCCAGGCGAGATGGTTGCTCCAGGACGTCGGCTTGGATCTGGTAACACAGCGGAGCGCAGCCTCCAGCTCCTGATTGGTCCTCTCACACTGCCCGTTAGACTGGGGGTGATGGCCAGAGGAGAGGCTCACCTTGGCTCCGATGGCGTTACAAAATGATCTCCAAACCTCGGACGAAAATTGGGGGCCCCGGTCCGAGACCACGTCCACCGGAATCCCGTGCAGCCTGACCACGTGTTGGACGAGGAGGCCCGCCGTCTCCAGGGCAGTAGGGAGACCTCGCAGGGGAATGAAGTGCGCCGCCTTGGAGAAACGGTCCACAATGGTCAGGACGGTGTCAAAGGAGTTGGAAACGGGGAGTCCGGTGACAAAGTCCAGTGCGATGTGCGACCAGGGCCTGCCGGGGACGGGCAGAGGCTGGAGCAGACCCGCTGGGGGGGCATTTCCCGACTTGCTGGTGGCACAGATTGGGCAAGCCCGGGCGTAGCGGGCTGCATCCCTCCGCAGGCCTGGCCACCAAAAGGACCGCTGGAGGAGGCTGATCATCCGAGAGGTGCCGGGATGACAGGTGAGCCGGGAGGTGTGGAGCCAGTGGATGACCTCTCCTCGGACCGCAGATGGGACGAACAGTCTTCCCTCCGGTCCGCCGCCAGGATCAGGTTCCACCTCCTGCGCCTTCCGGATCTTGTCTTCAATGTCCCAAGAGATGGCACCGAGGACGCACGACCTGGGCAGGATAGTGTGGGGCGTCTCCTCAGCCTCCACGGGGGTGAACTGCCTAGAGAGGGCGTCAGGCAGGCCGTTTTTGGAGCCCGGCCTGAAGGTGATCGAGAAGCGGAACCTGGCGAAGAACAAAGACCAGCGCGCCTGGCGGGCATTCAGGCGCTTGGCAGATCGTAAATACTCTAAGTTCTTGTGGTCCGTCAGGACCACAAACGGCAGGTCCGCCCCCTCTAGCCAGTGGCGCCACTCCTGTAAGGCGAGTTTAATGGCCAGGAGCTCTCTGTCCCCCACATCGTAGTTCCTCTCCGCCGGGGACAGGCGCCGGGAGAAGAAGGCGCACGGTCGTTTGGTGCCATCGTCAGGTGACCGCTGGGATAACACTGCTCCCACTCCCGTGTCCGATGCGTCCACCTCCACAATGCACTGCAGCGCGGGGTCGACCTGGCGAAGGACCCGGGAGGAGGAGAACTCCGCCTTCAGCGCCCTAAAGGCAGCAGCGACCTCTTCAGTCCACCGGAACGGGACCTTCGGGGACGTGAGGCGGGTCAGCGGTCCGACGATCGAGCTGAAATTTGGGACAAAGCGGCGGTAAAAATTGGCGAAGCCAACAAACTGTTGCACCTGCTTCCGGGATGCGGGAGTAGGCCACTCCACCACCGCCTTCACCTTCTCTGGGTCTGGGAGCACCTGATCTTGAGCGATGATGAATCCCAGGAAGGATGTGGTCCTAGCGTAGAATTCGCATTTCTCAGCCTTCACGTACAGACGATTCTCCAGCAGTCTTTGGAGGACCCGCCTCACATGGACCTGGTGCTCGTCCCTGGACCTGGAGAAGATAAGGATGTCATCCAGGTAGACGAACACAAAAAGGCCGATGAAATCCCGGAGGACGTCATTAATGAGGCGCTGAAAGACGGCAGGAGCGTTGGTCAGCCCGAACGGCATGACGAGATACTCAAAGTGGCCGTTCGGGGTACGGAAGGCTGTCTTCCATTCATCTCCCTCCCGGATCCGGACGAGGTGGTAAGCGCTGCGTAAATCCAGCTTGGTAAACCAGGTCGCCCCCTGGAGGGAGTGAAAGGCAGTGTCCATGAGGGGCAGGGTGTAACGGTCCCTCTCAGTGATGTCATTCAGCGCTCGGTAGTCTATGCAGGGGCGGAGGGATCCGTCCTTTTTCCCGACAAAGAAAAACCCTGCCCCCACGGGTGACGACGATGGGCGAATAATCCCAGCGCTCAGAGATTCCTTCAGGTATGTATTCATGGTCTCCTTCTCCGGCGCCGACAGGCTGTAGAGCCGACCAGATGGCAGGGGAGCCCCCTGGCGGAGGTTGATGGCACAGTCATATGGTCGATGCGGGGGAAGAGACATAGCTTTCGATTTGCTAAATACCATACCCAGGTCGTGAAATTCTGGAGGCACCAGTGACAGGTCCGGAGGTGCTGTATCCGCCACAGGGGGAGCCGCGGATGGGGAGCAGGCAGCGGACTGAAGGCAGGTGCCCATGCAGAAGGTACTCCATGCCGATACCCCAGCGGACCTCCAGTCCAGGACAGGGTTGTGGAGGCGTAGCCAGGGATACCCCAGGATGACGGGCGACACAGAGTTGGGCAGGACGTAAAATACCATCTCCTCCCGGTGGTTCCCTGAGATGATGACTGGGACGGGCAGGGTTTGGTGAGTAACTCTCCCAAGGGAGGCACGGGAGAGATGGACCAGGGAGATGGGATGTTTTAATGCCCGACAGCGGATGCCCAATCGGGTTGCCAGGCCTTGTGAAATGAAGCTGCCCTCTGCGCCCGAATCCACCAGTGTGTGGGTGAGGTGCCCAGTGGGGTTGTGGCAAAAACGGATGGGCAGCTTTAATTGAGTGAGGGGACTTTGCCGATTGACGTCCGCGAGGCCCCCTACAGTGACTCGCGGACCCCGCCGTTTGGCCTTTGTGGGCAAAGCTCTATCGTGTGTTGACTGTCTCCGCAATACATGCAGAGACCCAACTCACGGCGGCGCTGTCTCTCTGCCGAGGAGAGCTTTGCCCAGCCCGTCACCATCGGCTCCGACTCCTCGGGGCACGATGGTGGCGGCGTCGCCAGGGGGCGAGCTTGGGGCAGGCGTAGCGGGACTCCCCGAGGGCGAGAAGCAGACGGCTTCCGTCCTGAGGAGCGCTCGCGCAGCCTGTTGTCCAAGCTGATAGCCAGTGAGGTTAGCTCCGCTAACGTTCCGGGGATATCCCGTCCAGCCAGTTCATCCCTTAGATCACTATTGAGGCTGCGGAGAAACAGGCCGCAGAGGGAGCGCTCCTCCCAGCCCAATTCCTCCGCCGCTACCCGGTACTCGATGGCATAATCCGCGGCCGACCGGTTTCCCTGCTGGAGAGCGAGAAGCCGATCGACCTGGACCGCCTCGGAACGAGAATGATCGAACACCTCCAGGAAGCGCCTCACGAACTCGGCATAGGTGAGGGTGGCATAACTGGGTCTCGCCATGATAGCGTAGGCCCAAGTTAGAGCGCGCCCCTCCAGGAGGTTCCCTATGTAGCCGATTCGACTGTGATCTGAGGGAAAGTCTCCGGGCACACGGTCAAACACGGACTCACACTGCATCACAAACCCCCGCGCTCCGCCGAGCTTTCCGCTAAAGCGAGCGGGGGTCGGAATAGGTGTGAGTCGGGCCGGTGCCACTGGAGCTGGCTGGACGGCCACTGGAACAGCAGGAGCTGCGCCACCCTGAGGAGCCGGGGGGAACGGCTGCTGGGGGTCCAGGCGGTCCAATCGGCCAGTGATAATTACTAACTGATTTAGGATGACCTGCTGTTGATAAGCAATTTGATCCACTCTAGCCTCGAGAGTGGTAAGCCGGTGTGCGAGCCCGCCGTCCGCCGAGCCGCTCGGCTGAAGCCGTACTGACATAACGCACGGCTCAGGAGACGCACACACACAGGCTTAGAGTAGTTCAAAGAGTTTATTAACAGCAGGGGAGAATGAGTGCGTGTCTGCGGGATGTAAATGTGTTGGTGATGGTGTCAGCTCCAGGCACAGAGGCAGGTGACCGTACAGCCGAGCAACCCTATGGAGAGAGCACAGGGAGAGAGTGACGGGCATACACCAACACAGGAGGAATTTATGGCGAGAGAAGGACTTACTTGGTGGGTCAGGACAGCTGGCACAACAAGGGGGTGAAGCCCGGAAGACAGCCACCTGGGGAGCTCCGTGCAGCAGCGAGGATTGGGCGATGGAGAGGAGATGTCCGCCGCTGGGAAATCCACCTGTGCACAGGGGAGAAGACTGAAGAGAAGAGGTAAGTGATCTTCTTACAACAATGGTTACGCTGAAGGGAAGTATGCTCACAACGGTGAGGGACGAAGTCTGACGGCTTCAGGCCGAGCCTCCGGGCGAGACGGCCTTTATCCCTCGCCGCTGATGATTGTCAGGTGCGTGAGCAGGTGGCGCCGCTGATGAATGGCGCGGCGTGACACTTTAGTGTTGTTTTAAACTATGCTGAAGTGTAAATTCATGTGTTTAATGTACACATATGATATTGCGCACAAGCCACAGTCACCACAACCTTCTGGAGATAAGGAAACCAAACATTATGTCTTGAACCGGAGCGTTACAGAAAAACTTCGTGGCCTAGGACTTCTCCGCCAGACTTCTACATCCCCGGTCTCAACTGCTATGTCTCATCCCAAATGGGCCATAGACAGTGTAAGAGAAATGTAAACAAGGTAAGTGTGGAGGAATCCAAACGAAGCTAGCCACTAGCCCAGACAGAATTCCGATTCTAACCCTCATTCTGGCCAGCGTACACTCACTAGACAACAAAATAGACTACATACAGCTCCTGAGATCTAAGCAATGTGATGCGCAGAACTGCTGTGTTTTTATCTTTATGGAAATGTGGCTAAATGACAATATCCCGGGCTCTGCTATTCAGTTAGCGGGGCTAACATGCTATTGTGCTGATGGGGTGTTCACGGAAGGAAGGAAAACCTGAGGAGGAGGCGTGTGTGTTTACATTAATGATGCTTGGTGCCAAAATGCGACTGTGACTGAGATCATCCTGCGCAGTTCGCCCACTCGGGACACGAACCCGCGACCTACCAGTCAACTACACAGTTCGAGCATGGGAGACACAGCACGATCGCGCTGAGCTAAAGGTCCGACCGATAGCTCAGCGCTACCGATACTGTATGAGGCTTTTCGGGAGGGAGGTTTTTTTACTAACGTTCTACGCCGAACAGTGCTAGTTGGCATCCGTTACACTCTCCCCCTTTAAACCTCACTCCCATCCCGGGTTCACGGCACCATTGTGACTGAGATCATCCTGCGCAGTTCGCCCACTCGGGACACGAATCCGCGACCTACCAGTCAACTACACAGTTCGAGCATGGGAGACACAGCACGATCGCGCTGAGCTAAAGGTCCGACCAATAGCTCAGCGCTACCGATACTGTATGAGGCTTTTCGGGAGGGAGGTTTTTTTACTAACGTTCTACGCCGAACAGTGCTAGTTGGCATCCATTACACGACTGTTGTGCACAAACACTGTTCTCCGTTGGTGGAGTTTATGATCATCAAGTGCCGACCGTTCTACTTACCGAGAGAATTTACATCTGTCCTGCTAGTCACTGTGTATGTCCCAGCCATCGCCACCAGTGACAGAAGTCAGGCACTAAATGAATTCTATCAGGCTATAACTGAGACACAAACAGTGCATCCAGACAGATTCCTCATCACAGCAGGAGACTTCAACCATGCAGATTTAAAGGCCCTCCTACCAAAACTACACCAACTTGTGGACTTTCCTACAAAAGGAGACAACTTGTTGGACTTGGTGTGCACAAGTCACAAGAAAGCATACAGAGTCCCCCCTCCCCCCGGTCTCTCTGATCACGTCACCATCCTGTTAAGGCCGGCATACAAGCCCAGAGTGAAAACTACCAGACCAACAAAAAAGCAGGCACGTGTGTGGCCAGTGGGGGCCTCTGATGCTCTGAAAGACTGCTTCAGCACTACAGACTGGGACACTTTTATGTAAGCATGCAGCCACTCACAATGAAAGCTCAAACGTAGAGGAGTACATTGAGGTTGTAGCATACATAGCTAAATGCATTGATGATGTCACTCACTGCAAAACCGTCACTGTTCATGCTAACCAAAAGCCATGGATGACAGCAGAGATTCACAGGCTCCTGAGAGCTCAGGACACAGTCTTCAGGGCTGGTGACACTGTAGGACTAACAACAGCTAGGGCCAACCTGTCCCGTGGCATCAAGGAAGCAAAACAACAGTACGGTAAGAAAATATCCGGCCACTTCAGCAACACTAGAGATTCACGTTCTCTCTGGCACGGCATACGGACCCTCACCAACTACAAACCTCCACCGACCTCAACCTGTGCGAGCGACATCATACTACTTAACTTAAATGACTTCTTTGGCCATTTTGAAGCACAAAACAGCACATCAGCACAGAAGACCACTCCTCCCCCAGATGAGCATGCTATAAGTCTGGATCCAGCTAGTGTGAAGAGGCCCCTCTCCAGGATCAACCCATGCAAGGCAGCTGGACCAGAAAACATACCAGGTCGCGTTCTGAAGGACTGTGCGGAGGAGCTTATGAATAACCTGGCCAACATCTTCAACATCTCCCTGAGTCAAGCTGTTGTCCCCACGTGTTTCAAAACTGCTACCATAATACCAGTCCCAAAGAAGCTCATCCCATCAGGCTACAATGATTACTGGCCAGTAGCACTAACCTCCATCATAATGAAATGTTTGAGTGACTGGTCATGCAGGACATCAAGTCCACCCTGCCTCCCTCCCATGACCCATCTCAGTTTGCTTACAGGTCAAATGGATCCACATAAGATGCAATCTCTGCTGCTCTCCATCCAGCCCTCACCCACCTGGACTCAAAGAATTTGTATGTGCGAATGCTGTTCTTGGACTTCAGTTCAGCATTAAACACAATCATCCCCCAGTACCTAATACAAAAACTCAGACACTTGGGATTCAAAACCTCTCTCTGTAACTGGGTGCTGGACTTTCTCACAGGGAGGCCACAGAACGTACGGGTCAGCAGCAACACCTCAAAGATTATCATCACCATCACACTGAGCACAGGGGCCCCACAAGGGTGCATGCTCAGCCCGCTGCTCTTCACCCTGCTGACCCATGACTGCATACCAGCCTACAGCACCAATTACATCATCAAGCCTGCGGACGACACGACAGTGGTGGGCCTCATCACCAACAATGAGGAGGCCAAATACTCTCCTAGTCCAACAACACCACATCACTGGCTAAGAAGTTTCAAACTTGCCTCTATTTCCTCCGCAAACTGAGGACAGCATGAGCCCCACCCCCCATCATGTGCTCATTCTACCAGGGCACCATTGAGAGCATCATCACCAGTTGCATCACTGTGTTGTATGGAGGCTTCACCGCCTCCTGCCGGAAGACTCTACAACGCACAGTTAAAGCAGCTAGCAAGCTCATCGGTGCCCCTCTGCCCTCCCTCTCGGACATCTACCACACCCGCCTCACCCACAGAGCCATCATCATCGCAGACAATACCTCCCACCCCTCACACTCCCTCTTCAACCCCCTACCCTCAGTGAGAAGGTACTGGAGCCTACGGGCCCACTCCACAAGACTGCTAAACAGCTTTGTTCACCAGGCCATCCGAACCCTGAACTCTACCCACCCCCACTCCCCGCCCCCTGCCCCTGGACTGTAACACACTCACCCACACAATAAGTACCTGAGCTGTTTGTACAGAAAGACATGACACACCAATAGTAATACATCTGCTGCTGTATGTCTTGCACCCCACTGCAACCATTTACACAAATGACATACCTGTTGCTGTCTGTCATTGCAATACTGATCATGCACAGACCAATCTGTCACTGTCTGCACCACCGTTACCGCACTGAACTTGCAATTTTCCGGTATTACAGTTTACTGTACATAGGATTACTGTGTTTTTACCATTATTTGAACTATGGGTAGCATTACTGTATACAGGTTGTTGTTTTCGATCCTTATTCCTTCTTTTCTTATATATTGTGCACACCACTAAGAGGGAGAGAAATGGCATTTCAGTTCTACTGTATGTCCTGTACATATAGAAGTATTGACAAAATCTTTAAATAAAAATCTTTGAATCTAATGGCTAACTGATGTAGTGAATGAAGGGGGGGCGGTTTATAGGTAATTTATTGTTGGTACACGTATTAATGTAAATATGAATGTGAGTAGAGATGAAGATTTACTTTCATCACACTCAACTCCTCATTAAGGCACCATCCACGTTTTATAGAGGGGAAATTCTTACAAGATAAGATAAGATAAGCCTTTATTAGTCCCACAATGGGGAAATTCCAGGATTGCAACAGCACAGGGATAGCAACACTCAGAATAATAATTAAGAACATAATAAAAAAAAATAATAATAATAATAATAAGAGCAGTGAATATACATACGTACACATAAATATATAAATATACTGTATATACACAGTGCGGAGCATTGTAGCTAGATGGAATAAACAGCATAACCGTCTACTTAGTTATCCTACATAGTATGAATATGTACCCATATATATTGTCACCCTGCGTAGCGACTGATATTGTCCTAGTTGTATACTGGAGGGGACCATTTTTGTAAGTCTGTTGCGTCTTTTGCATTCAATACTATTAGGTCGTCACGTTTTTTGCTATCTCTGCGAGCAGCCCTGCTTAGGTTATACAGTCTGACAGCCGTAGGTAGGAATGACCTGCGAAACCTCTCGATTGCACACCTAGAATGATGTAGTCTACTGCTAAATGAGCTCCTCAGTGCATTCAGTATGTCCTGCATAGGGTGAGGCTCAGACTCCAGCAGAGATGACAGTTTAGCCACCATCCTTCTCTCCTATCTCCTCCCTTGGGCCAAGGCATTTCCCCAGGACAGATCTAGCTTTCTTGATCAGTTTGTTCAGTCTCTTCCTATCGGTTGCTGTAGTGCCGTTGCCCCAGCAGACCACTCCAAAAGTGATGGCTGATGCCACCACCGTGTCGTAGAATGTCTTCAGCAGCGCCCCTTGTACACCAAAAGACCTGAGCCTCCTCAGTAGGAACAGCCTGTGCTGTCCCTTCTTGTAGAGTGCGTCGGTATTGTGTGACCAGTCTAGTTTATTGTTCAGATGAACACCCAGGTACTTGTAAGATGCCACCATCTCAATGTCTGTTCCCTGTATGTTTACTGGTGCTGTGAGGGGTTGTCCTTGCCTGCGGCAGTCCACCACCAGCTCCTTAGTTTTCCTCCCGTTGATCTGGAGGCAGTTCCGATGGCACCAGTCCACGAAGTCCTGGATAAGTCCTCTGTACTCAGCTTCATCTCCGTTGGAGATGAGGCCGACGACTGCAGAGTCGTCAGAGAACTTCTGTAGATGGCAGTGTGTTGTGTTGTGTGAGAAGTCCGCAGTATAAAGGGTGAACAGGAAGGGAGCCAAGACCGTTCCCTGGGGGGCCCCTGTGCTACCGATGATCGTGTCAGACACACAATCTCGGGTTCTCACAAACTGTGGCCAGTTAGTGAGGTAGTCCAGGATCCACGATGACAGGTGTTGGTCCACCCTTGCGCACAGCAGCTTGTCCTTCAGGATCATCTGTTGGATGGTGTTGAAAGCAATGGAGAAGTCAAAGAACATGATCCTCACCACATTTCCAGGCTTCTCCAGGTGGGACAGAGAACGGTGAAGGAGGAAGATCACTGCATCCTCCACCCCAATGCCATGCTGGTAGGCGAACTGGAGTGGATCCATCGCTGGTCCCACCAGGGGGCGGAGGTGAGCAAGGAGCAGTCTCTCCAGGGTCTTCATCAAGTGAGACGTCAGGGCCACTGGTCTGTAGCTGTTCAGATCTTTGGGGTGGGAAGTCTTTGGTACAGGTTCAGATTGTTCGCCCACTCCCTGCCCCCCGTAGCCTGAGGGGAGGTATTCTGGAGTCCAGAGATGGTTTTAAGGTTTCTCCACACCCCGCCGATGTCACTCTGTTGCAGCTTGTCCTCCATCTACAGCTACAGACCGGTGGCCTTGACGTCCCACTTGATGAAGACCCTGGAGAGACTGCTCCTTGCTCATCTCCGCCCCCTGGTGGACTTTGTGGATCCTCTTCTTCTCTCTCAGAAGTGTTTTATCTCAGGTTTGATCCAGGGTTTGTTGTTTGAGCAACACCGTATGGTCTTGGTGGGTACGATGTTGTCCACACAGAAGCTGATGTAGTCCGTGATGGTGTGAGTGAGGCCATCGATGTCCTCACCATGTGGATCGCAGAGCTGCTCCCAGGCAGTGGTTTCAAAACTGTCCTTTAGAGCATCCATTGCCTCCTCAGACCATAACTTCACTGTGCGCATGACCGGAGGTTGTCTGTGTACTAGGGGTTTGTACACCGGCAGGAGATGAACCAAGTTGTGATCCGATCTCCCGAGTGGGGGGAGTGGTGATAAGGTGTACGCCTCCTTAGTGTTTGCATAGAATAAGTCCAGTGTTTTATTGTCTCTAGTGTGGCATGTGACATACTGGGTGAGCATGGGTAGAATGGGGGACGGTGAAATATGGTTGAAATCACCTGAGATGAGGAGAAGAGCATCTGGGTGTTCTGTCAGCAGCCTGCCAGTTACTGAGTGGATGACATCACGTGCTATCCCAGCGTTTGCCGTCGGATTTGCATAAATAACAATGCAGATCACGTGTGAGTATTCCCTCGGGAGATAGGTAGGCCGCATGCTCACAGCTAGCAACTCGATGTCTTTGCTGCAGTACTGTTCCTTAACCATGATATGTCCAGGTCTGCACCAGTAGTTATTGACATACATTATCACTCCCCCACCTCTTGCCTTCCCACTGTCTGGTGTTCGGTCTGCCCGTATTGCGTGGAAACCCTCCAGTTTGATGTTAGCATCTGTTGCTAGTTCTGTTAGCCACGTCTCGGTAAACAACATCAAACTACTCTCTCTGTAGATGCTCTCGTAGCGGGAGATAGCTACTAGCTCGTCAGTCTTAATGAGTAGCAATCGTACATTCCCCATAATAACGGATGGGAGGACGGGCCTGTACCTTATATTCCTCGCCCGCCGTCTTACTCCAGCTCAACATCCACGCTTTTTCCGTCTTATTTCTCCCGGTGTGTCAAGCTTTTGCGTTAGCATCATGGGCCTGTTAAGTGCTAACAGCTGGTCTCTATTGTACTGACTCCTGCAATAAACAGTGGCTCCGTCCGCTGGCTCAGGAGACATTTTGGCGATCTATGTGTCTGGATGGAATAAAGGTGTCGCTGGGCCAGAAAGGTTAGCAAGAGAGCCAGATAGTAAATTGAAATAGTCGTCTTTCCTATCTTTTATAACGTGCCCCTCTATTGGTAATGCTGTTTAAAATTCCTTGCATCCAAGAAATTGTCATATTTTTCTCAGTTTAAATTAGTTAATTTTGTGTTTATTTTATTTTTCTAAAAAAATGTTCTATATATATTTCCCTTATTTTCCTCTTATTTTTTATTTTTATTTGAATTTTTGAAATTTGAAATTAGAATTTTCTTTTTTTTAAGTTTCTTATAAGTACAGGCTTTCTTATAAGTTGATTAATTCTCTCACTGTTAATGTGTCCCTTTTTTATTACTCCTTTTTTGTTTCTTTTTTTTTGTTGTGTATATATGTATATGTATTGTTCAGATTCAGGTTCAGGTTCAGGTTCAGGTTACTTTATTTGTATCCGTAGGTAGATTTGTTTTGCAGTCTGGTGACATCCATATTTACAAGCCACAAATTACATTCAACATAGACACAAACACAGGCACACATGATAAAAATTCTCAAGGCTCCATCAATCATGGTATAAAAAGACAAAGAGATGGGAGAAAAACCAGAGGTAAGAGAGAAGAGTCATATTAAAAGTTAAAAACTAGTCAAAGGGGTTAAAAACTCAAAGGTCTAAAACCCAATAAAATATTTAGAACCCAAGTAACATCCTACAAAAATAAGTAAATATAAAATGGAGTTAATAAATAGGTACCTAAATTATGTGCAATACATTATTACAGCTTGTTCAACTCTTTGACAGCAGCAGGAACAAAGCTGTTTTTGTAGCGCTGGGTTTTACTTTTTGGGACAGTAAACCTCCGTCTTGAGGGAAGAAGCTGAAAGTTGCAGTGCAAAGGGTGGGAGTCATCATTTAAAATGGAGGTAGCCATCCTCTGTACTTGTCTGGTGTACAGGGATGTCAGGCTCAGCTGTGACTCACCAAGCAAACGACTGGACCATCTAACTACCTGATCCAAGGATTTCCTCTGTTTCAGTTTTATCTGACCAAACCATGACACTAAAGAAAAGGATAAAACAGATTCAATAAAAGCCCGATAAAACATTGTCATTATGGTTCGGTCAGTTTGGAAGCGTGCAAGTTTTCTCAAGCAATGCAAATGTTGCTGACCCTTTGTGCACACCCTTTCACAGTTCTCTTCAAAGTTTAAATTACTATCAATAATCAACCCAAGATATTTGTAGGATTGTACACATTTGGTGGTCTGGCCTTTTAATACGGTGACTTTGTGCCTGGGAGTTTTCCTCCTAAAGTCAATAATCATGTATTTAGTTTTTGTTGTATTCAGCTGCAGGTAGGAATCCTCACACCAGTGAACAAAATCATCAACTACTGGGCCGTGGCCACTCTCACCATCCTGGAGGAGACTGACAACAACTGAATCATCAGCATACTTTATAATGTGTCTGTTGTCATGTCTGCTCCGACACATGTTTGTGTACAGGATGAAGAGTAGTGGTGACAACACACACCCCTGAGGAGAGCCAGTAGAAGAGCACTTTAGGTCAGACAATGTACCATTGACCCTTACTCTCTGCGTCCTGTTGGTTAAGAAATCCAGAATCCAACCCACCAGATTATTGCTCAAATCAAATTGTTGCAGGAGCCTTTCAACTAAGATATGAGGTTGGATTGTATTAAAGGTGGAGGAAAAGGCCACAAATAAAAGCCTGGAGCGTGTCCCATTAAAATCCAGATGTTTAAAAAGCATGTTAAACAGAGTGACAGTGGCATCCTCCACTCCTCTGTGAGGCCTATAGGCAAACTGCAGAGGATCCAATGCATGCCCAGTCTGCTTTAGGACCTCACATCTGACCAGTTTTTCAAAAATTTTCATTAAAATTGAAGTCAAAGCAACTGGTCTAAAGTCATTTACCATTTTAGGACAGCTGGATTTTGGAACGGGAACAACCACGGCTTCTTTCCAGATCTTAGGCACATGTTGTGTCTGTAAGGACTTATTGAAAATGTAATGAAATATAGGACTCAGTTCATGTGCACAGGACTTTACCAAGCACCCACATATATTATCAGGACCCTGACTTTTGTTCACTTTTACAGCGCAGAACTCCCTTTTAACATCCTGCACCTCAATATTAAAGTGCTGTTTGTCTTTGAGTTTCTGTTTCAAATCTTGGGTTTCTGTGCTAAAATCAAAGGAGTCAAAACGACCATCAAAACAATTAAGAGCATTAGCCAGCTCTGTGTCTGAATTAAAACCATCTAAAAACATACGATTACTGCGCTCTGTGCTCTGAAGGCCTGCAATAGTTTTCATACTGGCCCAGGCTGAACCAAGTTTCTTTGTTGCCATCCTGCTTTCCAATTCTGATTTATAATTCTGATTTATATTGTATATATATGTATGTATAATTATTTATTTATTTTTTATTTTTTTATTTTTTATTTTTTTATTTTATTTATTTATTATTTTTTTTTCTGATGGGTGTAAGCATAAGAGTGTGTGGCAAAAATGAGTAAGATTACTTAGGTGGCTGGACTAATGATCTGCTGTTTCTACTTAGAGCGCAGAGGAGGGGAGGGAGGGGGAAGTAGAGAAAGGAAAGGGGGAAAAGAAAAGAAAAAAATTTAACTAAATGAAGACAAAGAATGGACAAATAAGGGATTATCCCCAAAGTGCTTCTGGATTGAGTTGTTCCCCCCCCCCCCCGTTTTTGTAGACATTATCGCAGATAATTTAATTTAACTTTACCCACCATTAGAGAGTCAGGCCGAAAATGTTAATCCAAGGGCTGAAATTTAAAATGTCCCAAGTTCTAAGTGCAACATATTTTTTTTCTCCTGTTTTCCTATTATTCATATCCGTGGACAGTTTACCCTAGCCAAGGCCCGCTAAGAGAGGTTTTTTTTCTTCCTTTTTTCTATGTGCATTGATTGTGTCATACCAGCAAAGGGAAATGCGATCCTGAAGGATTTGTTGGAGCGGCATGGGGTCTCAAGGCTTTATTTTTTTTTTCTTGTTTGTTTGTAGACAGGATCATTTGCTTTTCTTTCTTTGTGTTTTGATAAAGATTCAATGTCTGACACTCATACTCTAAGCTCTCTTCGTTTCCTGAGCTGGAATGTGAAAGGAATTCATAATCCTGTGAAACGTAATAGGGTTCTGGGACATTTAAAATCTCTTTGTTCTGATATCATGTTTCTACAGGAAACGCACCTCCTACCAACCGAACATGCGAGACTAAAAAAAGCCTGGATTGGACAGATTTTTAGTTCGAGATATGAGAGCAGAGCACGGGGCACAGCCATTCTGATCAAGAAGGGTGTTCCATTTATCTCTTCATCAACCAGCTCTGACCCTAGTGGAAGGTATGTATTGGTCACGGGCAATATATTTGGTACATGGGTGGTTTTAGCGGATATTTATGGGCCAAACTGGGATGATCCCTCTTTCTTCAGTAATTTTATAACAACCCTCCCTGATCTTAACGATTATCTACTGATACTGGGGGGAGACTTTAACTGTGTATTACACCCTTTTTTTAGATAGGTCCAATCCAAGACCCAACAGAAAGATTTCAAGGGTAGGTAGGGTCATTCAGACGTTTATGGACTCGTATGCTCTTTTTGACCCCTGGAGGAAAAATGATCCAACTACAAAACAATTCTCTTTTTTCTCCCCTGTACATCACTCTTACTCTAGAATCGATTTTTTTCTTTTAGATGGCAGAACCTCCTCCATGGTTAAGGGGTGCCAATATAATGCTATTGTTATCTCTTATCATAGCCCCGTACAATTAGATATGAGTTTCCCAGATTGCCCTAGACCCCAGCGCACCTGGCGGTTTGACCCTCTCCTGCTTTCTAAGGACTCCTTCAAAAACTTCCTTTCACAACAAATCGTAGATTTTATGGAGATCAACCAAACTCCTGATGTTTAATTATCTGTGATTTGGGAAGCACTCAAAGCTTATCTCAGAGGCCAAATAATTTCATATACCGCATATGAGAGAAAAAACAAACAAACAACGTATGATAGAATGACCTCAGAATATAACAGAAACAGATCGCCTAAATGCTGTTTCTCCTACCCCTGAATTATATAAAAAAAAGTTACTTTTAAAAACAGAATTTGATAATATGTCTATTAAACATACAGAGCGATTGTTTTTCAAACCCACACAGACTTTTTACAAACATAGAGAGAAAGCGGGGAAATTATTGGCGCACCAGATAAGACAATCTGCGGCTGCTAACACCATTCTTAAAATCCACACATCATTAGGAACAGAAACCGCCAACTCAGATAATATAAATGACCATTTTAAACAATTTTATATTAGTCTCTATTCTCCTGAAATCTCCAGAGATTTTTCACATGTATACTAATTTTTAGATGGTCTGATTATTCCAAAACTTACGCTAGAGGACTGCATACAAATGGACAGAGAAATATCGACAGCAGAAATATTACAAGCAATAAGATCTACGCAGAGTAATAAAGCCCCAGGCCCAGATGGCTTCTCTATTGAATTTTATAAAGAATTTGCACTTAAGTTGGCTCCAATTCTTAAACAAGTATACACTGATATTTTCCACCAACAGAAATTACCCCAGACCATGACGCAGGCAATTATATCGATTTTGCTTAAAAAAGCTAAAGACCCCTTACTATGTGGCTCATATCGCCCGATAAGTTTGTTAAATTGTGACTATAAAATTCTTACAAAAATTCTGGCCACTCGCATTGAGACAGTTATAGCATCACTTGTGAACAACGACCAAACTGGTTTTATACCCGGCAGGCAATTTTTTTATAACATGCATCGTCTTCTGAATATACTGTATATACCACATACATCCAAAGAAACAGAAATAGTGATTTTGTTAGATGACGAAAAGGCGTTCAATCGTGTCGAGTGGCAATACCTATTCGCTGTTTAGAAAGATTTGGTTTTGGTCCGTCATTTCAAGCTTGGGTCAGAATAATATAAATTAAATTAAATTAATTAAATCACCCTTATTGTCATTCAACTGTACAACCAATCATGTACAGTAGAACGAGATTGTGCTTTACCTATCTACAGTGTCAATCACACACACCCCAGTGCAGAATCAGAGGGCCGCTGCCATGCAAGGCGCCGCCACAGATTTTCCTCCTCCATTCCATTATTGCTGAGCACCAAGCTGGATGGCAGGAAGTTCCACTTTTATATGGTCTTTGGCATGACCCGGCCGGGATTTGAAACCCTGCCTCCCGGGTGTGGGGCGGATGCTCTACCAACTGAGCCACCACTCCGGTAATGAGATTCCCCTATGGCAGCAGTACAGACAAATACCACACTCTCTGATTATTTTGGGCTTTACAGGGGTTGCAGACAGGGCTGCAGCCTCTCTCCTTACCTATTTAACCTAGCAATTGAACTGCTGGCCATAGCGATTAGAAAAGAACACGGGGTGAGAGGCATTTCACGGGACAATAAATTTCACAAGGTATCGCTGTATGCAGACGATTTACTAGTGCACGTATCTAACCCAGAAGGAACCATACCAAAATTATTATGTATCTTAGATAATTTTGGTTATCTATCTCTCAGGCTATAAAATTAATTACTCTAAGTTTGTTATTTCCTATTAACGATGTAGATGGTGATTACTCTGGATTTCCGTTTAAATTAGAAAATAATATATTCACGTATCTAGGCATTAAGATTACTCGTTCAATAGGTGGATTGTATAATCATAATTTTGGAAAATTAATTGAACGGACAGCTCAAGACATTAAAAAATGGTTGAACTTACCCATTTCTTTAGCAGGCCAGATAAATATAGTAAAAATGACAATTCTGCCAAGATTTTTATATATATTCTAAATGATCCCCATATTTATATCTAAAACAGCTTTTCAACTAGACTGGTTGATTTCATCATTCATTTGGAACAGTTCAAACCCTAGGATGAAAAGGAAGTACTTGGAGGTACCAAAGGAGGCAGGAGATTTGGGCCTACCTAACTTTATTTTTTATTACTGGGCAGCAAACATGGCAAAATTTTTACATTGGATTGATATATATAAGAATAAGGAGGGCCTGAGTTGGGTTAAGATGGAGCTCCTGTCCAACCCATCACCCATCTTATCCTCACCGTTGCCATATACTCATCGCATACAGGTATTGAATCCGGTGGTTAAATCAAATCAAATCAACCTTTATTGTCATGTTGCTGTACATACAACTGTAGTGCAGGCAAGATGAAATTGCGTTTCTCTCGACATCCATGTAAGTAAAAAGAACATAATTTAAGACACACTCACACACCCCCTCACCCCCACCCCAACACAGCCATTCACACATCCCTGAGACATACTTGAAAACTAACTAGAACTATAATATACAAATAATATACATAATGTCCATAAGGTGCAGTTATATGTATGAAAGATTCCGGATCAACTGTTCAGCATCCTAACAGCTTGTGGAAGGAAGCTGTTAATCAGTCTGGTGGTTCTGCCTCTGATGCTCCTGAATCATTTGCCAGATGGCAGCAGTTCAAAGTGTTTATGCAGAGGGAGAGAGTGGTCCTTGACAATGTTCAGTGCCCTGCTCCTACAACGGTTCTGAAAAAGTTCTTGGACAGAGAGGAGGGAAACTCCAACTACCCTCTCAGCTCCTTTAACTATCCTCTGCAGGGCTTTTTTGTCTGACATACTGCAGCTGGAGTACCATGTTGCAATGCAGTACGTCAGAACACTCTCCACCACACCTCCGTAGAAGGTCCTGAGGATGCAGATGGGGAGAGAGGCCTGTTTGAGTTGCCTCAAGAAGTGCAGTCTCTGCTGGGCCTGCTTCCTGATCCCCAACGAATTCTTGCTCCAGGTCAGGTCCTGCGAGATCTGCACTCCGAGGAACTTGATGTTCTCCACTCTCTCCACTAAATGGCCGCCGATGCTGAGAGGGACGTGTTCAGGCCATGACCGCCGGAAGTTGATAATCATCTCCTTCATTTTGTCCACGTTGAGCACCAGATTGTTCTCCCTGCACCAGCCCTCCAGGTCTCTAACTTCTTCCCTGTACATTGATTCCTCATCCCTCTGAATAAGTCCCACCAATGTGGTGTTGTCTGCAAACTTAATAATCTGGTTCCCCTCGTGTCTGGCTACACAGTCATGTGTTAGAAGTGTAAACAACAGTGGACTGAATATGCAGCCTTGAGGGTATCCGGTGCTCAGCGTGATAGAGTTGGAGATGTTGTTTCCAACCTGGACAGACTGAGGCCTCTCAATCAGGAAGTCCAGGATCCATATCCAGAGACATGTGGCGGTGTTCAGACCAAGAAGGAGTAATTTCTTCATCAGTCTCTGGGGAATAATGGTGTTAAATGCTGAACTGAAATCAATGTACAGGAGTCTGGCATAAGTGTCTTTCTGATCCAGGTGGGTGATGACAGAATGCAGGGTGGTGACTATAGCATCCTCCGTGGAGCGGTTTGAACAATATGCAAACTGGAGCGGGTCATGTGATGCAGGGAGGCAGGCTGTGATGTGTGGTTTGACAAGCAAACACTTCATCACAATTGGTGTCAGTGCAACAGGACGATAGTCATTCAGACAGGACACAACTGGTTTCTTTGCCACCGGTACTATGGTAGAGGTCTTAAAGCACCTGGGAACGATGGCCTGACTCAGGGAGATGTTATAAATGTCAGTCAGGACATTCACCAACTCGTTTGCGCAGTCTCGGAGCACACATCCCGGGATGTTGTCCGGACCTGCAGCTTTACGTGGGTTGACCCTGATTAGGGTCCTCCGTGTGTCCGCTGCATTGATGATGATAGCTGGCCCAACAGATGGTGGAGATGGGCCAGCCCTCCCGCTGATTGTCAGGTTTGAAGCTTCAAAACGTGCAAAGAAGTTGTTGAGCCTGTCTGGAAGCGAAGCGTTGTCATCATTGACCCCCTGCCTAGACTTATAATCCGTAAGCGCTCGAACTCCCTGCCACATCCGTTTAGTGTTCCTTGTGTCACAGAGGTGTCCCTGGATTTTCTCCGCATAGTCGCGCTTTGCTGTCTTAATTCCCTTTGAGAGCGCAGACCTGGCTGAGCAGAGGGCGATCCTGTCCTTTGCTCTGAAGGCTGCATCTCTGGCTGTGAGCAGCGAGTGCACCTCTGCCGTCATCCAGGGTTTATAGTTGCCCCGTGCAGTGATAGTCTTCACTATAGTGACATCCTCTGTGCACTTCACGATGTAGCTGGTGACCATTTCAGCATACTCCTCCACATCTGTCCTGCCTCCCTGGGAGGCTGCTATTTTGAAGACCTCCCAGTCTGTGTGCAGAAAACAGTCCTGAAGTGCCGAGGCTGCACCCTCTGGCCAAATCCTGATTTGTTTCTCTACTGGCCTGCTGCGCTTCAGTAAAGGTTTGTAGGCAGGCACCAGCATCACGGATAGGTGGTCAGAATGGCCGAGGTGGGGGTGAGATGTTGCCTTATAAGCATCTGGGAAGTTTGTGTACACCAAGCCCAACATATTCTCTCCTCTGGTCTTAAAGTCCACACATTGTTTAAACTTGGGGATCACAGTCTTTAAACTGGTGTGAATAAAATCCCCCACAACCACCACAAAACTGTCCGGGTGTGAAGTTTGAAATTCACTGATAGCGTCGTGCAGCTCTCCGAGCGCCTCGTTAGCATTAGCTTTAGCATTAGCGCTAGGAGCTATGTAAACAGCAGCTAGAAACACGTTGGTGAATTCCCTCGGCAAATAGAATGGTCGACAATTCACGATAAGGAACTCCGCCAACGGAGAGCAGTGTTTAGATACTAATGTGGCTTTAATGCACCAGCTCTTGTTAATATAGATATATACCCCCCCTCCGCCCCCAGCTATTACCGGCTCTAGCTGCCTCTCTGTCTGCCTGGAACGATGTCACCCCTTCCAGCTGAATGGCCTCGTCAGGGATATTGTCATGGAGCCATGTCTCCGTGAACGCAAAGACACAGCAGTCCCTCCACTATCTCCGGGTTTCTCTCAGCAGACGCAGCTCGGCCTGCTTGTTGTCGAGGGAGTGGACATTGGAAAGAAGGAGCGACGGTACTACTGGTCTGGAGGGGTTAGCCTTTACCCTAGCATGAATCCCGGCTCTTTTTCCTCGCCTCTATTTGCATTTGCGCCGCTTACACTTCCTCCTCTCCTGGGTAGCTGCCAGCGAAATCTCCGACAGTATTCCCTGCTGGCGTAGAATGTCAGCATGGAATGTCAGAGAGGATCTAGAATGTTAGATCCTCTCTAAAAGTATGGCTCCAGTTCAGAAGGCACTTTAAGTTAGTTCAGGCTAGCACGTTCTGCCCAATAGCAAATAATCAGTTTTTTACACCCTCCATGCTTGATGATGCTTTTCGCCTCTGGCGTAGACAGGGATTATTTTTTTTAAAGGATTTATTCCTGGGAAACATTTTTTCTTCTTTTAATATGCTTACAAAAAATTACAACATACCAAGATCCCACATTTTCAGATATTTTCAAATTCGTAGTTTTGTAAAAAAAAAAAAGTGTTTCCCTCTTTTCCTTTGTTGACACCGACTAATCAACTAGATGAAATCCTAGATTTGGATCCTTGGGCCAAGAAACGTATTTCTACGATTTATGGGATTATACAAAATTTAGTAGCGATATCATGAGATAAAACAAAAGCAGAATAGGAAAAAGATTTAGGGATAAAATTCTGTGAAGGGCAGTAGCGCGAAAGTCTGACACGCATACATACTTCTTCGTTGTGTGTCCGTCATGGGCTTATTCAATTTAAGGTGCTTCACCGTCTCCACTATTCAAAGGACAAGCTTGCTAAGATCTTTCCCACTATTGACCCTAGCTGCCCAAGATGTAGCCATGCCCCAGCCTCGTTAGGACACATGTTTTGGCTGTGCCCCGTGCTCACAAATTTTTGGGGATCTATATTTGAGGTCTTTTCATATATTTGCAAACAAAAAATAATCCCCAGTTCCCACATAGCTATTTTTGGCATAATACCCCCAGACTGCAAACTCACAACTTATCAAGGTAACGCTCTGGCATTCGCTTCTTTACTTGCCCGCATGCTTATTCTTTTCCAGTGGAAGTCAAATAACCCTCCATCTTTCTCGCATTGGCTAAAGGAGGGGCTCTCCTTTCTACCACTAGAAAAACTTAGATATAATGTTTGCAGAACCCGTAGGAACTTTGCCTTGACATAGAGTCCTTTTGTAGATTATATTGAGAGCTCTTCTTTTTGTTGAAAATTATATAATAAAAATAATAACAATAATTAAAATAATAATTATAACAATAATCAATGAATGTTTGATTGGAAAATCATAAGGTGATTACAAATGTGTGTCATCTGGGATAAGCTAAAACACAGCAGGGTGACCCTGTCTCCTTTTTTTTTTTTTTTTTTTTTTCCTTTTAAGCCTTGAGGAAATGGGAGGGAGGGGTTTTCTGTATATATGTAAGGTTTTGGGGGTTTTTTTGTATATGTTATTAAAAAAAGTAGAAAATAAAAATATTGTACACTAAAGGTAGATGGGAAAAAGTGAAAGTAAAATGATCTTGTGCTGAACCACCAATATTTTTAGGGTGGATAGACATTGTTAATGAGATCTACACGATGGAATGACTGACTTTCCCTGTACACTTGCCTATGGAAAAAAAAAATGGATCTAGTACCTGAAACACACAAAAGAAAATTGTAAATTTTATTTCATATATGTCTGCTTGTTTGTGATTTTCTTTTTTGTTTTCTTTTTGTTGTTGTTGTTGTTGTTGTTTTTTATGTGAAAAATGAAAATGCTAAATAAAAAGTCTCAAAAAGAAAATAGACAGGACATATCAAAATCATTCCAATAAAAGCATTTGAAACCCATATTGTCCGTCTCCAGAGTTCAATCATGTCTTCCGTAGTAGCTGCTGTCTTAAAAGAAAGAATATCAATTAATTCATTTGTCCATAAGGCATATACTCCACTGCAAAGAGAGAGAGAAATTAAATATTCCTGATTCGTCCACCAGATGGCACAGTGAAACTGTCTGGTTGTTTACTGGCGAGTTCAGGCTTCCCATCTGGTTTATGTCGACCATAAATCTACTGATTAGGAACATTCCTTTGCCAGAGAGTCTTGGAGAAAGGGATTATCTTCCACTTTATGGCTGATGGACTGTGCCACAGCTCTGTTCCCTGGGTGAGAGCAGCAGTTCAAAAGCCAGACTTCTGAGTTGAAACAATTCTTCTTCAGCATAGAATGACTCTAATAAAATGGAACTCAAGGTCACGCTACACTGACGTAAGAGGGAAGATGATATTGAATAGGTGAAGGATGTTTCTTAAAGTGATAGGCTTTAAATCAGTATTTCAAGAAAGTCAGGAAAACTACAAAACAAATTTGTTTCAATAATTAAAGAAAGTGTGAACAAACACACACACACACACACACACACACGTGCTGGCCTGACCCACCAGGAGCAACTGGGGGTTCAGTGTCTTGCTCAAGGACACAGTGACATGCAGCCTGCAGACAGAGCAGGAATCAAACCCCTGACCCTCCGATCAGTAGTTGGCCACACGACACCCACTCCACAGGTGTCACAAACAAAATATGTCACAAACACTTCATTAAGACATGTGTGAGCTGTTAAAATGTGGAAAAAGTGCAGTCATTTAGTAGCACTTATTTCCATTTTTTTCTTTTTTCCCCTCATTTTTTCAACTCTACTTTTATGCTTTTATTTGTCAATTTTCATCCAATGCTCCTGCTGCTACACAACTGGGGGGAGGGGTGTTAGGGGTGCATTAAGAGATTTGATTGGCCAGTCCAGTGTCAGTAATGAAAATAAACAAATGGGCTACTGTCGGTACTTCAAAGGCCAGTTCACAACAGTCCTTGAAGCCATGGTTACATAATTATATTGAAGACAACCCATCGGCCTACAGGTGCGTCGGCCCACCGGGCAAATGCCCAGTATTCCAGATTACCAGTCCAGCCCTGTCCAGATCAGGTCCAGACCCTTCATAAATTCTGTCCGAGTTTTGGGCTGGTGTCCTTCAGCATTCCCAATGCCCTATTACTATTCAGTAAGTAAAGCTAGGGTCACCAAACTTTGTACACAGGTTGACCCCATGACCCTGAAGTGTGACTGGTTTTGGCATTGCAAGGTCAAAGGTCAATGTCAAAAAGCCAAATAAACTATATCTCAACAACAAAGAATGCAAGGGTCACCAAACTTGTTGCACAGGCTCACCTTGGGATCCTGACCTCTGACTATGGGTTTGGGGTCAAAAGGTCAAAGGTCAATGCTAACATACCCTTTGCACTATTACTACAGAATGAGTTAAGCTATGGTCACAAAACTTGTTACACAGGTTCACCCTGAGATTATGACCCCCTGATTATGGGATTGGGTGTTTTCCTTTCATATTTGCTTTCCTGGTCACGGCAGTAAAGAACTTACTATTTTTTGAGACTGATTCATTAAGTGAAAGTACAGAAATTAATTAATTAATAATTCGTTCTTTTGGAACTGGTGCCCTTATTTATGAGTGGTTTTCTTTCTTATTTAGTGAGTGTTGTAGTGAGTGACTATTTGGGGCCAAGAAGAATAACTTCAGCTTTATCTGTATTTAACAATAAAAAGTTGTAACTCATCCAGGTTTTAATATCCTTAAGACACTTCTGGAGTGAACCCAAATGGCTGGGATTGTCTGGATTGATGGATAAATATAACTGAGTGTCGTCAGCGTGACAATGAAAATGAATAGAATGTTTCCTCATAATATCTCCTAAAGGCAGCATGTATAATGTAAGCAGTATTGGTCCCATCAGTAACCATGGGGGGTCTGGCAGGAGGGCCTTCGCAAAATCCTCCCAGTCGTTTTGAACTCCTGGTCTTCATTCAGTTACCGGGGGCCAAGTTCAAAACCTTCGCCCTGATTGATTCAGGAGCGGAGCAGAACTTCATTCAACTGGCACTGGTCAGAAAATTTCAGATTCCCACCAGGAATGTCCTGATGCCCTTGAATGTCTCAGCAATATTAGAGAGCAGGCTCATGGCCATTACCGTACAGACTAAGCCCGTTTCAATCATTTTGTCGGTAATCATCACGAGACTGTTCAGTTTTATGATCTGCCTCAATCTACCACCCCCATGATTCTGGGGTATCCGTGGCTCCGTATTCACAACCCAATAATAAACTGGAGCTAGGGCTCCATTTCGTCCTGGAGCTCTTATTGCCTCTCATCGTGTCTCCGTTCGGCTGCATGCTCGCCCTCTCTCGACCTCCTCCCCTCCAGCTGAGCCGGCAGATCTCAGCTCCGAGCCCGGGTCTATCATGACTTAGGGGAGGTCTTTAGCAAGTCCAGGGCCCTATCTTTACCACCTCATCAGGCCTACAACTGTGCAATCGACCTTCTACTGGGCGCGCGGCTGGCATCCAGCCTGCTCTACAGTTTATCTGGGCCGGAGAGGGAGGCGATGGAGACCTACATAAAAGACTGCCTTAGCGTCAGCCTTATTCATCCATTGTCGGCGCCTCTCAGAGCTGGGTTCTTTTTTGTAGGTAAAAAGGACTGGACATTGCGGCCATGTATTGATTACCGTGAACTTAACACAATTACCTGTGAGGATAAATATCCACTGCCCCTTATCGCCTCTGCATTTGAGCTATTCGAATGGTGCGTTTTTTTTTCACCAAGCTCGACCTTCATAATGCGTACCACTTGGTCCGCATTCGTGAGGGAGACGAGTGGAAGATGGCATTTAAAATACCTCTGGGCTATTGTGAATATTTGGACATGCCATTCAGGCTGACCAACACTCCTGCAGTCTTCCAGCTATTAATCAATGATGTCTTGTGAGACATGGTGAACCAGTTTGTTTTTGTTTATTTGGATGACATTCTGATTTTTTCCCGCATGCTGGAGGAGCATGTTGTCCATGTTCGGTCCATCCTGCAGTGACTGCTGGAGAATCAGCTTTTCGTGAAAGCGGAGAAGTATGAATTCACCACTCGCTCAACTTCATTCCTTGGGTTCATCATTGCCGAGGGCGCATTAAAGGCCGATCCAGCGAAAATTAAGGTGATGGTAGACTGGCCTTCCCCCCAGTCCAGGAAGCATCTCCAACACTTCCTTGGCTTTGCCAACTTCTACGGTCAATTTATCCGTGATTACAGTAAGATGGCACAACTGTTTACGCAGTTGACGTCGACCAAAAGCCCGTTCAGGTGGTCCAAGGCCGCTGAACGAGCTTTTGTGACACTAAAAGGTCTCTTCACCAACGCGTGCCTCCTGGCACAGGTGGATCCCCTGGCACAGTTGGCGGTCGAGGTGGATGCTTCCGATTTGGGGGTGGGTGCTGTCCTCTCCAAGCGCTCCACCTCCCACCAGAAGCTTCATCCGTGCACATATTTCTCCCGGTGGCTGACGCCAGCCGAAAGGAATTACAATTATGGGGACCATGAACTGTTGGTCATTAAGCTGGCGTTGGAGGAGTGGAGACACTGGCTTGAGGGGGGTAGCCAACCGGTAATTGTCTGGACTGATCATAAAAATTTCAAAAATCTTCATTCGCCCAGACAGTTGAATTCATGGGAGGCTCGGTGGGCCCTGTTCTTTAATAGGTTCAATCTATCCATCTCATACTGACCAGGGTCCCATAATGCCAAGGCTAACACCCTCTCACACCAGTTTTCCCCCGACTCCTCCACCCCCACCTCTTCCTCCGCGGCTGCTGTATCTCCCCCAGACACTATTGTCCCCCCTTCTGCTTTCTCGGGGCACTCTCATGGGAGATTGAGCAGAGGGTGCTGCGGGCCCAGTCATCCGTACCCATCCCGGAGGGAGGTCAGTCCCACCGGCTATATGTGCCCTCCATGCTGCACAGTGAGGTGATCAAGTGGGGGCACACCAGCTTCTTTGCCTGCCATCCCGGCATCTCCGGACCATCGAGCTGCTTAGAAGAGCATTTTGGTGGCCCACACTCGGGAGGGATGTGCGGGAGTACATCAATGCCTTTCACACCTACGCCACGAACAAGATGGACTCTTCCCCTCCAGCTTGTTCTCCTCCATCCCCTCCTGGTGCCAAGTCGTCCGTGGTCCCACATCTCCCTGGACTTCGTCACGGGCCTCCCTCCATCCCAGGATAACACAGTCATACTTACCATCATTGACCATTTCTCCAAGGCCATCCACCTTGTCCCTCTCCCTAAACTGCTACTGGCTACAGAAACAGCCGACCTAGTGACTCAACATGTTATCCGCTTGCATGGGATCCCGATGGACATCATCTAGGACCGGGGTCCACAGTTTACATCCCAGGTGTGGAGGGCATTTTGTCGTTTCCTGGGTACCACTGCCAGCCTGACGTCCGGATACCACCCGCAGAGCAATGGTCAGGTCAGGTGTGCCAATAAGTCCTTGGAGGCCACCCTGAGGAGCGTAGTATCCTGCAATCACACCATCTGGAGCTCCCACCTGACCTGGGTGGACTACTCATAACTCTGCAATCTCCTCCGCTACAGGGCTTACACCGTTTGAAGCCTTAATGGGCTACACTCCACCTCTGCTGCCCATGGCTGAGAGGGGTCTCACCGTCCCATCTGTGGAGGTACTCATGCTCCATTGCCACCATCTGTGGAGGGCAACTAGAGCTGCCATCCTCCACTCTGCAGAGTGGAATCAACAGTATGCAAACTGCAGACATGCGCCAGTGCCAAAGTACACAGTGGGACAGAAGTTTGGCTTTCCACTGAGCAGATTCTACTGAAAACAGTCCTGGAAGCTGACACCATGCTATCTGGGCCCATTTCCCATCAAGTGCATCAAAAACGATGTCACTGTTCAGCTGGACCTTCCACCTTCGATGCGGATCCATACAACTTTCCACATCTCCTGCATCAATCCCCTCTCCACCAGCCCTCTCTACCCTCCTCCGGATCCCCCACCCCCCAGGTCATCGACTGTCAAACCACCTATACCGTAGAGAAGATTCTGGATGTCCGTCAATGGGGTCATGGCTTCCAGTACCTGGTCCATTGGAAAGGGAATGGTCCAGAGAAAAGGTCCTGGATTCCAGGCTCTTACATCCTGGATAAGCAGATGGTGCGGGCATTTCATCGGGCGCACCCGTGGAAGCCCAGTGGGCCCCTTGGGGGGGGGGGGGGGCACTGTGATTATCAGGCGAGTGTGCTCCCCGTCGCCTCCTGTACCTATCTTCCTGGCTCCGGAGTAATTACCACATCTGCGTGATTGACACACCTGTTTCTTCCTGGTTTTCCAGTGTATTTAAGAGCCAGTGTGTGAGGAGCTCACTGCTGGATTGTTCGGTTTGCTGCATGCGTAAACTACATTAAGCTTTTACTCGTTTGGTTGATTTGTGTTCCTTACTCCCGTGTCTTCACTCTCTCCTTAGGTTTGCTGCCACCTCCGCAGTGTGTACTCCAGGGCTGATCACGCTCACCTGACCCGAAGACACCGGACGTCCACCCAGGAAAACCGTCTTTCCCTTGGTAACTTCTTGTCCCACGCAGGAGTTCCCTGCCGGGCTCCTCTGCTCTCAGTAGTAAGAGTGATCTCCTTTTCTTATTCTCCTCTTGTGGAGATTCTGCCTCTAACCATCTCTCTCTGCTCTTTCCCATAGGCTGCGTGCGCTCCAGCAGGCACCTGTTTTTGTGTTTAAATTTAAGTGTGTGTTTTTGTTGCACTGTCACTTAGTTCTGCACTTTATTTAGTTTGTGTGTTTTTGGTTTGACTTTTCATTAAAGTAGTGAAACTTTTACATCTGAGTCTCAGTGTTTGGTGTGGTAGCTCTGCATTTGAGCCTCTCTCCTGAATTGAATCATGACAGGTCCAAGTACCGATCCCTGCGGAAGTCCATAGCAAACCGTAGTCTGGATAGAGGACTTGTGGACATAAACAAACTGGGAACAGTCTGATAAATAAGACTGGAACCATCTTTGTTTTGTTCCTTTCAAACCAATTTGCTGTTCTAGTCTCTGTAACAGAATGTTGTGGTCGATGGTGTCAAAAGCAGAACTAAGGTCCAATAAGACAAGAACAGAGACAAGTTTTTTGTCAAATGCCATGAAGAGGTCATTAGTAACTTTCACTAGGGCTGTCTCTGTGCTATGGTGTTTCCTAAAACGACTGAAATTTCTCAAATATAGAGTTATTTTCTAAAAAAGTGCACATTTGATTGGCAACTACTTTTTCGAGGATCTTGGAAAGGTAGGGGAGGTTTGATATTGGTCTATAATTGGCCAAAATCTCCAAATCAAGCGAAGATTTTTTAAGCAGAGGTTTAATTACTGCCACTTTAAAAGACTGTGGACTGTCAATAGGGACATATGAATTATATTCAAAAACGGTAGACTAATCAGAGGTAGTAACTCCTTCACAAGTCTAGCAGGATTTGGATCTAAAAGACAGGTAGTTGGTTTAGAGGCTGAAACTATTAAGGCGAGATCAGAATGACTAATAAGAGAAAAAGCAGAAAAGCAGAGTTCTGAGCCTGTGGATACAGCAGTGTTAGGCAGAGGCTTGGTATTTTTAAAGAAGCTATTTTTTGGAATATTTTTCCTGATATTGATAATTTTGTCAAAGATTGTTAAAGTAATGCAGGGGTCTATGGCATTGTGGCTCTTGGTTAACTGAGCCACTGTATTAAAATCAAATCTATGGTTATTTTTATTTTCTTCTATCAAGGATGAATAGTACTGTCGCCTAGCATTACAGAGAGATTTCTTCCAAGTGATAAGGCTGGCATTCCAGACTGAACATGATTCTTCTGTCTTATTTGCATGCCATAGTCTTTCACAGGTTCTGACTTTCTATTTTAACTCATGAGTGTGGCAGTTGTACCATGGAAGTAATCTCCTATTTTTAATCGTTTTCTTTTTAAGAGGAGCTATGGAGTCGAATGTTGTCCGCAGTGAGGCTGCAGTACTATCAACTAAAAGGTCTAATTCTGATGGATTAAAACAGTCAGTGCTGTCCTCTAATATATTAAGACATGGTAATAGAGAAAGTGCTGAAGGGATTAATTCTTTAAAGCAAGCCACAGAACTCTCAGGTAAGTATCTGGTAACTATGGTTTTGCTTGATGCTGTAAAATAAGATAAAAATTTGAAAGTTATCAAATAATGGTCAGTCAGTGTAGGATTTTAAGGTATGACTAGCAGCCATGGTTACATGTGCAAAATTTCTTCAATCTGATTACAATTCTGATTAGACCTTCACTGTTTATATGGATCCTGAAAAAGTTGATCCGATTAGGACGTGTGTTTACATGTGTCACACGTTTGAACAGAGTAAATCATTTTGACATGCGCACAATTATCCGACATTCGGGAAACAGTAGAAGAAGAAGCAACTTCCGATGTAAGCAAACCTCACTTTGTGTCTTTCTCTTTTTGAAATGGACCTGTATTGTGTTATTCAGACTGTACTTTTGCTTCTGCTGGTCTCCGTAATGAAGCTACAAGCCCAGCAGTACATACTTCTGCATATGACGAACAGAGGGAGACAGCAGGACGATACAGACCAGTTCTGTTTTACTCCCGCCATGTCTTCTGCAAGCTGCTGTCGAGGTGGAAATATGTCACATCGACATGTGGCTAATGTACAGACATGCGCAGTACACATATTTTCTACCCAAACTTTGGAATAAGTGTTTATATGCGCACCAATCAGATTAACCCTCTGAGTGTGTATGTTGCCGAACTGCGACATAATCCCTAGTGGTCAAGAGTGGTAAATATTTTTTGTCAATAAAATAGTTCAGATTTCCAAGGCTATAACTTGAAAGTTGCAAGAGATAATGGCTTACTGTCAATTAGAAAGATGTAAAATAGGATCCAAAGTTTCAGATAGGAATAAATTTACGCATCTAATTTGTATAATGTCACAGCACCTCTTTAAATTACATAACTCAGTCAAAACTGGACTTTGGACGTATTTACACAAAGAATGGTTCAGTCTTTTGACACCGTTTGTTTTTTTTTTTTACAGAGGTACCTCATCATCTTCTCTTCAAAGTATATGAACAAGAAATCAATACATTTAAAAAAATGAAATAAGTCACTTACTGTTGACAAAGGGGGGCTGACTGGCTGGGTGAATGGCTGGCTGGCGTGGTCGCTGCGTTTTCACACATCATGGTCCATATTTTGCGTTCTGTCGGTAATTTAAAGTCTGTACCATGTCTACAAAGTCTTATGATTATCCCACACAAATTTATCCCGTGGCTATTTTTGGCATACAAAGCCAAAAAAGTGACAGTGATGATCACGGACATGTTAGCTTTCTGGGCTAAATGCTAAAACAGGAAAAGGAAATTAGTTCTTCTTCTTTGGTGTATTATGTGTCATCCACTGAGTCCGCCAACGGATGTCTGCCACCTTTTGAAACTGGCAAATCAGTACAATCAGTACAAATCCCCAACACATGTCAGAGTGACGAGACAGGTGCAGTGCCGCGCTCTGCCACTAGGGGCACAAAAATCCTCATACTCAAAGAGTTAACAATTAGAATAACTCACCCCTCTCAATCGGAAGGAAATTTTGATCTGAATGAGTGTGATCTTGTCAGAATATTCAGATTGGCGTGTTTACATGAAGCATTTTTATTCCGATCAGGCTTTTTTTTCCAGTTACTTGTGTCCATTTAAACATGGCTAATTTCAAGGGTGTGATTATGATGATGTGTTGGTTTACTAACACATTGACAGAAACCAATTGAATTTAGAAGGGAGAGAAATGCGACACTGTGACTATCATTATCAACATCCATATGAATATTAAAATCGCCGGCTATGATAATCTTGCCTGAACTGAGAACTAAGGTTGTTAGGGACTCAGAGAATTTGGATATAAATTCAGCAAAAGAAGCACTGGGAGGGTGATATACTGTACTGTGGTAAATAAAATAGGCTGTTCTGACCTCCGGGATGGGTGTGCTAAGCTAAAAATTAAGCATTCTAAACAGTTATAATTTGAATTTAGCTTAGGCTGAGGGTTCATTGGTAATGTGGAGTCATATATTACCCCAACACCACCATCTCAGCCAGTGTTTCTAGGAATATGAATATTACCATAACTGGGGGGGGGGGGGGGAGAGATGGGGGTAGCCTCATTGACACTAACAAAGTCATCAGGGCATAGCCATGTTTCTGTGAGACAGAGTATATTTATATTATGCTTTGTGATCATGTAATGTAATGTACTTTATTTATATAGCCCTTTAAAACAACCTGTAGGTGACCAAAGTGGTTTATAGAAAATAAACAGCATTAAAAACAAATAACATAAACAAAGAAATAAGAATAAATACCTAAAAATTAGAATAAAATAAAAACAAATGCCAAGACAAATATCACCACTACTGGGTATTAAAAGCCATCCTAAACAAATATGTCTTAAGTTCTGATTTAAAAAGGGCCAGGTCAGAGATAGCACGTACTGTAGGTCAGGGGGGAGATTATTCCAGAACCTGGGGGCGACAACAGAAAAGGCTCGGTCACCCCAATTTTTATACCTTGACCTAGGCACATCCAGCAAAAGCTGATTGGATGACCTCAAAGCCCTGCCTTGGTCACGGACAGTCAGAATCTCAGACATATAAACTGGAGCAAGGCCATTAAGAGCTTTAAAAACAAAAAGCAAAAGTTTAAAATTAATTCTAAAATGGACTGGAAGCCAATGAAGTGAAAAAAGGATAGGAGTAATGTGCACTTGCCTAGTTGTGTTGGTCAAAAGACGGGCCGCTGCATTTTGCACAAGTTGAAGGCAGCCGAGAGAAGACTGAGAGATGCCAACATAAAGTGCATTGCAGTAATCAAGTTGAGATGTGATTAAAGCATGGTTGGCTATCTCAAGATCATGGCGGCTCAGGAAAGGTCTGGGTTTGGATAACAAACGTAATTGATAAAAGCTCATCTTGACTACATTGTCAATCTGTTTATCAAATTTTAAATGGCTGTCAAAAATCTCCCCCAAATTTCTGACAGCTGAACTGAGCCTTAAAGAGAGGGTACTAAAAGCCAGCCGTTACAGCATCCCCAAACACAATACATTCTGTTTTTTCTTCATTTAAGTGGAGAAAATTTTGGCTTAACCACAACTTAATGTCAATGATGCAGTCCAATAGAACACTTTGTGAGTTAGTTTGTTCTGGGTTCAAAGGTAAATAAAGCTGCAAATTGTCTGCATAACAGTGGAAAGACATGTTATGCCTGGCTATTATTGACCCGAGTGGCAGCATATATAATGAAAACAGAATAGGGCCAAGGATAGAGCCCTGTGGGGCCCCACAGGAGAGAGAGGCACTAGAAGAGGACATGTCACCAATCATTACAGAAAAAGTTCTATTAGATAGGTAGGATTCAAACCACTTAAGTGCAGTGCCATGGATGCCAACATGGTGATTCAGGCGTGACAAAAGGATAGTGTGGTCCACAGTGTCAAAAGCTGCTGTAAGATCTAGCAGCACTAAGACCACAGGGCATTTGGCATCAACAGACATCATAATATCATTGTGCACCTTAAGCAGGGCAGACTCAGTGCTGTGACGAGATCTAAACCCAGATTGAAACTTCTCAAAGATAGAACTGTCTTCTAAAAACGACTGCAACTGTATAAAAACAGCTTTTTCTAAAACTTTAGATAAAAAGGGCAAATGAGAAATGGGTCTAAAATTAGATAAAACTGAGGGGTCAAGGTGAGGTTTTTTAAGAAGGGGCCTAACCGCAGCATGTTTAAAAGCAGGTGGGACAAATCCTGAACTAAGGCAGGAATTAATAAAAACTAAGAGACCAGGCCCTACAGCATTAAAAACCCTTTTCAATATTCCAGCTGGAACAACATCCAGTGAGCAATTTGCTGGCTTCAGAGACTTCACTATATCAGCAAGTGATGATAAAGAGACCAACTCAAACTATTCAAACACAGCAGAGTAACCTGGGACAATAGACAAGCTTCCATTAAAGCTGTTATTAATAACTCGTCTGACAGAGTCCACTTTATCAACAAAAAAGTGAAGAAAAAAACTTCCTTATACCTTACGTAATGATATGAAATAATCATATCATTACTTAAGGTGGCTTTATTGGACTGAGATCTTATATTCAGCAGTCCACTTTTAATTATTTTTATTTTTCTGTGCTAAATTAATAGTTTTAATTTTTATCAAGTTATGTTGTATGGGGTTGTGAGTGAAAGACTGATCTAAAAAGAGAGAATTGTCTGAATTACCACAAGAAATAATAGGAGTAATATGAGAGGTGGAAGGGGAGAAAGCTGATTTGCAGACCCAAGGACCTTGGAATGAGGAAACATCCCAGCTTTCAGTCACTGTATTAAAAAATGCTGAATAGAATGAAACAGATTGTCCCTTAAAACACGCACACCCAGTCTATTTGGATGAATACCATCTGGCCTCATAAATGATGAGCGATTCCAGAACAGGTTGAAATTGTCGATGAAACCAATGCTAAAAGTGAGACATGTTGAACACAGCCAGGTATTAAGGCTGAGTTCTGCTGAAACGATTGCAATCTCTTCTGAAAGGAGCAAGTGGTCCAGAGATAAACACAAATCTGCCACAGTTATTAAGAGTTGACAGAAGGCTCCTGAAGTCTCCTGAAGTCTCTCTTTAAGATCTCAGATGCTTCGTCTGGGATGTCATTGCATCCAACATGGACAATAAGAGTTTTAGTGTGAGGGTATTCATTTAATAGATCAGGAGTAAGAACCTCAATGTCTGATACTTTAGCCCCAGGAAAAAAATTTGTACCAGTACCTGCTTCTGACGTTCCTCAGACATTCATTCGTCAGTGCCTTCTGTAATCAGGGGTGTAAATCCCCTGGGTACGCAGGGGTCATGCGTCACCCTTCCATAGAGCTGCCCCCCCAAAAAAAAAATCACATTATAAACACAAACCTGTTTTATTTCAACAGCATAGTAATGATTGTTGAAGGCACAACACAAGTGGCGCGACTTAAAAACACATTGACATAACTATTGAAAGATTAGAACCCCCCCCCCCCCCATCCTCACAGTAGTTTAGTCCAATTTGTTTCTCCCCCACAGGCGGGGCTGCTGCGGCTCCTTACACACATGCCAACAGGGAGGAAGAGAGCAGTTAGGAGTGATTAAGTGCATTGAATAATAAGTTATTTATCAGTTCATGTTTTCAACAATCATATATAGAACATGAAAAGTGATATTTCATCTCATTTGTCCAAAGCCTGTCTGCATGTTTTACATAAACTCAGCATATACAGTGGGGCAAAAAAGTATTTAGTCAGCCACCAATTATGCAAGTTCTCCCACTTAAAAGATGAGAGAGGTCTCCAATTTTCATCATAGGTATACCTCAACTATGAGAGACAAAATGAGAAAAAAAAAAAATCCAGAAAATCACACTGAAGGATTTTTAATGAATTAATTAGTAAATTCCTTGGTAAAATAAGTATTTGGTCAATAACAAAAGTTCATCTCAATACTTTGTTATATACCCTTTGTTGGCAATGACAGAGGTCAAACGTTTTCTGGAAGTCTTCACAAGGTTTTCACACACTGTTGCTGGTATTTTGGCCCATTCCTCCATGCAGATCTCCTCTAGAGCAGTGAAGTTTTGGGGCTGTCGCTGGGCAACACGGACTTTCAACTCCCTCCAAAGATTTTCTATGGGGTTGAGATCTGGAGACTGGCTAGGCCACTCCAGGACCTTGAAATGCTTCTTACGAAGCCACTCCTTCGTTGCCCAGGCGGTATGTTTGGGATCATTGTCATGCTGAAAGACCCAGCCACGTTTCATCTTCAATGCCCTTGCTGATGAAAGGAGGTTTTCACTCAAAATCTCATGATACCATGGCCCCATTCATTCTTTCCTTTACACGGATCAGTCGTCCTGGTCCCTTTGCAGAAAAACAGCCCCAAAGCATGATGTTTCCACCCCCATGCTTCGCAGTAGGTATGGTGTTCTTTCTCCTCCAAACACGACAAGTTGAGTTTTTACAATAAAGTTCTATTTTGGTTTCATCTGACCATATGACATTCTCCCAGTCCTCTTCTGGATCATCCAAATGCTCTCTAGCAAACTTCAGATGGGCCTGGACATGTACTGACTTAAGCAGGGGGACACATCTGGCACTGCAAGATTTGAGTCCCTGGCGGCGTAGTGTGTTACTGATGGTAGCCTTTGTTACTTTGGTCCCAGCTCTCTGCAGGTCATTCACTAGGTCCCCCCGTGTGGTTCTGGGATTTTTGCTCACCGTTCTCGTGATCATTTTGACCCCACGGGGTGAGATCTTGCATGGAGCCCCACATCGAGGGAGATTATCAGTGGTCTTGTATGTCTTCCATTTTCTAATAATTGCTCCCACAGTTGATTTCTTCACACAAAGCTGCTTGCCTATTGCAGATTCAGTCTTCCCAGCCTGGTGCAGGTCTACAATTTTGTTTCTGGTGTCCTTTGACAGCTCTTTGGTCTTGGCCATAGTGGAGTTTGGAGTCTGACTGTTTGAGGTTGTGGACAGGTGTCTTTTATACTGATAACGAGTTCAAACAGGTGCCATTAATACAGGTAACGAGTGGAAGACAGAGGAGCCTCTTAAAGAAGAAGTTACAGGTCTGTGAGAGCCAGAAATCTTGTTTGTTTGTAGGTGGCCAAATATTTATTTTACTGAGGAATTTACCAATTAATTCATTAAAAATCCTTCAATGTGATTTTCTGGATTTTTTTTTTCTCATTTTGTCTCTCATAGTTGAGATATACCTATGATGAAAATTGGAGACCTCTCTCATCTTTTAAGTGGGAGAACTTGCACAATTGGTGGCTGACTAAATACTTTTTTCCCCCACTGTAGCATGTTAAGCTAATTAGTAGGGATGTAATGTAAGGATGCATCACGACACAGATACACTGTGTTATGAAGTTTAGACCGGACTATAAATCTGAAGTCATGTGTTTTATACTGGATATTTAGTTCACAGTGTTCTGGACTTGTAGCCTACACATTCATGCCAAAACATTTTTCTTTTACTTAAGGAAAAATAAATCTAAGCTAATTATGCACATCATCTGTAGTTAGGTGTTGCATCTCTGCTAAATCTGAAAATAACCTGTGTACTTGTCCTTGTGCTTGTCAAGTTATGGCAGAGAAAAGAAAAGTAACAGACATCTGATCATTTTTAATAAACCAAAATGACAAGTAGAAAGATCCCAATAATATTAAGGCAGTTTTTGAAAAATTTCCATATAAAGGAATGAGGAGTTTATGGAAATGTTTAATAATTGTTTCATTAGGGACAGGAAAGTCAGGGCACAGAGCTGGGCACAGAGAGACGCAGTCAGTCAACCAGAAATATAGTCTCAGGTAAGTCTTTTGAGTTTTTGTTTAGTGTGATTAAATAAGGAGAACTCTCTTATTTAGACTACTGAAAAAATTACAGTGCCTTGCAAAAGAATTGCCCCCTTTTGCTTTTACCTATTTTGTTACATTACAGCCTGTAATTTATATGTATTTAATCTGGATTTTATATAATAATTTGCAAAAAATATAGTCTACATTTGTGAAATGAAATAAAAGAAATATGAAAATACAAAAAAAAATTAAAATTCAAAAACATACATTGGCATGTGCATATGTACAATATTCACCCCTTAAAAGTTCTAGTGCAATCAGTAGTAAAGGTAAAGCCAACTTTATTGTCATTCAATCCATACAGCCAATCATGTACAGTAGAATGAAATTACTTTTCTCTTATCTACAATGTTAATCACATCTACAATCAGAGGGGTCACTACCATACAAGGCACTGCCACAAATTTTCCTCCTCCATTCCATTATTGCTGAGCACCAAGCTGGACAGCAGGAAGTTCCACTTTTATATGGCCTTCGGCATGAGCCGGCCAGGATTTGAACCCAGGCCTTTTGGGTGTGGGGCGGATGCTCTGCCAACTAGGCCACCACTCTGGTGGCAAGTCACAAGAATAGTAAAATAAAGTCCACCTGTGTCCAATCTAAGGGTGCTGTCACACCTAAATTTGTTTAATTTGGTCCAAATCAGTTGACAGGTTTATTACTTTGGGTCACTTTCTCCTTGGTTCGGTAACCTTTCACATAGGCAAAAATTCAAGAAGACCAAACTGCGTCCCGTTAAATCCTGCGAGACTTACGCAGGAACGCTCTTTGTTCTTATTGGTCAGATTTTTTTGCCGCGAGAACAGGAAAGGTAAACACAGGAAGCAGGACGACTACTGTATCTACGCATTTCTGGGGATAAAATAATACAAATCATAGCGTAATCTTCGGAGGGTTTTCATCACCATGGTTATCATTTGTTACATACATGCATATACCACTTTTGGCAAATCGTAGTTTGAAAATGAAGCACTGGTACAGATGGGAAATAACATGTTAACATTCATTAATCCTCCAGAATCGTGACATGCTTAACCACAGATATTTTTGAAGATCTTTCAGGTATGTATAGTGACATAAAATGTTTTATATTTTGTCGCTGGTCCTGTTTTAGTGTGGTTGCTTTCTCACCTGCTGGACCACACCAGAGTTGGCCATTTGATTCGAACCGAGACCGCCTCTTTTAGGTGGTCTCGGTATGGTTGTTTTGGTACGCACTTGAATGCGATTACCATGTTCTCACCAGGCAAAATGAACCGCACTAACGGAGAAAACAAACTTGAGTTTGATTAAAACAAAACTAAAGCCTGCAGGTGTGAAAGCACCCAGAGTGTTACATGGTGATTTTGAATGAATTGGCAAGGCACTGTATATGTGTATTGGGTAGTTGTGAGTTTGAAAGATATATTATTTCTATTCTAGGAGGCAGACAGTTCACAGTCAGGGACAGTGGTGGAAGGGCCAACCAGAGACCTTGAGACTTCATTTGACATCCCAGGGGACAGGAATACAGCAGGTCAAGATCAGAAATGTTCTACCAGCAGCAGAACCAGCACAGCGACAGGGAACAGAGGCACAGTAGAGAAATCAGATTTCAGTGACTGTACCAAACCGTATCAGCCATCATTGATGCCAGATAAGAAAACAGTTTGTGTCTGCAATGAAGGGATGTGCACTTAAATTCATCCTCCTAACTATCTAAAGGATCATCTATGCATTTTTATTTCATTTGCAACATTTTACTTATTTATTTGGCTGTTTTTCATATAGTAGCAATTGTACAGGAAATGGGGCAAGTATCTTGAAGTAAATGCACTCTTTGGCTCCTAACCAAGGGAGGAGCTATCTTGCACACTCTTTAGAACACCATGTAACAACAAACTGGTCTCCATCTCGCTAAACAAAAGAACCAAATGTTTTTCTTCTGGTGTCACTGGATCCAACAAAGTCCTGGCAGATCATTTTTATGTCCAGTTTGTCCAGTCTGTCCTTATGGACATTACAGACAACATCATTGTTCAGTCTGTCTTGGACCATAGTAGCCTGAAGCCAACTCTTAAGTCTGCACAGTGCACTAAAACTCCTCTTAGCTTTAGAAAATACGCTGGCACTACCAACAAGATTCTGAAGAGTACCTCCACTTGATCGAACAACCCCCTCACCTCCACCTGCAGCTCCCTGAGAATCTCTGCTGCCTCTACACTGCTGCTACAGGGGTACTTGTTGCGAAAGAGGGGCAACTGCACGGAGAGAGAAGGTCTGTTCAGCTCAGGGTACTAATCTAGAGAGTCATCTAATTCCCCAGTGAGGAGTGCACTCTCTATCTTTTGCAGAAGCTTTAGACTCTCCCGGTCAAAGTGCTCACCAAACTGAACCTCCACACTGTCCAACACTTTAAAGAACTCTGCCCTGTAGTAATCTATTGGTTTCCCAGCAAAAGTGTCTTGGATGTTTCAACTCAATAGATTCAATGGCTTCAATGGAGTCAACCAATGTAGCTTTCTCATATAGTGCAAGGTAGCTCTTGTCATTTCTCATTCCCTTAAGAGAAGACCTCACACAAATAACTGCAGCCTGCTTACCTGAGACAGTCTGGGTTTTCTTTTGTAGAGAAATGTTCAGGCATTCCAGCTCTCCAACAACAGCAGTGGCAAATGTGAGGCCCAACACAGTCTTGCCTTTACTGAAGTGCTCAAAAAAGCCACTGGCAGTTGAACCTGTCCTGGATGTGCTTTCTGCCATCTCCTCTAGGTTTGCTAATACCCCTCATACTGCCCTAGCACAGACATTATTGCAGAATTCTACACAGTCCACCTTGTTGGGCACAGTGGTTTCAGTGTGGTCAGAGGTGTATTTTCACACGTAGCAATGTTTTCAAACACGCTCTTGAACTTGCCTGACTGGCCAAAGGGGACACCTAACTGGTTGACACAAGAAAGGCAGTCCCAAATCAGTGGGGAGGACATGCAGCCAGCCTGTGTAATTAGATTTACACAGTGAGTACCACAGTGCACATAAAGGGCTAATGGCTGCTGCCTCCTCAGTATTGCCTGTAAGGACCTGTACTTATATAGCGCTTTTCTAGTCTCAAAGACCACTCAAAGCGCTTCACGAGCACTAACCCTCTACTCTAAGGGCCTATAGGAGACAGATATCTAGGGACAATTTAGAACAACCAGTTAACCTAACATGCATGTCTTTGGATTGTGGGAGGAAGCCGGAGCCTCCGGAGTAAACCCACACAGCACAGGGAGAACATGCAAACTCCACACAGAAAGGTTCCTACCCCTGCCAGCCTGGGGATTCGAACCTGGAACCTTCTAGCTGTAAGGCAACAGTGCTAACCACTGCACCACCGTGCTGTCCCTGTGTGCCTGTGAAACATCCTGCCATGTTTGAGGTGCCATCATAAGTCTGTCCACGTAAACAAGACATAGGTAGATTAAGCCTCAACAACACATCAACTACCACCTTTGCTATGCCTTGGTCTGTTGTCTCAAACACCTCGTACAGCCCAACAAACTCCTCGTGTGGGATGAGGTCATGGTCCACATAGCACAGACAGACACTCTCCTGCTTAGCACCAGAAATATCCTAAGAACCATCAACAATCACTGAAAACTGAACAGTGGGAAGGGACCTAATTTCAGCTGCAATGCCGCAAATTATGGTATTGGCCATGATATTCAGAATTTCATTTTGAGATTTGGGGCTTGTGTACACTGTGTTGCACCTTATTAACCACTTTTGCAACACTGGGTCATCCTCTTCTGCCCTAAGTTTCAAGAGCTGATGTAGATTACCACTTTCAATAGTGTGGCCTCTTTAGGCTTGTCCCTGCCTTGCTACATGCCACACAGAACTAACAATTTTTGCTAAGCAATGTCTTGCTACCTCCTGCTGTTTATCCCATGTGCTGGATAACTGGGCATTGATGGGATTCGGCTGATGTGCACTCACACTTATATTAGTGGTGGTGGGCTTGAGAGTTTTGCTGTGCTGTGAATTTTTCAATGGCCTTTTTCCAGTTTCTGAAGCCTGCACTGATGAATGCAGCATCAGCTCTTTGTCCAAAAGAGGACTGGTGAGAGTAGCCTTTACTGCAGTAAAAACACAAGACCCCTTTAAGTGATGGAAGGTAATGTAACCATGGAAAATCCCAAAACCATTTGTCTTGGAATGTAAGTGTTCAATGAGTAAGAGTTTGTGGTTCCATAAATTGTGGATGTGGTTGAAAAATCATCAGTATAAAAAAAAGGAGTGGGACATTTCTGTTTATATAGTAATTAATACATTGTGTATGATACAGTAATATTTTCAGCAATTTTTGCTGTAGAAAAGTGGTTCAAATACACTGTTCCCCATAAAGTTTGTGTATTTTTGTTCATTTTTTCTAGATTTTGCTGCCAGTTGCGGTTGTCTTCTTTGCTTATTTCGTTTATTTTGGTGCATTTATTTGTTCTTTTCTTCAGTCATGAGTCTTTTTGCCTCCACCAAAAGAAACATAAGTAATAATGGATGGGTGTTAATCATGATTACTGTATATTAATCCACAGTATCACTATGATTAATCAGATTACAAAATGTTATTGTTTGATAGCCCTAGTTTTAAGACATATTGAGATTTTGTTTTATTGTTGTTTTTTAATAAATACATATTTTTGAAGCCCCCTCATGGATTGTCACCTTATCGTGGTGGTGGTGGGGTGGGGTGGGGGGTTGCGGGCCCCAGTGATCCCAGGAGCTATGTTGTCCGGGGCAATTTGCCTCTGATAGGGTCACCCAAGACAAACTGGTCCTGGGTGAAGGGCCAGACTAAGAACGATCCAACAGACTCTCATGATAAATTCTAGATCAAGGATTCAGTGTACCCCACCTGGTATGGGGTTACCGGGGCCCCACCCTGGAGCCAGGCCTGGGGGAGGGGCTCGATGGCTAGCGTCTGGTGGCCAGGTTTCCACCCATGGGACCCGGATGGGCTCAGCCCGAAGGAGTTACATGGGTCCGCCCTGCAGTGGGCTCACCACCTGCAGGAGGGATCATGGGGGTCCGGTGCTATGTGGATCAGGTGGCGGTCAAAGGCGGAGACCTTGGCGGACTGATCCCAAGCTTTCTAAACTGGCTTTTGATACGTGGAATGTCACCTCTCTGGTGGAGAAGGAGCCTGAGCTGGTGTACGAGGTTGAGAGAAACCAGCCAGCTATAGTCAGCCTCACCTCAACACACAGCTCTGGTTCTGGAACCAGTCTCCTGGAGAGGGGCTGGAGCTTGGCCTTTTCTGGAGTTGCCCCGGGCGAGAGGCGACGAGCAGGGGTGGGTATTCTTGTATCCCCTCACCTTGCTGCCTCTATATTGTAGTTTTCCCCGGTGGATGAAAGTGTTGCTTCCCTGCGCCTTCAGGTTGGGAAACGGGTCCTGACCATCATTTGTGCCTATGCACCAAATGATGTTTCAGAGTACCCACCCTTTGTGGAGTCTGTGACTGGGGTGCTGGAGGGTGCTCCTCTTGGAGACTCCATTGTCCCACTGGGGGACTTCAATGCGCACGTGGGCAACGACAATGAAACCTGGAGGGGGGTGATTGGGAGGAACAGCCTGCCCAATCTGATCCTGAGTGGTGTTCCGTTATTGGACTTTTGTGCTAACCCCAGTTTGTCCATAACAAACACCATGTTCAAGCATAGGGGTGTCCATATGTGCACCTGGCACCAGGACACCCTAGGTCGCAGGTCAATGATCGATTTTGTTATCGTGTCATCAGACCTGCGACCGTATGTCTTGGACACTCAAGTAAAGAGAGGTGCAGAGCTGTCAACTGATCACCACCTGGTGGTGAGTTGGATCCGATGGCAGGGGAGGAAGCCATTCAGATCTGGTAGACCCAAACGTATAGTGAGGGTGTGCTGGGAACATCTGGCTGAGGCCCCTGTCCGGGAGGTCTTCAACTCCCACCTCCGGAAGAACTTAAACCACATTCTGAGGGAGTCTGGAGACATGGAGTCTGAATGGGCCATGTTCTCCACCTCTGTTGTTGAAGCGGCAGTCCAGAGCTGCGGCCGCAAGGCGGTCGGTGCATCTCGTGGTGGCAACCCCCGAACCAAGTGGTGGACACTAGTGGTGAGGGGGGCCATTAAGCTGAAGAAGGAGTCCTTTCAAGCTTGGTTGGCTTGTGGGACTCCCGAAGCAGCTGAGGTGTACCGGCAGGCCAAGCGGAGTGCAGCTTGGGTGGTTGCTGAAGCAAAAACCCAGGTATGGGAGGAGTTTGGTGAGGCCATGGAACAAGACTTTCGGTTGGCCTCGAAGAGATTCTGGCAAACTGTCCGGTGGCTCAGGAGGGGAAAGCAGCTCCTTGTCCACACTGTGTATGGTGCAGATGGGGCACTGTTGACTTCGACTGGGGATATCGTCGGGCGGTGGAAGGAATACTTCAAGGATCTCCTCAATCCCACTGATACGCCTTCCACAGAGGAAGCAGGGTTTGTGGACGAGGGGGATGACTCGCCTATCACAGGGGCTGAGGTCGCCAAGGTGGTTAAAAATCTCCTTGGTGGCCGGGCTCCGGGGGTGGACGAGATTCACCCTGAGTACCTCAAGGCCCTGGATGTTGTTGGGCTGTCATGGTTGACACTCCTCTGCAACATTGTGTGGATGTTGGGGGCAATGCCTTTGGCATGGCAAACCAGGGTGGTGGTTCCTCTCTTCAAAAAAGGGGACCGGAGGGTGTGCTCCAACTTTAGAGGGATCTCACTCCTCAGCCTCCCTGGGAAAGTCTATGCCATGGTACTGGACAGGAGAGTCCGGCCGTTGGTCGAATCTCGGATTCAGGAGGAGCAATATGGTTTTCGTCCTGGCCGTGGCACATCGGACCAACTCTTTACCCTTTCAAGAATTCTCAAGGGTTCGTGGGAGTTTGCCCAACCAGTTTACATGTGTCTTGTGGACTTGGAGAAGGCATTTGACCACGTCCCTTGTGGTTTTTTGTGGGGGGTACTTCGGGAGTATGGGGTATCGGGCTTGTTGTTACAAGCTATTCGGTCTCTGTACGACCGTTGTGAGAGTTTGGTTCGTATTGCCAACACTCAGTCGGACTCGGTCAAACTGCGGAGTTTGAACATCACTTAAGGCGCTTTTCCACTAGCCCTGATTAGAAAACCCGACTCGACTCACTTCGGTTCGGTTCTGCCTCGGTTGCTTTTCAACATTACTGCTGGCACACCTGCGGTGGGTGGGATTTCTTGAACAGTAGGTGGCGCCGAGGCGGCGCCACACTCTCATGACGTGAAACACGTGACCGAATCCTCCACAACAAAGAAAATGGCTGATGACGAGGAGAGAAGGAAGGAGGAAGGAGAGAGGAATGACTGTGACATGAAACTGGTGAAATCTATGGTGCTGACTTGTGCTCTGCACAATCTGTGTGAGAGTCATGGAGAGACGTTTGACACTACATTGGATGATGCAGTAGATGAACCAGTGGTGGCAGGGAGCAGAGGAGCAGGGTGCCGATATACGAGATACTGTGAATACAGTACTTGTCTAGCAATAGGTAGAAATGTAATTTCGCCCACATTTATGTGCATACATATTTCAAAAATGTTTTTTGTAAATAAAATGTTGTGCATGTTCCATCTACCTGTCCTCTGTTGTTCATAACGCTTATCTGTTAAGAAGGTGCGAGGCCATCAGCCTAATGATGAGTCCACACTTCTCACTGTTGTGATAATTGCTCACGCTGAGTGCTCTGCCAGCCCCGCTGTGGGGGTCACACACACGACGTGTTCCTCCACACTCTCAATCATTTTGTTTCCTGTATATTGTTCTTTTTGGTGTACAGAAATGGCAATACGCCCGTATTTGCTAAAATTGCATTTTCCCCGTATTAAAATACGGCGAAACCATATCACTTGACAGGTATGTAATTACATGCAGAAACACCGCACAGGCCATCTTCACAAAAATCCAGCTCGACAAGCCACTTTTGCTTAGGTGGAAATGCAAATTGAACTATAAATCATGTGCTGATACATGTCATATTCCCATGTAAAGGTCTCCCACTTTTACTTACAAATTGATTTTTAATTTTTGGGAAAAGGGAATATAAATTTTGCACAACTTCTTGGTAACAACAGTTGTGTGCAACAAAAACACAGTTGTGTCTAATGTTATTAGTGCCAAACTTTTGCTAGATTCCTTCTTAATTTATTAAATTTTGACTGGTGATGCAACATTCAACTTACATGTACTTACCTTTATCAGTGTCTACTGTACAAGTTAAAGCACACCTGTACAACTGCTTATAACATAAAAAATGTACCCGTTCAAGAGAAGTGGATTCAGCATTTCAAATTTGTTTAAAATAAAAAAAACCTACCAAGACATTACGTTTTGTTGTGTTGTTAAAAATTAAATTACCATTAGAAGGCTATAAACCTGACCTGATGAACAGCAGCATGTGGAGTGAACAGAGAATGGAATGTGTATGTAATTATTGGCTTTTCTCATACGGTGTCATAACAGATAAACCAGACTTTTGATGCAAACAATACAATTTTATTCCAGAAGCAAAATTTACAACCAAAAAACAGACTGGGCGTGGGGAGACATGGTTAGACACGCCGACTGCTAAATGCATCCACAAGCCTGCCAAATAGGGTCAGGAAATCTCTGTTGAATGTTGACATCTCTGCGAGCTCTTCCCTTCGTAACACAGCGTCCTGCTTCAGGGCTTCACACGCATCTGCCCGCACATCTGCGGCCACCTGTCGCAAATGCTGCATGTACTCATGATGGTGTTCTTGCCGCTGGTCATGTTGCCATTCCAAGAGCCGCATCTCTTCGTCATGCATGTTGACCATCGCTGATGTAAAGTCAGCGATGGAGTTGTCCGTTTTCGTCTTGCCTAGATGGAAAGACAGAAAGGCATGGTCGTTAAAGCTGGATCACTACATATATTATGGAATTACACTGGTGAAAGTCTGTGGTGGAATGTCACTATTATATTATGCTTCATTGCTGTATATAAGCTGAACTGTCATGTTGCTGCCCCTCAGTAGAGTGGATTTTGCAACACGCAGTGTGCTGTCTTCGGCTGCACCCCCCCTGCAAAACTAAAAAGGATTGAGATTAAGAATATGGATGGATGGATGGGTAATGTTTAAAATAGTTGCTTGTAGTGTGGCTGCAGAAATCTGAATGGGTTAATACAGTCAGCTGACGCGAAGCATTTCAATGAAGCATGTTGATTTCAACGGCAGTTCATGAGCTTTATTTGTTTTTCTAAAACAGGAGTTACAACAGCACTTCAATCACCACACCTAAAAATGGTTGTGGAACACCGATAAGTGAAGACCAAAGAATAACCTTTTTGTACATTTAAAAAGACATTTTCAATTAATTAATATGCAGCTACAGGAAATTGCATTAATCAATTTGGTACATAACTTGTTAGGCTCCAGCCCCCCCATGACCTGTAAAGGATTAAGCGGTAGAAGATGGATGGATGGATGGATGGATGGATTTTCGACCCTGGTTTCCGCTGGACCTGTTTCGCCAAAAAAAAAATCGTGGTTATTGTGCCTTACCGGCACTTGAACATGATCCAGATGGAGCTGGTGATGTGGCTGACATTGTAGTCGATCCAGCTGGCGCTCCGGCAGACGCAGACGCAGAGGCAGAGGCAGGAGAGTCCGCTGTGTCCATGTCCACTGAGGTGGACCCCTGTGATATGAACTGCGATTCTAGAAAGAAAATGCACGCAATTTAAAACTTAACACCAAAGTGCAACATGTACACAACACTCTAAAGTTTTTAACCGGAATACAATAAGCGTAATTCAGCGTTTTGTTCGCGCTAATACTTAACACAAAGCAAGCGTGAATCTGCAGTTGGCTGCAAAACAATAGGCAAGCCTCAGTAACAACCATTACCCACAATCTAACAACTTTCCTATTTCTTAAAAACAGTGAGCTTGGCACAGAAAGGATAAAGTGTCGAAAAGACGCACAATATCAAAATAACACTCACCATCCACGGTTTCCAAGGCCATGGCCGTGTCGAGGGCCTATGTCTATAGATCGCATCCATCTCAGCAAACCACTTCCACTCCTTCCGATCTGCTGCACTTCAAGCATTGTGGTCCTTCACTGCTCGGTAATCGCTTTTCAGCTTTTTCAGCTTCTCCCAACACTGTTTGGCAGTACGGATGTGCCCTTGGGAACCCATCTGCTCGGACACCTGCTGGTATATTTTTTCATTTCGAGTAGATCCGTCTAACTCGCACTGCAATCGTCGGCTAATATAGAAAGAAAATTGCGCACCTCCTAATATATAATATTAGGAGTATATTATTATATAAGTATATTATACAGTATATTAATATAATATACTGTATTAAAGGGGCGCACTGTGTCCACTGGCTGAACAACTACAAATGGCGTTCGTGGAGTAGATTCAGCAGAAAAAGTCACTTTCGTGACGTTACAACCTGACCAATCAGTGGCGACCAGTCTCTTAAAGTCATATCACAGCCATACTCAGCCCTACTCAGCTCGGTTAGACCCTGCCCTGGATCAGGTACTAAAAAAGCACCTGCTAACCGGTGCTGGGGCTAATGGAAAATGCTCAAACGCGGGCTGAGTGGTGCGGTGTAGGGCTAAGTGAGGCTAGTGGAAAAAGCCCTTTAGAGAACCAAAATTGGGAGCAGCTCATGTCAATATATGAAGTAGATGATTGTTGTAATTTTATAACTGCAACAATCACAAAGTCTATAGAAAAATTTACAAAGCAAATTAAAAGTAGACAACAGAAGATTAACCTACCATGGTTAAATAATGAAATAAGAAAACTTATGAAGAGGCGAGACTCTGCATTGAAAACATCATTAACCTCTAAACTACAAAATGATCACCTTGTTTACAAAAGTTTAAGAAATAAAGTGGTACAAGGGCTGCGAAAATCAAAAGTATCTTATTACAATAAACTGATAGATCATGCAAAGGGTAACAACAGTTCCCTATGGAGGCATTTAAATAACTTGACCAATACTTGCTCCTAGAGAGCACAAGGGCGCACGAGAGCGCATGAGAGCGCACAAGGGCACACGAGGGCGCTGCGTCCAAGAGCACACTGAAAAAAAAGCTGCATTTCCGTTCTTCCACTACAGACAGCCGCGAACAGATTAGATGTGATTGACCTCTCATTCGACTAATAAGAGCCTTGAATTGGGTTTCTGAAACCTTGAAGAACCAATGACTGAAAACCTAGCAAGAAGGACCCGCCTACCAACGGCTGCGAATGCAGCGAGCCAATTGAAGCACAGAAGTTCGAAAGCTGTTTTGTGTAAGGCTGGGTGAAGAGAGACTGACTGCTGCAGCAGATGAAAAAAGGACCTGCAGGAAGAACCGCCACAGACCCAGCAGCATGGAGACCACCCACAAGTGCGACCTGTGTGACAGGGACTGCCATTCGCGCATCGGCCTGTTCAGCCACAGGCGGTGCTGTCCCAGCAGAGTAGACATTTAGGATTCTCTTCCATGGTCATCATAGACCGTCCACATGCTGTTGTGAACAGGTAAGTGTTATAAGCTAAATTATTCTTTATCCCTGAAAATTGTAATCAAAAATGACTTTTGACCGATCGGTAAATTACAACTGTGCGTACGCCGTGGTACACGGTTCGTGCGCCGCGTCCGGACCGTGAATGCCCCCCCCCCCGCTACTCCTCTGTAGCAAGTGGGGGGGGGTCCTCCGCGGGGACTGTGCGCCGCGGTCACCACATCGCCACATGACTGTTCCGTCATGTAGCGATGGCCGATGTCCATCCTCTGTAGTGGGGGGGTGGGAGGGTGGGAGTTGTTATCTTCTACATTACAAATATTTTAGAATATTTTTTAGTGCACTGTAGGTTATTTTTTATTGTGAAAAAAAGCCACACATTTTTTACGTGGCATGCTTCTTTGTGTGTGGGGGCTTGTTTGTTCATTCATGAATGAATGAATGAATAAACAACCCCCCCCCCCCCACACACACACACACACAGCCCTGAGTGTCACCTTTCATTAGAGCCCAAGATGAAGCTTCTATATTGAATCTGTTACAGCCCAAGTGCTGGTTCCGTCCGCACTCGGATCTTGTCATTTCCAGGCTTTGATAGCAGAGGTTTCCTTCTAGCTCCCCGGGCTCTTATTGTGACAGCGCCCGGTGGAGCTCCCTGCTGTCAGAGTCAACAGCTGTGCTGCATTCGGGGTCATTAGTGACCGGGGTTAAAAGCAGGCGCTGAATGCTCCCCGATGCAGCAGTCTCTGTTAACCTTCCTGTTGATCCTCCTGTTAATCTTCAATTCAATTCAACTTTATTTATATAGCGCCATTTCACAACAACAGTCATCTCATAGCACTATCAACTGTAGGGGGAACCCCCACAGTTGCAGAAAGACCCCAGCAATCAGGCGATCCCCTGTCAGCAAGCACTTGGCAACGGTGGAGAGGAAAAACTCCCTTTTAACAGGAAGAAACCTCCAGCAGAACCAGGCTCAGGGAGGGGCAGTCATCTGCTGCGACTGGCTGGGGGGTGAGGGGATAGAGAAGAAGAAAAGAACAGACATGTAGAGAGCAAACAGCACGATGGGGACTCAATCTATGGGAGAGAACAAACAAATGTTAATGACCAGCAAAAAAAAAATATTTCATTGAGAGTGAGAAAAGGAGTGAGGCCCAGTGCATTACTGGAGGTCCCCCAGCTGACTAAACCTATTAGCAGCATAACTAAGGGAGGGTTCAGAAACACATGATCCCTCCCTAATTGAAGGCTATATCAAAAAGGTAGGTTTTAGCCCTATTCTTAAAAAACAGAGATCGAGTCTGACTCCCAAATCCAGATTGGCAGCTGATTCCACAGGAGAGGAGCTTGATAACTGAAGGCTCTGCCTCCCATTGTACTTTTGGAGATTCTAGGTAATACAAGTAATCCTGCATTTTGGGAGCGTAGTGCTCTGTTAGGATAATACGGTAGTATCAGATCTTTTAAATAAAAAGGAGCCTGATTGTTTAGAGCTTTGTAAGTAAGAAGAAGGATTTTAAACTTAATTCTAAACTCTATGGGAAGCCAATGAAGGGAGGCCAGAACTGGAGAGATATGATCTCTCTTTCTAGTACCTGTTAAAACTCTTGCTGCAGCATTTTGGATCAGCTGAAGACTTTTTAAAGATGTTTTAGGACAGCCTGATAATAAAGAATTACAATAATCTAATCTCGAGCTAACAAAAGCGTGGATCAGTTTCTCAGCATCACTCTGAGACAAGATGCTCCTAATCTTGGCAATATTATGCAAATGATAGAAGGCAGTCTTAGAAATAAATTTAATATGTGAATTGAAGGACAAATCCTGATCAAAAATAACTCCAAGGTTCCTCACAGAGCTATTAAGAGAAAAAGTAACCGTATCCAAACTGAAAGTTTGATTTGGAAAGGAATTTCTAAGGTTTTTTGGACCAACAAGAATGACTTCAGTCTTATCTGAATTTAATAGCAGGAAATTACAAGTCATCCAAGCTTTGATTTCCTTAAGACAGGCTTCTAACTTGGCTAATTGATTACTATCATCTGGCTTCATTGACAGGTATAATTGTGTGTCATCAGCATAACAATGAAAATGTATACAGTGCTTTCTAATAATGTTGCCTAAAGGAAGCATATATAAACTAAAAAGAGTAGGGCCTAGCACAGATCCCTGTGGAACTCCATGACTGAGCTTTGAGTTGAAAGAAAACTCATTATTTACATGAACAAACTGGAACCTATCGGATAAATAAGATCTAAACCACTGCAACAAAGTTCCATTAAGTCCAACATAGTGTTCTAATCTATCAAGTAGAATATTATGATCGATAGTATCAAAAGCTGCACTAAGGTCTAAAAGGACAAGTACAGAAACTAGTCCATTATCAGATGCAATGAGGAGGTCGTTAGTGACCTTCGCTAAGGCTGTTTCAGTACTATGATGGATTCTAAACCCAGACTGAAACTCTTCAAGTAAACCATTTCCCTGTAGGTGGTCAAATAATTGCGTAGCAACAACTCTTTCTAAGATTTTTGAAATGAAAGGGAGATTAGAGATTGGTCTATAGTTAGCTAAAGCTCCTGGATCTAGCGTTGGCTTTTTGAGTAAGGGTTTAATTACAGCCTTTTTAAAAGCAAAGCAAAGCAAATTTGGATAAAAATTCTGAGTAGGTTGATGGAGGTTGATGGGGGACGATAAACTATGGCAAATAAAATTGGGTTTAACCTAAAATTGCTAAAGTGCCCAATACTGAGGACCAGGCCCTCAAAGGAATTATAACATGTTTTTTGCTTTACATAAACTAGTAATTTGGAATGGTAAATTGTTGCTACTCCTCCTCCACGACCAGAACTTCTGGGATTTTGACAGTTTAAATAACCAGAGGGAGTTGATTCATTTAAACCAACATAATCCTCTTGTCTCTGTAAGGGAAATTAAATCAATCTGATGATCAATTAACAGATCATAACCCTCCTCAGCATAAACTCCGTCCGGATCCAGCTCCGGGTCGCCGCAAGGGCTCCATCCCTCGCACAGCTGCCTCACCTGCGCCTCGTCAGAGGGGATTTCCCACAGCCTCAGCTCCCCCTGGGCCATCTCCCGCTCTCTCGTCAGTGTCCCATGCCCAGCTCATTTCGGCTGTCGCCCCCTCCTCCTCGACGCATTCCCTGGCCGCTGTGTGTACTCCGAGTCCAGCCCTGGCGAGTCCCATCCCGGAACCATCTCCAGTGGGTCCACCTCGTCCTTCCAGGAGGCCCGCTGTCACCGTCCGGTGGGGAAAGGGAGGAGCAACGTCTGCTACAGCAGGCACCACTCAACCTTCAGGAGACAGGCAAGTCCAAATTCATTCACACACACGTTATTGTGATTTGCTCTGTCAGACTCCTGGAGGTGGAGTTCGGGGTTCGCAGCTCCCCGGGCTCCCACCACCTGCTGTGGCTGTAATGATTAACCCCGCATCCTCTGTGTCTCCCTCCGCTGAGCGGTCCTTGACGCCAGACCAACGTCGCTGGATGAGGAGGGGGCCTGCAGTTCTGGAGAGCCTGGTTCCGGTTCCGCAGCCACGTCGTGGGTGGAGGAGGGTGGACTGCAGCGTGGAACCTGCGCCGACGAGGAAGCGTCCCCGGGGCTCCACGGACGAGCGGTCCAGTCCAGCAGGTCAAGGGTCCCCTGGCACCACGCCGTGCGGGCCGTCGGTGTGGGCTTCGGTGCCAGAGGATCCAGGAGCTGCACATACCATGAGATGAGATGAGATTCAACTTTATTGTCATTACACATGTATGAATACAAGGTAACGAAACGTGACTTGGCATTTGGGCACGCTCTGCAGAGCGCATCCAAGGCCGGGGCAGCCGCTAGGCGCCAGTCATAAAGAAGAAAAGAAAAAAGAAAAGAAATGATATGACACAATAGGCAAGAGAAAAAAACATGTTTTATCAAATTGACGCTTAATGGGTAAGCGAAATTTTGATTGCAGGCAAAAAAACCCTCAATGCATATTTAGCAAACATTTAGTAGACAATCACACAGCAGAGGGAGGGAGAGCAGTGTGTGTATATTTGCATGTCATTGTGTAGTGTAAATGTAACAGTTGTTAGTGAGCAGCAGAGGGCGCCTCCTGGCAGTGGATAGATGTTATAATCATGTGACTTATAAACAAGTCCAGAGTCTATCTCTCTTTCTCTCTTGCTTGCAGAAGGCACATGGGCATTGTCCTTGAGAGTCCAATCCGCTGACGACAACAACTGATTGTTGATTGTATGGGTAGACATAAGAGCCGGTTCTTCCGCTAATCTCAGTCAGGAGAAATATTTATTTATTTAGCGAATGCAAAGTCCTTAAGCCAAGCAGTTGCCTCCTGGTTTGCTGTATGGAGGGTGTGTAATCCTCCTTCCAGTCTTTGGAGCGGGCAAGCCTCTATGATGTGTTCCATTGTTTGCTCCTCTCCACATGCGCACAGTGGGCTAGGGCTACTGCCCCAATCTGTAAAGGCTGGCCAAGCAGGGGCCATGTCCAGTCCTGAAGCGATTGAGTGTAGACCACTGTCTCCTTGGGAGGTTGGTGCCCGGGACCTGTTGGTTGGGGTTTATCACCAGCTGTTTGTTTGGGACCTCCTTGGTCTCCCATTCCTCTTGCCAAGCTGTCTGGATGGTAAAGTCAGCTGGGGGAGGGTTTTTCCAAATCGGCCGTCTGGATGAAAGTCGGGCAGTGGGTGGAGTGTAGATATCTGCATGGATTGGTAAGTGAGGAGAATCTTTAACTTTTTGGAGCATCCTTTGAGTTAATGCTGCTCGCCGGATGTGTGGAGGGGCTATGTTTGACAGTACAGAGAGCCAGGGGAGTGGTGTTGAGCGGATTGTTCCAGTTATAGTTCTCATGGTTGTGTTGAGCTGGGTGTCTACATGGTGTGTGTAAGATGACCTGGACCAGACAGGGGCACAATATTCTGCTACAGAGTATGAAAGGGCCAGTGCTGAGGTGCGCAGGGTGGAGACTGCCGCCCCCCATTTTGCACCAGCGAGCTTGCAGAGCAGGTTGTTTCGTACCTTCACCTTAGCAGCCGTCCCCTTTAGATGTTCCTTGAAGGATAAGGTCCTATCAAGGGTCACTCCAAGATAAGTTGGATTTGGGGCATGCTTAAGCTTGAGTCCGCTCAGGTGGATGTTTAGTTCTCTGGCAGCTTTTGCATTGTGGAGATGGAATACACTGGAGACGGTTTTTGCTGGGCTTGGTTTTAGGTGCCAGATTTTGCAGAACTGGTCCAGTTTGGCAAGATCTTCCGTGAGCACCCGTTCCAGTGGTTCAAAGTCTGGTGCTTGGAATGCCAAACAGATGTCGTCTGCATAGGTGAATTTGCGGGATTTTGTAGTAGGCAGGTCGTTTATGTAGAGGTTGAACAGAGTTGGAGCTAGAACTGAGCCTTGTGGGAGTCCGTTTTTCTGCATTCTCCATGCACTTGCCTTCTGACTGAGGTGGACTCTGAACCTTCGGTTGGTCAGCAGGGTTTTTATAATTTCTGTTGCCCAAGCAGGGATCGCCTTTATAAGTTTCAGGAGGAGGCCTTTGTGCCAGACCGTATCATAGGCGGCTGTAAGGTCGAGAAACACAGCCCCTGTCTTCAGTCTGCTCTCGAAGCCATTTTCGATGAAGGTGGTTAGGGCCAGTACTTGTTCTCCTGTACTGCGGTCCTTGCGGAAACCTGCTTGATCCACACTTAGAATATCCTCTACCTCTGGGGAAATGCGTTGCAGAATTAGGCGCTCCATGATTTTGTAAGGAACGCTGAGTAGGGAGATTGGGCGGTAGCTTGCTGGTAATTTGTGGTCTTTGCCAGGTTTTGGGATGGCAATGACCTTTGCTGTCCGCCATTTCTTTGGGATCGAGTTTGTTTGTGTGATCCTTGTGTAGAATTGTGTCAACCAGGTTAGGGCTCGGGGGCCAAGATTTTTCATGAATTCTGGGAAGATGTTATCGTATCCTGCTGCCTTTCCACATTTCAGGCTCTGTAGGACTTTCTCCAGTTCAGCAGCCTCGAAGGGTTCAGGGTTCGTTTCCTCTACAGGCATTTTTTGGTGTTTTTTTTAGCTCAGTTGTAACTGCTCTTTTGGTGTCTTTGTCTTGGGGTGCTTTGGCGATAGTCAGTAGGTGGGATGCAACTTGGTTGGGTGTGACGGATGCTCGGCTTTGGCTAGGGGGCTTCTGTGCAGCTCCTAGGCGACGGATGAGGCTCCAACATTTCCTGCTAAAGTGGGTAAAGCTCCGGTCAGCAACTGTCTCCTCCCATTTCTTTCGCCGAGCTGTATTTAGCGATTCAATGAGATGGTCTGCTATCTCTGGGTCCCCTGATGTTTGATAGGATTGTAGGAGGGCAGCACTTTCTCCGTCCAAACATGGGACATAGAGGGGTCGGTAGCCTCGTGGGATTGCAGTATGGGCAGCCTTGAAGATTGCGCTGCAGAAGCGGTTGTATGCTTCATCTACAGTGATGGTGTGGAGTGGGACGGTAACAACGCTCCGGTCCAGAGTTTCACTGAATTTCTTCCAGTTGGCTTTGCGGAAGTTCCAGCGCATCTTCCTTGGGCTGTATATGACTGGAAGTTGTAGGCCAATGTGTACAAGCAGGGGCCGGTGTTGGCTGTGTGGAAAATCATCAAGAATGAGGATCTGTGTAGGATATGGCTCCCCATTCAAAGAGCTGACCCAACACAGGTCAGGAGAATAGTCCTTCTTCCACCTAGCAGAGTGGAAGGTTCCTCTTTGTTTGGGGTCGTATATCAAAGCGAGGTCATTTCTGGATGCCCAGTCTGAAAGTGCCTTCCCATCACTGTCCACTGCTGGGTACCCCCAGTCAGGGTGATGGCTGTTAAAGTCCCCCACATAGATGGCAGGGTGGGGTAGGGTGGGTAAGACCTGCAGATCCCAGTTGGCATTAGGGGGCTTGTACACATTGACAATATGGAAGCCACCAATGATTATGGTGTCTGAGAAATGTGTTGTTATCAGGTGATTTGCTTCAACTATGTCAGAACGCACATAGGTGGCACGTCCATGTTTAGCATGTAGAACATAGCACAGGAGGTCAAAGCCTTTGATGGTGAAGCGGCCAGCTTCCTCTGTGCCAATATGAGTCTCTTGGAGGCAGATTACATCAATCGAATGTTGGAAGGCGAGGACTTCGATAAGGCTTCGCTTGGCTGCAGATAGGCCTTCAACGTTTAGTTGTAATATGCGAAGGGCCGATCCTACCACAAAGTGCTCTTGGGGCTGTTTGCTTTCGGCTTTAGGACTGTGACTAGGATTCTTCTTTGACTTGGCACAGAGGCGTCGTCTCTTCGAATTTAGTCTGCTGGTAGGATCATTAGCTTCCCCAGGCGAGCCCGGGTACTGGCGGAGGGCGCGACGAGAACGCTGATCCATTGCTGATCCATTGTAAACACGGGGCAAACAAGGTCAAATCAAATCAAATCAGCACAGTGCACTCAGAGAGTAGAATTTTGTCCTCACCCGTGTGATTCTGTGCTTCCATTATATATGCAGGCTTAAACTGTTTTTCCATAGAGAGCACAGGGCTTCAGATATATTCCTTCACTGAATCACTGTCATTCAGTTCACCGTTTGCCGCTACTCGTGCCCTCCCCAACTGGTCGAATTTGATGAAGGAGCTGGCTGGGTCCGCTTGATCCGCTCTCTCACCTTCCTTCAATTTCTGATGCATCAGGGAACTCCACAGCCAAAAATAGAAGTCCTGAGATCATAGCCAATAATATTTCCATAGACGCATGGATTCCAATGCCCATGAGTCTCTCGTAGGTTCCAATTCTTGGGCTCCCCCTTGGCCCAATTCTTGTTGAAAAATAGTGACAATAGCACATTTAAGCCACTTCCAAATCCATAATTTCCGTTTAGATTAAGATTCAGCAGAAGAAGAGCGACTAAACACAGACAAAAACGCAACATTGCAAAGCTTGGAATAGGTCAGGAAGGCAGGGGAGGAGGGAAGAAAAATGCGACTGCTCTCTCTCAAGGCAAGATAGCAGAGCCCGCCATAGCTGAGTGGGAGCCTGAAGACGACCTCCTGCCATCAGAGCCCGGATCGCCGAAGTCCTGGATGGCGTCAGAACTCGAGATCAGGCAAGTGCTCTGTTTTGTCTTTCTTTACTCCATCTTAGAGTACTTTTGCCTGTCTCTTCGGGAGGCAAGCCGGGTGCGGCCACCCGCTACATCCGAGCTTGTCTCGTCGGATTCTGGAGCTGCCAGTGATCCTGATCCCGGTTCTTTTCTCTCTCCCGAGCCTTCTCCCAGGGTCGCCACCGGATCTGAAGTCACCCACTGTGCCAGAGGTTCCGGGTTCAGGCTTGGAGGTCGGTCCTGGTGCGGCGCCTACCCAATCGGGGTCCGGTCCAACGTGGACGCAACCGCGACCCAATCGGGGTCCGACGAGGACGCGGCGCCAGCTGTTTCCAGGTTCATGGGGAAGCTGCAGATCCCCTGCCGCCGGATACTGGACGGGCTCATCTCCCTCATCTTCATCATCACCATCATCATCCTCCCCATTCTTCTGAGGAGCTCGACCCATCTCCACCTGGGGCCGTTGGAGTTCCGAACGCTCCGCCCGGTTCTCCCTCGTCTTTCCCTTCTTCAGCGGGACCGCAGCCTACTTCTCCCCTACGGTTCTGGTGGGCAAGCGATGCGGGTCGGCCTCCCGACCCATTGGACCCCCTGTTTGGCGACCTGGTCCGGCCGCCTGAAATTTACTGTTTCCGAGCATGGGACTGGGGTAGGCCGCCCGAACTGTCCTTTTTCCCCCTGCCTGCATTGTGGCCGCTTGATGCCAGACGGCCCCCCGAACTTTCAGCCTCCATCCCTCAGAGCCAGGACTGCACTCATCCCGGGGTGTTTCATTATGTCAGTGTCTGTAAACTTTTGGGATGTGCGGGGGGTCCTGATATGTGATTTTGTATCTCACTCCTTTTTCGTAGCTGTGTTTGTTTTGTTTTTTTTCTCCCTCCTCTGCCTAATGTCAATTTATTGCTTTAAACCGATATATGTATTGCCTGTTGGGTTCTGTCCCGGTTACCCACACATAAGGGAGTATTGTTTTTTTTTTTTCTCCATCTACCCATCTCTGTGATTGCTTTGTTGGCCTCCGGTTATCATTTTGTTCTTTTTGACTCTCTCCCTCCTACCGGCGCCCCATCCGCCCACCCTAGTGGGTGGGGGTGGGGGGCTTGGGTGTTACTTGGGCCGCTCAGGTGCTCGGCCTTGAGGGGGAGGTACTGTTACAGCCCAAGTGCGGGTTCCGTCCGCACTCGGATCTTGTGTCATTTCCAGGCTTTGACAGCAGAGGTTTCCTTCTAGCTCCCAGGGCTCTTATTGTGACAGTGCCCGGTGGAGCTCCCTACTGTCAGAGTCAACAGCTGTGCTGCATTCAGGGTCATTAGTGACCGAGGTTAAAAGCAGGTGCTGAATGCTCCCCGATGCAGCAGTCTCTGTTAACCTTCCTGTTGATCCTCCTGTTAATCTTCCCGTTGAGCTACCTGTTATGATACGCTCTGTTGAAGTTCCTGTTATACTTCCCTGTTAAGGTACATCCTGTGATTGTCTTACCCGCACTATTGTGTGTATCATTCTCTGTTCCTGCACCTCTTAATAAACATCACTGCAACTCACTGGTGACTGCTGGCGTCTTATGGTGGCTCGTGAGGGCCACCATGACAGTATGATTCAAAAGTTACAGACGTTTTTCCAAACTGTGCCATTTGGCACAATTTGGCACAGTTCAAAAACGCCTGGGAACTACCTGAGAACAAAGCATTGTAATATATTCATTTTTTGTGGTATTGTTACAAAATTTTGACCTCAGCTGGATAACACTTGGTTCTACATTTCTGTTGCATTTTCCAGGCCGCATCTGACAGCTGTGTGTTATTTGCAAGCATTTGTATCCAAAAAAACACCCAGGCGAAATTTATTTTCTTCAAGTTCACTATGTTTAGATGACTGTTACTCAGTGGCCAGAGCACTTAGAGAGATTATGACTGTTTTGCCAAAAAATTCAAAGTGTTTTCTTTTAAATGAGACCAACCCCATGAAGATGCTGCAAAGGGTTGAAGAACAGCTTTTGATTTACTTTGGGCATGTTATTTTCGGTGTTTTTAGGGAAATTGACCGGAGTGCAAGGAGTTAAATAACTTAACTCATAAAAAAAATGTTCAGAAGGGGGTAAAGGAACTTAGAATCAATGGCAAGACCATCAGTGACAAGGCTACACTGGCAAATGAATTTAATTCATATTTTGTGGACTCAGTGGAAGAATTAACAAAAAACTTTGTGCTGCCAAATGTGCTCAACAATACAAAATCAATACTTTCAACAGTTTCTTTTCACATTGATGAGGTAAATGAGGAGTTAATTGCTGGCATTGTTAAAACACTGTCAAACTCAAAAACTAATGATATCTACAATATGAGCACTTCCTTTCTCAAAACGCACAACAAAATATTAATCAAACCACTGACTCATCTCATTAATCTCTCCATTAGGACTAGTACATTTCCATCTGGTTGGAAAAAAGCTGTTGTCATACCAGTTTATAAATCAGGCAGTAAAGACAATATATGCAATTACTGCCCAATCTCTATTTTACCAGTCCTGTCTAAGGTTCTTGAAAAAGTTGTAGCTACACAGCTCATAGACTATCTACAAGACAGTCAACTTCTTCATCCACACCAATTTGGTTTTAGACCAGGATACTCAACAGAAACAGCAAATTGCTGCCTTATTTTTTTTTTTTTTTTTTTTTTGTTACTTATTTGTACCCGTAGGTAGATTTGGTTTGCAGTCTGGTGACAAGCCACCGGCTGCCGGTCGCTGCGTGCGCGAGCGCCCTAAACCTACATGTTTTTGGTATGCGGGAGGAAACCGGAGAAATCCCGGAGTAAACCCACGCAACACGGGGAGAACATGCAAACTCCACACAGCTCACTGTTGGTCGGGGGCTGGGATCGAACCCACAATCTCATGATCCCCGCGATCCCCTGGCCGAGGGTAAAACTGTGCTGCCACAGTGCTAAACCACTGCGCCACCGTGCAGTATTGAAAATGTCAAACAGTCCTTGGACAGGGGTAATGTGGTAGGGGCAGTTTTTCTGCATCTCAAAAAGGCTTTTGATACTGTAAACCACAGTTTGCTTTTATCCAAAATGGTATCTTTTAACTTCTCTCCAGATACAATAGAATGGTTTGCATCTTATCTCCAGAATAGAGAACAGTGTGTAAAAGTTCACCAGGATAAATCCTTATTTTTAAATAACCGTATGGGTATCCCACAAGGGTCCATTCTTGGTCCTTTACTTTTCAGCATTTTTATTAATGACTTGCCACAACACTGCTCAGCTGCAACATGTCAACTTTATGCAGATGATGCAGTTATTTACACAGCTGCCAAGATTCCAGCACAGGCTGCAGATGTACTGTCTCCAAGTATGGTTGATGTCCAAGAGTGGCTCTTCCAGAACCATCTATTGTTGAACCTTCAGAAAACAGTTTCAATGTGCTTTTCAATCAAAAAATGTAACCTGCAACATTTTAAAGTTAATATACATGATCAAGACATCAGTTTAGTTACAGAATTCAAATACCTTGGCATTGTACTAGATCCTCAATTCAAATTTAATCTTCATATAAAGAAGAGAGATAAGCCTTTATTAGTCCCACAACGGGGAAATTCCAGGATTGCAACAGCACAGGGATAGCAACACTCAGAGCAACAATCAGAAAGCAAGAAAAAAACAAGCAAGCAAGAGCAGCTAATATACATATGTACATATTACTATAAAAAATATATATATATATACACACACACACAGACACACAGTGCAGAGCATTGTAGCTGGATGGAATAAATATATGAATATATGAACACACAGTGCAGAGCATTGTAGCTAGATGGAATAAATATGTAAATATATAAACACCCACAGTACGGAGCATTGCAGCTAGGTGGAATAAATATGCAAGTATATAAACACACACAGTGCGGAGCAATGTAGCTAGATGGAATAATATGTAGATATATAAATATAAACACACCCAGTGCTGAGCATTGTAGCTAGATGGAATAAATATGTAAATATATAAACACACACAGTGCAGAGCATTGTTGCTAGATGGAATGAAACAGCATAACCGTCTACTTAGTTATCCTACATGGTATGATTATGTGCCCATACATATTCTCACCCTCCATAGCGACCGGTATGTTCCTAGTTGTATGCCGGAGGGGACCATTGTGTAAGTCTATTGCATCTTTTGCATTCAAAAAACTATTAGTTTGTTACGTCTTTTTGCTATCTCTGCGAGCAGCCCTGCTTAGGTTGTACAGTCTGACAGCCGTTGGTAGGAAGGACCTACGAAACCTCTCGGTTGTGCACCTGGGATGATGTAGTCTGCTGCTAAATGAGCTCCTCAGTGCATTCAGTATGTCCTGCATAGGGTGGAACTCGGACTCCAGCAGAGATGACAGTTTAGCCACCGTCCTTCTCTCTCCTATCTCCTCCATCGGATCAAGGCGCTGCCCCAGGACAGAGCTAGCTTTCTTAATCAGTTTGTTCAGTCTCTTCCTATCGGCTGCAGTAATGCCACTGCCCCAGCAGACCACTCCAAAAGTGATGGCTGATGCCACCACCGTGTCATAGAATGACTTCAGCAGCGCCCCTTGTACACCAAAAGACCTGAGTCTCCTCAGCAGGAACAGCCTGCGCTGTCCCTTCTTGTAGAGTGCATCAGTATTGTGTGACCAGTCTAGTTTATTGTTCAGATGAACACCCAGGTACTTATAGGATGTCACCATCTCGATGTCTGTTCCCTGTATATTTACTGGTACTGTGAGGGGCTGCCCATGCCTGCGGCAGTCCACCACCAGCTCCTTAGTTTTCCTCGCGTTGATCTGGAGGCAGTTCCGATGGCACCAGTCCACGAAGTCCTGGATAAGCCCTCTGTACTCAGCTTCATCTCCATTGGAGATGAGGCCAACGATCGCAGAGTCATCAGAGAACTTCTGTAGATGGCAGTGTGTTGTGTTGTGTGAGAAGTCCGCAGTATAAAGAGTGAACAGGAAGGGAGCCAGCACCGTTCCCTGGGGGGCCCCCGTGCTACTGATGATCGTGTCGGACACACAGTCCCGGGTTCTCACAAACTGAGGCCGGTTCGTGAGGTAGTCCAGGATCCATAATGACAGGTGCTGGTCCACCCCTGCGCGCAGCAGCTTGTCCTTCAGGATCATCGGTTGGATGGTGTTGAAAGCACTGGAGAAGTCAAAGAACATGATCCTCACCATATTCCCGGGCTTCTCCAGGTGGGACAGAGAACGGTGAAGGAGGAAGAAGAAGAAGATTTCTAAAACAGTAAAAAAAAATCTGAACTGCTTTAAATTAATTAGATATTACATATCATACCAAGCAGCTGTATTGTAATCAGAATCAGAATCAGAATCAGAATCAGAATCAGGTTTATTGCCATTGTTCATGTAGTACACAAACTAGGAATTTGTCTCGGTACAATGCTGCAACATTAAACATGATAAGATAAGAGAAATAAACTATACATGTAATAAAGTGTAGGATAAGATTAAGTGATACTGGTCAACAGTTAAAATATATATTAGCCAGCAGCAGATACTGTGGAGAACTATATAGTGCAGTCGGTAATGCAGGAAGAAAACAGTGATGATTGACATGAGTCTGGTTGAGCTGCTGTACATGGTGCACGAGAGTCACTTAGTGTTCAGCAGTCTAATGGCAGAGGGGAAGAAGCTGTTCATGTGACGGGAGGTTTTAGTCTGGATGGACCGAAGTCTTCTACCAGAGGGGAGGGGGGCAAACAGTACATGACCAGGGTGTGAGGGATCGGCTATGATCCGGCCAGCACGCCTCCGGGTCCTGGAGATGTACAGATCCTGGAGAGATGGGAGCTTGCAGCCGATCACCTTCTCAGCAGTGCGCACGACGCGCTGCAGCCTTAGTCTGTCCCTGGCAGTGGCTCCTGCGTACCACACGGTTATGGAGGTGGTGAGGATGGACTCGATGATGGCTGTGTAGAACTGCACTAACATCTTGGTGGGTAGCTTGAGCTTCCTCAGCTGCCGCAGGAAGAACATCCTCTGCTGGGCTTTTTTGATGAGTGAGCTGATGGTCAGCTCCCATTTGAGGTCCCTGGTGATGGTAGTGCCTAGGAAGCGGAAGGAATCAGCAGTGGTGATGGGAGAGCCTGAGAGGGTGAGGGGGGGCAGAGGAGTAGTGACTTTCCTGAAGTCTACAATCATCTCCACTGTCTTCAGAGCGTTCAGCTGCAGGTTGTTATTGCTGCACCAGGACGCCAGCTGGGCCACCTCTCTCCTGTAGGCGGACTCGTCGCCGTTGGAGATGAGCCCGAGCATATTGCATATTGTATATGCATTCTATGGTTTTTTTCTCATATATCATATTGTTTTAAGAATAGGGCTAAAACCTACCTTTTTGATATAGCCTACAATTAGGGAGGGATCATGTGTTTTCTGAACCCTCCCTTAGTTATGCTGCTAATAGGTTTAGTCAGCCGGGGGACCTCCAGTAATGCACTGGGCCTCACTCCTTTCCTCACTCTCTATGAAATATTTTTTTTTTTGCTGGTCATTAACATTTGTTTGTTCTCTCCCATAGATTGAGTCCCCATCGTGCTGTTTGCTCTCTACATGTCTGTTCTTTTCTTCTTCTCTATCCCCTCACCCCCCAGCCAGTCGCAGCAGATGACTGCCCCTCCCTGAGCCTGGTTCTGCTGGAGGTTTCTTCCTGTTAAAAGGGAGTTTTTCCTCTCCACCGTCGCCAAGTGCTTGCTCACAGGGGATCGCCTGATTGCTGGGGTCTTTCTGCAACTGTGGGGGTCCTCCCTACAGTTGATAGTGCTATGAGATGACTGTTGTTGTGAAATGGCGCTATATAAATAAAGTTGAATTGAATTGAATTGAATTGAATTGTTTGACAGTCTGGGCTCAAGCAGCTCCTTCTACAATAAAACATATAGGTTCATTATATAATCAAACTCTAAAAATCTTGGATAAAAAGCCCATTAGGTGGCATCACTGTTATATTTTAAAAAAATACAATCTATTGAGTTTTGAGAGTTTCATTGACCTCTGTTTTCTGAAATTAATTTTCATATGTTTCCATAAATCAGCGCCAGAGCCACTTGCTGGATTCATCCAAAGACAGGACAGCAGCAGATCCACCAGGAGTTCTGTTAACAATAACTGTAAAATATCCCACCGCAGAACCACATTTGGACAAACAGCTTTCTCTATAAAGGGCAGTCATATCTGGAACACAATGCCAAATGAAATCAAAATAATAACGGACTTTAAAACATTTACTACAAAGGTTAAAAACTGGCTGAAAAATAAACAAGAATGTACCCATGTATGAAATGATTGTCTGCAGGGTGTGAGTGAAGAAGGGAAGAAATGAATGTGTTTATTTATAGTGAGTGACCAAGGGAGGGAGACCTGTAACAGGCAAATGTGAACCAGGTTTTTATATTGTGTATTTATAATCTTGTTTGCATTGATGTATGTGGTTGTTTATTCTGTTTTCATTTTTTTCCTTATCTTTCTCTCTTTTTACCTGTTTCTTCTTTCTAAAGCCCATCCAGGGACAAGAGTTGCAAATTAGCTAATAGCTATACACTCTTTGTGTAACACATCAGATTTTTTTTTTGTCTATGTTTACTGCACTGTCCCTGTCAAATAAACAAATAAAATAAAAAATAAAAAAAAGACTCATTCCCAGTGAGAGTTGGACTCCACCAGGGCTGCCCTTTGTCACCGATCCTGTTCATAATTTTTATGGACAGGATTTCTAGGCGCATCCAGGGAATGGAGGGTGTCATGCTTGATGACCACAGGATCTCATCTCTGTTGTTTTCAGATGATGTTGTCCTGTTGGCTTCATCCGGCAATGACCTACAGCTCTTGCTGGGACAGTTTGCCGCTGAGTGTGAAGCGGCTGGGATGAGAATCAGCACCTCCATGTCCAAGTCCATAGTCCTCAGCCGGAAAAAGGTGGATTGTCCTCTCTGGGTTGGGGACAGGCTAATGCCCCAAGTGGAGGAGTTTAAGTATCTTGGGGTCTTATTCACGAGTGAGGGGAAAATGGAGCAAGAGATTGACAGATGGATCGGAGCAGCATCTGCAGTGATGTGGACGTTGTACCGGTCTGTTGTGGTGAAGAGGGAGCTGAGTTCTAAGGCAAAGCTGTTGATTTACCAGTCAATCTACATTCCTACTCTCACCTATGGTCACGAGCTGTGGGTAATGACCGAAAGAACAAGATCGCGGATACAAGCAGCTGAAATGAGCTTTCTCCGTAGGATTGCTGGACTCACCGTCAGAGATAGGGTGAGGAGCTCAGTCATCCAGGAGAGCCTCAGAGTAGAATTGCTGCTCCTCCACATTGAAAGGAGTCAGTTGAGGTGGTATGGGCATCTGATTAGGATGCCTCCTGGACGCCTCCCACTTGAGGTGTTTCGGGCACGTCCCACTGGAAGAAGACGAGACTATGTCTCCCAGCTAGTCTGGGATTGCCTTGGTATCCTCTCTGAAGAGCTGGAGCAGGTGGCTGGGGAGAGGGAAGTCTGGGCTTCTCTGCTTGTATACTTTATTGATCCCCAGAGGGGAAATTGAGGGCATCCACCTGGATGGATGAAGCAGCCACAGTACGGCACTATCCCTTTACCATTCACACACATATTCACACCTAGGGCCCCTTTAGATTCTCCAGTTAACCTAACCTGCATGTTTTTGGCCTGTGGGAGGAAACTGGAGAACTCCCGGAGTAAACCCATGCAGACACGGGGAGAACATGCAAACTCCACACAGATCACTGTTGGTCAGGGGCTGGGATCGAACCAGGGATCCCATGGCCAAGGGTGAGTTGCTGTGCTGCCACAGTGCTAACCACTGCTCCACCGCACCACCCCTTTGTTTTTTTATTTGTTTTTTTTTTTAACTGCTGCCTCTGTGACCCGGACCTCCGGAAAAGCGGTAGAAGATGGATGGATGGATGGATGGATGGATGGATGGATGGATGGATGGATGGATATTTTTGAAGAATAGTTTGATGTAGTTTAGTTATTCATTAAGGTATTTCTTCTAGTTTTAGAACTTATTTTGAGCTTTAAATTCTTGTAAAGCTGCTGTGGTGGGGATCAGACCAGTGTCCACGGTGAGCAAAGACATTTTGTTAGATCATATATGGTGTAATTGACACCGACCACCCAGTACAACTTTTGGTATTGCTGGTTGATCATGTAAAAATCTGTAGACAGGTAGGATATGGACTAATAAGGAACAATGACATAATTATCTAATATCATTATATAAGACATTTGAGAAAGTATCAGACAACACAGCAAAAAATGGCATTTTTTATGTCCCCCTCAAAAATTAAGTTCTCAAATTTTCCCGTTTATTTTCCCCCCCAACAGCAAAATGGGATTTTCACCCCTGTCTGTAATGGTGAATAATTTTGCTATTGTTGTTGTCGTTGTTGCTGCTGCTGCTGCTGCTGCTCCTGTGGTGGTGAGATGCCAGTGTGGGGGGGACATGGGGTTGCGTGCCCTCCTTTTTGGAGCCGGTGTAAAGTTTGGCACACCTAGGATAGTTTTAATCCAGGGCTTGCTAGTTTAGGCCACTGCTGAAGGAGGAGGGGCAGCCATGGGACGAAGATCAGCGTCCAGATGGGGGAAATCTTCCAGGGAAAAGATGTTGAATCTGTTTTCTAGCAAGAGGGGAAGGGAGGAGGCGCAGCGGTTCCTGGTCGATCCTTAACGTTTGTTGTTAGGCCCGACCATGGTCCAGGGTACAAAATGAGGCTGAGAAGAACAACCCGGGGATTTGGGTTTAGCTCTGAGCTGAAGCCATTGTTTAGTGCTGCAGTCCTGGGCAGCTGAGGTGACTGGAGCAGGGGTCGAGGTGGATGGCGATACGTTAGATTCACCCAGGAAAGTAGCCGTCTCTGCTAACTGCAAGTCAGTTGCTGGCACCGATGTCTGTCCAGCCTCCTGAATCTTATAGAAGTTGGGGATTCTCAGTTCCAGCTCAGAAATCTTCTTAGAGAGGGAAATACAGCTGTTACAGGTCTGAGAGGGAGCCATGGCTTTACAGACCAGGAGTGGCTAACCAAAAAAAAAAAAAAAAACAGGTTAGCCTCGCCCAGTTTGTCGACCGAAAAAAATCAGGTAGCAAGAATCCTTGGTCCAATAAAATTATTAATGGGTGAAATCGTCAAGAAAGATGATGCAGAGGTAAAAACAATAAAACAGAAGTATAAAACAAAAAAAAAACAGCTTATTAACTGTAACGTTTCTAACAGCAAGCTCCAGATTGTCTGACAGCGTCAGACCAAAATCACTAGTCAGCCTCCGTCGGTCTATGATGACCATGGAAGAGAATCCTAAATGTCTACTCTGCTGGAACAGCACCACCTGTGGCTGAACAGGCCGATGCGCGAATGGCAGTCCCTGTCACACAGGTCGCACTTGTGGATGGTTTCCATGCTACTGGGTCTGTGGCGGTTCTTCCTGCGGGTCCTTTTTTCATCTGCTGCAGCAGTCAGTTTCTCTTCACCCGCCTTGAGCTGTCTGGTCAGGGTGTCTCTCCATTTGGAGCGGTCCGTTGCGAGGTCCTCCCAGCGCTCTGTGTTGATCTCCAGGGCCTTCATATCTCTCTTGCAGATGTCTCTGAAGCGCAGCTGTGGACGGCCAGCGTCTCTCCTGCCAATCGCCAGCTCTCTGTAGAGGACGTCTTTAGGGATTCTGCCATCCTCCATACGGTGAACATGGCCTAGCCAACGGAGCCTGCGCTGCCTGAGTAGAGTGAACATGGAGGGAAGGCCGGCGCAGGACAGGACTTCTATGTTGGGCACTTTGTCCTGCCAGGATATGTCCAGGATGCGGCGAATGCAGCGCAAGTGGAAGGAATTCTGTCTCTTTTCCTTCCGGGCGTACACTACCGTTCAAAAGTTTGGGGTCACCCAGACAATTATTTTGTGTTTTCCATGAAAAGTTACACTTATTTACCACCATGAGTTGTAAAATGAATAGAAAATATAGTCAAGACATTGACAAGGTTAGAAATAATGATTTGTATTTGAAATAATAATTTTTTCCTTCAAACTTTGCTTTCGTCAAAGAATCCTCCATTTGCAGCAATTACAGCATTGCAGACCTAACATGATTGCACAAGGGTTTTCTAATCATCCATTAGCCTTCTGACGCAATGAGCAAACACATTGTACCATTAGAACACTGGAGTGATAGTTGCTGGAAATTCAACTATTTCCAGCAAATAGTTGAATTCAACTATTTCCAGCAAATAGTTGAATTTGCTGAATTTCCAAACTTTTGAACGGTAGTGTATGTTGTCCACGTCTCACTCCCATAGAGCAGTGTGCTGATGACGCAGGCGTTGTACATTGCCATCTTCATCTTGACAGAGAGTTTGGGATTCTCCCACACTCGTGTGGTGAGATGAGCAAGTGTGGAGGTTGATTTTCCAATCCTCTTGTCGATCTCTGTATCAAGGGAGAGGTTGCTGCTAATCGTGGACCCCAGGTACGTGAACTGATTCACGACCTCCAGCTCGTAGTCGTCAATGGTGATGGTGGGTGGTGCTTCCGTGCCTTGCGCCGAGACATTAGTCTTCTTCAGGCTGATGGTAAGCCCGAAGTCCATGCATGCCTGGGAGAAACGGTCCATCAGGGTCTGAAGCTCCTGCTGTGTGTGGGTCATGACTGCAGCGTCGTCTGCGAACAGCATATCTCTGATTAGGGCCTCACGTACTTTGGTTCTGGCTTTCAGGCAGGCGAGGTTGAAAAGCCTGCCGTCAGATCTTGTATAGATAGATTCCCTCTGTTGCTGTGCTGTAGGCATGCCTCAGGAGCATAGCAAAGAAGATCCCAAAGAGGGTTGGCGCAAGTACACAGCCCTGTTTCACTCCGCTGTGTATACTGAATGGCTCTGAAATGTTGCCGTCGTACTGCACCATCCCCTGCACGTTGGTGTGAAACGATTCGATAAGGCTTTGCAACTTTGGTGGACATCCTATGTTTGGCAGGATCTTGAAAAGGCCCTCTCTGCTGACCAGATCGAACGCTTTAGTGAGGTCGATGAAGGCGACATACAGGGGCATGTTCTCTTCTCTGCACTTCTCCTGAAGTTGACGGATGGAGAATATCATGTCCACCGTCAATCGCCCAGCGCGGAAGCCACACTGAGACTCGGGGTAGACATGTTTGGCAAGCTTCTGTAGACGAATGAGGACAACTCTTGCGTAGACTTTGCCAACAATGCTGAGGAGGAAGATGCCCCTGTAATTGTTGCAGTCGCTTCTCTCCCCTTTGTTTTTGTAGAGGGTGATGATCTTGGTGTCCCTCATGTCCTGTGGTATGGCACCTTCCTTCCAGCACTGGCAGAGAACGTCATGCAATGGCAGCAGTAGTGCGGTCTTGCAGTGCTTGATCAGGTTGGGGAGTATGCTGTCAATGCCGGGAGCCTTGTCAGCGGCCAAGCTATCAATGGCCTTGCTGAGTTTGTCGATGGTTGGCTCGGCGTCAAGTTCATCCATGGATGGCAGGCAATCGATGGCATCAAGGGCTGACGGTGTCACGGTGTTCTGTCTGGAGCAGAGGTCGGAGTAGTGCTCCACCCATCTCTCCATCTGCTTGTTCTTTTCTGTGAACATCTCCCCAGTGGAGGATTTGAGGGGGGCCGTCTTGCTCTGAGCTGGACCAAGTGCTTTCTTGATGCCGTAGTACATATCACGGATGTTTCCTGTTACGGCAGCAGTTTGAATGTCTTGGCTGAGCTGAGTCCAGTACTCGTTGGCGCAGCGCCGAGCAGTCTGCTGAATTTTGCTTCTCGCAGCCCTGAGAATCTGGAGATTCTTCTCGTTTGGGTACTTCTTATACTCAGCAAGTGCTGAGCACTTGGCTTCAATGACGGGGGTCATCACGGTCGACTTGGCATCAAATCAGTCCTGTGACTTCGAGGTCTTCCTCCCAAAGGTAGCCAAGGCTGTGCGGTGGATGGTGGTTCACAGCTCTTCCCACTTCTGCTTAGCAGACTCTCCTTTGTGTGGTTCACCAAGTTTCTTCACAAAGGTGGAGGCAAACTGCTCAACAAGTTCTGGTTGGGCCATCTTGCTGGTGTCAATCCTTGCCTTTCCAGGCTGTCTGGTGTGGTGGAATTTCTTCAGCTGCAGCTTGACCTTGCAACACACCAATGAATGGTCTGTGTCGCAATCTGCACTCTGGAACGAGCGGGTGATTAGTACATTCTTCAGTGAGGTGCGCATGGGCAGGATCAAGTCCAGCTGGTGCTAGTGCTTTGAGCGCGGATGTTGCCAGGAAACCTTGTGTTGGGGCTTGGTCTTGAAGAACGAGTTTGTGATGCACAGATCATGATGTGTGCAGAACTCAAGCAGCCGCTGTCCGTTGTCGTTCATTCTGCCCACGCCAAATGGTCCAAGACAGGAGGGCCAGGAGTCGTGGTCAGCACCCACTCTGGCATTGAAGTCTCCAAGGAGAATGAGTTGTTCAGAGTTGGGGATGATCCTGACAGTTGTTGCGAGATTCTCGTAGAACTCGTCTTTTGCCTCTGGTGTGGCTGTCAGTGTTGGGGCATACACACTGACGAGGGTGACTGGGCCTTGAATGGTGTTCAGGCGGAGGGTGAGGAGTCGTGCAGAGCCATTGCTGCCTGGTTCCACCATCTTCAGCAAGGTGTTCTTCACTGCAAAGCCCACTCTGTGTTCCCTGTGTTCGTCACTGCCCTTTCCCTGCCAGTAGAACGTGTAGTCCTTCTCTCTCAGTGTGCCTGCGTCAGCCAGCCATGTTTCCTGGAGAGTGGCGATATCCACTTCCAGTCTCTTCAGCTCATTATTGATGACGGCAGTCTTCCTGGTGTCGTTGATGTCCTTGAGGTTAGCAGCGAGTCCTGTCATCATAGTGCGGACGTTCCAAGTTCCCAGTTTTAGAGTTGGTCTCTTTTGTTTTGTTGTCTTGCCTGGTGCGAAGGTTCTCAGCCTGCCGTTCGGACTTCACCTCATCCCCATGCACCCAATGAGGAAAGCAGGCTGTGGTGGGACAACACCTTATTAGCTGGGGGCTGCCCAGCTTGAGGCGGGCGGTAGCTGTCCAGTGAGATCAGATGATCCCTCCCACCGTCGGGAACAACCCTGGCGCCACGCTCTACGCCAATTGAGCGGTGGCTTATAACCGGTAACTGTCATTCCCCGTGTTTTATCTACGTCGAAGGCGAAGCTGGAGTGTCCTCTCCAGTGATCTACCTTCCAGCGTTGGGCATTGGTAAGATTCAAGCCTGGGCAGAAAGGTATGGAAGACAAGATGTTGCCCATACAGCATGTCCGCCCTCTCTATGTCACTGATGAATCCAAAGGAACAGCAGGGCTGCTACAGTTTGGCACCAGCGCTGTCACAGGAGCTGCCAGAATGATGTTGAGCACAACAGAGAACTGCCTTAGGGACTCCGACTCCGGATTTTTCCTCAGGGTTGACTCCCGAAGCCTTTCCCGTGACCGGGTATGCCGCAAGGCAGCCGCGGTTTGAAATCAGGGTTTACCTTCCCCTAGATGAGCTACCTTCCCAGGTTAACGGGCCACCATCTACCTGAAGCATCTGGTTTTAAGGTGCCAGAAATCCGCCCTCGCCCCTTCTCCTATTAGTAAAAGCAGTTCCGCCGGGCTTAGAAACTAAACCACAAGGGCAGGCTAGGAGTTGACTTAGTTGTCAGAGGTTTTTTGAGATGCACGCCATAAGGAGCATTTTATAAGTACTGGGAGCTTAACCCCAGTGCCGCTCCTGGCTATGACAACCTTGGAACCAAAATCACTAGTATAGGTTTAGGAAACCTATTCTCTCACTTGGCAGGTGTGTAATTTTGGACTGAGTTTTTCCAGCAATTTAGCAGTGTGCTTTCTTGCACAAATAAATGGAAACTCAAAGGAGTCATATAAAAGGAAAAAGGCAGCAAGGACCAACATATTTTGCCTTATCCCTACTGCAGTGTCCTTGTGAGCGTTCGCCCCCACCATCCCATTTCCTCAGCTCTTCTAATCATCTCATCTGATGCACCTGCTGATTCTGCTGAGCCAGCATTTATAAGGAAGTGCTCTTCAGTCATTCAACACTGACTTGTTTGGGTATACTGCCTTGAGCAGAATAAGTTTTAACGTGTAAGCTCTCTGTGTTTAGGAATTTTCCTGACACGTTGTTCTCCTCCTCCTTCTTCAGGTTGCTGCCAATGGAGCGGTGTGTCTCCAGGGGTTTGATGCGCTCACCAGCCTGTTGCTCCTCCGCTGCAGTTTCTCCACTCCACCCAGTCAGACGAAGCTCACCATTTCCCCTTCCAGCAGTTCCGACCTGCTGGTCTCATCTCCTTCGCTGGGCTCTCAGCCGGTCTCTCTCTCTCTCTCTCTCTCTCTCTCTCTCTCTCTCTCTGCCACATAAGTGGTATTATTTGGATTTCCCTATCCTCCTCCATTTCTCATTCTAATCAGCCTTGTTTCCCTCTCTGCAGGTTTGCTGCTCCTCTGGCGAGTGACTGGTTTTTCCTAAAGATTGCTCTTTTGAAATTTAATAAACGGTCAAACGTATTTTGTGTGTTTTTCTCTTGGTGTTGCACTCTGCATTTAGGCTGATTGTCTAGTCAATATGACAGAACGAGCCAGCCAGGGTCATGGCCTAGCAGGTGGCACAGCAACAGAGCACACCACGCTCCACCGCCTAGACATTACAGAGAGGCAGGTGGCTGAACACACTCAGCTGCTGCAAACCATTACACAACAGCTGAGTGTACTTACTGATCATCACGCCTGCGCCGGTGGCTCCGCCCCATCTGCTCCTCCGCCTTCTTCTACTATCCGCTGAACTCTTTCCCCACCTCTCCCGTGTATGGGGCAGGAGTGGGATGCAAGGATTTCCTTTGTCACATTCAGCTTTATTTTGAGCAGGTGAGTGGGGAGTTCCCAGACGACGTTTCTAAAATTCACCAATTCACCCTTCTACTTTGGGGCCGAGCTCTTAGTTGGGCTCGGTCTGTAATCAAGAGCCAGAGGGACGCGCCACCTACGTTTGACCAATTTGTGTCCAATTTTTCCCGCACGTTCGACCGTACCAAGAGTGAAGGGAATATCATGAGTCACCTGTTGTCGCTCCACCAGGGCAGCTGGCCAGTGGCCAACTTCTCCTTGGAGTTCCGAGTCGAAGCAGCAGAATTGGGGTGGAATGAGGTTGCTCTACGCAGTGCGTTCCTCCATGGTTTAAATCCTTGCCTCCGCAACGACCTGCCGGTTCATGCCATTCCCGCCACCTTGGACGGTCTCATTGATCAAGCAGTTGGGTTAGATAACCGGTACCGTGAGCTCGCTAGGGAGCGCGGCGCCTCCTCTCGCCCATTCGCCACATGATCATCCTCAGCGGCTGCTGACCTAGGTGAGTCCGAGTCTGCCACCAAAGCCATGGAGCTCAGCTCTGCTCACCTTCCATGGGCAAAGGTTGAGCAGCAGTGGCGGATTGGGGAATGTGCCTACTGTGGTTCATTGAAGCACAAGCGGGACACGTGTAACCTGCAGCCAAAAAGACGTGGCCCGTCAGTAGCCACAGGGGGTCTGGCGGGAGGGACTCATTCTCATCCCCCCAGTAATTTTTCTATTTTGGCCCTGGTTCAGTTGCCGGGGTTGAGAGGAGAGCCTCTCCCCTCATTGATTCCGGGGCAGAGGTTAATTTTATCTCCTCCCACCTTGTGCAGGAGATGAGGATTCCGACAGTTAAATGGTCGGTTCCTCACCCTGTGCGTACCCTCTCTGGCCAGATGGTGGTGTCTGTTACTCATTGCACGGTGCAGCTATCTGTCCTTCTGTCCGGGAACCACCGGGAGAGGCTTACTTTTTACGTGTTTCCATGTGCCTCTCATACGGTGGTTCTAGGGTATCTGTGGCTCCAGAGGCATAATCCTATTCTCAAATGGGCACAAAATACCATCACCTCCTGGAGCTCTAATTGTTTGGCAACATGTCTAATTTCAGCCGAGTGTTCGCCGTCTCTCCCCGTCTCCTCCCCTCAGGTCGAGCCGCCAGACCTCAGCCTCTTGCCCGAGGTTTATCACGACCTCGGGGAGGTCTTTAGCAAGTCATGAGCATTAGCACTTCCTCCGCATCGCTCGTACGACTGTGCCATTGACCTCCTCCCAGGCGCAAAGTTGCTGTCCAGCAAGCTGTATAATATTTCCGGACCTGAGAGGGAGGTGATGGAGAGGTACATTAAGGACTCTTTGAACACTGGCCTCTTTTGGTCATCCTCGGCTCCCCTCAGGGTGGGGTTTTTCTTTGTGGGAAAGAAGGAAATGTCTTTGCGTCCGTGCATTGACTACCGTGAGCTTAATTCTATCACCGTCAAAGATAAATATCTTCTGCCCCTGATGAACTCCACATTTGAGCTCCTGCAGCACTTGAGCGTATTCTCTAAACTTGACCTACACAACGCTTACCATCTTGTCAGAATTCACGAGGGGGACAAATGGAAAACAGCATTTAAGACGCACCTCAGACAATTTGAATACCTAGTTATGCCCTTTGGTTTAACTAATGTCCCTGTTATTTTCCAGAGTCTCATCAATGACGTCCGCGACATGATAAATCGGTTTGTTTTTGTCTATTTAGACGACATCCTGATTTTTTCTTGCACGCCTGAGGAGTATCAAACTCATGTTAGAGCCGTGTTACAGCGGCTCTTAGAGAACCAATTGTTTGTCAAGGCAGAGAAGTGTAAATTTTCCACTTATTCCACTTCTTTCCTTGGCTTTATTGTAGCGGAGGGGGAGCTGAGAGCTGACCCGGCCAAGGTGAAGGCTGTGCTTGATTGGCCAACACCCCACTCCCACAAGGAGCTGCAACGCTTCTTGGGGTTTGCGAATTTCTATCGTAGGTTCATTCGGAACTACAGTGGGATAGCACAGCCTTTAACACAGCTGACCTCCGTTAAGGTACCATTCTTATGGACCGAGGCAGCTGAACAGGCCTTTGTGAAATTAAAGGGCCTGTTCACCGACAAATCCATCTTGGCTCAGGTCAACCCCCAGCTCCAATTTACCCTGGAGGTGGATGCTTCAGAAGCAGGGGTGGGCACAGTTCTGTCCCAGTACTCTGCCTCGGACTTGAGGCTCCGCCCATGCACGTATTTCTCTCGATGGCTCACCCCAGCCGAGAGGAATTATAGCGTCAGGGATCGAGAGCTGTTAGCCATTAAATTGGCTTTTGAGGAATGAAGACATTGGCTGGAGGGAGCTGTCCATCCTGTAGTCGTGTGGACCGACCACAAGAACCTCGAGTATCTGCGGTCGGCCCGCCGGCTGAATTCCAGGCAGGCTTGCTGGGCTTTATTTTTCCAGCATTTCATTTCACTGTTACCTATAGGCCTGGCTCCTGTAATATTAAGCCTGACGCTCTCTCCAGACAGTTTAGCCAAGACCCGGCTGGCCCCCCTTCCCATTCCCAGCCCATTCTTCCGCCTTCGTGCGTCCTGGGAACCCTTACCTGGGAGATTGAGAAGAGAGTCCGCCAAGCCCAATCCTCTGAGCCCAAACCAGCAGGTTGTCCTCCTAACCACCTATACATCCCTGCCACCCTCCGCAGAGAAGTTATCCAGTGGGGGCACGCTGGACATTTCGCCTGCCACCCTGGAGTGGTGGCAACCGTGGACATTGTCAGGCAAGCGTTCTGGTGGCCCACGCTGCAGCAAGACGTGCAGGAGTACGTGAAGGCCTGCCAAACTTGTGCCTATAATAAATCCTCCTACACCCCCCACCCCCCGCTACTCTTCTTCAACCCCTCCCTGTCCCCAGCCAGCCCTGGTCTCACATAGCCATGGATTTTGTCACTGGTCTTTCTCCCTCCCATGGTAACACCATCATCCTGTCTATTGTGGACAGATTTTCCAAGGCTGTTCACCTGATTCCTCTCCCCAAGCTGCCATCCGCCTTCAAGAGGGCTGAATTACTTTCCCATCACGTCATCAGACATCAGACTGCATGGCATCCCTATGGACATTGTGTCTGACCAGGGCCCACAGTTCGTCTCACGTGTCTGGAAATCATTCTGTTGCTGCCTTTGCACCACGGTTAGCCTCACCTCTGGTTATCACCCGCAGAGCAATGGGCAGGTTGAGCATGCCAACCAGTCCCTGGAGGCCGCCCTTCATTGCATGGCAGCCGATGACCCTGGATCGTGGTGCTCCCATCTGACCTGGGTGGAATACTCGCTGAATTCTACAGTTTCTTTGGCCACGTGGCATTCTCTATTTGAATCCTCCGTGGGCTACAACCCCCCCCCCCTCCGTTATCCATAGCGATGCCGTCCATGGCAGCGCACTTTTGTCGTTGTCGCCGGGCCTGGAGGTCTACCCAAGTGGCACTCCTCCGTTCCACCGAGCGCAATTGGCACTATGCTGACCGCAAGAGGACTCTGGCGCCGGACTACAAGGTTGGACAGCAGGTCTGGGTGTCTGCTGATCAGGTTCTGGTGAAGGCTGAGGCTCGTAAGCTCGCCCCCCGGTTCATGGGCCCCTTCCCCATCACCAGCAACATGGGCGACTCTGCTGTCCAGTTCCAGATCCCACTGGCACTCCATGCACAGCCAACATTTCACGTTTCCAAAGTCAAGCCTCTCTCCTCCAGCCCCCTCAGCCACCCCCCCAAGCCACCTCCCCCTCCCTGGATCCTGGACGGCCATGTCACGCACACCGTTCGAGAGATCCTGGATGTCTGCCACCGGGGCTGAGGATTCCAATACCTGGTCCACTGGGAGGGTTAAGGTCCGGAGCACCAGTCATGGATCTCCAGATCAGCCTTCCATGACAAGGTTATGGTCCGGGCCTACCATCGAGCCCACCCTGAGAAACCCGGTGGACCACCAGGAGTCGTTCCTTGAGGGGGGGGCCCTGTCCTGTCCTGGTGAGCGCTCGCCCCCACCATCCCGTTTCCTCTGCTCTTCTAATCACCTCATCTGACGCACCTGCTGATTCTGCTGAGCCAGCATTTATAAGGAAGCACTCTTCAGTCATTCAACACTGGCTCGTTTGGGTATACTGCCTTGAGCAGAATAAGTTCTAACGTGTAAGCTCTCTGTGTTTAGGAATTTACCTGACACGTTGTTCTCCTCCTCCTTCTTCAGGTTGCTGCCAGCGGAGCGGTGTGTCTCCAGGAGTTCGATGCGCTCACCATCCTATTGTTCCTCCGCTGCAGTTTCTCCACTCCACCCAGTCAGACAAAGCTCACCATTTCCCCTTCCAGAAGTGCCGACCTGCTGGTCTCAACTCCTTCGCTGGGTTCTGAGCCGGTCTCTCTCTCTCTCTCTCTCTCTCTCTCTCTCTCTCTCTCTCTCTCTCCGACGTAAGTGGTATTATTTGGATTTCCCTATCCTCCTCTATTCCTCATTCTAATCAGCCTCGCTTCTCTCTCTGCAGGTTTGCTGCTCCTCTGGCGAGTGACTGGTTTTTCCTAAAGATTGCTCTTTTGAAATTTAATAAACGGTCAAATGTATTTTGTGTGTTTTTCTCTTGGTGTTGCACTCTGCATTTAGTCTGATTGTCCAGTCAATATGACAGCTATCATATTTGTGATTTTAATTAAGGTGACAAAGGACCATAATGCACACATAGAATTTTATAGGTGAATAAAATAGTGTTTCAAATGCAAACTTGCAGATAAACAAAAAAACGTAAGGTGCAGGACAGGAGTTAGAAAAACAAAATCAAATGGTCAGACTTTTAATTAAGTGGTCAGTCACTGCAACATATACTGGAGCCAGTTTGTCTTGGCCTGTCCTTGCCACTGGTACTACCGCTATCTGCCAAGAATGTGCCGCTAGTCCAGCAAAAGCTAGCGGTATTCAAATACTTTGCAAGCAGTTTCATGAAATGGTCAGTCAGAGAGCAATTCATACCGGCTCGGACATCGCCCAGATTAACAAGGTCAGGAGTTCCTGGCAGCAGAAGGGAAAGGACAGAGCTGCGTGGAGGAATCTGATCAGACCTAAATCAAACAGTCATTGTCACCCCTGACAGACTGCTATGATGATGATGATGATGATGAATCTAAATAAAAGTAACTAAAACCTAGAAAACAGCCAAGGCAACCAAGATAACATAATGGAAAATACATTTGTATCCTCAAATAGATAGTAAGTCTAATTTAAAATCAAATAAGACAAGAATGAGGAGGATTAAAAAAAAATAAGACCAGTAGATGATAAAAGAGAAAATAGCTTTTATAATTCAGGATGTTGCAGAAAATGAGTAAAGCAGTCCCTCCAGGATTTCACGGGATGATTTTATGATTGTTGTGGCCCAAAAAGCCTGAATTCATGAGAGGGTTTTTAAAAAGTTGCAATAAAAATTGCAATGTTTTGAGAGGTTTTGTTGGACTAAAAGTTGTTGGAAGAATTACAAATTTTAAAGCAGGCATTTTTTTCCAGTTTAGTGCAGTGATATTCTACATAATAATGCAAGAAAAGCACAGGATTGTCAAAAATTTCCTATTATAGTGATGTGTAAATTAAGCAGAAACTTCTGCTATACAGAAAAACTCTTGTGTAACAGCAAATACAGACTTTAACACAATATTAATTACAACAGCTAAATTGTATAGAATGCGCATTAAAGAGTAGAGATTTGGAAATTATTGGTAGCACCTTCATTTGAAAACTCCCTATGGTCCCCAAACACTTGGTACCGAGCGGAGAGGAAAGATAAAATAATTTATTCTGTTGCTCTGTATTGTGTACTGGAGGGGTGGCCTAGTTAGTTGAGCATCCTCCCCCCAGCCGGGCGGCCGTGAGTTCAAGTCCTGGCCGGGTCATACCAAAGACCATACAAAATGGTACTTTCCGCCTTCTAGCTTGGTGCTTAGCATAATAGACTGGGGAAAGGAAAGTTAACGCAAGAGCCACCAGAGGACTGACTCCCCACTGTAGCTTTCACTACTTACAGTAGCTGTGTGGCCTAGGGTCAGAGAAATGGAGATAGGAGCCGCCCCTATACACCACTTGGTGTCCCACATGCTGTGGAAGGGGAATTAACTAACTCTGTTTTGTCTATTGGAGTCTGTGTTTTTCTGAAAAAAAAAAAGTGACAGACAATATTCTCTCTCTTTCTGTGCCTAACTCTTACTTACCTGTCTGCTGCACGTCGGTCTTCACACACACTTGTCTCTTCAGACACACATCTTTCATTTACGGTGGGGGGGGGAGGTTGTGTCCAGACTGGAGATTCACAGCTTTAAAGCTCATTGACAAGATGTAGTTATGATTTTACCTCTAAAGATGTATAAAATGTTCAAACACTGGCTGTAGTGTTAGATTTGCTGGTTTTGTTTGTGGTTTTATGGCGTCTGTCCTCATGCGCACTCCCACGATGGGGTGCTTTTGGGGTAGGCGGATATTTTTCAGCACAAACCCAGTGGTTCGTACACACGGTCAGGACAGAGACGTGGCGAGACGTCCACCGACAGGCTGGGGGGGAGACAGACGAAGGGACGGTGTTGGAAATCTCGCGGGTGAGTGTTTTTTTTAATCACACACTCTGTTTCTGCTGATGTGTTCCGTTAATACTCACTGTAAACATGGAAGTGAACGTGGTGCAGCGATGCATTTGATTGGTTAGACTGAGACGAGCCAGTCAGAGACAAATTTGATTGGTAAAATTGGTGGAAGTTGACGAGGATTGGACAAAATTGCAGGAAAGTTGCGGTGATTGGACAAAGTTGCAAGGTCATGCAATATGATTGGCTGATTTTGTGTGAACTGACAAGATCGCAAAATCCCAAAATTCTGGAGGGACTGGTAAAGAAACAATGACTGAAAATACTTCCACTTGTGAAATTTTGCTGTGTAACCGTCTCCTATAGAATACAGAGAAAGCGAAATGCTTTCTCTATACTATCTCTCACCTGCATGTTAAAACATTTTTATTTGATTGTAACATACAAATTTTGTTTCTAACAGAACAAAATAGTGCATATATAGTTAGTATAAGTCATAGCATATTATGAGTTACAGTAAAGATTCAGCTTGATACTGGAAGGGGCTCTGTCTATTACGTATCACTTGTCTTCTGTGACTTTTGCTGATTGTTCCCATGGGAACCATCGCTCACCAAGCTCTGTCAGACCTGCAATTTGCTCTGGAACCATTAGAATTGTGTACTGTGTGTTGGGGGCGAAGACATTTTGTCAGTTGCTGTTATTCATTGTTTAGCATGTGGTGAAGATATAAGGATGACAAAAAAAAAAGCAGGAAGAACTCATCCCTCAGCCAAATGATTCTCAACGTTTGGAGGTCGTATCAAATTTAGGCCTCTTAGAGATGGAGGCTCTGCACACCCTGTCTGGGGTGATCTAAATAAAGACCTTTTGTCCCTCCATACTGAGGTATAGAAGTTTACTATTCTGAATTATCTCTCCCCTTAACTTTTGACGTTTTTCCAATTGAAAATAAACAAGTTCTAAAATTAGACAATGTTAAGGGATAAAAAAAAATCTTATCCAACAATACACCTTCTTATCTACTTTCTGCTGCTCAAGGGTCCAGGTCACTGGGGACCTGCTTAGCAGAGATACCCACACCTCCCTATTCCCAGCCCCTGCCTTCACCTTTTCCAAGGGGATAACCAAGTATCTCCTGTCAGAAACTCCTCATCGGCATCATGGACACCTGGACCACCTACATGGGGTTCTTTCAAGCAGCAGTGGTACCATACTGACCCTCTCCTCAGTGACAGAGCTCCTCATGTTTTCTCTAATAGTGAGCCTTGACATCTTTAAAAAAAAAAAAAAAAGTCAGTTTAAGCTGCTGTTATATCTCATGTTGGGCATGGTTGTGGTCATAGGTACTCTGGCAGTAAGAAAATTTAAATGTAATCCTTACTGAATTGCCTGAAAATTATTTTACAAAAGGCCAACATACTGTATTAAAGATGTAATCTTCTTGGAAAGTCTATCCACCTTATTCCCAAGCCCCATGACGCCTTGCGTGAATTATGGTAGCAACTTCCAGTACTAGTTTAGAACATATGGTTGTCACTGAAATGGGACACTTTTCCTTGTTACAAAACAATGACTTTGGCATCAAAAAATGTGGGAACATGGCCTCTTGCACCTCAAAACAGTAATATAATCACACCATTTCCCACGACTATCGAGGGATGGAAAGATGACCTTAAAAAGTGGCCTTGTACACAGTAGCTCCGTTAGCTAGCATCGCTGCTAAGACGCTAACGGTGTAAAGAAATGACCCATGCTGGCAAAATGAGTCACTTTGAAGACATTTTCAAAACTGATGTAACATAATTTCCTTATTCTGTATTGAAAGACCTTCAAAATAATATTTAATTTGTAGGTACTGCGCAAAAACTGACCCAGAAAAAGACAATTTGTTTATATTTTAGCTAGCTTGAAAACTCGTGGTCAATCGGTCAGGAGTTACGTCTTCCGCACAAACATAGGGATTTTTAGAAAGTACGATTTCTAAGCTTTCCAATGATACCAGGCACTCATGGGGTTTTCCCGGGACTTGCCCTACCAAACAAAGAAAGAGTCATGATTTATGACTTCTCGTTGCCTGTATTCATAATGAAGCTGTGCACATTCCGGCCAGCACGTCTCCACCGCAGTAAAGTCGGCTGCATTTTGTTAAAATATGTTGGACATAATCAAATTTACCTTAGAGCAGATGTACGCCACAACACCGTGCTTGGATGTCGTCTGTCACCGTGTGGTGAGAGGCCTCCATTTATCCAGTCTAGCACAGCCACCAACACCAGCAAGTACCAGAATTATGCAAAAACATTCAAAAAATACAACAACTAAAAGAGCTGAAATTGGCTGCCACTTGAGTGCAAAACACATATGTGGAAATGAATTTGAAAAACTTTTAAAAATGCTATTTTAAATGCCCCTGCTACTCCACTCTTAATGACTGATTTAACACTAGGTCAGCCAAAACCGGAAGCTCCGCTCATAATCGTTCCTACAGCGGCACTCCCAGGAATAAGGTGGAAAGCATCCAAAAACTGCCAATCTTACATTTACTGCATTACAAATCATACTTTAATTTTACCTCCAGAGTAAACACATACCTTAGAGCGGTCCTTCTATCAGCTCCACAAACTACAGTTTCTTTTTCCTACAATGTAATCATAGGCCTTTGACTGAGCTGGAAGTCTAAACCTAGAGAATACAGTGCCTCCTCTGTCTGAGAGGACAGAAACCGAATGTTAAACTGACAAACAAAGGGACCTCAGCAGTGATTCAGGAGGGAAAGAGAAGGAAGTAATCTGAGGAACAGGTGGGAAAAGCTTCAGGCCTTCTTAAGTTCAGTGTGTTAGGGATGAGCAGACTACTCTGTAAATTTTAACAACATTTTAATAGGACTTGATTACAAGTTAGAGATTTTTTTATTTTTTTTTTAGGATTTTTAGGATTCATCAGACATTTAAATAAAGCCATTATTGTGTTTCATGAAGCATGAATCCTTCTAATTTGTCTTGAAAGGTGTTCACTATAAAATCCTGACCACATTGAGAGCCAAACCAATAACATTTGAACCACTTAATAAAGAACTTAAGTCACCTTTGGTGGACAACCATTAACCTAATTTGAATATTCAGATCAATGGCCAAAATAAAGCCTCCTATCTGAAAAATGCACTTTTTTTGAGAAAACTATTTTTTTTTTTTTTTGTTTTCTTGCAGAATGCTATTTTTTAAGGATACCCAGTACATAATACACTGTTTTGGACTATATTACTAAATAATGTGTTAACAATACCACCTCCTGTCTGCACTTTGCAAGGCACTAATGCCTAAGTGCATTTTCCAGATACAAGGTTTTGCTTTTTGTCCATCGAAAAGATGTTTATCAATTTTAAAGATAATTTTACACACAAAATTGTTATGACCCGAGCGCCGATCTCGTCCACGCTTGGGTCATGCATCATCTCTGCCGGCTTTGACAGCAGTGGATTACATTCTGGCTCCCCGGGCTCTTATTGTGACACCGCTCGGTGGGGCTTCCTGCTGTCAGAGCCGATCAGCTGTTCTGCATCACTGCTTGTTAGCGGCCAGCTTTATTAGCGGGTGCTGACAGTGGGATGATGCAGCAGTATCGTCAAAACATCCTGAGAGAGTTCTTGTGAGACCTCAGCCTTTGCATCAAGGTTTGTGTCATAGTCTTGTTCATGTTCTCGTTTAGATCATAGGTGGCTGGGTGTAGCCCTACGATCCCATGCCCTTAGCAGTGAGTGTTTTTGCCACAGCGGCTCATAGTTTTGTGTTATTGTCTTGTGTTCTTGTTAATAAAACATCAATGCAAAACTCACTGGCAACTTTTGGTGTCTTATGGTGGCCCGCGAGGGTCACCGCATGACAGTATACTGCTGCCAAGGCATCTAAACGGAGATGCCACACCGAGACGCTGTCCCGGTGAGTTTTGCTTAATTGGACGATTGTTCTTCCTTGTCTGGGTAACTGCGTGCTGGGAGAATGCCGTCGTGGAGGGGCCACGCTCGGAGTCGGGACTACGAGCTGGCGGAGGCTTTGGACTATGTGGACGAAATGCTCATCGCTGCCTCCCTCCTCGACTACCACAGCGACGTACGCTGGTACCTGGACTGCGCTGAGGATGTCCCAGATCATCTCCCCTGCTACGCCGACCACCCTGAAGTCGGCGCAAGGAGGGATGACATCGCCGCACAGCGCGAGATACTCCGTATGGTGGAGGAGGACTACGGCCGGAAGCAGAGGAGGAGGCATCCTCGCTCCCTGCTGTGGGATCCCATTCCTGTTTTCGATCCAGTCCAGGAGTTCGCGCCATCTGGGGGCCGTCGAAGACGTCGGCGCCATGGCCAAGGTAAACCTCGGCAGAATCCCAAGCTGGACCCACTGCCGGCAAAGCCCGTCAGCAGACCTCCGAGAGCAGCTCCTCCTCTTCCTTCCAGGAGGCCCTCTGTCGCCATCCAGCGGGGAGAGAGAGGAACTACGTCCCCTACAGCAGGCACCATCCTCCCTCCGGGAGAAAGGCAAGTGCAAGTTCATTCTTTACATGATAATTGTGATCTGCCTTGTCTGACTCCTGGGGGCGAAGTTCGGGGTTCGCAGTCCCCCGAGCTCCTACCACCTGCTGTAGTTGTGATAACTAAGCCTGCTGCCCCTGTGTCTCCCTCCGCTGAACGTTCCACGAAGCCAGGCCTACGTCGCCAGACGAGGGGGGTGCCTGCGGTTCTGGAGAGCCTGGATCCAGCCCCGCAGCCACGCCGTGGACAGAGGAGAAGAGCGTACTGCGGCCTGGAGCCTGTGCCGACGGTGAAGCGTCCCCGGGTCTCCTCGCCGAAGCGGTCCAAGCCAGCGGGTCAAGGGTCCCCTGCCCCCACACCATACGGGTCATCGGCGTGGACGTCAGCGTCAGAGGAACCTCAGGCTGCGGAAACCATCATGCCAGCTGCGGAGCCCGACGTAGCTGAGTGGGAGCCTCCGGACGAACGTCTTCGCTCTGAACCTGGATCAACGAAGTCCTGGACAGCGACAGAACCCGAGTGCAGGCAAGTGTTCTCTCTTGTGTCGCTTTCTCCTGTCTTGGAGCACTTTTGCCTGCCTCTCGGGGAGGCGAGTCAGGGGCAGCCATCTGCTGCGCCCGAGCTCGTCTCGCTGGGCTCTGTCGCTGCCGGTGATGCTGATCCCGGTTCTTCTCTGTCCTCTGAGCTTTGTTGCAGTGTCACCGGCACGGAGCCAGCCATGGTCGCTGTGTTGGAGGTTCCAGGTTCGGGGGCGGAGGTCGTCAGCGGTGCTGCTCCGACCCAGTCGGGGTCCTCTGTGGAGGCTGCTGTGGCCCAATCGGGGTCCGACGTGGGTGCGCCCAAGACCCAATCAGGGTCCATCGTGGGAGCTGCTTTGGCCCAATTGGGGTCCAACGTGGGTGCACCCGAGGCCCAATCGGGGTCCACCGCAGGTGATGTTCTGGCCCGATCGGGGTCCGACGTGGGTGCAGCCAGGACCCAATCGTGGTCCAGCGGAGGTGCAGCGCCGGTGTGGTCCAAGGACGATGGAGTAGCTGCAGACCCTTCGCCACCTGACTTAGTATGGGCTCATCTTCGCCATCATTCCCCTCTTCGGAGTCATCGCCCCTGCTTATCATCGCCGGGGGCTGTGGGGGTCCCTCTTCGCTCGCCCCGGCTCTCCCATGCTTTGTCCTCGCCAGGGAGGCTGCCACGGACTGTTTTCCCCCGGTTCTGGTGGCTGAGGGACGCGGGTCGGCCGCCCGAGGAACTGCTTCGCTGGTTTGGCACCTTGGGTCGGCCACCCGACTCGCTGTGTGTATTACTGGGCGATCTGGTTCGGCCACTGGAGGAGTGGACTTTCTGGGCCTGGGACTGTGGTAAGCCGCCCGGTCATGTTCCGCCCCCCATGACCACCCGTCGGCCGTTGGACGCGGGGAGACCGCCTGAACTGTTCCCGTGGCGTTTGGTCTCCGCCGGTCGGCATGAACTGTCGGGGGTAGAGGTCATTCGTGGTGGTAGTCTAGCCCTGTAATTGTTCTGTTTTTTTTTCTGTCCTGTGTTGTATTTGCTTTTTGACTTAAGAGTGTTGTTTTTTTTTTGTTTTTTTTCGTGCCTATGTGATTGTGTTTCATGTATTTTGGAGTGGTAGTCTGGTCCTGTAATTGTTCTGTTCCTTTCGCTGTCCTGTGTTTTGTTTCTTGTAGTTGCCATTTGTGCATTTTGGGAGTTTGTGATTTGTGTTCTGCAGTTGCCTCATTTGTCCTGTCATCATGTTTTGTGCTGTAGGGAGTTTTTTTTTTTTCCTGTTATTTCATGCCTGTGTAACTGTTTCTTGTAATTTGGAGTCTTTTTTTCCTGATTGTCTGTATTCTGGTTCTCGTTCTGCCGGGCCTGCCCCGTCCACCCACCCTGGAGGGGGTGGGGGTGGGGGGGTTGGATGTCTATGGGCGTTCAGGAGCCCGCCCTTGGAGGGAGAGTACTATTATGACCCGAGCGCCGATCTCGTCCGCGCTCGGGCCATGCATCATCTCTGCCGGCTTTGACAGCAGTGGATTACATTCTGGCTCCCCGGGCTCTTATTGTGACACCGCTCGGTGGGGCTTCCTGCTGTCAGAGCCGTTCAGCTGTTCTGCATCACTGCTCGTTAGCGGCCGGCTTTATTAGCGGGCGCTGACAGCGGGATGATGCAGCAGTATCGTCAAAACATCCTGAGAGAGTTCTTGTGAGACATCAACATTCGCATCAAGGTTTGTGTCATAGTCTTGTTCATGTTCTCGTTTAGATCGTAGGTGGCTGGGTGTATCCCTACGATCCCATGCCCTTAGCAGTGAGTGTTTTTGCCACAGCGGCTCATAGTTTCGTGTTATTGTCTTGTGTTCTTGTTAATAAAACATCAATGCAAAACTCAGTGGCGACTTTTGGTGTCTTATGGTGGCCCGCGAGGGTCACCGCATGACAAAAATCAGATGTAAATTGTTATGTCAATTCATCATCTTTTGTTGTCCACCATAAACAGCTTATATGTCAAGCAAAATTACATTTCACATGGATCCAGATGTAAACGTGTCAGTCACACACACATTCATCCTGACTTACAAACCAAGCAATATTAAAAGCACATTTAAAATAATGTTGTAATAGGAACCTTGATAACCCTTGACTGTAATACAAAGATAAAACCTTTCAGTATTCTGTAACTTCTTATAGTAACAGAGTAATATTTAGTTTTTGTTTAAATGACTAGTGGACAACAACTCCCATCATCCCACATCAGTAAACTGTAATCGTGTTTAGTGCTGTGGGATGATGGGAGTTGTTGTCTGCTAGTCATTTAAACAACAACAAAATATTACTCTGTTATTATACGACAGCCGACAACTTTAATTACGTGGAAAGTTATCTTTTAAAGTGACAAACATTGTGGAATGCATTTCTGCAAAGAAACGCACATCTATGCGTTTCCGCAACGACTGTGTGTGAGAACACGCATCTAGGAGAGATGCGAAAATACCACAAACTATAAAATATAACACTACAGCCAATCTTGTAACCATTTGTGCATTTTTAGAAGTACCCTTTATACATTTTTAGAAGTAAAAATTGTTACTACTGCTTGTAAAGCTGGGTTCACACTATAATGTTTGGACCAGCTTTTACTGATGTTTTGAAAAATCAGAGAAATCAGTCCAAACGTTGATGAAATTACGTTGGTAACAACACACACACTTTTACAAACTTTTACAAACTTTTGCTAACATTTGCCAGAATTGCATTCAGCATTGTCAAACTTTTGTCAACTTAGGCTAGCGTATGTGTAGCAGTTGCCAACTTAGGTTAAGCTAAGAATACTCAGCGCAGTTCAGATGACATCAGCATCAGGCGGGCGCTCATATAAAGATCAGCACTTGTGAAGGCTTTCTGCCATCCTGGACCTGCTTTTTTTAGGTGAATTCATACTACATTGTTTGGATCAACTTTTACTGATGTTTTGGCAAACGTCTGGCTCTGCTGGCAAAAGTTGATAAAAGTTGGTGTTAGTTGAGAATTTTCAGCATGCTGAAAATTTGCTGATGTTTGGAAATAAACGTGTCATGAGACTGAGTGTGGTGTTTCACCGTACTCAGGCTCCCTACTTATTTTCGTTCATCTCCTGTATTACCTCAGTTTATATATAATTTCTCTGTGTGATGGGTTTTGTTATTTGTAGTTTCTGTTGACATGAGCTCTCCCCCTCCAGACACTCCCTCCTTGCCTTCATTTTGTTTGTGTAGTCAGCTTTGTAATTAGGTCAACCTACCCGCTCATGTGATCCATACCTGATGGCACTTGCTGTGTTTGATTTCCTGCCTTATTTAATACTGCTTTTCCATTTACTCACTTGTCATTGTCTCATGATTGTCAGTACTATTTCCCCATCAGAACCCTTTCCCTGTTCTGGTGGGAACTCCTGTTAGCTTCTCTTCGTTTACCTGCACTCCTCAGCTGTAAGTTTATTTTGCTCACTGTATGGACTTTGTGTTTCTTCATTAAATTGCACAACTAGCAGTTCAGTGTTTGGGTCCTTCTCTCTGCCCCAAAGGGGCAAATCTTTACAGTAGGCACTGACCAGTTGAGACCCATCTGCTGCTACTTTGTGTTTTTTGTTTTCACTCACCTGTTGCTTCAGATCTCTCATCATGTCCCCAGCACGCCGGCCTTCAGCCATTAAAGGGAGATCGGCAGCTGGACCCCTGAGCGTGGAAGAGGAGTGGGCCACTGATTTTATCCTGGGCTTCATAGACGAAGCTCTCACCTCCCGGAGCCCCAAGAAGATCTGGGGGAGTATGTATGCAGCGGTCGGGATTGTGGAGGCGCACCCTGGGTTGAGGAAGCATCCCCAATACACGGAGCTGCTGTCCACAGTCTCTTCTCTCCAGCAGTCTTTCCCCGGGCTAACGATGAGGCCGCTTCAAGTGGGACTGAAGCAGACGTGGAAGCACTCGCCGCAGAAGAGGTCATCTTCCTTCCTCTTTTCGCCCGCTCCGGCTCCTGCTTCACCTGTCCCAAAACACCGCTTCTACGGATCAGCCTCTGCCAATCCTCTGGTCGCAGCGGGACCGGACTCCCCGGGAGAAAGCCACCTGAGTCATCCACCTCCCATTTCCCACCGCTGCCCAGTGGAATACCACCAGAGGAATGCTTCCACTTCCCAATCAGCAGCCCCTCCTTCACTGAGGTCGAAGACTCCCACTGCAGCTCCCTCTTCTTGCTTTTCCTCTCCAGCTGTCCCATCAGCCTCTTCCTCCGTTGCTGCTGCATCTCCCTTCTCCTCCTTGACTCTTCCCACTGCTGAAGATCCGGTCTCCTAATTCCTGGCTCCACTCCTCACCACATCTTCTGGGACGGTTCCTCTACGTTCCCCTGAGGGGCCCGCAACAATGGCAGTCACGGAGACAGCAGATTGTACACCAGCTGCAGCAGAGAACATCATGCCCTGGTAACATAGGCAAGTGTGGAGATCACGAAATGATGAGACTGGTTGCTTTTTAGTTCCAGTTTATTGCATCTTGCATCTCCAGCCTTCTCTCTCTCTCAGACAGAAACAAAGAGGAAGTGCTGCAATAAACCCACACATATATATATATATATCATGCACCCCCACAGACAGAGTCACCCACTCAAGTCAAATCCCTCTATTCATCCCTCACACCAAAAGTCACACATTCACGTTACATCAAATCTTTCTATTCATAACGTACATCAAAGGCAAAGTCACACATCCATGTTACATCCTTCCATTCACGCTTAAACCGAAGTTCCTTCAGGTTCTCGTCCCTGAGCCTCTGTCCTTATTCTAAGTCCGCAGGTGGCCCAGACTCATTGTCCATTTGAGGCGTGAGGTCAATCCACATTGCAAGCCCACAGTCCTTCTGTGTTTAAACCTAAGCATGCAAATATGTGAGCTACATACAGTTACATACAGTTATAAATATGGGCGCTACATCACCCCCCCCCCCCAAATGCCCAAGAATGGACAAGACAACCACATTATCTCGATGGGTAATACAGCGTATGTCACCCCCCACCTGCAGAAACTACAGCGCAGTCTGATCAAATCACACATCACCTCGCACGTAGCCTAGGTTTCAACCTTGTCCCGAACCTGCTGTAAGCAGGCTTCACAATCCGTGTGGCGCCGTCCTGCGGCGAATCTGTGGAGTGAGGGGGAGAAAGGTTATTTGATCCTTGCGGGGGCGCCTGGGGACGCTCCCTGGGGGGCCTGCCGCGTCGAGGTGCCTGCGCCAGTCGTACAGACTCGTCATGCAACACAAAGGCAGGCTTTAATCTATCAATACTGATTGTTTCTTTCCTACCTCCCAAATCAAGCACAAAGTATTTGTCCCCGGTTTCCAGCACTCGAAATGGACCGTCATATGGTGGGCGGAGACTGTGTCATTGAGCATCGTGCCTAACAAAAACAAATTCGGCGTTTTGTAGAGCTTTGGGAACAAAAACACTCGGAAAAGTGTGATGCGCGGGGCCGGGGAGCTTCTCTGTCCCCACGCCACTCAGAGGTCCCCATGTTGGGGGGCGCCCTGGCGCCGCATGGCTCGGTAGGAACTCACCGGGCAGCCTGAGAGGTTGAGCAAAAACTAATTCGGCGGGTGAGGCGTTTAAATCCTCTTTGGGTGCTGAACGCAACCCCAATAAAACCCCTGTTTACCCAATCTGCATCCGTGAGCGACGCTCTCAGGGCTGCCTTCAAAGACCTGTGAAAACGCTCGCATAACCCGTTAGCCTGGGGATGATACTCGGTAGTGTGGTGGATTGTCGCTCCTAAGCTGCTGGCCATCGCTGACCACAGTTCCGACACAAATTGAGGTCCCCTATCAGACGTTATGTCCGACGGGACCCCGAAACAAGCTACCCAGGCCGTTAAAAAAAACGCGAGCCACCTCTGCCTCTGTGGTCGTTGTTAGCAGGACCACCTCTGGCCAACGTGTGGTTCGATCCACCATTGTCAAGAGGTGTGTGAACCCCTGTGACGGCGGTAGCGGGCCCACGAGGTCCACATGCACATGATCGAACCTCTTAGCCGGGTGTGAAAAGGCTCTAAGGGGGCTTTCGTGTGCCTGTGGATTTTGGCCCGCTAGCAAGCCATGCAGGCTGCCGCCCACTCTTTCACGTGCTTGCGCAGGCTCGGCCAAACAAACTTCTCCGCTACCATTTTTACAGAAGCGCGTACCCCTGGGTGCGCCAGGGAGTGAACCGCATCAAAAACTTGGCGGCGCCAAGCGGCCGGTACCACCGGGCGTGGCCCGGTGGATACGTCGCAGATGAGGGGGGGCAAACCGGCTTGTAGAATCCTGCTCTCCAGCCTTAACCCTGTTGGTCCAGACTGGAGCGCGCGCACGTCTGCACCTCCGCTCTGTTCCGACGCCATGGCTGCATAATCTATCCCCACGTGCACCGGGGCCGTGTGCGCGTCCGCGCCACTAACTAGTTCCGCGGCCGCGGCCGCGCAATCTGAGAGACAATCCGCTACAACATTAAGCTTACCGGCTACGTGCTGAATGTCAGTGGTAATGTCCGAAATTGCAGCCAGCTGCCTCTGCTGCCATCCGGACCACGGTTCCGAAATTTTGGACATTGCGAAAGTAAGCGGTTTGTGGTCGACAAACGCGGTGAAACACCGCCCTTCCAGCCAGAACTGGAAATGGCGAATGGCCAGGTGGAGCGCCAACAGCTCCCTGTCAAACGCGCTGTATTTCCGCTCGGCATCGCGCAAGGATCTGCTGAAAAATGTGAGCGGCTGCCAGACCCCGGCGACCTGCTGCTCCACCCCGGCCCCGATGGCCATGTCTGACGCGTCGGTGGTTAGCGCTATGCGGGCTGATGGGTCTGGGTGTGCCAGCAGTGCCGCGTCCGCCAGTACTGTTTTAACCTCCGTGAACGCGAGTTCCCGCTCCGGGGACCACTCAATCACATTGGAGGGCTTCTGCTTTTTAAGCGCGGCGTATAACGGCTGCATGAGCTGCGCTGCATGGGGTATGAAACGGCTATAAAAATTTACCATTCCTAAAAATTCCTGCAACGCTTTAACTGTTTGTGGCCGAGGGAACTCTGCCACTGCGCGTACCTTGGCCGGTAGAGGGACTGCCCCCTCTGGGGAGACACGGTGTCCCAAAAAATCGATTTGCGCCACGCCAAAATGGCACTTGGCTGGGTTAATTATCAACCCGTGTTCCTCCAACCTCTGAAAAACGGTCGTGAGGTGTTTTTCATGTTCCTCCTCAGAGGCACTGGCGACTAAAATATCGTCCAGGTAGACAAAAACAAAAGGGAGATCGCGCAACACGACATCTATCATTTGTCGGAAGGTTTGCGCGGCGCCTTTAAGGCCAAAAGGCATGCGTAAAAATTCGAAAAGTCCGAACGGGGTTATTACCGCTGTTATGGGGATGTCCTCTGCACGGACCGGGACTTGGTGATAGCCGCGAACCAGGTCTATTTTAGAAAAAATGCGCGCCTTCGCAAAGTGCACCGAAAAATCCTGGATGTGTGGAATTGGGTAGCGGTCATGCGCCGTGGCATTGTTCAGCCTGCGGTAATCACCACACGGTCTCCACGAGCCATCGGCCTTAGGGACCATATGGAGCGGGGAAGCCCAGGGGCTCTTCGAGCGGCGAATTATGCCCAACCTTTCCAGGTTGGCGAACTCCTCACTCGCAATGGAGAGCTTAGCTGCATCCAAGCGCCGAGCCTTCGCAAAAACAGGTGCGCCAACTGTGGTGATGAAGTGTTCCACCCCGTGTTTCGCAACCTTAGCTGAAAAAGTGGGAACTGTTAGTGCTGGGAACTGGGTGAGGAGAGTGTGAAATTTACCGCCTGCTGTGGCGACGTTAGTCTGTACTGGTGGCGGGGACACTCGAGCTGCACAAGGAATAGAATAAAAAGAGAGTGCATTAACCAGGCGTTTATTCCTCAGATCTACCAACAAGCCATGTGAGCACAAAAAATCAGCGCCTAACATGTTGAAACTCACCACCGTTACAATGAAAGTCCATTCATAGTTGCGGCCGTGTAGGGACAGTTGCAGAGTCCTTTCTCCGAACGTCTTGATGGACGAGCCGTTCGCTGCCATTGCCCCGTCCCCGCTGGGTCCAGCCAAGCGGTCCGCATAGGTCGCGGTGATGAAACTCCTCTGGGCTCCGGTGTCCACGAGGAAATGCCGCCCAGAGCTCGCATCTGTTAGATAAAGCAGCTTATTCTGCTTGCCGAGAGTCGAAGCTGCTAACGACCCCCGGCTTTGGCATTTCTCTGCTTCTTGAAGCTGCACGGCGGGATGCATCTGTACGCCCTCTCCGCGAAGCGTCGATGGTAGAAACAGAGGCCGTCCCTTCCTCTGCTTCGGGACCGCGCTGCTGCCGTCGTCGCTGGGGTGGCTTCTAGTGCCTCCAGCTCCTCCCTGCCCCTGGCCACTGCGCCGAGGTCTGCTGCTGCCGCGGACATCGCCTGCTCGCCGCAGGCATCTAGGTGTGCTTCTGCGGCCAGCGCACCGAAGTCCTGGTGGTTCACACATTTCATGCTGGACAGGGTACCTCTCATGTGCGCCGGGAGGGTCCTCAAGAAAATGTGCTTAAACAAGAACTTGTCGTCTTCCGTCCCAAGCAGCTGCAGCATGTCCTCCATCAGCTCGGCCGGCCTGCGTCCTCCACGGTCGCGCAGGTCCAGGAGCCTCCTGGCCCTCACCTCGGCTGAGGGCATGAAACTCGAAATGAGGGCGGCTTTCAGTGCTTCGTATTTGCCAACAGCGGGCAGCTGCTGCACCAAGCTCCGCACGCACCGAGCTGCGCAGCTGTCCTGTCGAGTCTTGCGATGACATGGTGAAATCTGGTGTCATCCGCTGTAATTCCCCCGAGCACGAACTGCGATTCCGGGTGCTGGAACCATGAGTGCGGGTCTTCTAGCCAGAACTCGGGGAGCTTGAGTGAGACCGCACTCGTACGGATGGTCCCCGGTGAATCCGGGTCAGAGCGCTCGTCTCCTGACATCTCACGTCTTGGTCACCAATGTGGAGATCACGAAATGATGAGACTGGTTGCTTTTTAGTTCCAGTTTATTGCATCTTACATCTCCAGCCTTCTCTCTCTCTCAGACAGAAACAAAGAGGAAGTGCTGCAATAAACCCACACATATATATATATCATGCACCCCCACAGACAGAGTCACCCACTCAAGTCAAATCCCTCTATTCATCCCTCACACCAAAAGTCACACATTCACGTTACATCAAATCTTTCTATTCATAACGTACATCAAAGGCAAAGTCACACATCCATGTTACATCCTTCCATTCACGCTTAAACCGAAGTTCCTTCAGGTTCTCGTCCCTGAGCCTCTGTCCTTCTTCTAAGTCCGCAGGTGGCCCAGACTCATTGTCCATTTGAGGCGTGAGGTCAATCCACATTGCAAGCCCACAGTCCTTCTGTGTTTAAACCTAAGCATGCAAATATGTGAGCTACATACAGTTACATACAGTTATGAATATGGGCGCTACAGCAAGTGCTTTTTCATTCCCTATCATCCTCACATGAAGTACTTTGCCTGATTCCCGGTGGTGAGGCTCAGATTTCACAGTCCTCTGAGCTCTCACCTCCTGCTGCAGCCAAAATTCCACTCATATATTCACATATATTCCACTCATATATTTATCCCATCCAGCTACAATGCTCTACACTGTGTGTCTGTGTGTATATATATACTGTATATATTTATAGTAATATGTACATATGTATATTAGCTGCTCTTGCTTGCTTGCTTTTTTTTCTTGCCTTCTGATTGCTGCTCTGAGTGTTGCTATCCCTGTGCTGTTGCAATCCTGGAATTTCCCCGTTGTGGGACTAATAAAGGCTTATCTTATCATATCTTATCTTATAATTACCTCACCTGCTCTTTCCGTGTCTCCTCCTATGCCCCCTGAGTGTCCACCGGTTCCAGGATTGAGCCGCTGGATGGAGGAGGAGCCTGCGGCCCTGAAGGACCTGGTTCCAGCACCGCAGCCATGGTCTGGATGGAGGGTAGAGCACTGCTTTTGAGCTGAAGCCTGCGCCGGCGGTTGTGCTTCCCCTGGCTTCAACGGTGCAGGATCCAGTGCCAGCAAGAAAGCTGACCTCCTGTTGCCACACTGGGAAAGCCCCCTGCGTGGGTCACTTCGCTGGGGGGGGTCCCAGGACTGCACCAACCACCATGCCTGCTGTAGGGGCCACCGCAGCAGAGTCAAAGCTGGACCTCCAGAGGGCCGGGCCCGAGACGTTGCCGCCTGGATTAATGGACTCCTGGACAGCGGTGGAGCTTGAGCTCAGGCAAGTGCTCTCCTTTGTTTTCACTGTTTCTGTTTTGGAGAGATCTTGTCTGGCTCTTGGTGGGGAGGGCCAAGTGCAGCTGTCAGCTGCTCCTGAGCTCACCTTGCCGGGCTCCACTGCCGCTGGTGACCCTGACCCTGTTTCTTTGTCCCTCCTGTCGGACAATTTCCCCAGGGTCACCAAGGATTGTCCAACTTTGCCAGAGGTCTTCGTGGGTCCAGTCTCGCCACCTGAGATATCTGTTGGTCCAGGTCCTCCAGCTGAGGTTGTCGTGAGTGCTTCATCCCAGCCCGGGACCTCCATGGGTGCTGCTCCCCCTCCAGCTGAGTACTTCGCAGGTGCTCCGTCCCAGCCTGGGACCACCGAGGGTGCTGCTTCCCCATCAGCTGAGGTCATCACGGGTGCTCTGTGACCTCCATGGGTGCAACTTCTCCTTCAGACGAGGTCTTCGTGGGTCCTCCATCCCAGCCCAGGATCTCTGTGGGTGCAGCTCCTCCTCAGTCCGGGTCTCTGTGAGTGTTGTGTACCAGTCGAGGGCTGTTATGGGTGCTGCGTCCCACCCAGCCTCAGAGCAGCGTGGCTGCTGCGCCCCAGCTTGGGTCCACCGTGGGTGCAGCTCTGTCCCAGTCCAGGTCCACCATGGGTGCAGCTATGACCCAGTCCGGGTCCACTGTGGGTGAAGCTATGACCCAGTCCGGGCCCACCATGGATGCAGCTTTTCTTCAACCTGGAGCCACCACGGGTTCAGCTTTGCTCCAGCCCGGAGCCGCTGTGGGTGCTGCTTTACTCTAGCCTGGAGCCACCGCGGGTGCTGCTACACCCCAGCCTGGGGTCGCCATGGGTGCTGCCATGTCCCAGTCCAAAAGCACCGTTGTTCTCTCTCCTCTGCCCGAGGCCGTCGTGGTCCCCTGTCCTTTGCCTGAGGTCGTTATGGTCCCCTCTCCTCTGCCCAAGGCCATTATGGTCTCCTCTCCTCTGACCGAGGCTGTCGTGGTTCCCTTTCCTCTGCCCGAAGCTGTTGTGGTTCCCTCTCCTTCACCTGACGTTGTCATGGTTTCCCCTACTCCTCTATCCTCCTCACCACTGTTTATTTCCGTTGGGCAGCTGCCCCCTAGACCACCTTTTCTGTTCAGGTGGTTAAAGAACTCTGGCAGACCATCCGATAGACTGTGCCGTGGGGTTGGGTGGCCCAAGTTTTTCCAGTAGGCCACCTGACTCTTTCCATCATGCTATCTGCCAGGTCTGGGACTTCAGTCGACCTCCTGAATTGTCCGGTTCTCCAGTCCAGGGGGCCTAGGTGCCTGGGTTTTGCTTGGGTGTGCGTCCTGAGTGTTTTTTTTTGGGGGGGGGGGGGGGTTTGTGTGTGTTCCCACCTTGTCTGGCTCCCCCACCACCTCCCGAGTTGGCTTATTGTTGTGCTCCTATTGGGTGGGAAGGGAGTTCATTTTTTTTCTTTTTGATATTACCCTGGGGTGTCTGGATCCAACCCTTAAGGAGGGGGGGGGCTCTGTCATGAGACAGAGTGTGATGTTTCATTGTGCTCAGGCTCTCTACTTATTTTCGTTCATCTCCTGTATTTCCTCAGTTTATATATTATTTCTCTGTGTGTTGGGTTTTGTTATTTGTAGTTTCTGTTGACATGAGCTCCCCTCCCCCCAGACACTCCCTCCTTGCCTTCATTTTGTATGTGTACTCAGCTTTGTAATTAGGTCAACCTGCTCGCTCATGTGATCCACTCCTGATGGCACTTGCTGTGTTTGATTGCCTGCCTTATTTAAGACTGCTTTTCTGTTTACTCACTTCTCAATGCCTCATGATTGTCAATGCTATTTCCCCATCAGAACCCTTTCCCTGTTCTGGTGGGAACTCCTGTTATCTTCTCATTGTTTACCTGCATTCCTCAGTTGTAAGTTTATTTTGCTCACTGTATGGACTTTGTGTTTCTTCATTAAATTGCACAGCTAGCAGTTCAGCATCTGGGTCTTTCTCTCTGCCCCAAAGGGGCGAATCATGACAAAACGTTGGTGAAAGTTGTGCTCAGTTAATAATAGTTCCTGAGCGCTGGGCTAAGTTATGAAGAGTTCATCTAAGTCAGCCTAAGTTAAGCTCCATTGGCAAACGTTGATTGAAATGCTGGTGAAAACAGATGTTTTTAGATCAAAACTCAGTTCAGACATGCAGGAATGAAAGAGAAACAGAGAGAAGGGGGAAATAAAAAAAGAAAATATATTTGTTAGAGCAGTGGTTCTCAACTGGTCTGGCTTTGGGACCACCATCACCCCTCAATGACAAGCCGCGACCCAAATCAAAGATTTTCAAATTCTCAAATTTATTGAATGTAAAGATTGTGCATTTTGAACCTGAGGTAGAAGAACAGAATATCACAGTATACAAACACCAAACAAATTTAATGGTTAACCAAAATGACCAGTAAGTAGCAATACAACAGAGGGAACAATTCCCTTTAATGCTGAATCAGCTGCATTTTAAATTAAAAATTAAACAAAAAGTGCAATTCAAAAGAATTCAAGTCTCAAAATTGACTTTTCTTCTGATTGTTTTTTTCAGTATTTACCTACTGATAAGGTTATGTGCTTTGAAGAAAATGAAGGAACACTCACTAAAACCTGTAACAGTGACATCATAGACCTGAGTCTGGAGGAATTAATGGGAGAACTGGGGATGTTTTTTGCTCTTGACAAGAGTCTCAATGTCTGGAGTTATATGAGACAAAGCGACTCTGAGGTCATGCTCAATGTCCAGTCTGTTTCTCTGTTTTGTCTTCAGCTGAACCAGAGCTGAGAAGCCACACACAGAGATAAGTAGTGCTGAAAGGTAAGATAAGATAAGATAAGATAAGATAAGCCTTTATTAGTCCCACAACGGGGAAATTCCAGGATTGCAACAGCACAGGGATAGCAACACTCAGAGCAACAATCAGAAGGCAAGAAAAAAAAAGCAAGCAAGCAAGAGCAGCTAATATACATATGTACATATTACTATAAATATACTGTATATATATATACACACAGACACACAGTGTAGAGCATTGTAGCTGGATGGGATAAATATATGAGTATATAAACACACAGTACGGAGCATTGCAGCTAGATGGAATAAATATGTAAATATATAAACACACAGTGCGGAGCAATGTAGCTAGATGGAATAATATGTAGATATATAAACACACAGTACGGAGCATTGCAGCTAGGTGGAAAAAATATGTAAATATATAAACACACAGTGCGGAGCAATGTAGCTAGATGGAATAATATGTAGATATATAAACACACAGTGCAGAGCATTGTAGCTAGATGGAATGAATATATAGATATATAAACATAAACACACCCAGTGCGGAGCATTGTAGCTAGATGGAATAAATATGTAAATGTATAAACACACACAGTGCAGAGCATTGTTGCTAGATGGGATGAAACAGCACAACCGTCTACTTAGTTATCCTACATGGTATGATTATGTGCCCATACATATTCTCACCCTCCGTAGCTACCGGTATTTTCCTAGTTGTATGCCGGAGGGGACCATTGTGTAAGTCTATTGCATCTTTTGCATTCAAAAAAACTATTAGGTTGTTACGTCTTTTTGCTATCTCTGCGAGCAGCCCTGCTTAGGTTGTACAGTCTGACAGCCGTTGGTAGGAAGGACCTGCGAAACCTCTCGGTTGTGCACCTGGGATGACGTAGTCTGCTGCTAAATGAGCTCCTCAGTGCATTCAGTATGTCCTGCATAGGGTGGAACTCGGACTCCAGCAGAGATGACAGTTTAGCCACCGTCCTTCTCTCTCCTATCTCCTCCACCGGATCAAGGCGCTGCCCCAGGACGGAGCTAGCTTTCTTGATCAGTTTGTTCAGTCTCTTCCTATCGGCTGCAGTAATGCCACTGCCCCAGCAGACCACTCCAAAAGTGATGGCTGATGCCACCACCGTGTCATAGAATGTCTTCAGCAGCGCCCCTTGTACACCAAAAGACCTGAGTCTCCTCAGTAGGAACAGCCTGCGCTGTCCCTTCTTGTAGAGTGCGTCAGTATTGTGTGACCAGTCTAGTTTATTGTTCAGATGAACACCCAGGTACTTGTAGGATGTCACCATCTCAATGTCTGTTCCCTGTATATTTACTGGTGCTGTGAGGGGTTGTCCTTGCCTGCGGCAGTCCACCACCAGCTCCTTAGTTTTCCTCACGTTGATCTGGAGGCAGTTCCGATGGCACCAGTCCACGAAGTCCTGGATAAGCCCTCTGTACTCAGCTTCATCTCCATTGGAGATGAGGCCAACGATCGCAAGGTAGGAGGGTTTTTACTGCTTGAATGGCAAGAGAAGGATACTCGCTCATCACAGTGCTGCACCAGAACTGCGAGAGGCTTACCTCCGTGAACCTCTTTTTCAGCGTGCGGTCACATGATAGCTCCACCAGCTGACTCTCTTCGTTGCTTGGCAATGTTGCTTGGCACATGCCAACACCTCGCTGCACAAAACACACTGAGGTTTCTGTACTCCTTTGTCCTCAATATAAAAAAATCCATATCTCATATAGTCCGTGTTGTATCTGCGTTTCGCCATGCTCAATTAGCATATACAAACAAACGTTGCGAGTCTTCTTCTATGGTGCGAAATATGGTGTCACCTGCCACCAACTGCCATCTACTGTTAATGAGTGTGAATCGATGACACTATGTTAATTTATTTCTTGATATTTTATTTGCCCAGGCAAAGGCCCGCGACTAACTAACTAACTAACTAACCTGCACTTATATAGCGCTTTTCTAGTCACAAAGACCACTCAAAGCGCTTTCATTAATACTAACCCTCTATTCTAAGGGCCTATAGGAAACAGATATCTAGGGACAATTTAGAACAGCCAATTAACCTAACATGCATGTCTTTGGCATGTGGGAGGAAACCGGAGAAATCCCGGAGTAAACCCACGCAACACGGGGAGAACATGCAAACTCCACACAGATCACTGTTGGTCGGGGGCTGGGATCGAACCCACGATCCCACGATCCCCACAATCCCCCGGCCAAGGGTAAACTGTGCTGCCGCAGTGCTAACCACTGCGCCACCGTGCAGCGACCCACTGAAAACAGGTCCGCGACCCACTTTTGGGTTGCGACCCACCAGTTGAGAATCACTGTGTTAGAGGACAATATAGAGTATTTGTTTGGTGATAAACTGGTGTGTATGACATGTTTTTTAAATTTTATTTTATTGTATGGGATATATATATATATCAGTCCCTCCAGGATTTCGCAATGTTGCAATCTCACCAACTCACACGAAATCAGCCAATCAGCAAAACTATAGCACGACCTTGCAACTCTGTCGAATCACCACAACTTTCCTGCAATTTTGGCCAATCCTCGTCAACTTCAGCCAATTTCACCAATCAAATTAATCTAACTAGCACAGAAATGGTTAGTCTAACCCATCAAATGCATCATTGCACTGCGTTCACATCCGTGTTTATAGTGAGTAGTGAATTTGTAGTTTACAGTGAGTAACAGAACACATCTGCAAACAGACTGTGTGATTTAAAAGAAGAACAGTCACCCGTGAGGTTTTCAACACCGTCCCTTCCTCCGTCTCTCCCAGCCTGCCCTTGGACACCTCACCACGTCTCCGTCCTGACCATGTGTGCGAAGCACTGGCTTTGTGTTGAAAAACATGCGCCTGCTCCAAAAGCACCCCATCGCGGGAGTGTGCATGAGGTGAGTGCGCATTACAGCGAGTGTTTGAACATCTTTAGAGGTAAAATCATCACTACATCTGGTCAATGAGCTTTAAAACTGAATCTCCATTGTGGACGGACAAATGCACCCACCCATCCATCCCCCCCTCCCCCTTGCCATCCTGTTGTAAATGAAATATGTGTGGGGGGGGGTGAAGCCCGACATGCAGCAGACAAATAGGCAGGGAAAGACGAGAATATTCTATGTATTTTTTTTTTAAAAACACAGACTTCAATAGCCAATACAGTGCAACAGAATAATTTATTTTTTCCTCTTCGCTCGGTACCTAGTGGTTGGGAACCGTAGGGAGTTTTCAAAGGAAGATGGTGCCAATAATTTCCAAATCTATACTCTTTAACATTCATTCAATGCAATTTAGCTGTTGTAATGGATATTGTATTAATGTTTGTATTTGCTGTTGCACAACAGTTTTTCTGTATAGCAGAAGTTTCTGCTTAATTTACAAATCACTATAATAGGAAATTTTTGACAATCCTGTGCTTTTCTTGTGTTGTTATATAGAATATCATTGCAGTAAACCGGAAAAAAGCATATGCTTTAAAATTTGTAATTCTTCTAACTTTTAGTGCAGAAAACACTCTAAAAACATTGCAACTTTTTGAAAAAGCTCCTGCGAATTCAGGCTTTTTGGCCCACAACAATCATAAAAACATCCCGCAACATCCTGGAGGGACTGACACACACACACACACACACACATATATATATATATATATATATATATATATATATATATATATATATATATATATATATATATATATATATATATATACTGTATATATATATATATATAATTACGGACAGTGTGGAGGAACAAAATAAGTTCAGGCGAGACACAGCGAGCTGAAGGTTTAAGAGTTTTATTCCTCCATCATCATGAGACACACTGCAGCACTGTGCGCTGTGTGTGCTCTGTCCTGAGTGTGCTGTTGTGAGTGCGCTCTGAGTGCATTAGTGAGACATGTAAAGTCAGCTCTTTTATACAGACAAGAGAGAATGCATGGCACATTTACATATTGATATACATATCAGACAATATATATCAATCGCGTGATTAACTGGCACCAGACTTCCTCCGCTTGCTCCGGGAATGTATAACAATAGTCATTTACTACCACTGGTAAATACGCATGATTAGCATGACATTGGTTGGCACAAAGATGCATACATTCAGTCCCGTCTGACTGTCTCCTGTGGTTATTTTGGTCGTGTGTCAACTGTCCTCTGCTTCCTCCAAGCTCGCTGCTGGGTGTGAGGAAAGCTCCAGAAGAAAATCCCAGAGGAATGTCTCCCTGCTGTGTTTAGTGTCACCACACCAGGCCCCCCAAGGGGCTCTCTGTCCATGTGCAAATTGTCCTACTTCATGCCCTAGCTGAGTGTTATGAATGTCCAAGTACACCTTATACATCGGACGGACACACGGATCGCCCAAATGTCTCCTGAGCCGGCAGACGGAGCCACTGTTTTTAGCAGGATACGATACAACAGAGACCAGCTGCTAGCACTTAACCGGACCAAGATGCTAGCGCAAGACTTCGACATACCAGGTGAAATAAGACAGAAACAACGCGGATGCCGTGCTGGAGCAAGACGGCGGGCGAGAAATATAAGGTACAGACCTGTCCTTCCATCTGTTATTATGGGGAATGTTCGATCGCTACTCAATAAGACCGAGGAGCTAGCGGCTATCTCCCGCTACGAGAGCGTCTTCAGAGAGAGTAGCCTAATGTTGTTTACTGAGATGTGGCTAACAGAACTAGCAACAGATGCTAACATCGAACTGGAGGGTTTCTACCCAATACGGGCAGACCAGACACCAGACAGTGGGAAGGAGAGGGGCGGAGGAGTGATAATATATGTCAATAACAGCTGGTGCAGACCAGGACATATCACGGTTAAACAACATCACTGCAACAAAGACATTGAGTTGCTAGCTGTTAGCATGTGGCCTACCTATCTCCCGAGGGAATACTCACATGTGATCTGCATTGTTATTTATGCAAATCCGACGGCGAACGCAGGGACAGCGTGTGACATCATTCATTCAGTAACTGGCAGGCTACTGACAGAACACCCAGATGCTCTTCTCTTCATCTCTGGTGATTTCAACCATATTTCACTGTCCTCCATCCTGCCCACGTTCACCCAGTATGTCACATGCCACACTAGAGACAATAAAACACTGGACTTATTCTATGCTAACACTAAGGAGGCGTACACCTCATCACCACTCCCCCCACTCGGGAGATTGGATCACAACTTGGTTCATCTCCTGCCGGTGTACAAACCCCTAGTACACAGACAACCTCCGGTCATGCGCACGGTGAAGATATGGTCTGTGGAGACAATGGACGCTCTAAAGGACTGTCTTGAAACCACTGCCTGGGAGCAGCTCTGTGATCCACATGGTGAGGACATTGATGGCCTCACTCACACCATCATGGACTACATCAACTTCTGTGTGGACAACACCGTACCCACCAAGACAATACGGTGTTGCTCGAACAACAAACCCTGGATAAACCCTGAGATAAAAACACTTCTGAGAGAGAAGAAGAGGATCTTCAGGTCGGGGAACAGGGAGATTCTGAAATCCGTACAGAGGGAGCTGAGGAGGAAGATCAGAGAAGGCAAGGACAGCTTCAGGAAGAAGATGGAGGACAAGCTGCAACAGAGCGACATCAGCGGGGTCTGGAGAAACCTTAAAACCATCTCTAGGCTCCAGAATATCTCCTCCCAGGCCACTGGGGGCAGGGAGTGGGCGAACAATCTGAACCTGTTTTTTAATAGGTTTGACCAACCGCCCTCCCCCTGACTGCACACCAACCACTGCTGCCTCTAAAGTCATCGAGACCTGCTGTCCACACCTCACTCCACCAACACCCCCCTCACTCCCAGCACACAGCCCCCCAACCTGACCCTCACTAAGACCCAGGTGAGGACGGAGCTGAGGAAGATCAAGGCGAGGAAGGCGTCGGGACCGGACGGCATCAGCGCAAAGCTCCTCAAGTCCTTTGCAGACCAGCTGTGTGGGATTGTGGAGCACATCTTCAACCTGAGCCTGAACCTGGGGAGGGTACCACAGTTGTGGAAAACATCTTGTGTGGTACCTGTACCAAAGACTTCCCACCCCAAAGACCTGAACAGCTACAGACCAGTGGCCCTGACGTCTCACATGATGAAGACCCTGGAGAGACTGCTCCTTGCTCATCTCCACCCCCTGGTGGGGCCAGCGATGGATCCACTCCAGTTCGCCTACCAGCATGGCATTGGGGTGGAGGATGCAGTGATCTTCCTCCTTCACCGTTCTCTGTCCCACCTGGAGAAGCCCGGGAATGCGGTGATTTTGGCTCCCTTCCTGTTCACCCTTTATACTGCTGACTTCTCACACAACACAACACACTGCCATTTACAGAAGTTCTCTGACGACTCTGCGATCGTCGGCCTCATCTCCAACGGAGCTGAAGCTGAGTACAGAGGACTTATCCAGGACTTCGTGGACTGGTGCCATCGGAACTGCCTCCAGATCAACACGAGGAAAACTAAGGAGCTGGTGGTGGACTGCCGCAGGCAAGGACAACCCCTCACAGCACCAGTGAACATACAGGGAACATACATTGAGATGGTGACATCCTACAAGTACCTTGGTGTTCATCTGAACAATAAACTAGACTGGTCACACAATACCGACGCACTCTACAAGAAGGGACAGCACAGGCTGTTCCTACTGAGGAGGCTCAGGTCTTTTGGCGTACAAGGGGTGCTCTTGAAGACATTCTACGACACAGTGGTGGCATCAGCCATCACTTTTGGAGTGGTCTGCTGAGGCAACGGCATTACAGCAGCCGATGGGATGAGACTGAACAATCTGATCAAGAAAGCTAGCTCTGTCCTGGGGCAACGCCTTGACCCAGTGGAGGAGATAGGAGAGAGAAGGATGGTGGCTAAACTGTCATCTCTGCTGGAGTCCGAGTCCCACCCTATGCAGGACATACTGAACGCACTGAGGAGCTCATTTAGCAGTAGACTACATCATCCTAGGTGCGCAACCGAGAGGTTTCGCAGGTCCTTCCTACCTATGGCTGTCAGACTGTATAACCTAAGCAGGGCTGCTCGCACAGATTGCAAAAAAACATGACGACCTAATAGTATTGAATGCAAAAGATGCAACAGACTTACACAAATGGTCCCCTCCAGTATACAACTAGGACAATATCAGTCGCTATGGAGGGTGACAATATGTATGGGTACATATTCATACCATGTAGGGTAACTAAATAGACAGTTATGCTGTTTAGTCCATCTAGCTACAATGCTCCGCACTGTGTATATTCACTGCTCTTATTTTCTTATCTTCTAAATCATTGCTCTGAGTGTTGCTATCCCTGTGCTGTTGCAATCCTGGAATTTCCCCATTGTGGGACTAATAAAGGCTTATCTTATCTTATCTTATCTTATCTTATCTTATCTTATTTGTGGGTTTTTGGCAGGTGATGGGTGTGGTTTGGTGGGTGGTTTCATGTATTTGCAGTGTTATTTTTCTACCACTAGGCTGTGCTGTTGCACAAACATGTCTTTTGCCAGTACAGATAACTGGTTGCCTTGGAAACAACAGATCCGGAAAGTATTCTTCACTTTTTCCACATTTTGTTTTGTTACAGCCTTATTCCAAAAGGGATTAAATTCATTTTTTCCTCAAAATTCTACACACAATACCCCATAATGACAATGTGAAAAAAAAAATTGAGACTTTTGCAACTTTATTAAAAAATAAAAGACTAAGAAATCACATGTACATAAGTATTCACAGCCTTTGCCATGAAGCTCAGAATTGAGCTCAGGTGCATCCTGTTTCCACTGATCATCCTTGAGATGTTTCTACACCTTAATTGGAGTCCACCTGTGGTAAATTCAGTTGAGTGAACATGATTTGGAAAGGCACACACCTGTCTATATAAGGTCCCACAGCTAACAGTGCACGTCAGAGCACAAACCATGAAGTCAAAGGAATTGTCTGTAGACCTCCGAGACAAGGTTGTCTTGAGGCACAAATCTGGGGAAGGGTACAGAAAAATTTCTGCTGCTTTGAAGGTCCTATTGAGCACAGTGGCCTCCATCATTCGTAAATGGAAGAAGTTCTGAACCACCAGGACTTATTCTAGAGGTGGCCAGCAATCTAAACTGAGCGATCGGGGGAGAAGGGCCTTAGTCAGGAGGTGACCAAGAACCCGATGGTCACTCTGTCAGAGCTCCAGTGATACTCTGTGAAGAGACGAGAACCTTCCAGAAGGACAACCATCTCTGCAGCAATCCACCAATCAGGCTTGTATGGTAGAGTGGCCAGATGGAAGCCACTCCTTAGTAAAAGGCACATGGCAGCCCATCTGGAGTTTGCCAAAAGGCACCTGAAGAACTCTCAAACCATGAGAAATAAAATGTTTTGGTCTAATGAGAAAAAGATTGAACTCTTTGGCGTGAATGCCAGGCATCATGTTTGGAGGAACCCAGGCACCGTTCATAACCACGCCAATGTTGGTAGCAGCATCATGCTGTGGGGATGTTTTTCAGCAACAGGAACTGGGAGACTAGTCAGGATAGAGGGAAAGATAAATGCAGCAATGTACAGAGACATCCTGGATGAAAACCTGCTCCAGAGCATTCTTGACCTCAGACTGGGAAGATGGTTCATCTTTCAGCAGAACAACCTTAAGCACACAGCCAAGATATGAAAGGAGTGGCTTCAGGACAACTCTGTAAATGTCCTTGAGTGGCCCAGCCAGAGTCCAGACTTGAATCCAATTGAACATCTCTGGAGAGATCTGAAAATGGCTGTGCACCGACGCTTCCCATCCAACCTGATGGAGCTTGAGAAGTGCTTCCAAAAGGAATGGGCAAAACTGGCCAAAGATAGGTGTGCCAAGCTTGTGGCATCATATTCAAAAAAACTTGATTTAATTGCTGCCAAAGTGCATCAACAAAGTATTGAGCAAAGGCTGTGAATAATTATGTCCATGTGATTTCTTTGATTGTTTTATTTTTAATAAATTATTTTTTTTAATTTTTAATAAATTTGCAAAATTTGTAAAAATTAAAAAAAAAACTTTTTTCACATTGTCATTATGGGGTATTGTGTGTAGAATTTTGACGAAAAAAAATAATTTAATCCCTTTTGGAATAAGGATGTAACATAACAAAATGTGGGAAAAGTGAAGTGCTGTGAATACTTTCCGAATGCACTGTATATACAGTATATGTGTGTGTGTGTGTGTGTGTGTGTGTACACTACCGTTCAAAAGTTTGGGGTCACTTAGAAATTTCCTTATTTTTGAAAGAAAAGCACTGTTTTTTTCAATGAAAATAACTTTAAACTAATCAGAAATACACTCTATACATTGCTAATGTGGTAAATGACTATTCTAGCTGCAAATGTCTGGTTTTTGGTGCAATATCTACATAGGTGTATAGAGGCCCATTTCCAGCAACTATCACTCCAGTGTTCTAATGGTACAATGTGTTTGCTCATTGCGTCAGAATTCTCCAGATTACCTCAACAAATTAACAGCTAGAATGCCAAAGGTTTGCAATGCTGTAATTGCTGCAAATGGAGGATTCTTTGACGAAAGCAAAGTTTGAAGGAAAAAATTATTATTTCAAATACAAATCATTATTTCTAACCTTGTCAATGTCTTGACTATATTTTCTATTCATTTTACAACTCATGGTGGTAAATAAAAGTGTGACTTTTCATGGAAAACACAAAATTGTCTGGGTGACCCCAAACTTTTGAACGGTAGTGTATATATATATATATATATATATATATATATATATAATCTCTGAAAAATGTGACAGCCCAAAAGAAAAAAACATCTCCTCACTGAGAAATTTACTGTTCTTAATATTCTGCTCCATGCGTAATCATTCTCCAGGATATATTGTTTCACTTCCATTGTGGGAATCAAACAGTGCTGATGTGGTGTCAAAAAGTAAATGACATTTAACGGGATTTTATGTTATTTTAATGGAGAGAGGTGTAACAGTCAAAATATAATCACCCGTCATTTTATTTATTCAATTCAATTCAATTCAATTCAACTTTATTTATATAGCGCCATTTCACAACAACAGTCATCTCATAGCACTATCAACTGTAGGGAGGACCCCCACAGTTGCAGAAAGACCCCAGCAATCAGGCGATCCCCTGTGAGCAAGCACTTGGCGACGGTGGAGAGGAAAAACTCCCTTTTAACAGGAAGAAACCTCCAGCAGAACCAGGCTCAGGGAGGGGCAGTCATCTGCTGCGACTGGCTGGGGGGTGAGGGGATAGAGAAGAAGAAAAGAACAGACATGTAGAGAGCAAACAGCACGATGGGGACTCAATCTATGGGAGAGAACAAACAAATGTTAATGACCAGCAAAAAAAAAATATTTCATAGAGAGTGAGGAAAGGAGTGAGGCCCAGTGCATTACTGGAGGTCCCCCGGCTGACTAAACCTATTAGCAGCATAACTAAGGGAGGGTTCAGAAAACACATGATCCCTCCCTAATTGTAGGCTATATCAAAAAGGTAGGTTTTAGCCCTATTCTTAAAAACAGAGATCGAGTCTGACTCCCGAATCCAGATTGGCAGCTGATTCCACAGGAGAGGAGCTTGATAACTGAAGGCTCTGCCTCCCATTGTACTTTTGGAGATTCTAGGTATTACAAGTAAACCTGCATTTTGGGAGCGTAGTGCTCTGTTAGGATGATACGGTAGTATCAGATCTTTTAAATAAAAAGGAGCCTGATTGTTTAGAGCTTTGTAAGTAAGAAGAAGGATTTTAAACTTAATTCTAAACTCTATGGGAAGCCAATGAAGGGAGGCCAGAACCGGAGAGATATGATCTCTCTTTCTAGTACCTGTTAAAACTCTTGCTGCAGCATTTTGGATCAGCTGAAGACTTTTTAAAGATGTTTTAGGACAACCTGATAATAAAGAATTACAATAATCTAATCTAGAGCTAACAAAAGCGTGGATCAGCTTCTCAGCATCACTCTGAGACAAGATGCTCCTAATCTTGGCAATATTACGCAAATGATAGAAGGCAGTCTTAGAAACAAATTTAATATGTGAATTGAAGGACAAATCCTGATCAAAAATAACTCCAAGGTTCCTCACAGAGCTATTAAGAGAAAGAGTAACTGCATCCAAACTGAAAGTTTGATTTGGAAAGGAATTTCTAAGGTTTTTTGGACCAACAAGAATGACTTCAGTCTTATCTGAATTTAATAGCAGGAAATTACAAGTCATCCAAACTTTGATTTCCTTAAGACAGGCTTCTAACTTGGCTAATTGATTAGTATCATCTGGCTTCATTGACAGGTATAATTGTGTGTCATCTGCATAACAGTGAAAATGTATACAGTGCTTTCTAATAATGTTGCCTAACGGAAGCATATATAAACTAAAAAGAGTAGGGCCAAGCACAGATCCCTGTGGAACTCCATGACTAAGCTTTGAGCTGAGAGAAAACTCATCATTTACATGAACAAACTGGAACCTATCAGATAAATAAGATCTAAACCACTGCAACGAAGTTCCATTAAGTCCAACATAGTGTTCTAATCTATCAAGTAGAATATTATGATCAATAGTATCAAAAGCTGCACTAAGATCTAAAAGGACAAGTACAGAAACTAGTCCATTATCAGATGCAATGAGGAGGTCGTTAGTGACCTTCGCTAAGGCTGTTTCAGTGCTATGATGGATTCTAAACCCAGATTGAAACTCCTCAAATAAACCATTTCCCTGCAGGTGGTCAAATAATTGCGTAGCAACAACTCTTTCTAAGATTTTTGAAATGAAAGGGAGATTAGAGATTGGTCTATAGTTAGCTAAAGCTCCTGGATCTAGCGTTGGCTTTTTGAGTAAGGGTTTAATTACAGCCGTTTTAAAAGCCTGCGGTACATGGCCTAAAGTTAATGAAGAATTGATTATATGAAGAATAAAGCTACCAATAAGTGGGAAGACTTCTTTAAATAACCTGGTAGGAATAGGGTCTAAAAGACAAGTTGAAGGTTTGGATGAGGAAACTATTTTGTCTAACTCACAAAGGTCGATTGGAGTAAACTCATCAAGACAGACATCAATAGAAGGAGTTGTAGTAGTTACAGTATTTAAGTTAACTGTGGGAAGAATCTGATTGATTTTATCTCTGATGGATGAAATTTTATTATTGAAAAAGTTCATAAAGTCCTGACTAGTAAGCTCTAAGGGGATGCTAGGATTGACAGAGTCCTGACTCTTTGTCAACCTGGCTACAGTACTGAAAAGAAACCTGGGATTATTCTTGTTCTCTTCTATTAATGCAGAGTAATAACTCGTTCTAGCTTTTCTAAGAGATTTTTTATAAATTAAAAGATGATTTCTCCAAGCTAAATAGATTTCATCTAAATTAGTAGAGCGCCATTTTCTTTCTAATTGACGAGTCTTCTGTTTTAAGCTACGAGTTTCTGTGTTGAACCAAGGAGTTAAAAATCTCTGATTAGACTTTTTCTTTTTTAAGGGGGCCACCAAGTCTAGAGCCTGATGCAGAGAAGCTGAAACACTATCCACCATGTTATCATTTACAGAAGGAGCAAGCTGTCTATAGCTTATTTCCGTTGTGTTGACACATGGCATAGAGGAAACAATCTGCATAAATTTGGAAACAGCATCATCTGAGAGGCATCTACTGTGATAATATTTTTCTTTAGGAGCCAAATAGTCAGAAATAGTAAAATCAAAGGTTAACAGACAATGGTCTGACAGTACAGGGTTATGAGGAGACACTACCAGATTTTCTATTTCTATGCCATATGTCAGAACAAGGTCCAATGTATGGTGGAGGTAATGAGTAGAATTTCCTACTTTCTGAGAAAACCCAATCGAGTCTAATATTGAATTAAAAGCCACATTAAGGCAGTCACTATCTACATCCACATGTATATTAAAGTCCCCTACTATAATTATTCTATCAGATTTCAGCACTAAATCAGCTAAGAAATCAGGAAATTCGGATAAAAATTCTGAATAGGTTGATGGGGGACGATAAACTATGGCAAATAAAACTGGGTTTAACCTGGAATTGCTAAAGTGCCCAATACTGAGGACCAGGCCCTCAAAGGAATTATAACATGTTTTTTGCTTTACATTAACTAGTAATTTGGAATGGTAAATTGATGCTACTCCTCCTCCACGACCAGAACTTCTGGGATTTTGACAGTTTAAATAACCAGAGGGAGTTGATTCATTTAAACCAACAATAATCCTCTTGTCCTAACCAAGTCTCTGTAAGGGAAATTAAATCAATCTGATGATCAATTAACAGATCATGGACTAACAGAGACTTGGGAGTTAGAGACCTAATATTTAATAAACCACATTTAATTTTTAAATTATGAGGAGGAACAGAGGCCAAATCATTCAATTTAGAGGCTTTATGTTTAATTTGAGTTTTACCAATATTTTGCTTTATCACTTTGGGATGCTTATACATTATATTTTTATTTACTTTGGAGGGAGCAGACAACGATTCTCTGATGGGGAAGACAGGGGCTAAGCTGAGGGGTGGCGGATGAAGAGGAGCTGCAGAGAGGCGTGTAAGACTGAGACTCTGCTTCCTGGTCCCAACTCTGAGTAGTCAGGGTTTTGGAAATTTGGATAAAAAAGATGCCAGATTGTTAGATAAATGAGAAGCACCATCCAAAGTGGGATGAATGCTGTCTCGTCTCATAAGACCAGGTTTTCCCCAAAAAAGAGCTCCAATTGTCAATGTAGCCCACGTCATTTTTAGGACACCACACAGACAGCCAGCGGTTCAAGGATGACGAGCGACTAAACATGTCATCACTGGTCAGATTGGGGAGGGGCCCAGAGAACACTACAGTGGCTGACATCGTTTTTGCAAAGTCACACACCGATTCTACATTAAGTTTCGTGACTTCCGACTGCCGGAGACGGATGTCATTAATGCCGGCGTGAATAACAATTGTGGAATATTTACAGTTACTTTTAGCCAGCATTTTCAAATTTGACTCGATGTCGCCTGCTCTGGCCCCAGGAATGCATTTGACTATGGCCACTGGAGTCTCTAGGTTCACGTTTCTGACTACAGAGTCGCCAATGATCAGAGTTTTTTCCTCAGCGGGTGTGTCGCTGAGCGGGGAAAAACGATTAGAAACGTGAACAGGTTGGTGGTGAACCGGGGCTTTGCGACTAGGCTTCCTTCTCACCGTCACCCACCCAGTCTCCTCGCTGCAGAGGAGAGCCGGGGAACCGGTGACAGGGGGACCTAAGCTAGCTAGCTCCGCTGCAGCTAAGGGGCGTCCGTCGAGATTAACTGGCGCAGACGGTGTTTCAATGCAGCGGAGCCGGGATTCCAAATCAGACAACCTCGCCTCGAGCGCCTCAAAAAGACAACATTTATTACATTTACCGTTATCACTAAAAGAGGCAGAGGTGTAGCTAAACATCTGACAGAGAGAGCACACCAGAGGAGGAGAGGAAAGAGAGCTAGTAGCCATAGCTAGTGGCTCGAGAGCTGGAGAGCAAACCACACAGGCAGACAGCAAAACAGGAAGTGACGACACGTTACCACAAGGAAGTGACGATCTCCTTGTGGTGAGATGATTCATTAGTAGTTTTTTTTTTATTCCATCCGCATTCACATTTTAATTGCGGACTTAGTGTTGGAGTCTATAGCATTTTTTTTTTAGATGAATGAATGAATGAACAGGGGAAAGAGCATGCAGAAGTAACTACATAGGAATATAAAATGAAAATAAATACTGAAACGTATTGCCAAGGGAGATGTGTTCACTCCAGAAGCAGGTCCAGAACAGCAGGAAGCCTCCACAGATGTCGATCTTTATATGAGCATCACCTGACGCTGATGTCAGCTAAACTGCGCTGAGTATTTCTCTGATTTTTTTAAAACATCTGTAAAAGTCAGTCCAAACGCTATAGAGTGAACCCAGCTTTAACTTCGACTGACTTAGGTAAACTGTGCATAACTTAGCTCAGCGCTCAGGAACTTTTACAAAATGAGCACAGCTTTCACCAACGTGTATTTCCAAATGTCGGTGAGTACACAACTTTTGCCAGCGTTTGCCAGCAAACACCAGCAATCATTAACTTTTGCCAGCAGAGCCAGACATTTGCCAAAACGTCAGTAAAAGTTGGTCCAAACATCGTAGTGTGAATCCACCTTAAATAAGCTTCAAATTATGCTTGTTTGCCATATGTTTTAGTGTTTCAAAGAGGGTTAGAAATCATTGTGATCCATCCTGGTTGTGTTTAAGTGTAGGAGACTACAGTAGTCTACATTTACAGATAAATCTGTTGTATTGCAACCTTCTTAACTTAAATATTTAGTTTTTTACAATATAGCAACAAAGGAGAGGTCAGTTATGTAATCTATACAAGTCTACATAGTAGTAACATAAAATGATTAAAGTGATTTTTTTTTCCAGATTCTTTAGTACATTCACACGTTTCAAATGTGAGGGCCAGTTTATTATGACTGCGTCAAGGGGGTGCAAACTGTCTTTAGTGTAATTTATTTACATATTAGGCTACCATTATTGTTTGATCATTTATTTTCAGTTAATGTTGTCATGATGTCCTATTTACAGTGTTAATGATGATGATGATGATGATGGTAATTATTTTTCTTGTATTGTTCATTACTGAGTTAGCTTTCGAATAAAATGTGTTTAGCTCCAGTGGGTGTCTTGAGTGTGTATTTATTCAACTAGATGAATTTATCTGCAAGGGAGATTCATCTTCATATACATGTACAGTTAGGCCCAGAAATATTTGGACAGTGACACAATCTTCATGATCTGGGCTCTGCATGCCACCACATTGGATTTGAAATGAAACAACTACAACGGAATTGAAGTGCAGACTTTAAGGTTTAATTCAAGGGGTTGAACAAAAATATATGATTAAACATGTAGGAATTGTAGCTATTTTTATACAAACGCTCCTCATTTCAGGGGCTCAAAAGTAATTGGACAAATAAGCATAACCCTAAGTAAAATGTTACTTTTCAATATTTTGTTGAGAATCCTTTGCAGGCAATGACTGCCTGAAGTCTGGAACCCATGGACATCACCACACGTTGGGTTTCCTCCTTTGTGATGCTTTGCCAGGCCTTTACTGCAGCTGTCTTCAGTTGTTGCTTGTTTGTGGGTCTTTCTGCCTTAAGTTTTGTCTTGAGCAAGTGAAATGCATGCTCGATTGGGTTGAGATCTGGTGATTGACTCGGCCATTGCAGAATATTCCACTTCGTTGCTTTAAAAAACTCCTGGGTTGCTTTTGCAGTATGTTTTGGATCATTGGTGAAGCGCTGTCCAATCAACTTTGCTGCATTTGGCTGAATCTGAGCAGAAAGTATATCCCTATACACTTCAGAATTCATCCGGCTGCTTCTGTCTTTTGTCACATCATCAATAAACACAAGTGACCCAGTGCCATTGGAAGCCATGTATGCCCATACCATCACATTGCCTCCACCATGTTTTACAGAAGATGTAGTGCTTTGGATCATGAGCTGTTCCAATTCTTCTCCAAACTTTCTTCTTCCCATCATTCTGGTACAGGTTGATCTTAGTCTCATCTGTCCAAAGAATGCTGTTCCAGAACTGGGCTGGCTTCTTCAGGTGTTTTTTGGCAAAGTCAATTCTGGCCTTTCTATTTTTGAAGCTGATTCATGGTTTGCACCTTGTGGTGAATCCTTTGTATTTACTCTCATGAAGTCTTCCCTTTATGGTAGACTTGGATACTGATACACCTACTTCCTGGAGAGTGTTCTTCACTTGAGTGGATGTTGTGAAGGGTTGTTCTTCACCATGGAAAGGATTCTGTGATCATCCACCAGTGTTGTCTTCCGTGGACGTCGAGGCCTTTTTGAGTTCCCAAGCTCACCAGTGCACTCTTTTTTTCTCAGAATGTACCAAACTGTTGATATGGCCACTCCTAACATTTCTGCTATCTCTCTGATGGATTTCTTCTTTTTTTTTCAGCCTCAGGATGGTCTGCTTCACCTCCATTGAGAGCTCCTTTGACCGCATGTTGTGTGTTCGCAGCAACAGCTTCCAAATGCAAACGCCACACCTGGAATCAACTCCAGACCTTTTAACTGCTTAATTGATGACAGGTTAACGAGGGAAGAGCCCATGCAGCCTTGTTATTTTTTTTTTGCAGCCTTCTGAGTCAATTGTCCAGTTACTTTTGGTCCCTTGAAAAAGAGGTGGCTACGTATTAAAGAGCTGTAATTCCTAAACCCTTGCTCCAATTTGGATGTGAATACTCTCAAATTACAGCTGAGAGTCTGCACTTTAAGCCCATATTGATTATATAATTGTATCCTGAATATGTTTTCGTAAACAGCTAAAATAACAAAACTTTTGTCACTGTCCAAATATTTTTGGGCCTAACTGTATGTATACTATATATACTGTATATACAGTATATATATATATATATATATATATATATATATATATATATATATATATATATATATATATATATATATATAAATCTCCAAAAAATGTGGCAGCCCTAAAGAAAAAAAAAATCTCCTCATTGACAAATTTACTGTTCTTAATATTCTGCTCCATGCATAATCATTCTCCAGGATTAATTGTTTCACTTCCATTGTAGGAATCAAACAGCACTGATGTGCTGTCAAAAAGTAAATGACATTTAATGGGATTTTATGTTATTTTAATGGAGAGAGGTGTAACAGTCAAAATATAATCACCCGTCATTTTATTTATATGATGATTCCTTAATAGTTTTTTTTTATTCCATCCACATTCACATTTTAATTGTGGACTTAGTGTTGGAGTCTATAGCATTATTTATTTTTTTAAGAGGAATGAATGAATGAACAGGGGAAAGAGTATGCAGAAGTAACTACATAGGAATATAAAATGAAAATAAATACTGAAACGTATTGCCAAGGGAGATGTGTTCACTCCAGAAGCAGGTCCAGAACAGCATCCCCACAGCATGATGCTGCCACCACCATTGGCATGGTTATGAGTGGTGTTTCTTCATGTTTAGAAGTTTCTTCTAAACATGACTCCTGGCATTCACGCCAAAGAGTTCAATCTTTTTCTCATCAGACCAGAGACTTTTGTTTCTCATGGTCTGAGAGTCCTTCAGGTGCCTTTTGACAAACTCCAGGCAGGCTATCATGTGTCTTTTACTAAGGAGTGGCTTCCATCTGGCCACTCTACCATACAGGCCTGATTGGTGGATTGCTGCAGAGATGGTTGTCCTTCTGGAAGGTTCTCCTCTCTCCACAGACGAACACTGGAGCTCTGACACAGTGACCATCGGATTCTTAGTCACCTCCCTGAATAAGGCCCTTCTCCCCCGATCACTCAGTTTAGACAGCCAGCCAGCTCTAAAAAGAGCCATGGTGGTTCAGAACTTCTTCCATTTACAGATGATGGAGGCCACTGTGCTCATTGGGACCTTCAAAGCAGCAGAAATTTTTCTGTACCCTTCCCCAGATTTGTGCCTCGAGGCAATCCTGTCTCGGAGGTCTACAGACAATTCCTTTGACTTCATGCTTGGTTTGTGCTCTGATATGCACTGTCAACTGTGGGACCTTATAGAGAAAGGTGTGTGCCTTTCCAAATCATGTTCAATCAACTAAATTTACCACAGGTGGACTCCAGTTAAGCTGTAGAAACATCTCAAGGATGATCAGTGGAAATAGGATGCACCTGAGCTCAATTCTGAGCTTCATGGCAAAGGCTGTGAATGCTTATGTACATGTGATTTCTTAGTTTTTTATTTTTTAATAAAGTTGCAAAAGTCTCAAAATTTTTTAATAAATTTGCAAAATTTAAAAAAAAAAACTTTTTTCACATTGTCATTATGGGGTATTGTGTGTAGAATTTTTAGGAAAAAAATGAATTTAATCCCTCTTAGAATAAGGCTGTAACAACAAAATATGGAAAAACTGAAGCACTGTGAATCATTTCCGGATGCACTGTATATATAGGTTTGGTTTAAGGATGTTGTGGGCCCCTGTGCTAGAGCATTTTGTGGGGCCCTTCCACATATTATTCATGGGAGTATGATATGCAAAATGGCTATGGTTATATGCACAGTAATAAACCGTTTATAATCGGGTTTCTGGAGTTATTGGATTATTAAAACCTTCTTTTTCCTCCTCTTTTGGCTGCTCCCTTTAGAGGTCACCACAGCGGATCATCTGTCTCCATCTCACCCTATCCCTTGCATCTTTCTCTGTAACACCAACCCTCTCCATGTCCTCCTTCACTACATCCATGAATCTTCTCTGTGGTCTTCCTCTTTTCCTCCTACCTGGCAGCTCCGTCTTCAACTTGGATCCATCTGATGGATCCAAGATGGCGACCGGGATGGTCACACTTTTTCAGTGCTGAGACAAAGTCACTGATTTTGCCATCAAAAATAACCATCAAAAATAACCATCAAAAATAACTAACCTACAGCGATCGGCGCTCGTGACGGACACGCACGGGCTGAATTACCATCTCCGCTGGATTGCCCCTTTAATCGCCTTTCTCCGGCGACCAGCGTTTCTTTGTGGTTCACTGATGCGCCTTACCTGAAGCGATTGCTAAGCTAACGCTAGTTAGCTTAATGCTACCTGAAGCGATTGCTAAGCTAACGCTAGTTAGCTTAATGCTGGCGCCAGTCTCTAAATAACTAACCTACAGCGATCGGCGCTCGTGACGGACGCGCACGGGCTGAATTTCTACCTCCGTTGGATTACCCCTTTGATCGCCTTCCTCCGGCCACTATGAGTAAAACTGACCAGCGCTTCCAGCGTTTTCTTTGTGATTCACTGATGCGCCCTACCTGAAGTGATTGCTAAGCTAACGCTAGTTAGCTTAATGCTGGCGCCAGTCATTCTACCTAACACCAGCCTGAATCGGAGCCCAGTTGCGAGGCCCAGCAGAGATACTACCAGGCAGGCGGCTATTTGCTGACGGGGCTCAGCAGAGATCTCACCCAGGCAGACGGCGGTAGGCGGCGGTGCCCAGCAGAGGACTTACCGTGACCCCAGCGGAGCTCGGTGGCAGTGGCGGTGTGCGACGAGACTCGGTTGGAGGAGCGGGACAGGAGCTCGGTTTCAGCGGCCATGAGCAACGGGACCAGCGGCAGAAGGGGCTAGTTGGCTAGCTGAGGCCCAGCTGGATTCGAGAACGATCGAATCGGATACTGGCGACATAAGCAGAATTTATTTTACTATCCACAGATTTTTTCTTTTTCCTTTTCTTTCCAAGAAAGACTGAAGATGGCTGCCACCGGATTAAAAAGTGGGCTGATGGGCATCACTCCTAAGCCTTCTCTGCTTATCTACTTCCTCTTCGTTTTGTCTTTGTGTGTCTGGACCTGCAACAAGAAGGATTTTCCGGCAAACTCAACTAAAGGTGAAGTTAAAAAGTTTTATTTATATGGATTTGGACATGGACATCTCACCCTGTACTCTATGTGGTCTTTAAAAGCCCTGAGAAAAAGCTTTCAAAATAAGGCAAACATGGCTGTTAAGCAAAAATCACAATATGGCAGAGGGTATGCAGTTAAAGTACTGTTATTTCTGCTACTTCTGGCAGGAGATATTCACCTTAACCCTGGACCTGCCACTATTAAACAGCAGACCACTGGGTTAGCACAAAACCGAGCTGTACAAAAGCAAAAACAACATTTATTTTTCCAAACTGTTAATCATGCACGAGTTCTTTGGGACACCAAGGCTAAACCAAAGGGGATCCTCGGCGGACATTTAAACATACAGAGCATAATCCCCAAAAGAGATGAGATTTCGGTGTTGCTGTTGGACTCAAATCTGGACTACCTTTGTCTCTCAGAAAGCTGGCTACACAGGAACATAGACACTAATACGATCGATATTGTGGGCTATCAGTGTTTTAGAAAAGACAGGCAGGTAGGGAGGGGAGGAGGTGTTTTAATTTACATCAAAGAGAAATATAAATGTCAACTGGTTGATTTGAATACTTCACTCGAATGTTTAGCTGTTAATGTATGTCTCTCTCCGGTAATGAATTTCAACATTGCAGTAGTGTACAACCCACCATCACACAATTCTTCCTTTTATAATGAATTAAGTGATCTGGTTAAACAACTTGAGAAGAACAGAGAAACAATAATTCATGGTGACTTTAATATTAACTGGTCTGATAAAAAGGACAAACAGAAACTGAAAAGCCTCATGACTAAATTTAACTATCAACAAATGACCAAAGGACCCACCAGGATAACCAAACAATCCAGAACACTTATTGACATGGTATTTACTAATAAACCAGAACGAATAACCAGAACCTATAATCTTGTAACTGGTCTCTCAGATCATAACATGGTTCTTGCTGTCAGAAAACTTACTGAAAAGCGACTACAGTATTTTGGGGGAGTCGATATTGAAAAATCAAATTTTATTATTCCCAAATCAAAAAATGAGGAGTTTGAAGATTACTTAGAGAATCAAAATTGGGAGCAGCTCATGTCAATATATGAAGTAGATGATTGTTGTAATTTTATAACTGCAACAATCACAAAGTCTATAGAAAAATTTACAAAGCAAATTAAAAGTAGACAACAGAAGATTAGCCTACCATGGTTAAATAATGAAATAAGAAAACTTATGAAGAGGCGAGACTATGCATTGAAAACATCATTAACCTCTAAACTACAAAATGATCACCTTATGTACAAAAGTTTAAGAAATAAAGTGGTACATGAGCTGCGAAAATCAAAAGTATCTTATTACAATAAACTGATAGATCATGCAAAGGGTAACAACAGTTCCCTATGGAGGCATTTAAATAACTTAACTAATAAAAAAAACGATCAGAAGGGGGTAAAAGAACTTAGAATCAATGGCAAGACCGTCAGTGACAAGGCTACTGTGGCAAATGAATTTAATTCATACTTTGTGGGCTCTGTGGAAGACTTAACAAAAATTTTTGTGCTGCCAAATGTGCTCAACAACACAAATTCCATACTTCCAACAGATTCTTTTCACATCGATGAGGTAAATGAGGAGTTAATTGCTGGTATTGTTAAAACACTGTCAAACTCAAAAACTAATGATATCTACAATATGAGCACCTCCTTTCTCAAAATGCACAGCAAAATATTAATCAAACCACTGACTCATCTCATTAATCTCTCCATTAGGTCTAGTACATTTCCATCTGGCTGGACAAAAGCTGTCGTCATACCAGTTCATAAATCAGGCAGTAAAGACGATATATGCAATTACCGCCCAATCTCTATTTTACCAGTCCTGTCTAAGGTTCTTGAAAAAGTTGTAGCTACACAGCTGATAGACTACTTACAAGACAGTCAACTTCTTCATCCACATCAATTTGGTTTTAGACCAGGATACTCAACAGAAACAGCAAATTGTTGCCTTATTGAAAACGTCAAACAGTCCTTGGACAGGGGTAATGTGGTAGGAGCTGTTTTTCTAGATCTCAAAAAGGCTTTCGATACTGTAAACCACAGTTTGCTTTTATCCAAAATGGTATCTTTTAACTTCTCCCCAGATACATTAGAATGGTTTGCATCTTATCTCCAGAATAGAGAACAGTGTGTAAAAGTTCACCAGGATAAATCCTCATTTTTAAACAACCGCATGGGTATCCCACAAGGTTCCATTCTTGGTCCTTTACTTTTCAGCATTTTTATTAATGACTTGCCGTTACACTGCTCAGCTGCAACATGCCAACTTTATGCAGATGATGCAGTTATTTACACAGCTGCCAAGACTCCAGCACAGGCTGCAGATGTACTGTCTACAAGTATGGTTGATGTCCAAGAGTGGCTCCTCCAGAACCATCTATTGCTGAACCTTCAGAAAACTGTCTCAATGTGCTTTTCAATCAAAAAATGTAACCTGCAACGTTTTAAAGTTAATATACATGATCATGACATCAGTTTAGCTACAGAATTCAAATACCTTGGCATTGTACTAGATCCTCAACTCAAATTTAATCTTCATATAAAGAAAATTTCAAAAACAGTAAAAAAAAATCTGAACTGCTTTAAATTAATTAGAAATTACATACCTTACGAAGCAGCTGTACTGTATATGCATTCTATGGTTTTTTCTCATATATCATACTGTTTGACAGTCTGGGCTCAAGCAGCCCCTTCCACAATAAGACATATAGGTTCATTATATAATCAAACTCTAAAAATCTTGGACCAAAAGCCCATTAGGTGGCATCACTGTAATGTTTTAAAAAAATACAACCTATTGAGTTTTGAGAGTTTCATTGACCTCTGTTTTCTGAAATTAACGTTCAAATGTTTCCATAAATCAGCACCCGAGCCACTTGCTGGTTTCGTCCAAAGACAGGATGGCAGCAGAGCCACCAGGAGTTCTGTTAACAATAACTGTAAAATATTCCACCGCAGAACCACATTTGGACAAACAGCTTTCTCTATAAAGGGCAGTCACATCTGGAACACAATGCCAAATGTAATTAAAATAATAACGGACTTTAAAACATTCACTAAAAAGGTTAAAAACTGGCTGAAAAATAAACAAGAATGTACTCATGTATGAATTGATTGTCTGCAAAGTGAGAGTGAATGAAGGGAAGGAATGAATGTGTTTGTTTATAATGAGTGACGAAGGGAGGGAGGCCTGAAATAGGCAAATGTGAGTCAGGTTGTTATATTTGTGTATTTATAATATTTATAATATTTATAATTGTGTATTTATAATCTTTTTGCATTGATGTATGTTGTTATTGTGTATTTTCTTTTTCTTTTTTTACTTGATTCTCTTTTCTAAAGCCCATCCAGGGACAAGAGTTGCAAATTAGCTAATAGCTATACACTCTATGTGCAACACATCAGATTGATTTTCATTGATTAATTGTCTATGTTTATTGCACTGTCCCTGTCAAATAAACTAACCTATCTATCTAACATTCTTTGTCCAGTATATCCACTATCCCTCCTCTACACATGTCCAAACCATCTCAGTCTTGCCTCTCTTACTTTGTCTCCAAACCGCTCAACATGAGCTGTCCCTCTGATATACTCATATCAAATCTTGTCCCTCCTAGTCACTCCCAATGAAAATTTTAGCATCTTCAATTCTGCCACCTCTAGCTCCACCTCCTGTCTTTTTGTCAGCACCCGTCGTCAAACCATACATCAAAGCAAGTCTCACTACCATCTTGTATATCTTCCCTTTCACTCTTGCTGCTACCTTTCTTCCACAAATCACCTCTGACACTCGTCTCCACCCACTCCACCCTGTCTACACTCTCTTCTTCACCTCTCTTGTGTATTTTCCATTGCTTTGGATGGTTGACCCCAGGTATTTAGCCTGTTGAACTCTGTTCAACTTCCCTAAAAACACCTAAAAATAACATGCCCAAAGTAAATCAAAAGCTGTTCTTCAACCCTTTGCAGCATCTTCATGGGGTTAGTCTCATTTAAAAGAAAACACTCTGAATTTTTTGGCAAAACAGTCATAATCTCTCTAAGTGCTTCTGCCACTGAGTAACAAGAAAGTTCGCCTGGGTGTTTTTTTTAGATATAAATGCTTGCAAATAACATACAGCTGTCAGATACTGGCTGGAAAACACAACAGAAATGTAGAACCAAGTGTTTTCAAGCTCAGGTCAAAATTTTGTAAAAATACCACAAAAAAGGAATATATTACACAGCTTTTTTCTCAGGTTGTAACAAGGCTGTGTCTGTACTAGAAGACCGGAAATACAGCTTTTTTTTTTTTTCAATGCGCACTGAGACACACTAAGATGCAGAGACATGACCGCCCGCAGAATTCACAGAATTCAAGGGGTTAAACTCATCTACTTTCACTACTGCTACTCCTTCCATCTTCACCGTTGCACTTGCCTCCCTCTCATTCACACTCATATGTTGTCTTTCTTCTACTGACTTTCATTTGTCTTCTTTCCCGAGCATACGCCACCTCTCCAGGTTCTCTTCCACCTGCTCCCTACTCTGACTACAGATCACAGTGTAGTCTGCAAACATCACAGTCAGCCTGTCCATCACCATGGCAAACAAGAAGGGGCTCAGAGCCGATCCCTGATGTAATCCCACTCCCACCTTGAATCAATCCATCACTCCTACAGTGCACTTTACCACCATTTTGCTGTAATCATACATGTCCTGCACCACCCTCATTTACTTTTCTTGCACTCCTGACTTTCTCATACAGTACCACACTTCCTCTCTTGGCACCCTATCATATGCTTTCTCTAGATCCACAAAGACAGTGCAACTCCATCTGACCTTCTCTATACTTTTCCATCAGCACTCTTAGAGCAAACATTGCATCTGTAGTACTCTTTCTTGGCATGAAACTATACTGCTGCTCACTGATTGTCACCTCTCCTTTTAACTTGACTTCAACAACTCTTTCCCATATCTTCATAGCGTGGCTGATCAACTTTATGCCTCTGTAGTTGCTGCAGCTCTGAGCATCGCCTTTGTTCTTGAAAATTGGTACCAGAACATTTCTCCTTCCTCAGGCATCCTCTCATTCTCTAAGATTGTGTTAAAAAATCTTCTTAAAAGTCCACTGCCATCTCTCCTAAACATCTCCATACCTCAACAAGTATGTCATCGGGACCAACTGCCTTTCCATTCTTCATCCTCTTCAAAGCTGTCCTCACTTCTGCCTTGTTAATCCTCGGGACTTCCTGATTTACCATCTTTCTTTCATCCATCCTCCTCTCTCTCTCTCATTTTCTTTATTCATCAGGTCTTCAAAGCATTCCTTCTGCCTTCTCAACACACTCTCTTCATTTGTTAGTACATTACCATTTCAGTCCTTAATCAGCCTAACCTGCTGTACATCCTTTCCAGCTCGATCTCTCTGTCTAGCCAGTCGATACAAATCCTTTTCTCTTTCCTTTGTGTCCAGCCTCTCATACAACTCACTATATGTCTTTTCTTTTTCCTTTGCCGCCTCTCTCTTTGCCATGCGCCTAGATTCCAAATACTCCTGTCTACTTTCTTCATATCCTTGACTATCCCACTTTTTCTTTGTCAACCTCTTCCTTTGAATACTTTCCTGTACCTCCTCATTCCACCACCAAGTCTTCTTGTCTTCCTTCCTCTGTCCACTGGATACACCACATACCTTTCTACCTGTTTCCCTCAATACTTTTGCTGAACTTTCCCAGTCATCTAGCAATTCTTTCCTACCACCCAGAACCTGTATCAACTCCTTCCTGAATTCTGTGCAACCTTCTTCCTTCTGTAACTTCCCCCACTTAATCTTTGGCTCTGCCTCCACTGTTTTCCTCTTCTTGCTTTGCAAAGTCATCCTACAGACTACCATCCAATGCTGTTCAGTTACATTCTCCCCTGCCACCACCTTGCAGTGTCCTATCTCTTTCAGATTTCTCCTTCTGCATAAGATGTAGTCCACACGTGTGCACGTTCCTCCACTCTAGTAAGTCACCCTATGTTCCTCTCTCTTCCTGAAGTATGCTATCTAATTATTAAAGTAGTCATGTAAAAACAATAATCAGATAATAGGCAATTATTGTGTTATGTGAAATTACATTAACACACATAGTTTCACATAATCCATTTATTCAGTGCATGTAAACATGCCAAATCTTATTATTATCATTATAGCAGCAGGCTACAGGTATGGAAATCTGAGGCATTTATTTATTTCAGTATTTTAATAAATATCTATTTACTACCTTTTAACCGTACCTACTCCCAAATCCTCAGGCTAACCTCTTAATTTTAAATCTAAATTTCATCTCATATCAAATAAAATGGTTTGAACAAGGTGCTATAGCAGAACGCAAACCACCAACCTTCTGATCACAGGCCCAACATACTACCTACCTAAGCCGCAGCAGCAGCTGGTTTGGAGTTGATCTGAAAAAGTTTAGTGAGATTGTCACCTCTTCCGTACCAATAGATATTTTGTATCGGGATACAGCTTCGATATCCATAGCTACTGCCAATTACAAAGTAAAGTGAATGACCACAAAGTTCTAGGTTTAGCTTGAATAGCAGAAAAATATAATGCCATCAGGACTAACTTCTGACAGATACAGTATCTTGCATCAACCCACAACTTTAATTAGGTGCTGCTGCACTGACCACAAGCACAAATGAACCATGAAACCATTACAAAAAGAGAACAGTCAGTCTGCACTGTACTGCAACAGTGAGTGTCGTCTAATTTCCTCAGTCAATTAGACAAATGTGAAAAAAGACAACACTAGCATCAATGAAACAACATGACATCACAAAGCAGAATCAATTACTCAAGATATTACACTGTAAAATTCATTACAACTGTGTTGTCTAAGTTTTATAAAAGCAAAATGTCATGTTTGGGGTTGTCACCCCATCCATGACTTGTGGCTGTAGGGTTTAATTATTGCTTATTAATTTCAGCTGGCGGATTGAGCTTCACTCTCCACCAGTCCTACAGCCACGCCTCCTCCTCACCAGGCATCCACCAGCTGTTTGGTTCACCACATACACACTCACACACTCATGCACGCATGCACACATACACAAACACACACACTCACATTGACACTCACGCACACACACATATTCCTATCAGTCACGCACCTGTTTCCACACGGCTGGTCTACTTGCTGTCATTAGGGCTTTGTACAAATAGCAGGGCAGTACGACCAGCCGGCGTAGCAGCTTAGCAATGTCAACCTTGGACATCCAGACTCGCTTCTGTTGGTTTACACCTGGACTGAATTGTGTTGTTCCCTCAGAGCCTTTCTGCTCCGACACTTTTGTAAGTCTTTCCTTGTGCCTTTTTCTCCGCTCCTGCCTAATTGGAGTGCATTAGGCATTCCCATTCAACCAACTAAGTTTGTAGCCGGGTGTCTTCCTTTTTTCCATTGTGACTGTATTTGGACATTCTGTACATTCACCCATTGTAAATAAACACATTACTTACTCTGCGTTTTGGGCTTACTGCTATTTCATATGTTCACTGCAGTTTACGCAGTGAACATGACACAAAAAGGAACATACATAACGGAAAGACTGAAAATTGTGACCAAACATTTGTTTGTTTGATTTTTTGGTTTTTTTGTGTTTTTTTTTTCACTAAGGGCCCCCTTAGTGGAAAAAAAATAAAATTAAAAAAAAATTTAAAAACAATTGCTGTATATGCAGCAGGCCTTATATGCCCTAATTATGTAGTACCACGCTATGGACAAGCCTACCGCGGAGGATGACGAGCAACCGCAACAACTGCGGTGTATAACAACCTGAAAGGTTTATTATTTTAGGTTAATTACCTGATGAATCATTCTGAAATATGTTTTTGATCATTACATAAATGTTTTCCTATTAGTAGTTAATTTTACAAAGTACAGAAGCCTTATGCCATCCTATGCACTGACGTAAAAAAGCAGGCTTTTATTTTGATAATGATGGTTTTGTTTTCGCTTTCTGTACCTGCCTGTAGAATTGTTATTAAGGCTACAGCGCTTAGCAGAGACAGCCGAGCTTCAAATGGTAACCTTAATCGGTTTATGGACCCATAATGAGGCACAAGCTCTTACGGTGGTCGTAGTTTATGTGTTTTACTTAATGTATACTTTGCTAAATGTCAGGTCAGGCATTGGTTTGCTTGCTTCCGGATAACCATGAAAACCGGTACTACCTGTCTCATGGATCGGGCCATCGGCAACTCAACCGGCAACCCCGCCCTTCCAAGGGTGTGGAGGGTGAAACTGGGCATCCTGGCAGAACTAAAAACAATATCTGTCACAGGTCTGTGGTGGACCACTCCCAGTTACACGGGGTGAGACTGGACATCCTGGCCGATAAGCACATCTGTCGCAAGGTCTGTGGTGAACTTTTTCCAGTCGGTGCATCGTGACATGCACTACACAAAGAGCAGAGACAAACAAACCTATCATCTGGTCAGTCACTGCAACACATACTGGAGTCAGTTTGTCTTTGCCTGTCCTTGCCACTGATAATACCTCTATCTGCCAAGAATGTGCCGCTAGTCCAGCTAAAGCTAGCGGTACTCAAATACTTTGCAAGCAGTTTCATGAAATGGTCAGTCAGAAAGCAACTCATACCGACTCAGACGTCACCCAGGTTAACAAGGCCAGGAGTTCCTGGCAGCGCAGGGCGAAGGACAGAGTTGCGTGGAGGAATCTGATCAGACCTAAATGAATCAGTCATTGTCACCCCCAACAGACTGCTATGATGATGATGATGATGATGATGATGATACTGTGCTAAAATAAGAAAATAAAACTGTAAACTTCAACAGCACTCGTGACCATCACATATTACAGGGATCCATACATGCAATGTTCACTTTTTTTGTGTGTGTGGCTAAATCTCGTTGTTCACTTATGAGTTGGTGTTGAAAGTGATTTTTTGGACAGCAGCAAAAGTCCAAAAATCACAGACACAAAAGCCACGCAGGGTCCTGTATGGAGGCTGTCCTGTTCAAATAAGCCAAATGTTGCTGCAGTCTCCAACCAGTCCACACACCCTGTAATTGAAATACTGGAGTTACCGCCACTGCTTTATGAAAATGATTGAGGGTTTTTTTTTGTTTTTTGTTTTTTTTTAAAACAGAATCAGCAGTTCAAGCCTGTAGGAAGACCGGAACTCTGCACAACTGTCCCACACACACAAGTTGAGTGCGGAGCTGCAGCGAGTTTCTCACAGCTTCCATCATTTGCCACATAAGTTATGAACCCTGTTTAAATTAAAAGACCACAAGGTCCTAAAAACATTTGCAATAATACTGCATATCGCGGTGCTGAACTATTCACCGTCACCGCAGGGGAAATTCCTTCACCATGACAGCCCTATTGAGAAACATAATAAAGCATAATTATTTTTTTGATGTTAAGGGAGATTTGCAAAAGATAAAACAGCAAGAAGGTTCCCAGTCCAAGTCCCCAAGTCCAGGCCTTCATACGAGAAGTATAAGCTGTCACAGTGTACTTTTTTTTTTTCTCAAAAAAAAAAAAAAAAAAATCTGTCTTGTGTCCTTTTTGGAAGCTTTGTACACTTTGTTTTCACTTACACTCTATATGGTTTAGGTAATATTTCAGCCAAAAATTGTTTTTACTTTACAGTTTTAAAAAAGTATCTAAAATGTGAACATGTGGCAATTTTTTTTTTTTTTGTTACTTATTTGTACCCGTAGGTAGATTTGGTTTGCAGTCTGGTGACAAGCCACCGGCTGCCGGTCGCTGCGTGCGCAAGTGCCCTAAACCTACATGTTTTTGGTATGCGGGAGGAAACCGGAGAAATCCCAGAGTAAACCCACGCAACACGGGGAGAACATGCAAACTCCACACAGCTCACTGTTGGTCGGGGGCTGGGATCAAGCCCACGGTCTCATGATCCCCGCGATCCCCCGGCCGAGGGTAAACTGTGCTGCCACAGTGCTAAACCACTGCGCCACCGTGCAGCCCAAATTTATTGTAACATATTCTCATAAATATATATACTACTTACAATGTCCAAAATTACTATAAGCTGCGAATCTGCAGTTTTTCACCATGGTTTCAACTGCACTATTAAAGTGACACTCGAAATCAAGTTTTTTTTTTCTTGTCAACATGGCTGTAAAATGTTTTTTATGACTTAGAATGCATATCAATAGTGAAATCACTCAAATGTCTCATGCCTCTGTCTTATTGCTGTGAAATTTCAGTTAAGCCCAGCCCCTTGAAAAAAGGCAAACTTAAAAGGAGCATTTTTGGTGACTCTGGCCAAACTGAAGTTAGCCTCCAGGCCAGTTACCATTTATGACAGCTGCTTTGAAAACTTGACCGAAATTAAGATAAGTTTTACCATTAAACTGCTTTTAAGGACCGATGCAGTTTCAGTCATTATCCTGGGCCACCGTGCATACAACTGGGCATGTCCTTCAACCAGTAAGTCTTTTTATCACTCAGAAGGAAAAGTGAAAGGATTTTGACATGAAACTGTAAGACAAAGTTTTTTTGTAGACAATATGGATTTGTTTTTTATTGGGGATTTAAAATAAAATTACACCAACTACTTCCTATTCATCTGTGTCTATAAAGACATCATCTTTTCTATAAATCTGTCTGGCTTTTGAATGCTCATAGAGATGCTTTTGTTTTAATTGTGAATCAGATTTCAGTCAGAATCTTCTCATGTTACTACAGTTGGTAAAAGCATTTGAAGCTTCTGACTGTCTGGACTGTCAGATCACAGGTTCTTTTACTGTGACACAATGGCTACAGTGCTCCTGAGTTCATGGATAACTCATCAGAGGATTGGATGACTCAGATTTGACCTTGATAGTGTGTGTGTGTGTGTGTGTGTGTGTGTGTGTGTGTGTGTGTGTGTGTGTGTGTGTGTGTGTGTGTGTGTGTGTGTGTGTGTGTGTGTGTTTATGTGTGTGAGATCTCCCAGATGACTTCCTTTCACCAGCTCAACACAGCTCCAGTGTCGCATCTTCGTCCATTGACCACCTGCCAACAGATGCAATCTGCTCTATCTTTTATTTCCAAACAGAAACCTTGAAGGCTGATGTGGAGGACAAAAAACCACCTTTATTTCTTTGCTTCTAACGCTTCCTTTTCATCATTTTTCTGAGGTTCTTTCATCCTCTCATGCTGTAATAGATTACAGGATAGTTGGCTGAATATTGCTTCCCTTAGTGTGTGTATCTCCTTCTCTTATTACCACAAATCAGCCCTTTATCCCCTTTTCTTTCTCTCATCCCCTCTTGCTGTAGATTCATTATTGTACCAGACAGCATTTTAAAAGAATTGAAAGTGGACTGAGGTTGTAATATACAGAGAGATATTTTAACTTTTAAGATTCACATGTTCAGATGCAGTTAGACACAAGAAATATCTGAATCAGTACAGTAATAGCACAAGAGCCTCTCTCTTTCTTTCTGTCTGGAGCATCAGTTGAAGGCTATTTAATGGATGAAGATGTGGTTTTACATGGCTATAAGATTTCAAATATGCCATAGCAAAACCTCAAGTGCATCTGTCTTTTAATGTTCCAGTGTTCATGCTGGATGATAGAGCTTAAAGGATAGCAGGTCTTTATTTTGATGAAAACAACAAATTTAAAAAAAATGCATCAAGTGAGGTGCAGAATTAAAGTCTTTATTCTTCAAAAAATAATATACTGTATGTCACGGTTTGTGTTGGAAGCTGGACCCAAATGCGAGACTTAAAGTTCCAGATGATTTATTAAAGAGCTGACCAAACCCTGGCCAGCTCGACAGTCTAAGTTATAATTCCAAAAAACCATGCAGACAAGTCAAACAGGACGAAAAATAAACATAAACTGGCAGGACAAGACAGGCAGGCAGAAGCTCAAGGAGACCAGACAGGATGCAGACTGAGATGCACATATATAGACAGGGGGGTAATCAAGACAACACAGGACAGGTGGGAACAATCAAGGGCAATGGAGATGGTACAGGAAGGGCGGAGCTAAACAAAAAAGTCACAGAGGGAACACACACAAAACATGACAATGAATATACAGGACCCAGTGAAGCACAAAAGGCAAATAATACAGGCAACTAATCTTACGTAATCACAGAAAAAACAATAAATAAACATAAAGGCCATGACAGAGCCCCCCCCCCCCCGCCATCTCCTCTCAAGGGTGGATTCTAGACACTCTCCAAACAAAACAAGGAACACCCCAATTTGGTGGGGGGAGGGAGACATAGGTACAGCGGGGCAAAACAAGAACATTACCAAGGACAAAATGTTCATCAGGCGATTGGCCAAAGTCCCAAGACCACCAACAGGAGAAACATGGCATATCTGGTGGCCTACCAAAATCCATGGCCCACCAGACGGATGAACATGGTGCGTTGAGTGGCCTACCAAAGTCCAAGGGCCACCAGACAGATGAACATGGTGCATGGGAGTGTTGAGCTCAGGAACTTTTAACTCTTTTACGTAAGACATCAGCATCACCTGCTGTCCCTGGCGCAGTTCTGTGCATGTCACATGATGTGTCCCAAAAGCACAGAAAACCCAGTTGTAACAAGCATTTCACGTCACAAGGTGTCAGACACGTATAGCTTACTACTTCACTGGAAGACTGGAGGAAATCAATCGTGGATCGTCACTTCCTTGTGGTAACGTATCGTCACTTCCTGTTTTGCTGTCTCCCTGTGTGGTTTGCCTGTGTGGTTGCTCTCCAGACACTAGCTATGGCTACTAGCTCTCTTTCCTCTCCTCCTCTGGTGTGCTCTCTCTGTCAGATGTTTAGCTACACCTCTGCCTCTTTTAGCGATAACGGTAAATGTAATAAATGTTGTCTTTTTGAGGCGCTCGAGGCGAGGTTGTCTGATTTGGAATCCCGGCTCCGCTGCATTGAAACACCGTCTGCGCCAGTTAATCTTGACGGACGCCCCTTAGCTGCAGCGGAGCTAGCTAGCTTAGGCCCCCCTGTCAGCGGTCCCTCGGCTCTCCTCAGCAGCGAGGAGACTGGGTGGGTGACGGTGAGAAGGAAGCCTAGTCGCAAAGCCCCGGTTCACCACCAACCTGTTCACATTTCTAATCGTTTTTCCCCGCTCAGCGACACACCCGCTGAGGAAAAAACTCTGATCATTGGCAACTCTGTAGTCAGAAAAGTGAACCTAGAGACTCCAGCGGCCATAGTCAAATGCATCCCTGGGGCCAGAGCAGGTGACATCGAGTCAAATTTGAAAATGCTGGCTAAAAGTAACTGTAAATATTCCACAATTGTTATTCACGCCGGCATTAATGACATCCGTCTCCGGCAGTCGGAAGTCACGAAACTTGATGTAGAATCGGTGTGTGACTTTGCAAAAACGATGTCTGCCACTGTAGTATTCTCTGGGCCCCTCCCCAATCTGACCAGTGATGACATGTTTAGCCGCTTGTCATCCTTGAACCGCTGGCTGTCTGTGTGGTGTCCTAAAAATGACGTGGGTGTAGTGGAGCTGAAATAACGAGGCGGCTTTGAATTAAAAACAGAGTTTTTAATGAATAGCTCCTCTATCAAATCTCATCAGGTGCAGAGCTTGGCAGAAGGCAAGAGAGAGATCTCTGCTTCGCTCGCTGGTTAAATACAGTACACATAGCACCACTCATTGAAACAGCTGACGTCAGAGTCCACTCATTGAAAAAGGTAACATCTCCCCGTTATCTAAACCCCCTATTAGTCCTGTTAACTCCTCCCTTCGCCTTGGGAGGTGATGGGAAAACCTTCTCCTCCCTCAGGGGTGAAGGTGTCGAGTCTGTTGCCATGGCGTCCTGTGACGTCATGGGTCTTCACACGGCGGTGAGATTCCTTTGTTCTTTCAGAGGTGTGAAGTTCCTTTGTATATGTTGTCCCAAACATTTCCACATGCTCTAACCAATGTAGGTATGGAATATCTGAGTGATATATATACCACAGTGGGCTACATTGACAATTGGAGCTCTTTTTGGGGAAAACCTGGTCTTATGAGACGAGACAGCATTCATCCCACTTTGGATGGTGCTTCTCATTTATCTAACAATCTGGCATCTTTTTTATCCAAATTTCCAAAACCCTGACTACTCAGAGTTGGGACCAGGAAGCAGAGTCGCAGTCTTACACGCCTCTCTGCAGCTCCTCTTCATCCGCCACCCCTCAACTTAGCCCCTGACTTCCCCATCAGAGAATCGTTGTCTGCTCCCTCCAAAGTGAATAAAAATATAATGTATAAGCATCCCAAAGTGATAAAGCAAAATATTGGTAAAACTCAAATTAAACAAAGCCTCTAAATTGAATGATTTGGCCTCTGTTCCTCCTCATAATTTAAAAATTAAATGTGGTTTATTAAATATTAGGTCTCTAACTCCCAAGTCTCTGTTAGTCCATGATCTGTTAATTGATCATCAGATTGATTTAATTTCCCTTACAGAGACTTGGTTAGGGCAAGAGGATAATGTTGGTTTAAATGAATCAACTCCCTCTGGTTATTTAAATTGTCAAAATCCCAGAAGTTCTGGTCGTGGAGGAGGAGTAGCAACAATTTACCATTCCAAATTACTAGTTAATGTAAAGCAAAAAACATGTTATAATTCCTTTGAGGGCCTGGTCCTCAGTATTGGGCACTTTAGCAATTTTAGGTTAAACCCAATTTTATTTGCCATAGTTTATCGTCCCCCATCAACCTACTCAGAATTTTTATCCGAATTTGCTGATTTCTTAGCTGATTTAGTGCTGAAATCTGATAGAATAATTATAGTAGGGGACTTTAATATACATGTGGATGTAGATAGTGACTGCCTTAATGTGGCATTTAATTCAATATTAGACTCGATTGGGTTTTCTCAGAAAGGAGGAAATTCTACTCATTACCTCCACCATACATTGGACCTTGTTCTGACATATGGCATAGAAATAGAAAATCTTGTAGTGTCTCCTCATAACCCTGTACTGTCAGACCATTGTCTGTTAACCTTTGATTTTACTATTTCTGACTATTTGGCTCCTAAAGAAAAATATTATTACAGTAGATGCCTCTCAGATGATGCTGTTTCCAAATTTATGCAGATTGTTTCTTCTATGCCATGTGTCAACACAACGGAAATAAGCTATAGACAGCTTGCTCCTTCTGTAATTGATAACATGGTGGATAGTGTTTCAGCTTCTCTGCATCAGACTCTAGACTTGGTGGCCCCCTTAAAAAAGAAAAAGTCTAATCAGAGATTTCTAACTCCTTGGTTCAACACAGAAACTCGTAGCTTAAAACAGAAGACTCGTCAATTAGAAAGAAAATTGCGCTCTACTAATTTAGATGAAATCTATTTAGCTTGGAGAAATCATCTTTTAATTGATAAAAAATCTCTTAGAAAAGCTAGAACAAGTTATTACTCTGCATTAATAGAAGAGAACAAGAATAATCCCAGGTTTCTTTTCAGTACTGTAGCCAGGTTGACAAAGAGTCAGGACTCTGTCAATCCTAGCATTCCCTTAGAGCTTACTAGTCAGGACTTTATGAACTTTTTCAATAATAAAATTTCATCCATCAGAGATAAAATCAATCAGATTCTTCCCACAGTTAACTTAAATACTGTAACTACTACAACTCCTTCTTTTGATGTCTGTCTTGATGAGTTTACTCCAATCGACCTTTGTGAGTTAGACAAAATAGTTTCCTCATCCAAACCTTCAACTTGTCTTTTAGACCCTATTCCTACCAGGTTATTTAAAGAAGTCTTCCCACTTATTGGTAGCTTTATTCTTCATATAACCAATTCTTCATTAACTTTAGGCCATGTACCGCAGGCTTTTAAAACGGCTGTAATTAAACCCTTACTCAAAAAGCCAACGATAGATCCAGGAGCTTTAGCTAACTATAGACCAATCTCTAATCTCCCTTTCATTTCAAAAATCTTAGAAAGAGTTGTTGCTACGCAATTATTTGACCACCTGCAGGGAAATGGTTTACTTGAAGAGTTTCAATCCGGGTTTAGAATCCATCATAGTACTGAAACAGCCTTAGTGAAGGTCACTAACGACCTCCTCATTGCATCTGATAATGGACTAGTTTCTGTACTTGTCCTTTTAGACCTTAGTGCAGCTTTTGATACTATCAATCATAATATTCTACTTGATAGATTAGAACACTATGTTGGACTTAATGGAACTTCGTTGCAGTGGTTTAGATCTTATTTATCTGATAGGTTCCAGTTTGTTCATGTAAATAATGAGTTTTCTTTCAACTCAAAGCTTAGTCATGGAGTTCCACAGGGATCTGAGCTAGGCCCTACTCTTTTTAGTTTATATATGCTTCCGTTAGGCAACATTATTAGAAAGCACTGTATACATTTTCATTGTTATGCAGATGACACACAATTATACATGTCAATGAAGCCAGATGATAGTAATCAATTAGCCAAGTTGGAAGCCTGTCTTAAGGAAATCAAAGCTTGGATGACTTGTAATTTCCTGCTATTAAATTCAGATAAGACTGAAGTCATTCTTGTTGGTCCAAAAAACCTTAGAAATTCCTTTCCAAATCAAACTTTCAGTTTGGATGCAGTTACTCTTTCTCTTAATAGCTCTGTGAGGAACCTTGGAGTTATTTTTGATCAGGATTTGTCCTTCAATTCACATATTAAATTTGTTTCTAAGACTGCCTTCTATCATTTGCGTAATATTGCCAAGATTAGGAGCATCTTGTCTCAGAGTGATGCTGAGAAGCTGATCCACGCTTTTGTTAGCTCGAGATTAGATTATTGTAATTCTTTATTATCAGGCTGTCCTAAAACATCTTTAAAAAGTCTTCAGCTGATCCAAAATGCTGCAGCAAGAGTTTTAACAGGTACTAGAAAGAGAGATCACATCTCTCCGGTTCTGGCCTCCCTTCATTGGCTTCCCATAGAGTTTAGAATTAAGTTTAAAATCCTTCTTCTTACTTACAAAGCTCTAAACAATCAGGCTCCTTTTTATTTAAAAGATCTGATATTACCTAACTATCCTAACAGAGCACTACGCTCCCAAAATGCAGGATTACTTGTAATACCTAGAATCTCCAAAAGTACAATGGGAGGCAGAGCCTTCAGTTATCAAGCTCCTCTCCTGTGGAATCAGCTGCCAATCTGGATTCGGGAGTCAGACTCGATCTCTGTTTTTAAGAATAGGGCTAAAACCTACCTTTATGATATAGCCTACAATTAGGGAGGGATCATGTGTTTCTGAACCCTCCCTTAGTTATGCTGCTAATAGGTTTAGTCAGCCGGGGGACCTCCAGTAATGCACTGGGCCTCACTCCTTTCCTCACTCTCTATGAAATATTTTTTTTTTGCTGGTCATTAACATTTGTTTGTTCTCTCCCATAGATTGAGTCCCCATCGTGCTGTTTGCTCTCTACATGTCTGTTCTTTTCTTCTTCTCTATCCCCTCACCCCCCAGCCAGTCGCAGCAGATGACTGCCCCTCCCTGAGCCTGGTTCTGCTGGAGGTTTCTTCCTGTTAAAAGGGAGTTTTTCCTCTCCACCGTCGCCAAGTGCTTGCTCACAGGGGATCGCCTGATTGCTGGGGTCTTTCTGCAACTGTGGGGATTCCCCCCTACAGTTGATAGTGCTAGGAGATGACTGTTGTTGTGAAATGGCGCAATATAAATAAAGCTGAATTGAATTGAATTGAATTGAATTGAATTGAATTGAACTTTACCAAACGAACTGTTGCAAACATCATTTCCGGTAACGTGAAAAAGAGAAAGTAAACATAGGCTCCATCTCAACATATATTTCCACACAGAGGAAGCGTTTGCTCCGAATTTTGCCAACTATGATTCTAAAAAGAGATTATTTAGCTTCTGAAGGTAAATATTTACCTTTTGTCACAGGAGAAGACGGTCTGCCACGTGTACACTTTCGTCTGCCATCGACGGAGCTGCATGTGATGACAGAGAACAATAGCACTGGTTCGGTGAAGTAATGTAGCCGAAACTGAGGTGAAATAATTTATAACATACATGTGACAGTTTCTGGATGTGGGAGAGAAAGCGAAAATGACTGGCAGAAGATGAAATAAGGACCGTGGATGACGAAAATGGATGAATGAAGACACGATGAGCAATAGGTCTGACTGTTTTTTATCAGTTTAAGTACATTCTAATGATTTTCTGGTTCATATACTTTGAAGATAAGATAACAAAAAACCAAAAGCAAAAACAAAGACAAGAAAACAAAACTATCCTTTGTGAAAATATGTCCAAAGACCACTTTTGACCGAAAGTTATGTAATTCAATAAAGCTGTTGTTGCATTATGCAAATTAGATGCATAAATTTACTCCTATCTCAAACTTTGGATCATATTCTACATCTTTCTAATTGACAATAAGCCAGGATGGTCAGAACCGAGCCTAAAGGGCAAAACTGGATTGGTTCGTGACAGAGCCCCCCCTCAAGGGGTGGTTACCAGACACCCACAGTACCATCAAAAGGAAAAGGACCTCCCTCCCCCGAGCAGGAAAAACAACCAACGAACCTGTGTGGGAGGTAGGGGGAACAGGCAAAGAGGGAACAAACAACCCTGCCCAGTGCCCACAACAGAAAAAACAATTAACATCCCCCAAGTCCAAAGGCGTGGAGGCTCAGGGGGCCGCCCAGAGTCCCAGTCCCAGCAGACAGTCCAACAGAGTCCGGTGGCCTGCCAGAAAACACGGGCCACCTGGCCCAGAGACTCAGTCCTTCTGGCAATCGGCCAGCACTGTTAAGCCACCAGGACTGGAGGGGTGAAGCAAGAGGTGGCCTGCCCACTGGGAGGCTCACTGGTGGGTGACCGGACCATAGGAAGAGAACCCCCACAGTATTGAACAGAGATGGTATTGGACAGAGGCCACGGCATCCTCAGGCTGATTCGCAGTACCCTTGGTGGTCCCGGCTTGGGACACAACTGCATCCGCGGTGGACCCTGACCGGACCAATGCTGCACCTGTGGTGGACCCTGACCGAGCCAACACTGCACCCTCGGTGAACCTTGACAGGGCCAATGCTGCACCCGTGGTTGCTCCCGGCTGGAGCTCTGGAGCACCCACAGTGGCTCCCGACTGGAGTGCTGCAGCACCAGTGGTGGCTCCCAGCTGGAGCTCTGCATCACCCACGGTGGCTCCCAGATGGAGCTCCGCAGCACCCGCGGTGGAGTCCAGCTGGAGCCCTGCGGCACCTGCGGTGGACCCCGACCAGGCCAACGCTGCACCCTCAGTGGACCCTGCACTGGAGCGTGGTGTCCATGATGGGTCCGTGCAGGAGCGCAGCACCCATGCGGGCTAACCCTGGGGCGCAGCCCCCACGAAGGTCCCAAGCAAGTGTGCCACACCCACGGAGACACAGCCTGCAGAGGGACCCCACACGACGGCCTCAGGCAGCAGGGGACCTGGACCTGCGACATCATCAGGCAGCAAGACCGGTTCCATGGAGACCCCTTGTGACGATGATTCCTCTCCAGCGACCCTAGAAGGAAACTCAGGAGTGGGAGAAGAAACAAGGTTGTTAGGGTCACTGGCAGTGGCGGAGCCCAGCGAAGGGAGTTTAGATGCAGCTGCATGCTGTACCTGACTCTCTTCACCTAGAGCCAGACAAGATCTCTCTAACACTGACATTAGAAATACAAGAGCGATAACTTGCCTGAGCTCAAGCTCCACCCCTGTCCATGACTCCATTGATCCTGACGATGAAGACTCGGACCCGGCCTCTAGGAGGTCCAGCTCAGGCTCCCAATCCACTGCGGTCGCCTCCACAGCTGGCACGACGGTGATAGCAGTCCCATAATCCTACTGCAAAGGCTCCAATGCTGGGGATTCCTCTGGCATGGCTGCAGGGGACCATCTCTGATAGGATAATTTTCAGCATAATCATTCTGAGTCAAAAATCAGGCGGAATATTTGAATGTAAATATATTTATTTACCCCATGGCCACTGGGGGAGAGATTACATGAGCATGGCTTTCAGTACACACATACCGAATCTCTGACCAAACATTTTCTAAGTTTGGTATTTATTGCTCTTCAGGATAGATAAACAAAGGGGGAGATGTCCTTGTGCCATTTCTCAGAGACATCTCCTGGAAACTAAGTGTCTATAAATCTTATCTATACGAATTGGAAGTTTTAGCACATTCCTCTGGTCACAGAAACTTAGCAGAGCAGGTTAATAAAACAAAAAAGATTATCCTAGGTCATCTTTTACATTTCTGCTGACCTGCATTCTTAACACTCACACACACATTCACTGAAGGCCACAGATAGACAATAACTGCTCACAGAAACACACCAAAAATATATCAGACATAAAAGAATAATATAAAGGAATATATGAACTTATTCTACATGCAATGCACATATAAACATCAGACATGAAAGAGGAAAGTCATGGAATAATATAAGAATAATAATTCAATAATAATAATATAGATAAAAATGATTTTTTTCTATCATATTCCCCCCTTGATGCTTAATAAAGCATCATGATTAAAAGAAAAATAATGGTAGTAAAGTAAATTGAATAATAATAAGATAAGATAAGATAAGCCTTTATTAGTCCCACAATTGGGAAATTCCAGGATTGCAACAGCACAGGGATAGCAACACTCAGTTCAACAATCAGAAGGCAAGAGAAAAAAACAAGAGCCGCAAGTATACATATGTACATATACGTAAATATATATATATATATATATATATATATATATATATATATATATATAGACACACAGTGCGGAGCATTGTAGCTAGATGGGATAGATATATAGATATATAAACACAGTGCGGAGCATTATAGCTGGATGGAATAAATATATGAGTATATAAACACACAGTGCAGAGCATTGTAGCTAGATGGAATAATATGTAGATATATAAACACACAGTGCCGAGCATTGTAGCTAGATGGAGTAAATATGTAGATATATAAACACACACAGTGCGGAGCATTGTAGCTAGATGGAATAAATATGTAAATATATAAACACACAGAGTGTGGAGCATTGTTGCTAGATAGAGTAAATATATAAATATATATATATATAAACACACACAGTGCGGAGCATTGTAGCTAGATGGAATAAATATGTAAATATATAAACACACACAGTGCGGAGCATTGTAGCTAGATGGAATGAAACAGCACAACCGTCTACTTAGTTATCCTACATGGTATGATTATGTACCCATACATATTCTCACCCTCCATAGCGACCGGTATTTTCCTAGTTGTATGCCATTGTGTAAGTCTGTTGCGTCTTTTGCATTCAAAGCTATTAGGTTGTCACGTCTTTTTGCTATCTCTGCGAGCAGCTCTGCTTAGGTTGTACAGTCTGACAGCCATAGGTAGGAAGAACCTGCGAAACCTCTCGGTTGTGCACCTAGGATGATGTAGTGTGCTGCTAAATGAGCTCCTCAGTGCATTCAGTATGTCCTGCATAGAGTGGAACTTGGACTCCAGCAGAGATGACAGTTTAGCCACCATCCTTCTCTCTCCTATCTCCTCCCCTGGGTCAAGGCGTTGCCCCAGGACAGAGCTAGCTTTCTTGATCAGTTTGTTCAGCCTCTTCCTATCGGCTGCTGTAATGCCACTGCCCCAGCAGACCACTCCAAAAGTGATGGCTGATGCCACCACCGTGTCATAGAATGTCTTCAGCAGCACCGCTTGTACACCAAAAGATCTGAGTCTCCTCAGTAGGAACAGCCTGCGCTGTCCCTTCTTGTAGAGTGCGTCAGTATTGTGTGACCAGTCTAGTTTATTGTTCAGATGAACACCCAGGTACTTATAGGATGTCACCATCTCGATGTCTGTTCCCTGTATATTTACTGGTACTGTGAGGGGTTGTTCTTGCCTGCGGCAGTCCACCACCAGCTCCTTAGTTTTCCTTGCGTTGTTCTGGAGGCAGTTCCGATGGCGCCAGTCCACGAAGTCCTGGATAAGCCCTCTGTACTCCGCTTCATCTCCATTGGAGATGAGGCCAGCGATTGCAGAGTCATCAGAGAACTTCTGTAGATGGCAGTGTGTTGTGTTGTGTGAGAAGTCCGCAGTATAAAGAGTGAACAGGAAGAAAAAAAACGTTCCCTGGGGGGCCCCCATGCTACCGTTGTTCATGTTGGACACACAGTCCCGGGTTCTCACAAACTGAGGCCGATTAGTGAGGTAGTCCAGGATCAATAATGACAGGTGCTGGTCCACCCCTGTGCACAGCAGCTTGTCCTTCAGGATCATCGGTTGGATGGTGTTGAAAGCACTGGAGAAGTCAAAGAACATGATCCTCACCGCATTCCCGGGCTTCTCCAGGTGAGACAGAGAACGGTGAAGGAGGAAGATCACTGCATCCTCCACCCCAATGCCATGCTGGTAGGCGAACTGGAGTGGATCCATCGCTGGTTCCACCAGGGGGCGGAGGTGAGCAAGGAGCAGTCTCTCCAGGGTCTTCATCATGTGGGACGTCAAGGCCACTGGTCTGTAGCTGTTCAGATCTTTGGGGTGGGAAGTCTTTGGTACAGTTACCACACAATATGTTTTCCACAGCTGTGGTACCCTCCCCAGCTTCAGGCTCAGATTGAAGATGTACTCCACAATCCCACACAGCTGGTCTGCAAAGGACTTGAGGAGCTTTGCGCTGATGCCGTCCGGTCCTGACGCCTTCCTCGCCTTGATCTTCCTCAGCTCCATCCTCACCTGGGTCTTAGTGAGGGTCAGGTTGGGGGGCTGTGTGTTGGGAGTGGGGGGGTGTTGGTGGAGTGGGGAGTGGGCAGCAGGACTTGATGTCTTTAGAGGCAGCATTGGTTCTTGTGCAGTCAGGGGGGAGGGCGGTTGGTCAAACCTATTGAAAAACAGATTCAGATTGTTCACCCACTCCCTGCCCCCCGTGGCCTGGGGGGAGGTATTCTGGAGCCCAGAGATGGTTTTAAGGTTTCTCCAGACCCTGCTGATGTCGCTCTGTTGCAGCTTGTCCTCCATCTTCTTCCTGAAGCTGTCCTTGCCTTCTCTGATCTTCCTCCTCAGCTCCCTCTGTACGGACTTCAACATCTCCCTGTTCCCCGACCTGAAGATCCTCTTCTTCTCTCTCAGAAGTGTTTTTATCTCAGGGTTTATCCAGGGTTTGTTGTTTGAGCAACACCGTATGGTCTTGGTGGGTAGGGTGTTGTCCACACAGAAGCTGATGTAGTCCGTGATGGTGTGAGTGAGGCCATCGATGTCCTCACCATGTGGATCGCAGAGCTGCTCCCAGGCGGTGGTTTCAAAACAGCCCTTCAGAGTGTCCATTGCCTCCTCAGACCATAACTTCACTGTGCGCATGGCCGGAGGTTGTCTGTGCACTAGGCGTTTGTACACAGGCCGGAGATGAACCAAGTTGTGATCCGATCTCCCGAGTGGGGGGAGTTGTGATGAGGTGTACGCCTCCTTAGCGTTTGCATAGAATAAGTCCAGTGTTTTATTGTCTCTAGTGTGGCATGTGACATACTGGGTAAACGTGGGTAGAATGGGAGACAGTGAAACATGGTTGAAATCGCCTGAGATGAGGAGAAGAGCATCTGGGTGTTCTGTCTGCAGCCTGCCAGTTACTGAATGGATGACGTCACGCGCTGTCCCAGCGTTCGCCGTCGGATTTGCATAAACAACAATGCAGGTCAAGTGTAAGTATTCCCTCGGGAGATATGTAGGCCACTTGCTAACAGCTAGCAACTCAATGTCTTTGCTGCAGTGTCGTTGTTTAACAGTGATATGTCCCGGTCTGCACCAGTTGTTGTTAACATACATTATCACTCCACCGCCCCTTGCTTTGCCACTGTCTGATGTTCAGTCTGCCCGTATCGCGTGGAAACCCTCCAGTTCAATGTTTGCATCTGCTGCTAATTCGGTTAGCCAAGTCTCTGTGTATAGATACAAACTACACTCCCGGTATATGCTATCGTAGCGGGAGATAGCCGCTAGCTCATCTACCTTTCCCAGTAACGATCGTACATCCCCCATGGCAACGGATGGGAGGGTGGGTCTGTACCTTATATTTCTTGTCTTCCGCCTAACTCCAGCCCGGCACCCACAGCGTTTTCACCTCAGTTCACCCGGTATGTCGAGTTTTTCCATTAGCACCGGGTGGTGGTTGAGTGCTAGCAGCTCTTCCCTGCTGTACCATCTCCTGCTATAAACAGTGGCTCCGTCCACCGGCTCAGGAGACATTTGGGGCGATCTGTGTGTCCGTGATATAAATGGAGTGAAAGGTGTGCCGGATCAGAGAGCTGTCACAGGATCAAAAGAGAGACGAAGGAAAAAAAGACTCAGAATTGAGCTGCTGTTGCAAAAGGCAGCCGACTCGTGTGGCGCCGGAAGTGAAAAAAAAATGAATAATGAATAATGATTTAAAGATATATATATAGGTGTATGGATTTACATGTTGTTATGTGTCTTGGGCAGCTAGCAGCAATTACTACTAACTAACCTGCACTTATATAGCGCTTTTCTAGTCACAAAGACCACTCAAAGCGCTTTCATTAATACTAACCCTCTATTCTAAGGGCCTATAGGAAACAGATATCTAGGGACAATTTAGAACAGCCAATTAACCTAACATGCATGTTTTTGGCATGTGGGAGGAAACCGGAGAAATCCCGGAGTAAACCCACGCAACACGGGGAGAACATGCAAACTCCACACAGATCACTGTTGGTCGGGGGCTGGGATCGAACCCACGATCCCACGATCCCCACAATCCCCCGGCCAAGGGTAAACTGTGCTGCCGCAGTGCTAACCACTGCGCCACCGTGCAGCCAATGTTATGAGCTGGTTCAAACTTCACCCTTTGAGTGTGTGAATTTGCGTGTCCCTAGTGGCAGAGCTCGGCACCGCGCCTGTCGTCTCATTCTGACATGATCGGCTGCATTGGAGATTTGTCCTTTTCTTGTTTTTAGCATTTTAGCCCAGAAACGCTAATATGGCCACGATTGGCAACTGTCACTTTGTTGGCTTTGTATGCAGAAAATAGCCATGGGATGCAAGAGAAATTTATGTGGGATAATCATACGACTTTGTAGATGTGGTAGAGACTTTAAATGACCAACAGAACGCAAAATAATGACCATGATGGGTGAAAACGCAGCGACCATGCCAGCCAGCCAGCCAGCCCTCCTTTGTCAAAAGTAAGTGAGAAATTATTTTTTTTAATGTACTGATTTCTTGTTCATATACTTTGAAGATAAAATGATGAGGTACTTCTGTACAAAAAAACGGTGTCAAAATACTGAACCATTCTTTGTGTAAATACGTCCAAAGTCCAGTTTTGACTGAGTTACGAATTTAAAGAGGTGCCATGACATTATGCAAATTAGATGCATGAATTTATTCCTATCTGAAACATTGGATCATATTTTACATCTTTCTAATTGACAGTAAGCCATTATCTCTTACCACTTTCAAGTTATAGCCTTGGAAATCTGAACTATTTTATTAACAAAAAATATTTACCACTCTTGACCATTAGGGGTTATGTCGCAATTAGGCGACAGACACACACAAAGAGTTAAACAAGGAACGTGTGTAGCAATAGAAGTGAATATGTCATTAAAAGTGAGTATGTGTAATATAATCAAAATTAATTTTAGACTGTGTCAAATAAGAACGTAGTAAATGATATGGAAAAACTCAAAATAGATTTAGACAATATTGCAACCTTCATATTCCTTAGGCTAGAATCGCCTCTTTCACCATCCTCATCATCTGCAGCAGTTGTATGAAGACATATCACTAAGTTTACAATAACCAGCCTCATCATCATTTTACGGAGACAAGGACTCACACAGGAAAAGTCTGAAATTATTACTATAAAAATCATTAACAAGTTCATGATGAGACTTCTCCACGAAGAGAATCACTAACTTAATCAATTTTGTTATCATTGCCTGCAAAGCAATGAGGCTGTGGGTAACTGAAGTAATAAAATGACCATTTGCATTATTTTGAGATAAGATAAGATAAGATAAACCTTTATTAGTCCCACAATGGGGAAATTCCAGGATTGCAACAGCACAGGGATAGCAAAACTCAGAGCAATAATTAAGAAGATACGGCAGATATAAATAAGAGCAGTGGATATACATACATACCCATAAATATATAAATATATATACAATGGGTAAAAGTACAACAACAACCTTCTATAACAGGGCACACGCCCCTACAAGTGGCAGTTAATTGACCAAGAACCATTCTATTTTTTGTCATAAATTTTCCAAGTAATTGCAGCCTATAATTAAGTGTTTCAAACCATATGGTGTTTTTGCCCACTGTCACTCAAGGAAACAGTGAATGAAGGGACCCCACTCCTGGTACATCCGTGCCCCAAATGGCATTATGTGGTAAGAAAGCATCTCTCCTCACCCTGCCCACCTGCCCTGCCGACATGATGAGGTTACAGTCAGCCGCCAAAATGGGGTACACAACCCTCTCCAATTTCTGGCCAGGTGTGGGTACGCCCAATGACCACCGACCCCCCCCCCCCCACCCCCTACCCCCCGACAATGAAGATCTTTAGTATGACACTTACTTGCTTCGTTCGTCAAGCAGGTAGCAGTACAGGGGAGAGACGCACTGTAAGCCGTTGCACACTTAGGGACTTTTCCACTAGCCTCGCTTAGCCCTACACCGCACCACTCAGCCCGCGTTTGAGCATTTTCCATTAGCCCCAGCACCGGTTAGCAGGTGCTATTTTAGTACCTGATCCAGGGCAGGGTCTAACCGAGCTGAGTAGGGCTGAGTATGGCTGTGATGTGACTTTAGCAGACTGGTCGCCGCTGATTGGTCAGGTCGTAACGTCACGAAAGCGACTTTTTCTGCTGAATTTACTACACGACCGCCATTTGTAGTTGTTCAACCAGTGAACACAGTGCGCGGCTTTAATACAGTATATTTTCACACTCTGAAGATGTCTTCTCATAAGGCTATCCCCTGGTCAAACGAGGAGGTGCGCAATTTTCTTTCTATATTAGCCGACGATCGCATCCAGCGCGAGTTGGACGGATCTACTCAAAATGAAAAAATATACCAGCAGGTGTCCGAGCAGATGGGTTCCCAAGGGCACATCCGTACTGCCAAACAGTGTCGGGAGAAGCTGAAAAAGCTGAAAAGCGATTACCGAGCAGTGAAGGACCACAATGCTCGAAGTGGAGCGGATCGGAAGGAGTGGAAGTGGTTCGATGAGATGGACGCGATCTATGGACATAGGCAGAGACATTGGGCTCAACACGGCCACAGTCACGGCCTTGGAAACCGTGGACGGTGAGTGTTGTTTTGATATTGCGCGTCTTTTCGCCAATTTATCCTTTCTGTGCCAAGCTCACTGTTTTTAAGAAATAGGAAGGTTGTTAGATTGTGGGTAATGGTTGTTACTGAGGCTTGCCTATTGTTTTGCAGCCAACTGCAGATTCACACTTGCTTTGTGTTAAGTATTAGCGCGAACAAAACGCTGAATTACGCTTATTGTATTCCGGTTAAAAACTTCAGAGTGTTGTGTACATGTTGCAGTTTTAAATTGCGTGCATTTTCTTTCTAGAATCGCAGTTCATATCACAGTGGTCCACCTCAGTGGACATGGATACACCGGACTCTCCTGCGTCTGCCTCTGCCTCTGCGTCTGCATCTGCCGGAGCGCCAGCTGGATCGACTCCGATGTCAGCCACATCACCAGCTCCATCTGGATCACGTTCAAGTGCCGGTAAGGCACAATAACCATGATTTTTTTTTTTTTTTTTGTTGAAACAGGTCCAGCGGAAACCAGGGTCGAAAATCCATCCATCCATCCATCCATCTTCTACCGCTTAATCCTTTACGGGTCGCGGGGGGGGGGGGGGGGCTGGAGCCTAACAAGTTATGTACCAAATTGATTAATGCAATTTCCTGTAGCTGCATATTAATTAATTGAAAATGTCTTTTTAAATGTACAAAAAGGTTATTCTTTGGTCTTCACTTATTATCGATGTTCCACAACCCGGTCTCATTTTTAGGTGTGGTGATTGAAGTGCTGTTGTAACTCCTGTTTTAGAAAAACAAATAAAGCTCATGAACTGCCGTTGAAATCAACATGCTTCAATGAAATGCTTCGCGTCAGCTGACTGTATTAACCCATTCAGATTTCTGCAGCCACACTACAAGTAACTATTTTAAACATTACCCATCCATCCATCCATATTCTTAATCTTAATCCTTTTTAGTTTTGTAGGGGGGCTGCAGCCGAAGACAGCACACTGCGTGTTGCAAAATCCGCTCTACTGAGGGGCAGCAACATGACAGTTCAGCTTATATACAGCAATGAAGCATAATATAATAGTGACATTCCACCACAGACTTTCACCAGTGTAATTCCATAATATATGTAGTGATCCAGCTTTAACAACCATGCCTTTCTGTCTTTCAATGTAGCCAAGAGGAAAAGGAACAACTCCATCGCTGACCTTACATCAGCGATGGTCAACATGCATGACGAGGAGATGCGGCTCTTGGAATGGCAACATGACCAGCGGCAAGAACACCATCAGGAGTACATGCAGCATTTGCGACAGGTGGCCGCAGATGTGCGGGCAGATGCGCATGAAGCCCTGGAGCAGGATGCTGTGTTACAAAGGGAAGAGCTGGCAGAGATGTCATCATTCAACAGAGATTTCCTGACCCTATTTGGCAGGCTTGTGGACGCATTTAGCAGTCGGCGTGTCTAACCATGTCTCCCCACGCCCAGTCTGTTTTGTTGTTTGTAAATTTTGCTTCTGGAATAAAATTGTATTGTTTGCATCAAAAGTCTGGTTTATCTGTTATGACACCGTATGAGAAAAGCCAATAATTACATACACATTCCATTCTCTGTTCACTCCACATGCTGCTGTTCATCAGGTCAGGTGTATAGCCTTCTAATGGTAATTTAATTTTTAACAACACAACGAAACGTAATGTCTTGGTAGGTTTTATTTTTTTATTTTAAACAAATTTGCAATGCTGAATCCATTTCTCTCGAACGGGTACATTTTTTATGTTATAAGTAGTTGTACAGGTGTACTTTAACTTGTACAGTAGACACTGATAAAGGTAAGTACATGTAAATTGAATGTTGCATCACCAGTCAAAATTTAATAAATTAAGAAGGAATCTAGCAAAAATTTGGCACTAATAACAGTAGACAAATCGGACAAGGATACACAACTGTGTTTTTGTTGCACACAACTGTTGTTACCAACAAGTGCAAAATTTATATTCCCTTTTCCCAAAAATTAAAAATCAATTTGTAAGTAAAAGTGGGAGACCTTTACATGGGAATATGACATGTATCAGCACATGATTTATAGTTCAATTTGCATTTCCACCTAAGCAAAAGCGGCTTGTCGAGCTGGATTTTTGTGAAGATGTGCGGTGTTTCTGCGTGTAATTACATACCTGTCAAGTGATACAGTTTCGCCGTATTTTAATACGGGGAAAATGCAATTTTAGCAAATACGGGCGTATTACCATTTCTGTACGCCAAAAAGAAAAATATAAGGGAAAAAAAATTATTGAGAAGGTGGAGGAACACGTCGTGTGTGTGACCCCCCACAGCGTACGGGGCTCGCTCAGCGTGAGCAATTATCACAACAGTGAGAAGTGTGGACTGATCATTATGCTGATGGCCTCGCACCTTCTGTTGTCCTGCGGCTCCGGAACAGAAAGGAATCGTTGGATGGATAAAGGCTTCTCCAGAGGGCCCTACACACTCCTTCTGTGTTCCATGTAGGAGGAGCATAAAAGTGACTGCATCGGGGATTTTCGACCTGAAGTCGCACTTCGCTACACAGGGCCACAAAAACTGTGTAGCCAAATCGAAAACGTATCGATCGATGGATGAACATTTTCAGCCAGTGAGAGAACCGATGCCTTCCAAATCCAATGCATCACTAGCAGAAGTGATGGTTTGTCATTTTGTGGCAGAGCACAATCTATCCCCACAATCTACCCCCATTGGTGGCAGATGATCTGCCACCTGATCTGATCTGCCACTTCAGAAATGCTAGAGTCAGCAAAGGCTGCTACTTGGAACTATAACAAGCAGCATCAGTGAACATTTTCTTGTTTCAAGTTCATCCAAGTGCATTAGTGTAACAAAGCTGACAATTAAAAACTCTTTAATTCCAAGTATATATACAGTATCTAGCTGACAATTAAGAACTATATTCAGAATAATTCTTATTGTGTACTTTCAAATTAAGCAATCTACCTTGTGCTAATGTACACTACCGTTCAAAAGTTTGGGGTCACCCAGACAATTATTTTGTGTTTTCCATGAAAAGTCACACTTATTTACCACCATGAGTTGTAAAATGAATAGAAAATATAGTCAAGACATTGACAAGGTTAGAAATAATGATTTGTATTTGAAATAATAATTTTTTCCTTCAAACTTTGCTTTCGTCAAAGAATCCTCCATTTGCAGCAATTACAGCATTGCAGACCTAATATGATTGCACAAAGGTTTTCTAATCATCCATTAGCCTTCTGACGCAATGAGCAAACACATTGTACCATTAGAACACTGGAGTGATAGTTGCTGGAAATGGGCCTCTATACACCCATCTAGGTATTGCACCAAAAACCAGACATTTGCAGCTAGAATAGTCATTTACCACATTAGCAATGTATAGAGTGTATTTCTGATTAGTTTAAAGTTATCTTCATTGAAAAAAGTGCTTTTTTTTCAAAAATAAGGAAATTTCTAAGTGACCCCAAACTTTTGAACGGTAGTGTAAATTTGAAAAATATTTTTTTATTTATTTATTTATTTATTATTAATATCATTTATTTTTTATTTATTCATTTTTTATTTTATTTATTTTTTTGTGCTACTTGGCTTATTATTTTCACATTACCAAAAAGTTATGGCTCAAGATTGTGTCCATATAAGTGTACATTTGAATAAATATGTTTGAAATAGTTCATGTTGCAGTTGCTGTTTGTTTAGTGTTTTTTTTTTTTTTTTTTGCTTCAGTTTTCTTTCATCTGCTGATAAATACAGTTTTTAAGTACTCATTACAGGTGTGAAAGCCCCCCCAATAAGGGAGGCATGAGGTCAGTACAGGTGTGAAAGCCCCCCCAATAAGGGAGGCATGAGGTATGCCTTGACAGGTATGTAATTACCCGTACCTTAACAGATAAGCGTTATGAACAACAGAGGACAGGTAGATGGAACATGCACAACATGTATGCACATAAATGTGGACAAAATTACATTTCTACCTATTGCTAGACAAGTACTGCATCACAGCATCTCGTATATCGGCACCCTGCTCCTCTGCTCCCTGGGTAGCTGCCACCACTGGTTCATCTACTGCATCATCCAATGTAGTGTCATACGTCTCTCCATGACTCTCACACAGATTATGCAGAGCACAACAAGTCAGCACCATAGATTTCACCAGTTTCATGTCACAGTCATTCCTCTCTCCTTCCTCCTTCCTTCTCTCCTCGTCATCAGCCATTTTCTTTGTTGTGGAGGATTCGGTCGCGTGTTTCACGTCACGAGAGTGTGGCGCCGCCTCGCTGTTCAAGAAATCCCACCCACCGCAGGTGTGCCAGCAGTAATGTCGAAAAGCAACCGAGGCAGAACCGAATCGAAGTGAGTCGAGTCAGGTTTTCTAATCGGGCGTAATGGAAAAGCGCCTTTAGAGAGTGTTAAACTGCCCAAAGGGACATCACCGCTTCAGAAAAGAGGAATTCCCTGATGAAGTCAACCTTGCCTTTGCAGAGTAAGGAGTGTCATCATGTTTCTGATCAGTGGAGTGATGTGTTGTGACAGGTGTGATTCAAAGTGATGTTTGCCGTATTATTCATGTATATAGCCTCTCTTAAGAAACAAACAGCCTGTAGTAGCTGCATTATTTTAGCAGTAGCAGATAGGTTGCCCAGCTGTTAGTGGCATTAAGGAACAAACACAACACAACACACAACACACAACACACAACAATTCTCTACGGTGTAGAGAATTGTAGTAGAACAACTTAAAAAGTAACCAAAACAAAAGTGTTACTACGAGGATGATGAGGATGAAAAAAGACAACAATGCCAAGTGCACCCCTTTTTTTTTTGCCTCACCATGATAGACAAACAGCCTCTTCACTATGCAAAAGCCATTACTGGATGCCAGGGGGCACTATCAGCCGACACTTGCACAGAGAAACAATTAAACAGTCACTTGTCAAGGGTTTTTTTTTTTTTTTTTTGATGAGTATGTAATGTGTATTAAACAGTCTTTTGCTGGGGGTTCCAAGTGGGGTAAAACATTAGATGCGCCCAAGTGTCATGTCCTTCATTTTTCGCAGCCTTTGGCATCACCAGGATAACCTTTGTGTTGTCCTTGCCAGGGAGTTTTGGTCCAGTTTTCTTTGATGACCAGATCCCCTGTTTCGGCCAAAAGATGGGTGCACCTCCCATGGTTCCTTCATCACATGGTCCTTCCTGGGGAGGGCAGCATGGATAACATCTCTGTCAGTTGTCATTCTTTGCATGTAATCAACCAGAAACCCTTCCTCATCACCTAAGTTAAATGGCTTCAATAGTAGTAGTATTTTTCTTTGTCATTATTTCCCTAATCCATCTTTCATAATTCTATTTGTGCATTGTGCTGATCCTGTAGATTGTTGATGGTAAGCTAAATGGTTTCCTAGGTAAATGTTGGGTACCAACAATTTGGGTACGTACCTAAAAGTGATATGATTTGATTTACAAAGTGTATTCCATTAAATGTATTCCATTATATAAGTGAGTCATTTCAGCTATTTTAAATCTTGGTATTGTTTTGGTTAAGGGTTTAGTGTTACCATAGCAGTATTTAGATTATTGCAATCCATAGCAGTATTTGGATTAGTGCAGGGGAAAGCCTTTGTCTATTTAGTAAGTATGTCAGTACTTTCTAAACAACATTTTTGCCTTCACACTTATTTAGCTCAATGAGATCCATGCAAAGGTTTTGAAAAGAATAATTTTATGCAGGGAAGGTCAAATTATTTTGCTTTGACCTCCCTAAAGCGCTGTTCTCTTCTTACATAATTGAGTAAGAATCTGTTTTGTCTTCGTAGTAGATTTTAAATCGAGTCCCACAGTAAGCTCCATCAGCATAAATTGGACCTTCCTTAGACATTTGGAACTTTTCTCATAAATTTTCATGGTTTTCTGTTTCCTTATCAGTTTACTTTATTTCTTATAAACATGATATTTTTTCTTTACAATAATCTGCAAATATTTTTCAGCACATAATTTTCTTAAATACCTGCAGATTTTTTGATGTAAATTTAACTTCTCCTATTGAATCTTGTGATTCCATTACAAAGCTGTTTCACCTATATTTTTCTCTCCTACATTATTGATCATTTATTGATCATTTTTATTTATTATCTATTTTTCTGAGGATTTTTGCTAATTATTGTTGTAGTACCCCCACCACAACCACCACCTCCACCATTGATGCATGGAGATGCTCATGCATCAAAGTTATGGTGTACTTGAACAGTGTGATAGGTTGTCCCTTTTTTTTATTTCTGGAAGAAGGAAATGTTTTCCTTAAAGATACAGTATGTGCCATTAGTATGTGTGGCACATGGTTAATTTAGATGAAACTTTGTGAGTAGTATAACACCCCCAAAATGAGGTTTCTGTAACCATGCCTCTTTTTTGACTGTCCTCCGTTGACCTAGTTTACAAATGTGAGTTAGGACAATTAATCCAGCTGTCTGTGCAGATTTAATGTGATTTAGCATGTATTGTAACCAATTCTGAATTAGTCATTAAGGCCACATCTGTCTGTCCTGTTGAACACAGACAGTTTGAATTTGTGTTAGTGCATCTTTGTAAAAGGTTATGTCCCACTCCTTCTGTTAATGGAAAGCCAGACATATTGCTTAATTAGAATCTGGCTTCATTCTGCACAAGAAATGCTTTATTTCCTATGTTTCTTCCTAAATTTTGGTTTGGTCTGTAGTCCCGAGGCCCGGCTCAGCCAAGGCCAAGCACCCGGAGCACAGCCCAGCTCTTTAGCACATCAAAATCATACAACATAATTATTCCTTATTCCTGTCACATTTCTGAAATGTGATACTGTCATACCATTATCTGGTGAGAGGCATCATTGTAATGTGTCAGACCTGCAATGGCATTTCATGTAAACACTGCATTTTTTAGTCCAAGTCAGGTATTGATATGCATTATGTCATTGTCAATGTCATTTGTTTTACTTAGCTTCGGGTCTGCTTGTCACGTGCCGTTATTGTCCTCTGTGAGGTCCTTCTCCCCTCACGGTGCCACTGCCCGCAGCCAATGAGCCTGATGTCCATGTTGATGACAAACGTGGTGTTCCCTTGCCACAGCCAGCCTGCCCCACACCACCCCCCATCCTCTCATCCACCACAAATGTCTAATGCCAGGGTCACCCTAAAAAAAAAAATCGGGGGGAACCATGGGCTCCCCCCTCCTTGTGTCAGAAATTACACAAACAGGAGTGCAAATTTTGTCTTCTCATAAATTGTTTTTGTAAGTATTACTGTTATAGTCATTCAACTTTTGTCCTTTTAAGTTTTTACAGTGCTTATTCCACTGTTGATTATAATTTTTAATGTTAAGAAACACAACTGAATTGTTTTTGTGTATTTTGGTCACAAAGGATTTGTTAGAATTAAAGGTAATGGTGATCTTTTGATTGTTAGTTTTCACCTTTTTAAATTTTCAATTTTAAATCCTGGTGAAAGATAAATAGTTGGTTAGAGCTTTCCTGTTTCTGTGGAAAAGAACATGAACATGAACCCAAAATAATACAGTGAGTTTTAGTAACACCTAAAGCTTCTATTAATTGAATAATGTGATTTCATAATTACAAAAAACAACTTTTTGCTAAATATTCAGTGAATCACTAAATCTTTTACCAATATGCACAGGTTAGCATTACTTTAAGATCACTCTTGAATAAAACATTGCCATCTCCAACAAGTTGAATTAACAAAAGAAGGATCTGATTTTGCGATCCATCTTTTAAGTGCTATTGTGGCACATACGTATATTGAGTTCATATTTCCCCACAAATGTATGGCTGTATGTGTATTGGGGGCTTCACGTCTCGCGGGACAAAGAAGGTCTGGGTCTGCAGAGATCTACAGGAGATGACGAGGAGGTGCGAGTTTTGGCCTTTGTCTCAGAGAGGATGCCCCAGAAGGATTCCCGGAACATCGAGGGATAAGAGACGGACATCAAAGAGTTGCATTGTGACTGGGAATTAAATGCCATGTGATTGTATGTTTGCTGAAGCACCATGTGACTTAGGCAGTATAAGAGTGTGGTATTTCTTTGCTCGGTCTCTTTTTCTTGTTGAGAGATTGCTAGAGATGTGTTCTCTTAATAAAGCCGAACCTGAGAAATAAACTCAGCCTCATCTTTGAACGCATTCTCTATACTGGTGACCCGACGACAAATTATGGCCGGGGACGATCTTCCCGCACCGGACTCATCAGGAGCCAGCCAGGCTAACGCAGCTACCGCAGTCCAGCTGCCTGATTTCTGGCAGCATAGCCCGCGCTCTTGGTTCAACACGGTCGAGGCGCAGTTCCATCTTCGGGGAATTTCGGCAGATGCAACGAAGTTCTACCATGTAGTCGCAAAGCTGGACAGCCTTACAGCCCAGCGGGTGGAGAGCCTGACTAACCACCCACCGGATGACGACAAGTACGGTGCGTTGAAAGCCGCTCTCATCCGTGCTTTCACCCCCTCGCTGGGAGAGCGAGCAGAGAGGCTCCTGGCGTTGACTGAAGGCGAGGCAGACAGGCCGGCAGACCTGATGGTGAGGATGCTGAGCCTGAGAGGTGATGATGATGACGGCTTTATCTTTGCCCACCTTTTCCTCAGGACACTACCGTCAGCGGTGAGAGTCACCCTGGCCGGTTCACAGCTGCTGACCAGCCGAGATTACCACGAGCTGGGCCAGGAGGCACAGCGACTCGTCGACGCCCATAGACGCCACATGGCCACGACGGCGGCAGCGGAGCTGAGCGCAACGCCCGGAGACGACAGGGGGCCAGAGGCTGCAGCACCAGATTCGCTGACGTCAGCAGCAGCGGAGGCCAGGAGACACGGAGCGGGCGACGTCCTCTGCTTTTATCACCGACGTTTCACCGAGAGAGCACGCAGGTGCATTCCACCGTGCCAGTTCAAGTGCTTGGGAAACGCCAAGACCGAGAGCCGGTAGCAGCCTCGGCTCTCGGCATAAAGAACAGGCTGCTCTACCTGACGGACGCGAAATCGGGGAGACAGTTCCTGGTGGACGCAGGCTCCCAGCTGAGTTTCATCACACCGTCCTATGCTGACTGGCTGGCGCCTTCCAGCGGACCCCTGGTGTTGGCGGCGAACGGCTCAAAGATCAAGACCTTCGGGGAGAAGACCTTCCCCCTGTCTTTCCATGGTCGGACATTCGAGTGGACTTTCGTCGTAGCGGCAGTCAGTCATAACATGTTAGGTGCTGATTTTTTGTGCTCGAATGGTTTATTGGTTGATCTTGCTAATAGGCGTCTGGTTAATGCACTGTCTTTCCACTCTATTTCCTGTACAGCCCGGGTGGTCCCACCGACTGCACAGCCCAACGTCACAGCTGCGGGTGGTAAGTTCCAAGCACTACTCACTCAGTTTCCAACACTCACAGTCCCAACGTTTTCGGCGTCAGTGGCTAAACATGGGGTGGAACATTTTATAACTACCACCGGGCCCCCCGTTTTTGCAAAAGCTTGGCGCTTGGACTCAGCTAAGCTAGCCATAGCGCGCGAGGAATTCGCCAACCTGGAAAAGTTGGGCATCATTAGACACTCTAACAGCCCCAGGGCTTCACCGCTGCATATGGTCCCCAAGGCTGATGGCTCGTGGCGGCCTTGCGGTGATTTCCGCAGGTTGAATAACGCTTCAGCACACGACCGCTACCCGATTCCGCACATCCAGGATTTTTCGGTGCATTTAGCGGGGGCACGCATTTTCTCTAAAATAGATTTGGTGCGCGGGTACCATCAAGTCCCAGTCCGCGCTCAGGACATACCCAAAACAGCGGTTATAACTCCTTTTGGGCTTTTTGAGTTTTTGCGCATGCCGTTTGGGCTCAAGGGGGCTGCGCAGACCTTCCAGCGCATGATGGATGCAGTTTTACGTGGCCTTCCTTTCGTGTTTGTCTACTTGGATGATATTTTGGTAGCCAGCGCGTCCGAAGACGAACACAAAACCCACCTCACAGTGGTTTTTCAAAGGCTGGCAGAGCACGGGTTAATAATTAACCCAGCGAAGTGCCAGTTTGGGGTGGCGCAAATCGATTTTGTGGGGCACCGCGTTTCGCCAGAAGGAGCGGTCCCGCTGCCCGATAAAGTACGCGCAATAACAGCTTTTCCCCAACCTCAGAAGGTCAAAGCATTGCAGGAATTTTGGGGAATGGTTAATTTTTATTACCGTTTCCTCCCAAGCGCAACGCAGCTCATGCAACCATTGTACGCGGCACTTAAAAAACAAAAACCTGCGAATAAGATCGAATGGTCCCCCTGAGCGGGAGCACGCATTCTCCCAAGTCAAATCAGCCCTGGCGAACGCCGTTTTGTTGGCACACCCGGTGCCAATGGCCCGCATGGCGCTCACTACGGACGCTTCCGATTTAGCGGTGGGGGCGGTCGTTGAACAGTTTGTGGCAGGGAGCTGGCAGCCGCTCGCATTTTTCAGTAAAACCTTGCGCGATAACGAGCGGAAATACAGCACGTTCGACAGGGAGCTGTTGGCCCTGCATTTGGCCATCCACCATTTCCAGTTCTGGCTGGAGGGGCACCGTTTCACCGGGTTTGTGGACCACAAGCCGCTAACATTCGCGATGGCCAAGATTTCAGAGCCTTGGTCAGGCTGGCAGCAAAGACAGCTGGCCGCGATATCGGAGTTCACCACCAATATTCAGCATGTCGCGGGCAAACATAATGTAGTGGCAGACTGTCTTTCGCGTGCGGTAGCAGCGCCAGGCCCCGTGGGGGCAGACTCGGCAGCCGTGGCCGCGGGCCAGGTTTGTGGAGCAGAAGCACTCACAGCCCCGGTCCACGTAGGTTTGGATTACGCAGCCATGGCCGCGGAGCAGGCTAACGACGCGGATGTGCGCGTGCTCCACTCTGGACCAACAGGGTTAAGGCTGGAGCACAGGGTGCAGCAAATAGGTATGCCCCCTCTAATCTGCGATGTCTCCACGGGGCGGCCTCGCCCTGTGGTCCCAATTGCGTGGCGCCGCTGCGTTTTTGACTCAATGCATTCCCTGGCGCACCCGGGGGTGCGCGCGTCGATTAAAATGGTGGGGGAGAAATTTGTTTTGCCGAGGTTGCGTAAACAGGTCAAGGAGTGGGCAGCAACCTGCATGGCGTGTCAGCGAGCCAAGATACACAAGCACACTAGAGCCCTTTTGGAGCCTTTTCACATCCCGGCTAAGCGTTTTGATCATGTGCATGTTGACTTGGTGGGCCCCCTTCCGTTGTCACAGGGGTGTACACACCTTTTGACGATGGTAGATCACACCACGCGTTGGCCAGAAATGGTCCCTTTGGCGTCAACTGCAGCGGCAGACGTTGCACGCGCGTTTTTAACAGCTTGGGTCGCGCGTTTTGGAGTTCCGTCGGACATAACGTCCGACAGAGGTTCCCAATTTGTTTCCGAACTCTGGTCATTGATGGCCCACAGCCTAGGGGTGAAGATTCACCACACTACCGCGTATAACCCCCAGGCTAATGGTTTGTGCGAACGCTTTCATAGGTCATTGAAAGCAGCCCTCAGAGCGTCTCTTACGGATACAAATTGGGTGGATAAACTTCCATGGGTTTTATTGGGGTTGCGTTCTGCACCTAAGGAGGATTTGCAGGCTTCTCCGGCTGAATTAGTTTTTGCACAACCCCTCCGTTTGCCAGGGGAATTTCTTCCTGACAACCCTGCGCCAAATTGCCCCCCCCCCGCTCAGCTGTTGCAGAGCGGCACAGGATCAAATACCCTTCCTGGCCCAGTTCATCACAGTTTTCCACGCATTTTTGTGCCAAAGGCTTTAAAAAATGCGGAGTTTGTTTTTGTTAGACATGATGCCCAACGCCCAGGCTTGCAACCACCTTACGACGGGCCTTTCAGAGTGTTGGAAACAGGAGAGAAACATTTTTTGCTTGATTTAGGAGGCAGAAAAGAGTTGATTTGCATTAACAGACTCAAACCCGCCTTTGTTCTGGCTGATGAACGCGTGCAGTTGGCTAGGGCCCCCCGCCGTGGCAGGCCGCCGAGAAGGCATTCTTCGCAGCCCTCACAGAGATGTGCTAACAATTCTTATTCACAGATGTAGCAGGTCGGGGCAGAAGGAACAAAACCAGTATTCTCTACACTATTTTAATTAATTCAGCGCATAATAATGCATTACTGAAGTTATAGCATGCCTTTTTTCTTTTTTTTTTAAACAGCCTGGTCAGTGGAGCAGTGAGTGGGGGGGGGGGGTCTATGACCCCTCTTCCTTGCAGCTTCTACACACACACAGACACTAAGTGAGGCAGCTTATGAGTTTTACAGTTTCTTTTTGTGGGTTTTTTCAATCTAATGTTGTGGGTTTTGAATCTAATGTTGCGTATGTGGTAAATATTCACATATTTTTAAAGCCAACATTTTCAGTTACCAGATTTTTTTCCTTATTTTGGATTTTTACTTTTATCTCTTGGGATGCCTGAGGGCAGATGAACAACATTGGGCTATTTGTATTCAATTTTTTTTTTTTGAAGTATCAGTGTAATTTTTATTAACTCAGTTGCATTATCTCCCTGACCGAGGGATAACAGTGAACTTTACAAGGAAAAGGGATGACGGACTAAGGGTCTGACATGGCTCCTCCTTCCCCCTGCTCCTCGCTCTTCTGCTGCTCAGCCATGACCCTGCCTCACAAGCCCAGTGAACAACGTCGCATCACCCCTGTTCACTGCACTCCTCCCGTTGACAACCAAGCCATGTCGGATAGCCGATAAGTTAAGTAAAAGTGCATGCATATTAATCACTGCAACCATCATCAGCATGATAAATTGAAGATTATAGGATAATGTTATGACTAAATGATACCCAATAACTGAAAGCTTTAAATACAGCTTATATGACATGATTCAAAGCACAGAACAAGGTGAAAATGACAATGTTTGTGCATATGATTTTATGCCATTCTTGTCATTTTATTTTTATTTGCAAGGTGAAGTTTCTGTTGTGTTTCTAAGAGCTTGGATCATTATTACACATCATTATGCTGAGGCACTGTTGCCATTGTGCCCTGCATGAGAATAAAGCCAGAGCTGAATATACTGGGACAATATAAGACTGTTGAAAATTTATTATTTCTTAATAAAAATGGATAAGTAGTACAAGCACACCAAGTAACACAGAGACATTCACTGGAGTCACCCCAGTTTTATTATTTCTTTGTTAATATATTATATATTAAATAGTTTCCTCATCCAAACCTTCAACTTGTCTTTTAGACCCTATTCCTACCAGGTTATTTAAAGAAGTCTTCCCACTTATTGGTAGCTTTATTCTTCATATAATCAATTCTTCATTAACTTTAGGCCATGTACCGCAGGCTTTTAAAACGGCTGTAATTAAACCCTTGCTCAAAAAGCCAACGCTAGATCCAGGAGCTTTAGCTAACTATAGACCAATCTCTAATCTCCCTTTCATTTCAAAAATCTTAGAAAGAGTTGTTGCTATGCAATTATTTGACCACCTGCAGGGAAATGGTTTACTTGAAGAGTTTCAATCTGGGTTTAGAATCCATCATAGTACTGAAACAGCCTTAGCGAAGGTCACTAATGACCTCCTCATCGCATCTGATAATGGACTTGTTTCTGTACCTGTCCTTTTAGACCTTAGTGCAGCTTTTGATACTATCACTATCATAATATTCTACTTGATAGATTAGAACACTATGTTGGACTTAATGGAACTTTGTTGCAGTGGTTTAGATCTTATTTATCTGATAGGTTCCAGTTTGTTCATGTCAATAATGAGTTTTCTTTCAACTCAAAGCTTAGTCATAGAGTTCCACAGGGATCTGAGCTAGGCCCTACTCTTTTTAGTTTATATATGCTTCCGTTAGGCAACATTATTAGAAAGCACTTTATACATTTTCATTGTTATGCAGATGATACACAATTATATCTGTCAATGAAGCCAGATGATAGTAATCAATTAGCCAAGTTGGAAGCCTGTCTTAAGGAAATCAAAGCTTGGATGACTTGTAATTTCCTGCTATTAAATTCAGATAAGACTGAAGTCATTCTTGTTGGTCCAAAAAACCTTAGAAATACCTTTCCAAATCAAACTTTCAGTTTGGATGCGGTTACTCTTTCTCTTAATAGCTCTGTGAGGAACCTTGGAATTATTTTTGATCAAGATCTGTCTTTCAATTCACATATTAAATTTGTTTCTAAGACTGCCTTCTATCATTTGCATAATATTGCCAAGATTAGGAGCATCTTGTCTCAGAGTGATGCTGAGAAACTGATGCACGCTTTTGTTCGCTCGAGATTAGATTATTGTAATTCTTTATTATCAGGCTGTCCTAAAACATCTTTAAAAAGTCTTCAGCTGATCTAAAATGCTGCAGCAAGAGTTTTAACAGGTACTGGAAAGGGAGCTCAAATCTCTCCGCTTCTGGCCTCCCTTCATTGGCTTCCCATAGAGTTTAGAATTAAGTTTAAAATCCATCTTCTTACTTACAAAGCTCTAAACAATCAGGCTCCTTTTTATTTAAAAGATCTGATACTACCGTATTATCCTAACAGAGCACTATGCTCCCAAAATGCAAGATTACTTGTAATACCTAGAATCTCCAAAAGTACAATGGGAGGCAGAGCCTTCAGTTATCAAGCTCCTCTCCTGTGGAACCAGCTGCCAATCTGGATTCGGGAGTCAGACTCGATCTCTGTTTTTAAGAATAGGGCTAAAACCTACCTTTTTGATATAGCCTACAATTAGGGAGGGGTCATGTGTTTCTGAACCCTCCCTTAGTTATGCTGCTAATAGGTTTAGTCAGCCGCGGGACCTCCAGTAATGCACTGGGCCTCACTCCTTTCTTCACTCTCAATGAAATATTTTTTTTGCTGGCCATTAACATTTGTTTGTTCTCTCCCATAGATTGAGTCCCCATAGTGCTGTTTGCTCTCTACATGTCTGTTCTTTTCATCTTTCATCTATCCCCTCACCCCCCAGCCAGTCACAGCAGATGACTGCCCCTCCCTGAGCCTGGCTCTGCTGGAGGTTTCTTCCTATTAAAAGGGAGATTTTCCTCTCCACCGTCGCCAAGTGCTTGCTCACAGGGGATCGCCTGATTGCTGGGGTCTTTCTGCAACTGAGGGCCCCCCCCCCCCCTGCAGGTGAAAGTGCTATGAGATGACTGTTGTTGTGAAATGGCACTATATAAATAAAGTTGAATTGAATTGAATTGTTTGCCTTATTCTCATTGATATTTCTTAAAAGACAGTGCATTTATTGGAATGAAAAAAAAATACACATTAAACTAATAATACCCTTGTAAAAAATCAGCATGTTGTATACGTTTTGTCCACTAGATGGCCTGGTAGAGAAAATGAAGTCCCACATAAGGTCTTGTCTAAATGAACCATTTTGATGAAAGGCCTCAAGTCCTAAAGAAAGCTTCATTTGGCCATCACTAGTGGCAAGCCTCCATTGAAAGGGGCTTCTGCGATTTTTTTTATGAGCAGTAATACCAGTTCCCTAGTTTTCTCCTGGTGTCTGGGAACTAATGTTTGTGGTTTTGTGTGTGTGTGTGTATGCATGCTGTATACCCTAATTTTGCCTAGGGTGCCAAGCATAACACCGGCCCTGGTGCTGGGAATATGAACACATTAGTACAATCAATAATTATTGTAATTCCATTACCAGCTTTAAAAAACATTAACATCCCAACACCACTTAAAATGCACAACAACAGTTCCAGAGGTTGGGGTCAAACACTGCTAGGTTATCTGTCCCACCAAGATCTGATCCCACCAGTCCAGGGATTCAACTGACCACCCTCCAGTCACCAGTTCACATCCCTAGCCATTAGGCCACCACTGCCCCTGCACCACATAGAGCCCTATATAGTTAATAAGCCATTTTGTAGTCCTGTTTGAAATCATTCACTATTTTGTGCACTCAAAATATCCCGCAGTGTATTTTGAAAAGTACAACCGATGGGAGCTACATTAACCTGCTAACCCAGAATGCAATGCACAGCTAAAGGAGCAGTCACAAGAGAGCTTTACATCACAACATAAACTACTTTATTTCCATTTATTAATACAGTAAAATCAATTTGATTTAATATATATTTACTACAAAATACATTCAGGTAATCACTTATTAACACCATTAATCTGCTGTTTTATTGTCTCAACCTAATGACATGATTAATCGTGCTGAGAAAATAAGCAGAGCAATGTCCAAAAGGTACATTTTTTTAGAGGTATAATTTATTTAAAATTTACATCTCTCCAGTATAGTTGTTTCATGAGTACTGTGTGCATTAACTCAAATTGGTACAGCAGATCAGATACTATACTGTATAACACAAAACTTAGCAAAAGAAATGCTTTTTAGAATATTATTTTAAAGGTGCACTCCGGTGGCTCTAAAACCACCTCAAAAACAAATGTGTATTGCTCAAAATAGTATATTGTGGCATTTTACCCACAAAAAAAAACTTTCATTGCCAAAAGCAGGATTCACGCTGCATTTCCTCTCTAGTCTGCTTTGGTCCATGTGTGCGCCAGGCTCGTCCAAAGAGCTGTACATATTCACTTTTTTTGTCTACCAGGCCAAGCGGTTGACGCATGCACACAACTGTTATTTGTAGTTTCACCCCAGCCCTATGGGTAGGACAAATAATAATAATGCATCAGATTTATATAGCGCTTTATCATAGACACTCAAAGATGCTTTTACAAATAGATACATTATTCATTCACTCCAGACAGACAATGGTAGTGGCAAGCTACTACTGTAGCCACAGCTGCCCTGGGGCAGGCTGACGGAAACATGGCTGCCAATCTGTGCCAGCGGCCTCTCCGGCCACCACCAAACATTTATACACATTCATACCCAGTGTTATGGACACTGGAGGCAAGGTGGGTAAAGTGTCTTGACCAGGGACACAATGGCAGGATATCTGGGGAGAACAGGATTCAAACCACCAACCATCCGGTTATTGGACGACCGGCTCTGCCTCCTGAGCTACTGCCGCCCACATGCGCTAACACACCAATTTGTTCACCGGCTATAATCGCCCCACACCCAGGAGGCAGGAGTTCAAATCCTGGCCGGGTCATACCAAAGACCACATAAAAATGGTGCTTTCTGCCTTCTAGCGTGGTGCTCCGCATAATGGAATGGGGAAAGTAAAGTTATACACAGAGCTACCAGAGGACTGACCCCCCACTGTAGCTTCCACTACTTACAGTAGCTGTGTGGCCTAGGGTCAGAGAAACGGAGATAGGCGCCGCCCATATACGCCTTCATGGTGTGAAGGGATTAACTAACTAACTAACAACAATGGCATTGTTTCAAGGAAAAAGAGGAATTACTGTTTTTCAGTGCTCTTCTTCACTGAAGCTGCTGCAAAACAATTCATGTATGTTTATTCTCGTCTTCCGCTGCTCTTCATCTTCTTTGTCTACTTTGACTTTGTATGCTGTGTTGGTAGTGCCACCTTGAACGGGATGTTCAATCTTGTGCATATGCAGTCAACACAGTCAGGCCACGTGGTCAGAAAACTTGGGCTGCACGCAGCCGTCCACAGAGCAGCTCTGTGGATACTAGTGGACTGGAGGATATGACGTAAATTTTGTCACACAAGCCTTCTGGTTGCGCGTACATCGATGACAGAGGTGCAGCATGAATCCAGCTTTAGAATTGCTTGGAAAGAGGTTTTAAACCTTTCACCTACTTAAGAATGTGTGGATCTATGAATACAGTGGTGTGAAAAAGTGTTCACCCCTTCCTGATATCTCATTTTTTTGTATGTTTGTCACACTTCCGCTATTCAACTTCCGGTTCATGTAAGGTGAGGACGCACAGGTAAAGGCTCCCAGTTCATTTCTTGCTTAAAACTCAGTTTAGAGCTGACGTTTTGGGCTGGGTTTTTTTTGTTACTACCGCTGGAGAATAAACCTGCTCGTGCGAAAAAAGAGAAATTGCCAGTCTCATAACTTAATATTGTAGTGGCTGGTGAAGCAATATGGCCCCTCACGCTCAGGGAGAACAAAGGGATTTCTACCACGTGTTTTTTTTTTCTTTTTTTTTTTTTTGTTTCTTACGATCACAATCAACGTTCATTGGCCGGGATCATGGGTCCCAAGAAAGCTCAGCAGACTGAGGAGGTGGACGAAATTAAAAGGGTGCTGGACTTCTTGGCTGAAGAGATTTCTGCTGTTAAGCTGCAGCAAAGAAACATCTTGGGCCTGGTCGAGGAGGTGAAAGCGCTGCAAATCCAGAACGCTGAGAAGGAAAAGAGGCTGATGTATCTGGAGAGCAGAGTGTCGGAACTGGAGCAGAACACCCGGGTGAACAACGTGATCATCACGGGGCTCCACATTAAACCCCGATCATACGCGCGAGCGGTGGCCGCAGACAGCGGAGGGAGGCTCGACGAGCTGGAAGAGGAATCCACGGAGCAACAAGTGGCGGCCTTCATGCAGTCCAAAGGAATTCAGCTGGACTGTAATACCACAGAGGCCTGCCACCCTCTGCCCAGGAAAAACGGCGACAAATTGGCTGTGATCATGAGGTTTGTCAACAGAAAACACAAGACTGCACTGTTGAAACAAGGTAGGAAACTGAAAGGAACGAACATTTACATAAACGAGCACCTCACAAAAGAAAACGCAGAAATAGCCAGAAAAGCAAGATACATGAGAAAGCAGAAAAAGATTCAAAACACCTGGACATCAAACTGTAAAATATACATCAAATTAAACGGATCACCTGAAGAAGCCAAGGTCATCAACATCCGTAATATTATGGAACTGGACAAATATCAATCAATATTATGAACTGGAGTCACAGCAACAAAAGACAATTGTAGGACACTGAAGGATTATACTCATCTGCTACAAGACATTTAACAACATGAAACAAAAGATCAACAAACAGGAAAAACAGGAACTGAAAGTTTTTGAATATACAGATCACAACCCACAGGACGTAGAATATGACATAGACCCTGATAATAATTTATTTAGCTCCATCAATAATAACTGTAGTTACTACACGGATGAACAGTTTAACACAATGGTCACATCTGATTTCAATATTTCTATGATCCACTTCAACAGCAGAAGTCTCTATGCCAACTTTAATAACATTAAAGATTATTTACATCAGTTTAAAGAGCCATTCAATATTGTGGCAATATCAGAGACGTGGCTCAGTGAAGAGATAGGAGTGGATTTTATCATGGATGGCTATGAATTAAATTATATAAATAGAAAAGTGAAAAAAGGAGGAGGAGTTGCAATTTATGTTGACAAGAGCTTGAAATACAAGGTTGTTGAAAATCTGTCAGTAACTGTGGATGATTTATTTGAATGTATTACAATAGAAATCTGTCTGGACAATGTGAAGAATGTAGTAGTGAGCTGTGTATACAGAACACCTGGAAAAACATTGACTTATTTAAGGACTGGATGGAAAAAATGTATGCAAAACTAACTCATAAAGTTATGTTCATCTGTGGGGATTTCAATATAGATCTGATGAACTCAAAACAACATAGTTTGACAGAAGAATTTATCAACACAATGTACAGTATGGGCTTACATCCAACAATTACCGGACCTAGCAGAATCACGTCACACAGTGCCACACTAATCGATAACATATTCACAAATATTATGGAAAATAATATCAGGAGTGGGCTTTTATTGAATGATATCAGTGACCACCTGCCGATTTTTGTTGTCTATCAATGTGATTATAGGAAGAAAAAGTATACCAAAAATATTAAATATAAAAGAATAAGAACCGAAGAATCAATGTATTTACTGACAAAGGAATTATTAATACAAGATTAGAAGATAGTTTATGATGAAAATGATATAAATAAAGCATATGATAAATTTTTACAAATATTTCAATCATTGTACAATAAAAACAGTCCTATAAAACAATACAGTGACAGACAACAACAAAAAAATATACCTTGGGTCACCAAGGGGTTAATAAATGCATGTAAAAAGAAGAATACATCATATAAACAATTCATTAAATGCAGAATGGTGGAAGCTGAGATCAAATATAAAAGATATAAAAATAAGCTTACTAATATAATGAGGACCTGTAAGAAAGAATATTACAACAGAATATTAGAGGATAACAAAAATAACTTAAGAGGAATATGGCAAGTACTCAATGGGATTATTAGTAATCGACCTAAGAATGCTAATTATCCAGAATATTTTATTGAAAATGGCAATTTGATAAATAATATGGAGGATGTGGTCAGTGGTTTCAATAAATTTTTTGTAAACGTTGGTCCTGAATTAGCAAAATCAATAGTGACAACAGAAACAAACAACAGTGGTTCTGTAAATGAAATAGAAGATAGAAATCCAAACACAATCTTTTTGGGTGCAGTTACTGAAAAGGAAATTATCGAGACTGTGAGTAAATTTAAGAACAAAAAATCAATGGACTGGAATGAAATTGACATGACAATAGTGAAAAAAGTAATTGAAGGAATTGTTAAGCCACTCACCCACATTTGTAACCTGTCATTTCAAACTGGTAAATTTCCAGACAAAATGAAAATAGCAAAAGTAATACCTCTATACAAAACAGGAGACAGTCATTGCTTCACAAATTACAGGCCAGTCTCTTTACTCTCACAATTCTCCAAAATACTTGAAAAAATCTTCACTAAGAGACTGGATGATTTCATTGAAAAACACAACCTCCTTACAGATAGCCAGTATGGTTTTAGAGCAGATAAATCTACATCTTTGGCACTGATCGAACTTATAGAAGAAATTACTAGTTGTATAGATAAAAAAAAAAGGTTGCTGTAGGAGTATTTATAGATTTAAAGAAAGCTTTTGACACCATTGACCACAGAATACTACTAAGGAAACTGGAAAGGTATGGGATAAGAGGGGTAGGACTGAGTTGGGTGGAAAGTTATTTAAGTAACAGACAACAATTTGTACAAATTGGTGAGCACAAATCACCCTTCATGGACAACACTTGTGGTGTGCCCCAGGGGTCAGTTTTGGGACCCAAACTCTTTATTTTGTATATAAATGACATATGCCAAGTATCAAAAATTCTGAAATTTATTTTGTTTGCGGATGACACAAATATCCTTTGCACTGGTGAGAATTTGCAGCAGGTTTTAGAGGTGGTCACAACTGAAATGAAAAAGTTAACGCAGTGGTTCAACAAAAATAAATTATCTCTAAATCTAAAAAAAAACAAAGATCATGTTGTTTGGAAATTATAAAATAAATCATGAAATAATGGTAACGATAGATGATACCAGAATACAAACAGTACAGGAAAATAAGTTTCTGGGGGTGACGTTAGACAATAAAATCTGCTGGAAACCTCACATCAGTCACATCCGGGCCAAGTTAGCAAAATGTATAGGCATACTGGGGAAGACAAGACACATCTTGGACTATAAATCATTGGTCTTACTGTACAATTCACTGTTTTTACCATATCTTAACTACTGTGTAGAAGTCTGGGGAAACACCTACAAGACCAACCTACAATCAATATGCGCATTACAAAAAAGAGCTATAAGGATAATAAATAATGTAGGATATAGAGACCATACCAATTCGTTGTTTTTAAAGTCACATGTCATAAAGTTAATCGATTTAGTTAAATTTAAGACAACACAAGTGATGTACAGGGCAATTAATAATCAACTCCCAACTAATATACAAAAAATATTTTAAAAAAAGAGACAATTGTCATAATTTGAGAGGAGACTTAAACTTTACAAAACCCAAGATACGAACAACCAAGAAAAGTATGTGCATATCTGTCTGTGGGGTGGATTTGTGGAACAGCCTGGAGCCGGAACTGAAACTATGTACAAACAGAAATCAATTCAAAAAGAGGTATAAACATTATTTGCTGAAAGGATATATGTTAGAAGGGTAGTATTTATATGTACGATTCACTATGCTCACTCTGGGACATTATGGGACACTATGGAATGGTGGGTGGGACAGCACTGTGTATATCTGTGTTGTTTGAGGCTGGTTTTGATGTATGGACATCAATGTATATTAGAATGGATGGGTGTTAATGTTGATATGTAAAAAATACAGTAAATTGTTTACTTGGGGTCTTAAAGGTGGTAATTTGTATATAATTCACATGGGTGTATTTATGTAAAAGAGGAGATGGAATTAATAAGTGTTCACTTCTTCATTCTCCCTTTCGAACACTGTATACTGTTACTTTATTGCATTTGTCATTTGTTTTGTTTTTGTTATATTTTTTTGTTCGAAATAAAGTATCTATCTATCTATCTATCTATCTATCTATCTATCACTTAAATGTTTCAGATCATTAAACAAATTTAAATATTAGACAAAAATAACACAAGTAAACACAAAATGCAGTTTTTAAATGAAGGTGTTTCTTATTAAGGGAGAAAAAAAATCCAAATCTACATGGCCCTGAGTGAAAAAGTGATTGCCCCCTAAATCTAATAACTGATTGGGCCACCCTTAGCAGCAACAACTGCAATCAAGCATTTGTGATAACTGGCAATGTGTCTTTTACAGCGCTGTGGAGGAATTTTGGCCCAATCATCTTTGCAGAATTGTTGTAATTCAGCTACATTGGAGGGTATTTGAGCACGAACCGCCTTTTTAAGGTCATGCCACAGCATCTCAATCAGATTCAGGTCAGAACTTTGACTAGGCCACTCCAAAGTCTTCATTTTGTTTTTCTTAAGCCATTCACAGGTGGACTTGCTGGTGTGTTTTGGATCGTTGTCCTGCTGCAGAACCCAAGTGCGCTTCAACTTGAGGTCACGAACAGATGGCTGGACATTTTCCTTCAGGATTTTTGTGTAGACAGCAGAATTCATGGGTCCATTTACCACAGCAAGTCTTCAAGGTCCTGAAGCAGCAAAACAGCCCCACACCATCACACTACCACCACCATATTTTACTGTTGGTATGATGTTCCTTTTCTGAAATGCTGTGTTACTTTTACGCCAGATGTAATGGGACACAAACCTTCCAAAAGGTTCAGCTTTTGTCTCGTCAGTCCACAGAGTATTTTCTCAAAAGTCTTGGGGATCATCAAGATGTTTTCTGACAAAACTGAGACGAGCCTTTATAGTGTATCTAGAAAGTATTCACATCACTTCACTTTTTCCACATTTTGTGATGTTACAACCTCATTCCAAAAGGGATTAATTCATTTTTTTCCCTCAAAATTCTACACACAATACCCTATAATGATAATGTGAAAAAAGTTTTTTGAGATTTTTGCTAATTTATTAAAAATTTAAAAAAAATAAGAAATCACATGTACATAAGTATTCACGGCCTTTACCATGAAGCTCAAAATTGAGCTCAGGTCCATCCTATTTCCACTGATCATCCTTGAGCTGTTTCTACAGCTTAATTGGAGTCCATCCATCCATCCATCCATCTTCTACCGCTTTTCCGGAGGTCCGGGTCGCGGAGGCAGCAGTTCAAGCAGAGAAGCCCAGACTTCCCTCTCCCCAGCCACCTGCTCCAGCTCTTCAGAGGGGATACCAAGGCGTTCCCAGACTAGCTGGGAGACATAGTCTCTCCACCGAGTCCTGGGTCTGCCCCGGGGTCTCCTCCCAGTGGGACGTGCCTGAAACACCTCAAGTGGGAGGCGTCCAGGAGGCATCCTAATCAGATGCCCATACCACCTCAACTGACTCCTTTCAATGTGGAGGAGCAGCGGTTCTACTCTGAGCCTCTCCCGAATGACTGAGCTCCTCACCCTATCTCTGAGGGTGAGTCCAGCAATCCTACGGAGAAAGCTCATTTCAGCCGCTTGTATCCGCGATCTCGTTCTTTCGGTCATTACCCAAAGCTCGTGACCATAGGTGAGAGTAGGAACGTAGATTGACTGGTAAATCGACAGCTTTGCCTTAGAACTAAGCTCCCTCTTCACCACAACAGACCGGTACAACGTCCGCATCACTGCAGATGCTGCTCCAATCCGTCTGTCGACCTCTCGCTCCATTTTCCCCTCACTCGTGAACAAGACCCCAAGATACTTAAACTCCTCCACTTGGGGCAGGAGCCTGTCCCCAACCCGGAGAGGACAATCCACCTTTTTCCGGCTGAGGACCATGGACTCGGACTTGGAGGTGCTGATTCTCATCCCAGCCGCTTCACACTCAGCGGCAAACCGTCCCAGCAAGAGCTGTAGGTCATTGCTGGATGAAGCCAACAGGACAACATCATCTGCAAACAACAGAGATGAGATCCTGTGGTCACCAAGCATGACGCCCTCCATTCCCTGGCTGCGCCTAGAAATCCTGTCCATAAAAATTATGAACAGGACCGGTGACAAAGGGCAGCCCTGGCGGAGTCCAACTCTCACTGGGAATGACTCCGACCGAGTGTTGGCAATGCGAACTAAACTCTCACAACGGTCGTACAGAGACCGAATAGCTCGTAACAACAAGCCCGATACCCCATACTCCCGAAGCACCCCCCACAAAAATCCACGAGGGACGCGGTCAAATGCCTTCTCCAAGTCCACAAAACACATGTAAACTGGTTGGGCAAACTCCCACGAACCCTCAAGAATTCTCGAGAGGGTAAAGAGCTGGTCCGATGTGCCACGGCCAGGACGAAAACCACATTGCTCCTCCTGAATCCGAGGTTCGACCAACGGCCGGACTCTCCTCTCCAGTACCTTGGCATAGACCTTCCCAGGGAGGCTGAGGAGTGTGATCCCTCTAAAGTTGGAGCACACCCTCCGGTCCCCTTTTTTGAAGAGAGGAACCACCACCCCGGTTTGCCATGCCAAAGGCACTGCCCCCGACCTCCACGCAATGTTGCAGAGGCGTGTCAACCATGACAACCCAACAACATCCAGGGCCTTGAGGTACTCGGGGCGAATCTCGTCCACCCCCGGGGCCCGGCCACCAAGGAGATTTTTAACCACCTTGGCGACCTCAGCCCCTGTGATAGGCGAGTCATCCCCCTCGTCCCCAAACCCTGCTTCCTCTGTGGAAGGCGTATCAGTGGGATTGAGGAGATCCTCGAAGTATTCCTTCCACCGCCCGACGATATCCCCAGTTGAAGTCAACAGTGTCCCATCCGCACCATACACAGTGTGGACGGGGAGCTGCTTTCCCCTCCTGAGCCGCCGAACAGTTTGCCAGAATCTCTTTGAAGCCGACCGAAAGTCTTGTTCCATGGCCTCACCGAACTCCTCCCATACCCGGGTTTTTGCTTCAGCAACCACCCGAGCTGCACTCCGCTTGGCCTGCCGGTACACCTCAGCTGCTTCGGGAGTCCCACAAGCCAACCAAGCTTGATAGGACTCCTTCTTCAGCTTAATGGCCCCCCTCACCACTGGTGTCCACCACTTGGTTCGGGGGTTGCCACCACGAGATGCACCGACCACCTTGCGGCCGCAGCTCTGGGCTGCCGCTTCAACAACAGAGGTGGAGAACATGGCCCATTCAGACTCCATGTCTCCAGACTCCCTCGGAATGTGGTTGAAGTTCTTCCGGAGGTGGGAGTTGAAGACCTCCCGGACAGGGGCCTCAGCCAGACGCTCCCAGCACACCCTCACTATACGTTTGGGTCTACCAGGTCTGAATGGCTTCCTCCCCTGCCATCGGATCCAACTCACCACCAGGTGGTGATCAGTTGACAGCTCTGCACCTCTCTTTACTCGGGTGTCCAAGACATACGGTCGCAGGTCTGATGATACGATAACAAAATCGATCATCGACCTGCGGCCTAGGGTGTCCTGGTGCCAGGTGCACATATGGACACCCTTATGCTTGAACATGGTGTTCGTTATAGACAGACTGTGGTTAGCACAGAAGTCCAATAACTGAACACCACTCGGGTTCAGATCGGGCAGGCCGTTCCTCCCAATCACCCCCCTCCAGGTTTCACTGTCGTTGCCCACGTGCGCATTGAAGTCCCCCAGTAGGACAATGGAGTCTCCAGGAGGAGCACCCTCCAGCACCCCAGTCACAGACTCCAAAAAGGGTGGGTACTCTGAAACATCATTTGGTGCATAGGCACAAATGATGGTCAGGACCCGTTTCCCAACCCGAAGGCGCAGGGAAGCAACCCTTTCGTCCACCGGGGAAAACTCCAATATAGAGGCAGCAAGGTGGGGCGATACAAGAATACCTACCCCTGCTCGTCGCCTCTCGCCCGGGGCAACTCCAGAAAAGGCCACCTGCAGGAGGGATCATGGAAGTCCGGTGCTATGTGGATTAGGTGGCAGTCAAAGGCGGAGACCTTGGCGGACTGATCCCAAGCTTTCTAAACTGGCTTTTGGTAATTGGAGTCCACCTGTGGTAAATTCAGTTGATTGGACATGATTTGGAAAGGCACACACCTGTCTATATATGGTCCCACAGTTGACAGTGCAACCAAGCATGAAGTCAAAGGAATTGTCTCTAGACCTCCAAGACAGGATTGTCTCGAGGCCCAAACCTTGGGAAGGGTACAGAAAAATTTCTGCTGTTTTGAAGGTCCCAATGAGCACAGTGGCTTCCATCATCTGTAATTGGAAGAAGTTCGGAACCCCCAGGACTGTTCTTAGAGCTGGCCGGCCGTCTAAACTGAGCTATTGGGGGAGAAGGGCCTTAGTCAGGGAGGTGACCAAGAACCTGATGGTCACTCTGTCAGAGCTCCAGTGTTCCTGTGGAGAGAGGAGAACCTTCCAGAAGGACAACAATTTCTGCAGCAATCCACCAATCCTGTATGATAGAGTGGCCAGACGGAAGCCACTCCTTAGTAAAAGGCACATGGCAGCCCGCCTGGAGTTTGCCAAAAGGCACTTGAAGGATTCTCAGACCATGAGAAACAAAATTCTCTGGTTTGATGAGACAAAGATTGAACTCTTTGGCATGCATGCCAGGCGTCATGTTTGGAGGAAACCAGGCACTGTTCATAACCACACCAATGGTGGTGGCAGCATCTTTCTGTTTGGATGTTTTTGAGCGGCAGGAACTGGGAGACTAGTCAGGATAGAGGGAAAGCTGAATGCAGCAATGTACAGAGACATCCTGAATGAAAACCTGTTCCAGAGTGCTCTTGACCTCAGACTGGGGCGACGGTTCATTTTTCAGCAGGACAACGACCCTAAGCACACAGCCAAGATATGAAAGGAGTGGCTTCAGGACAACTCTGTGAATATCCTTGAGTGGCCCAACCAGAGCCCATACTTGAATCCAATTGAACATCTCTGGAGAGATCTGATAATGGCTGTGCACCAATGCTTCCCATCCAACCTGATGGAGCTTGAGAGGCGCTGCAAAGAGGAATGGGTGAAACTGGCCAAAGATAGGTGTACCAAGCTTGTGGCATCATATTCAAAAAACACGAGGCTGTAATTGCTGCCAAAGGTTCATCAACAAAATATTGAGCAAAGGCTGTGAATACTTATGTACATGTGATTTCTTAGTTGTTGTTTTTTTATTTTTAATAAATTTGCCAAAATCTAAAAAAAAAAAAAACTTTTTTTCACATTGTCATTATGGGGTATTGTGTGTAGAATTTTAAGGAAAAAAATTAATTTAATCCCTTTTGGAATAAGGCTGTAACATAACAAAATGTGGAAAATGTGAAGCACTGTGAATACTTTCCTGATGCACTGTATGTTCTTTTTGCTCAGCAGTGGAACTCTGTCATGCAGGCCATTTTTGCCCAGTCTCTTTCTTATGGTGGAGCCATGAACACTGACCTTAACTGAGGTAAGTGAGGCCTGCAGTTCTTTGGATGTTGTTGTGGGGTCTTTTGTGACCTCTTGCATGAGTCGTCGCTACACTCTTGGGATAATTTTGGTCGACCGGCCACTCCTGGGAAGGTTCACCACTGTTCCATGTTTTCACCATTTGTGAATAATGACTCTCGCTGTGGTTTGCTGGGGTCCCAAAGCTTTAGAAATGGCTTTATAACATTTTCCAGACTGATGGATTTCAATTACTTTGTTTCTCATTTGTTCCTGAATTTCTTTGCTTTTGAGGATCTTTTGGTCTACTTCACTTTGTCAGGCAGGTCCCATTTAAGTGATTTCTTGATTGAGAACAGGTGTGCCAGGTATCAAGCCTGGGTGTGGCTAGAGAAATTGAACTCAGTGTCACGCCGCGCCATTCATCAGCGGCGCCACCTGCTCACGCACCTGACAATCATCAGCAGCGAGGGATAAAGGCCGTCTCGCCCGGAGGCTCGGCCTGAAGCCGTCAGACTTCGTCCCTCACCGTTGTGAGCACACTTCCCTTCAGCGTCACCATTTTGGTAAGAAGATCGCTTACCTCTTTTCTTCAGTCTTCTCCCCTGTGCACAGGTGGATTCCCCAGCGGCGGACATCTCCTCTCCATCGCCCAATCCTCGCTGCTGTACGGAGCTCTCCAGGTGGCTGTCTTCCGGGCTTCGCCCCCTTGTTGTGCCAGCTGTCCTGACCCACCAAGTAAGTCCTTCTCTCGCCATAAATCCCTCCTGTGTTGGTGTATGCCCGTCACCCTCTCCCTGTGCTCTCTCCATAGGGTTGCTCGGCTGTACGGTCACCTGCCTCTGTGCCTGGAGCAGACACTATCACCAACACATTTACATCCCGCAGACACGCACTCATTCACTCCTGCTGTTAATAAACTCTTTGAACTACTCTAAGCCTGTGTGTGTGCATCTCCTGAGCCGTGCGTTATGTCACTCAGCTTTCCAAAGATGTGATAAACCACAGTTAATTTATGTTTTAACAGGGGCGCAATCACTTTTTCACTCAGGGCCATGTAGGTTTGGATTTTTGTTCCCCTTAATATCAAACACCTTCATTTAAAAACTGCATTTTGTGTTTACTTGTGTTATCTTTGTCTAATATTTAAATTTGTTTGATGATCTGAAACATTTAAGTATGACAAACATACAAAAAAATAAGAAATCAGGAAGGGGAAGGGGGCAAACACTTTTTCCACACCACTGTATTCTAATTAGAGGACTGCAGGGCTTGCACATGATTGGTCGCTGCGCTCCCGACCTGCAGGCTTGTACGTGATTGGTTGCTAATCTCCCGACCTGCAGACTTGCTCGTGATTGATCACCGTGATCCTGACCTGCAGGGCTTGCACGTGACTGGTTGCTGTGACTCCTGGTGGGTGGGCTGCTCGTCTGTTCAAAACGCTTCTGAACATTAAAGTTTTGCTGATATCTTCAAAAGTAAAAAGCAAAACATTTTTCTGAAAACGGTCGAGGTGAGAAATAAATGTGTAGATGCCGAATATGTGTTTTCTTTTTGCTAACAACCAGTCCCCCGTCCGCCAGCAACTGAGTAGGGAGGGGAGGGAACCCGATTTAAATGTGGCTGCTCTCAGCTCACAGTGTGGGGCCCATCCGCTGAAACCGTGGTCTGACACAGCCATATTCAAATCGGGTCCCCCCCTTTGCCTCTCTTTGCTCGCTCGCTGCTGCTACCCCTGCACGTGATTGGTTGCCTCTTCTTCCACTGCTTTGCTGTGCAAAACGGATGTCTTCATCCCCCTCTGCCTCAATCCTGCTGCTCCTCGGCTCCTCGCTCCTCCCCCGAGGTAACTAAGAGTATCCATCTGATTGGTTAATGTTATGACCAATCAGGCTAAGCAAGAATACTGACGTTGCTAGAAACATTGTCCAAATCACTGTTCTGTACAGAAAACACTGGATCGAGCACTGGGTGGAAGAAGTGAAGCCACCGGAAACTCTTTGGCGGCCATTTTAGTACACCAAAAACACTCATCGAGTCAATGGAGAATGAGTGGGTTTAGTAGTAAATTGTGACACTTTTACTTCAAAAACATTAAAATAAATTAACAGATTTTGAATTTCTTGGTGTGGCGACAGCTTATGATGTTCCACAACCAGTGAACTATAGAAATCAAGTTGGCATTATGTTTAGCAGCTGCGGGAAGGCTGGATAATTGAAAAAGTCAAGCCAAGGAGAGTATTTCTGTGAGTAATACATACAGTAAGTGTGTTTTTCAGCATGTCGTCATAATAATAGCCCTATATGAGCAAATTAAAATATCATGCAATGCTTTAATCTTGCTATTAAGTGCCTAGGCCTAATCTAATTAGCAAAATATGGGATCACAACCTTTTCACAAAAGTCCTATTTAAATTGAGGTAAAAATTTAAGAAAAAAAGTCCACATATTTTCTGTGATGATGTAGATCTAGGCCTTGCTATGCATAGCCTATTTAACTAGTATAGACTAACCATATATTGAAATAATTTGTCACACTGTGATGAATGGGCCCAAATGGAATAAAACTTAAGGCCTAATGATAATTCTTATATAATTTTCAATAATTTTAGGATTCTGATACAAAACATGACACCTTCCCTCCTGCTTACACATGCTGGACTTGGGACCAGGCAATGGGGCAGTTAAAGGTGATGGGTAATCAGCAAAAATTGGCATGTAGTCAGTAGTTGACAATCAATCAATCAATCAATCAATCAACCTTTACTGTCATGATGCTATGCATACAACTGTAGTGCAAGCAAGATGAAATTGCGTTTCTCCAGGCATCCGTATTGTAAATAGTGTGGTAGACACACATACGGGACCTGTTTTGTGACTCACATTTTAGGTCAGAACAAAGGCAGGGCAGCTACCTTAGTGATTACAGGAAGCTGCAAGAATCATAGCTTTGGTATGCAAGGCTTGAGACTGTGGGGGGTTTAATTAAAGGATTAAAAAGGGGATGCATTGGAGACAGTGGAAGTGATATCATGGAGAGAAAATGCATTGTGACTTTCTTTATAATGCAAGGTGGTTTGTGAGACATGGGACCTGTGAGGTGTAAGAGTCCTGATATTTAAGGACGAGAGTTTACTGTGTGGATCTCTTTTTCTGCTTTGAGATGATGGTGTTGTGAATAAAGCTGACTTGAGAGAGAACTCTGCCTCAGAGTTCTCTCAGAGAGAACTCTGAGAGAACTCTGCCTCGTCATTTTCACATCACCACACTGGTGACCCGAGACGTATCATGCAAGAGGAGAATTCCCCCGGGCCAGCCTCGTCAGGAGCCCCCAGCCAAGCAAATGCCACCACAGTCCAGCTACCGGACTTCTGGCAGAACAATCTGCGCTCCTGGTTCAACGCGGTTGAGGCGCAGTTCAACCTCTGGGGGATATCGGTAGACGCCACAAAATTCTACCACGTAGTCGCAAAGCTGGACAACAACACGGCCCAGCATGTGGAGAGCCTGATCGACCAGCCGCCGGACAGCGACAAATACGGCACACTGAAGGCTGCACTCATCCAGCAATTCACCCCCTCGGAGGAGGAGCGAGCAGAGAGGCTCCTGGCGCTGACAGAGTTTGAAAATGACATGCCCGCGAACCTGATGGAGAAGTTGTTGAGGTTGAAAGACTCTGACAACGATCACTTCATTTTCATCCACCTTTTCCTCAGGACTCTACCGTCAGCAGCGAGAGCGACCCTGGCCAGTTCGCCACTGTTGGTCCAACGGGACTACCGCGCGCTGGGCCACCAAGCGGCGTGTAGCCACGGCCGCGGCAGCGGAACTCGGCACGACGACCAGAGACGACAGGGGGCCAGAGGCAGCGGGGCCAGACTCACCGACGACGGCGGCGGCAGGGGCCAGAGAACGCGGATCGGACGTCCTTTGTTTCTATCATCGCCGTTTCGCAGAGAGGGCACGCAAATGTGTACCACCGTGCCAGTTCAGGCGTTCGGGAAACGCCGAGACCGGGGGTCGGTAGCAGCCGCGGCCCTCGGGGAAGAAAACAAGCTGCTCTACTTGTCGGACGTACGATCCGGGAGGCAGTTCCTCATCGACACAGGCTCCCAGTTGAGTTTCATCACACCTTCCTACACGGACAGACTAGCTGGTTCCGGAGGTCTCCGGGTGACGGCAGCGAACGGCTCGGAGATTAAGACCTTTGGTGAGAAGACTCTGCTTCTGTCTCTACACGGCCGTGCATTTGAGTGGACTTTTGTTGTAGCAGCAGTAAATTTCAATATGTTGGGGGCTGATTTTTTGTGCTCACATGTTTTGTTGGTTGATCTCGCTAACAGGCGCCTGGTTAATGCACTTTCTTTTAATTCTATCCCCTGTACAGCGCGAGTGACCCCGAAAACAGCACAAGCCAGCGTCACAGCTGCAAGCGGTAAGTTCCGCACACTGCTCACTCAGTTCCCAGCACTCACGGTCCCCACATTTTTGGCAACAGTCGCTAAACACGGGGTGGAGCATTTTATTACCACTACCAAACCGCCCGTTTTTGCAAAAGCTCGGCGCTTGGACACAGTTAAACTGGCCATAGCGCACGAGGAGTTTGCCAACCTGGAGAGGTTGGGCATTATCCGACATTCAAACAGTCCTTGGGCTTCCCCACTACACATGGTCCAGAAAGCTGACGGAGCATGGCGACCTTGCGGGGATTTCCGCCGGTTGAACAACGCTACAGCGCACGACCGCTACCCAATCCCTCATATCCAAGATTTTTCCATTCATTTGGTGGGGGCGCGCGTTTTTTCTAAAATAGACTTGGTCCGCGGTTACCACCAGGTCCCAGTGCGCGCTGAAGACATACCAAAAACAGGGGTAATAACTCCGTTTGGCCTATTTGAGTTTTTACGCATGCCATTCAGACTTAAAGGGGCTGCGCAGACGTTCCAACACATGATGGACGCGGTGCTTCGCGATCTCCCTTTCGTGTTTGTTTACTTGGACGATATTTTAGTAGCCAGCGCGTCCGAAGACGAACACGAAAAACACCTGGCCACAGTTTTCCGAAGGTTGGGAGAACACGGGTTAATAATCAACCCGGCGAAGTGTCAGTTCGGGGTGGCACAGATCGATTTTTTGGGACACCGCGTCTCCCCCGAAGGAGCAGTTCCGCTTCCTGACAAAGTGCGCATGGTAGCAGATTTTCCCCGGCCGCAGACGGTCAGGGCGTTGCAGGAGTTTTTGGGAAAGGTGAACTTTTATAACTGTTTTCTCCCCCGCGCGGCGCAACTCATGCAGCCGCTGTACGCCGCGCTCAAAAAAAAGAAACCCGCGGATAAGATCGAGTGGCTCCCGGAGCGGGACCAAGCGTTCTCGGAGGTGAAAGCAGCCTTGGCAAAGGCTGCATTGTTGGCACACCCAGACGCAACGGCCCGCATAGCACTCACCACTGACGCATCAGAGGTGGCCATAGGGGCGGTCGTGGAACAACATGTAGCCGGGGTTTGGCAGCCCCTCGCATTTTTCAGCAGGACCTTGCGCGATAGCAAGCGTAAATACAACGCGTTCGACAGGGAGCTGCTGGCTCTCCATTTGGCCATCCGCCACTTTCAGTTCTGGCTAGAAGGACGCTCTTTCACCGCGTTCGTTGACCACAAACCGCTAACATTCGCGATGGCCAAGGTTTCTGAACCGTGGTCAGGCCAGCAGCAGAGACAGCTGGCCGCGATATCAGAGTTTACCACTGATATTCAGCATGTGGCGGGCAAACTCAATGTAGTGGCAGATTGCCTCTTGCGCGCCGTGGCGGCCCCAGTCAGCGTAGGGGTAGATTATACAGCCATGGCCGCGGAGCAGGTTGGTGACGCGGATGTGCACGCGCTTCAGTCTGGACCAACAGGGTTAAGGCTGGAGAGCAGGGTGCTGCAAGACAGTATGCCCCCCCTAATCTGCGATGTCTCCACGGGACGGCCGCATCCAGTAGTACTGGCCGCGTGGCGCCGCCGCGTTTTTGACTCGGTTCATTCCTTGGCGCACCCTGGAATGTGCGTCGGTCAAAATGGTAGGAGAGAAATTTGTGTGGCCGAGCCTCCGCAAACAGGTTAAGGAGTGGGCAGCAGCCTGCACGGCGTGTCAATGAGCCAAAGTACACAGGCACACGAGGGATCCTTTGGAGCCATTTCACATTCCGGCCAAGAGGTTCGATCACGTTCATGTGGACCTCGTGGGCCCCCTCCCGCTGTCACAAGGGTGCACACACCTTCTGACAATGGTGGACCGCACCACGCGCTGGCCTGAAGTGGTCCCGCTGGCATCAACCACAGCCGAGGAGGTGGCGCGCGCGTTTTTAACAGCTTGGGTGGCGCGCTTCGGTGTTCCGTCGGACATTACGTCCGACAGAGGCCCTCAATTTGTGTCCGAGCTTTGGTCGACAATGGCCTGCAGCCTAGGTGTCACAATTCACCGCACAACTGCGTACAATCCGCAGGCTAACGGGTTATGCGAACATTTTCATAGGTCATTGAAAGCGGCTCTCAGGGCATCACTGACGGATGCAAATTGGGTTGACAAGTTACCGTGGGTGTTATTGGGGTTGCGTTCTGCGCCTAAAGAGGACTTAGAAGCCTCCCCAGTGGAGCTTGTGTTTGCACAGCCACTCCGGCTGCCTGGGGAGTTTCTCCCAGATAACCCTGCGCCAGACGCCTCCCCGTCTCAGCTGTTGCAGAGCAACATAGAATCAAGCACGCTGCCCGGCCCCGCGCACCACAGTTTTCCGCGCGTTTTTGTGCCCAAAACTTTGAAGAACGCAGAGTTTGTTTTTGTTAGACACGATGCGCATCAAACCCCGCTGTGACCGCCTTATGACGGACCATTCAGAGTGCTAGAAACAGGGGACAAGCAGTTTTTGCTAGATTTGGGGGGTAGGAAAGAGAAAATTGGCATAAACAGACTCAAACCCGCTTTTGTGGTGGCAGATGAGCAGGTGCTGTTGGTGAGGGCCCCGCGGCGAGGTAGACCACCGCGGGGGGCTTCGCAGAGTAATGTTTCCCCAGAACACCCACAGGTGCTGACAAAAGGTTTCCACCCCCAGACGGCAAACCCCCAGGACAGTGCCGCAGAGACGTTGAATCCCAGCTACAGCAGATACGGCAGGAGGCTGAAGCCTATACGGCATGTGGACTGATGTGTATTGATATTATCACGGCATGCATGGGGTTATTCTCTTGTTGTTCTGTTTATTCTAAAATGCTGGGGGGCTTTGTGTGGCGGACACACATAGGGGACCTGTTTTGTGACTCATATTTTAGGTCAGAACAAAGGCAGGGCAGCTCCCTTAGTGATTACAGGAAGCTGCAAGAATCATAGCTTTGGTATGCAAGGCTTGAGACTGTGGGGGGTTTAATTAAAGGATTAAAAAGGGGATGCATTGACTTCCGGTCTGGACGCCATGGCGACTGCAGCTTAACACTGAAGCTCTCAGACCCAATCCAAGATAACACCTTGAAAATCAAACTTAACGGATTTTTGGAGAAGTGAAAATCAAAAGACAAAATCATCATGTCTAAAGGAAAACAGAAGAAACTGAAATTCTCCAGGCCAGGACACGTATCGGCCGGAGAATCTGAACTGGAAGATCTCCGTTCAGAAGACGAGGAACTGGTGGTAGCTAACAAAAAGGTTAGCCTGAAATCACTATTTGAAGAGCTACAACGATTTCGCCAAGAGGTTACTGCCGAATTTCGGGAATTCAGAGAAGAATTGAAAAGGACAAACAGCAGAGTGGACCAGGCCGAGAACCGAATCTTGGAAACAGAGGAACGAATAAAAGTGCTCGAAGATTCTGTGCTGGACCTACGCAAAAGACAAGCATCTATAGAGGCTAAGCTAGCCAACCAAGAAGGAAGACAAAGAAGAGACAACATAAGAATTCATGGTCTGATAGAAGGAGCCGAAAACGGTTTTAACTCAATGGCAGAATGCGTGGAATCCTTATTAAGAGAGAAATTGGATATTCCACAAACCACCGACTTGAAGATAGAAAAGGCACATCGTTCATTAGCCGCTAGGCCGGCGGCGGAAGCGCCCCCACGTTCGGTGTTGGTAAGATTTTCCAATTTCAAAATAAAACAAGAGGTTGTAAGACTGGCCTGGCAGAAAAAAGGATTTATGCACCAGGAGAGAAAAGTCTTCGTGGAACACGATTACGCCCCGGAGGTCCTTAAAAAGCGCAGGGAATACAATGGCGCGAAAAAGGTGTTAAGAGAGAACAAATTGCGCTTTCAGACTCCATTTCCTGCGAAGTTAAGGGTCTTCTACGGCGAAGAAACATGTCTCTATAATTCGGCGGAAGAAGCAACAGCTGACGTGGCGAGAAGAGGGCTCCCGGTAACGGTATTTAAACCCGCAGCAGACCCGAGTGAGAAGATCAAAGCGCAAACATGGACAACACAAAGACCTTCAAAATCCACGGACCAGCAGCGGGAAACCCAGCGCCAGAGCGTCGCGGATAAACTGTCCGTTTTCAGGTTGGAATAGCGACCTTTTTTTTTTTTCTCTTGAATCAATCCGCACATCCAACCCCCCTCATACAAGGTAACAAACATTAAAGGAGATGCGTATTCAGCATGTGGTAAAACATTTCATGGAACAGTCATAATATTTGAAACAAATAAGTCTTTTTAATAAAAAAAAAAAAAAAAAAACTTGTTAAAATAGAAATGTGACAGTAATCCACATGTTCTCCTCATACTAACAAATACTGTTTTCGCATGAATGTTTGATGTGAAGGGGGTGGGAGGGTGCACACAATTTCACAGGGTTTAGGCATAAAAGGAAAAAAAAAATCATTACAAGTTTGGATTGGGTTCTGAAACTCACGTTAAAAGCATGGGACAACTTACAGGGGTAAGAGAGGGCCCTCAACACGTAACAGAGTTTGAGGAATTTCCCTCAGGGCCTTCACTCCATCAAGGCTCTTCCAGGGTCTTTAAAAAGACCTCAGCTCAGGAAGTTCTTCTGACAGCTTTTTGTTTTAAAGTTTTATACACTATGTTCTTAATGTTTTTCTTGTTTTTAATGTTCTTTCAGTTTCTGAGTAGCACAAAAGACGGCCACCACACAGTTATACTAAACAAAACAACACAATGGAGAAACAGGGTGTAACCAAAATAATTTCATATAATGTAAAAGGAATCCTGAATCCAGTTAAAAGATCCAAGATTCTAGGCAAAATGAAAAAAGACAAAGCAGGAATAATATTTTTACAAGAAACCCACCTAACAGACGTGGAACACAATAAACTCAGTAGACAAGGGTTTAAAATGATCTCTTCATCTTCATATAAGTCAGGGAGGAGGAGGGGAGTAGCGACATTGATATCAACCAAAATTACATTTGAAAAAAAATCAGAACACAAAGATAAAGAAGGGAGATACAGTTTGGTAACTGGGCGGCTAGAGGGAGAAGATATCACCCTGCTGAATGTATATGCTCCCCCAGGGGCTAACTGGAAATTTTATAAAAATGTATTTGACCTAATGATAACTAAAGCTCAAGGTTTAGTGATATGTGGTGGGGACTTCAATCTTAGACTGAATCCATACTGGGATGCTTCTGGTAATTCTCCACATCAAAATAACACCCAAAACAGGAAGACTCGGATGCTACTAAAAGAAATGGGAATCTGTGACGTGTGGAGGGAACTCAACCCCAGTGTAAAAGACTATACATTTTACTCAACTCCACATTCATCTTACTCAAGGATTGACTATTTTTTTATGTTTAATAGAGACATTGGAAGAGTAAAAACATGTAAAATAGGACTGATGGATCTCTCTGACCACAGTCCGATCTACATGGACTTAAATATCCAAAAATACACAAATAATACATTTTCTTGGAGGTTAAATTCAAATGTCCTGAAAGGACCATTGAAAGATGAATTGGAATCAGATATTCTCAGATATTTGGAAGAAAACGATAATGGAGAAGTATCCCCTTTAATACTGTGGGATGCATGCAAAGCTGTAATAAGAGGAAAGATTATTGCAAAACTGGCAACCCAAAAGAAACTAAGACAAGAAAAACTATCCACATTAGAGTCAGAACTTAGGAACCTAGAAAAAGAACACAAAGGCAACACTCATTCTACTGACTCGCTCAAAATTAAGGAAATTAAAAACCAAATAAATGAGATCTACACAATAGAAATCCAGAAGAAACTTACATTTTTGAAACAAAAATACTATGAAGCAGGCAGTAAATCGGCAAAATTGCTAGCCTATAAATTGAGGAAACATCAAACAGAAAGAGCAATCTACAAAATCAGAGACCCAGTATCAAAGGAAATAAAATTCAGAATTCAGGATATTCTTAAAAGCTTTGAGAATTACTATAAGAACTTATACTCCCACAAAAAACATAAAAACGCATCCAAGGCATTCCTAAACACATTAAACCTTCCCCAGCTTACGGAGTCACAAAATAAAACACTACTGTCAGAAATACATCCTAAAGAATTGGAAAAAGCAATTATGAAACTTAAAGCTAACAAATCCCCAGGAGCTGATGGCTATACAGCAGAGTGGTACAAAACCTTTAAACAGCAACTATCTCCTCTCCTCCTGAAAACATTTAATTATGTCCTCCACACAGGGGAAATCCCCCCCTCCTGGAGAGAAGGGGTCATTGCAGTTATACCTAAACCTGAAAAGGATAAACTAGAGTGCTCCAACTACAGACCAATCAGTGTACTAAATCAGGACTATAAGCTTTTTACCATTATCATTGCCAAAAGGTTAGAAAATATACTGACAGACCTAATTCATTTAGACCAAACAGGTTTTATAAGACAAAGACAGACACAAGACAACATTCGACGCACTTTACACATAATTCATCATATAAAAAAATATAACTTAAATGCAGTCATATTGGGATTAGATGCTGAAAAAGCATTCGATTCGGTTGACTGGTCTTTTCTATATAGAATCTTATCCAGTTTCAATTTTCATAACAACTTCATTAGAACTATACAGGCATTATATAAAAAACCAACAGCTAAAATAAGGATTAACGGTAATTTACCATCATCTTTTGAACTGGAAAGAGGATGTCGTCAGGGCTGCCCCCTGTCTCCACTGCTCTTTGCAGTCTTCATAGAACCTCTGAGCCAATGGATTAGACAAAATCAAAAAATTCAAGGTATTACACTTGGTCAGAAGGAACATAAAATAGCACTCTTTGCTGATGACATTTTAATATACCTAGGGCAGCCGGACACTTCTTTACCAGAACTAACCTCAATTTTTTCAAAGTATGGAGATTTATTGGGGTACAAATTAAACATGCATAAAACCCAAATTTTAACATTCAACTATGACCCAAATCATTATTCACTAAGCAAACTCAAAACTAACTGGGAGTCGGAATCTATGAAATATCTGGGGGTCAATATCCCGAAACAACTCAACAAAATTATATCACTAAACTATGATCCACTGGTGACAAAAATAAAATCTGACCTAACAAGATGGAATATGATACCATTCTTGGGTACTGCACAAAGAATTGAAGCAGTCAAAATGAATATACTTCCACGTCTTCTATACCTTTTCCAAACAATACCGGTAGAACCTCCCAAAAAAACATGGCAGGAACTGGACAGAAGGATCTCAAGATACATATGGCAGGGCAAGAGACCTAGAATCAGATATAGAACCCTACAGCTAAACAAAGACAAAGGTGGGCTCGCGCTGCCAAATATCAGGGACTACTTTAAAGCCGCACAAATTAAAACTTTAGTAGAGATATGTAACCCAGTCTACACTGCACAATGGAAGGAGATCGAATGCCAAATAACAAGTGACATCCCCCTACAGGCGATAATAGGGAACAATGCCTTACCTAAGCTTTTGAATAACACTAACCCGTGGATAGAGACCCCGCTAAAAATTTGGTTTAAGATAGTCAGAGAGAATCAAACTAAAGAGCCCTATCGACTTCTGCAATGGATTGCCTATGATCAGGACTTTACTCCTAATAAAACAGACTCCAGATTTAAAAAGTGGAAGGAGAAAGGGCTGATAAAATATTACGATTTTTTTAAAGGGCAAATCTTAAGAAGTTTTGAAGATTTGAAAAAACAAGGCCTAATAAATCAAGACCTTTACAGGTTCTTCCAGCTTAGACACCACATAAACAATATACTTAAAAAGGAGGATTTGGAAAGGGCCCAGTCAGGTGTTCTGAAGGTCTTCTTAATGGCATATAAAGGGATCCCAGGGATCAGATACATTTCTAAAATATACCAAGGTCTTCAAGACTTAAAAGGAGACAACACATCTTATATAAAAGAGAGATGGGAAAAAGAGGGGAATTTCACTTTACAACTGGAAATATGGGAAAAGCTAAATAAACAGCAATGGAAAAGTACCTCATCCCTGCAGTGGAGAGAATTTGGATGGAAAAACTTGGTAAGATTTTTCAGAACACCTGCACAAAACAAATTTACCCATAAGGGGTTGAACTGTTGGCGCTTGTGTGGTGAAAAGACTGCAAATCATTTTCATGTGTTTTGGTCATGCCCAGTTATCCACCAATATTGGACCAATGTACAGACAATATTGGGGAAAATATTCAAAATAACAGTTCCCTTTTCTTTTGTAACTTTGTATTTGGGTTTACTACCGGACTCACTGGAAAGACAAGGAGAAAAATACTTATTCAATGTTTTAATATTGGCAAGCAAAAAAGCTCTAACTAAAAAATGGATGTTGAAGGACTGTCCTACACCTGAAGATTGGACTAACGTGATCCAAGACATTTACTCGATGGAAAAGTTGACATTCACACTGAGACAGGACATGGATGGGTTCATGAACTTTTGGCAACCCTGGATCGCATATGTGTCTTCCATTAGATCTAATCTTTGACAAATACCATTTCAATAATGGTACCGCTCTTTGTTCCAACGCTACTCAGATGCTCTTTTACCTTTATTTACTTACTTTTTCTTTTTGTTTGTTTTTTGCTGGTTTGTTTTTTTTTGTTTGTTTTTGTTTGTTTTTTTGTTTTGTTTTGTTTTGTTTTCTCTTTAATTTCACTTTTTCTCTCACTTTAAAAAAAAAGGGGGTGTTGTAAGAATTAATCTTCCAATGTTGTCAGATATCAGAAAATAAGGGAACATGTGATGAAAATGTAAACAATGCACTGCTGTAACGACCTGTATACCCTTTACAAAAACTTAAATTAAAAAAAAAGGGGATGCATTGGAGACAGTGGAAGTGATATCATGGAGAGAAAATGCATTGTGACTTTCTTTATAATGCAAGGTGGTTTGTAAGACATGTGACCTGTGAGGTGTAAGAGTCCTGATATTTAAGGACGAGAGTTTACTGTGTGGATCTCTTTTTCTGCTTTGAGATGATGGTGTTGTGAATAAAGCTGACTTGAGAGAGAACTCTGCCTCGTCATTTTCACATCACCACAATAGAACATAATTTAGAAACATACTCACACCCCCCTCACACCCCACCCGGACAGCCATTCACATATCCCTGAGACACGTTTGGATATTACAGTAATGTTAACTTATTACAGTTGCAGTTAAAATGATAATAACTGCCTATGTATATATAAAACAATTAAAATGGCTAAGTGAATCTAAGTAGCTAAGAGAAATAAATACTTAAAACTGACTAAAACTATAATATACATATAATATACATAATGTTCGTAAAGTGCAGTAATATGTGTAAAGGATTCCGGATCAACTGTTCAGCATCCTAACAGATTGTGGAAGGAAGCTGTTCATCAGTCTGGTGGTTCGGCCTCTGATGCTCCGGAATCATTTGCTAGATGGCAGCAGTTCAAAGTGTTTGTGCAGAGGGTGAGAGTGGTCCTTAACAATGTTCAGTGCCCTGCTTCTACAACGGCTCTGAAAAAGTTCTTGAACAGAGGGGAGGGAAACTCCAATTACCTTCTCAGCCCCCTTAACTATGCTCTGCAGAGCTTTTTTGTCTGACATACTGCAACTGGAGTACCATGTTGCAATGCAGTACGTCAGAACACTCTCCACCACACCTCTCTAGAAGGTCCTGAGGATGCAGATGGGGAGAGAGGCCTGTTTGAGTTTCCTCAAGAAGTGCAGTCTCTGCTGGGCCCGCTTCCTGATCCCCAAGGAATTCTTGCTCCAAGTCAGGTCCTGCGAGATCTCCACTCCGAAGAACTTGATGTTCTCCACTCTCTCCACTAAATGGCCGCTGATGCAGAGAGGGACGTGTTCAGGCCGTGACCACCAGAAATCGATAATCATCTCCTTCGTTTTGTCCACATTGAGCACCAGATTGTTCTCCCTGCACCAGCCCTCCAGGTCTCTAACTTCTTCCCTGTACATTGATTCCTCATCCCTCTGAGTAAGTTCCACCACTGTGGTGTCATCCGCAAACTTAATAATCTGGTTCCCCTCGTGTCTGGATACACAGTCATGTGTTAAAAGTGTAAACAACAGTGGACTGAGTACACAGCCTTGAGGGGATCCAGTGCTCAGTGTGATGGAGTTGGAGATGTTGTTTCCAACCTGGGCAGACTGAGGTGTCTCAGTCAGGAAATCCAGGATCCAGAGACACGTGACATCCAGAGACAACCAGCATCAGGAATAATTTAGCACAGATATAAACACTGTCAGATGGTCAGAAATCAGAAGTCCTCCTTAGGTGTCCTTGATGATGACTATTTCTGGTAAGTATATTATAAATAATTCATTCATCATACGTGTACTACCACCATGACCATTATGCATTGATAACCAGCATCACAAGTAAATTAAGAGTTCACAGATATTTACACTGTATGATGACCAGCCAGTTTAAGAAGCTTGGGATCAGACCAGCCAAGTTCTGCCTTCGACTGCCACCTGATCCATATAGCACCGGATCCCCATGGTCCCTCTCCCAAGTGGAGGAGTTGAAGTATTTCGGGGTCTTATTCATGAGTGAGGGAGAATGGAGAGCAAGATTGACAGACGGAGCAGCATCTGCAGTGATGTGGACGTTGTACTGGTCTAAAGCCAGCATCATTGAGAAAGTGGATGCCTCACCGTGGATTTCAAACATCATGGTGGCCAAGAAGAAGATGGGCGGCATTTGGCCATGCATTGATCTCAGAATGGTTAATAAAGCGATCATCCCGGACACATACCCGCTCCCCACAATGGAGGAACTTACAACAATGTTCAGTGGCTCAAGGGTGTTCACGAAGCTGGATCTCCGCCAGGGTTATCTGCAGGTACCCCTCCACCCAGCCAGCAGGGATCTGACGGCATTTGAGACCCACATGGGCGTTTTCAGGTACACCCGCATACCTTTTGCCTTTTTCCCATGCCTTTTTCCCACACCGGAGTGGTGTCTCAGTTGGTAGAGCATTTGCGCCCACACCCGGGAGGCCGGGGTTCAAATCCCGGCCAGGTCATGCCGAAGACCATATAAAAGTGGAACTTCCTGCCATCCAGCTTGGTGCTCAGCAATACTGGAATGGAGGAGGGAAATTCGTGGTGGTGTCTTGCATGCAGCGACCCCTCTGATTCTATATACTGTATGTGTGTGATTAACGTTGTAGATAAGAGAAACATAATTTTGTTCTACTGTACATGATTGGCTGTATGGATTTGAATGACAATAAAGATAGCTTAACCTTTTGGTCTGAGCTCAGCACCAAGTTGCTTTCAGAAGACTATGTCCACAATTCTGGCCAGCCTCAGAGGTGTAGTGGTGTACCTGGATGACATCGTGGTCCACGGCGCGTCGCAGGACAAACATGACAGTCATTTGAGACAAGTGATGGAGGTGCTGCTGGAGCACGGAGTCACATTGAACGGTGAAAAGTGCATTTTTGTGGTGGATTCCATTGAGTTTGTGAGATTCCGGCTGGCGGCTGAGGGCCTGAGCCCCTGTACTCAAACATGGAGGCGGTCCTGCGTCTCCCCAACCCCACGACACCCGCACAAATCTTGTCGTTCCTGGGCATGGTGAACTTCTACAGACGTTTTATTCCCCATTATTCAGAGACTATCAAACCCCTCTGGGCCCTTCTGAAGCAGGACGTGCTGTGGCAGTGGACTCAGGCCAGCTCAGCGGCGGTCGCTAGGCTGAAATCCCAACTCCCCTCCCCTCCAGTGTTGGTCCACTTTGATCTAAAATGGCCGACTTTTGTGACTTGTGACACGTCTAGCTCAGCGGTGGGTGCGGTTATGTCTCAAGTGCAAAATGGTACAGAGGGCCCAGTGGCATTCACATCGAGGTTCCTTTCAGCAGCTGAACAGAAATACTCCGTGGGTGAGAGGGAGGCACTCGCTTGTGTCTGGGCATGTGAACGGTGGCACATTTACCTCTACAGATGCTATTTCACCCTGCAAACAGACCACTGGGCCCTGACAACACTGCTGGAGATGACAGGCTTGCGACACAGGCCCCTAAGGATCCATAGGTGGACTGAGTGGTTGCGGGCCTACAATTTCACTATCCAGTTCACCCCTGGAAAAGAGAACGTAGTGGCGGATCTCCTGTCCCGTGCCACAGCTAACACCGCAGAACCGGACAACGATGACAACCCCTTGGAGGTGGATCTGGTCAACACGCTGCACGGACCCCTCCAGGATATGGTGTCCCTCCAGGAGCTCCAGGTGGAGTCGGAACGGGACCCCATGCTGTCATAACTATGTTCGGTCATCAGGGAGGGTTGGCCCACAAAAGTATAGGGTGATCTGGTGCCTTTTTACGGGTTCAGAGACAAAGTGAGTTGCTGGAACAGGGTGTGTGTGACAAGGGGACACTGCACATTAATCCTGGTGTCTCCGAGATCGCGAGTTCTGGCAGTGCTCTACGAAGGTCACCTAGGTGTGGTCAGGGTGAAGCAGTATTGCAGGGATCCAGTTTGGTGGCCTGGTATCGATAAGGACATTGAAACTATAGTAAAGAACTGTGTTCTGTGTTTGGAGAGTGGAAACACCCCACCCCACCCCCCACCCCCGCACGCCCCTGCGACCATTACCGTACCCAGAGGGCCCTTGGAAGCACATCCAATTGGACATTTGTGGTGAACTACATACGGCACCCCCAAACAGCTGTTTTTTGCTAGTGGTCTACGATCTGATCTCCAAATGGCCAGAGGTGTTACCTACTTATTCGGTTGCAACAGATGTGTTCACGGGTTTCCTCTCGTTGCTGTTTGTCAGATGGGGAGTCCTGGATGTCATCACTACAGACAATGGCCGGCAGTTCACCTCAGGGGGGTTTGAGGAGTTTTTGTGTGTTAGGGGTGTGGAGCACATCAAAACTGCGTTCTACCACCCCCAAGCCAATGGGGGTGTGGAACGTTTCAACAAGTCTCTGAAAAATGGTCTGAGAGCCCATTTGGCGGATGGTTTCACATTCCCAGACGCCCTCCAGAACACGCTTCTCCACCACAGGGCAACGGCCCACGCCACGACAGAGTGCTCCCTGGCGAAGCTCATGCTGGGACACGAATTTTACCTGCCCCTGGACCGGCTGAGGCCCCCCACAACTTCCCCTCCAGTTAACACAGACCCCCCACGAGACCAGGTCATCACCCAACAGCAGAAAATGAAACGTTTTGACAGGAAGAACAGGGCAAATGTCCACGAACTCGATGTGTAAGGTAAAGGTAACTATTGTCATTCAATCCATACAGCCAATCATGTACAGTAGAATGAAATTATGTTTCTCTTATCTACAATGTTAATCACATCTAGAATCAGAGGGGTTGCTGCCATGCAAGGCGCTGCCACAGATTCCCCTCTTCCGTTCCATTATTGCTGAGCACCAAGCTGGACAACCGGAAGTTACACTTTTATATGGTCTTCGGCATGATCCAGCCAGGATTTGAACCCCGGCCTCCCGGGTGTGGGGCAGATGCTCTACCAACAAGGCCACCACTCCGGTGTGGGAAAAAGGCATGGGAAAAAGGCAAAAGCCGGGTCTGGATTCCTGATCCAGACTGGGTCTGGATTTAGCGTCCCAACCGCACGCATAAGCTGCAGCCTTTCTGGACTGGGCCCCTACAGATCGTGAGGCGGCTGGGCCGGGACACGTTCAAGCTCTCATACGGGCCACGGTGGCATTCCAGCCAACTCAGGAAGTCATTACCAGCCCAGGGTCCGGGAACTGCGGCAGATTGGACTGACGAGGGTTGGGAGTCAACTGATGGGGGTGTTGGGGACTCTCAGGTGCAGCTGACGGAGCCTGGAGCAGGTCCTCCCCTGGTGAGGCGCTCGGCCTGGACACGTCAGAGGCCCAAATACCTTGATGACTTTGTAGTTAAAGTAGCTTTAGCTGAAGTGTGTTGGGCATGGGCGGCAGAATAAGCCAACATGGAAGGGTACCCTGGTAGTGTATCCAGGTTCCCATTTAGCTGGCTAGCCTTGCTATTCTATGTGTGTTAAAAAAATGTGAAAAAAGAGAAAGATTACATTCAATGTATATATATTATACTGCATGCATTCTGTGGGATTCTTCCATGCTAGCATCAATGGGGGAGCGGGGGTGGGGGTTCTGTGGTGCTTTTCACGTTTTGTAGAGGGGGGAAAATGTCATGTGGGAATTTGGCCCTTGGGGCTTGCCGTAGCGGACGCGGGGGTGTAGACGTGGCGACATCAGGCAGGCTACGACCGGTATGTATAACACAACATAACAAAAATAATTTTTTGTAAGTTGTCTATATTTTTTCAACTGATTTAAGACAATTTTGCGCCGCTGAATCCAGAAATGACATCCGTTTCTCTCGATCAGGTCATGATTTTATGCTAAGTTGTAAGCAGTTGTACTACAGTTGTACTGTAAATTGAATAGTAGACATTGATAAAGGTAAGTACATGTAAATTGAATGTTATGTCATCATTGTTCAAAATTCAGGGAATTTCAAGAAATAGAAAAGGATTTTGCATCATATAAAGTGAAAATGCCCGTACATGTAAACAAAAATGTAAAAAACATTTGGCCATTGTTCAAAAGGTTGACCTGATTGAGCAAAACCAATGTGATTTTTGGATTCAGCACATCAAAATTGTCCTAAATCAGCTAAAAAAAAAACTTAGACAATAAATTTTGTGTTGACCAGTGTAATCTGTGCCTGTCTTAATAAAGTTTAGTTCGTTGCTCGGTACAACACAGCTCCTGCCTCATATTATTAAGACATAACAATTACATCTGGTGTAAAAGCAACACAACATCTTGATGATCCCCAAGACTTTTGGGAAAATATTCTGTGGACTGACGAGACAAAAGCTGAACTTTTTGGAAGGTGTGTGTCCCATTACATCCAGCGTAAAAGTAACACAGCATTTCAGAAAAGGAACATCATACCAACAGTAAAATATGGTGGTGGTAGTGTGATGGTCTGGGGCTGTGTTGCAGCTTCAGGACCTTGAAGACTTGCTGTGGTAAATGAAACCATGAATTCTGCTGTCTACAAAAAAATCCTGAAGGAGAATGTCCAGCCATCTGTTCGTGACCTCAAGCTGAAGTGCACTTGGGTTCTGCAGCAGGACAATGATCCAAAACATACCAGCAAGTGCACCTGTGAATGGCTTAAGAAAAACAAAATGAAGACTTTGGAGTAGCCTCGTCAAAGTCCTGACCTGAATCCGATTGAGATGCTGTGGTATGACCTTAAAAAGGTGGTTCATGCTCAAAAACCATCCAATGTGACTGAATTACAACAATTCTGCAAAAGACTCATTGCCAGTTATCGCAAACACTTGATTGCAATTGTTGCTGCTAAGGGTGGCCCAACCTGTTATTAGGTTTAGGGGGCAATCACTTTTTCACACAGGGCCATGTAGGTTTGAATTTTTTTTTCCCCCTTAATAAGAAACACCTTCATTTAAAAACTGCATTTTGTGTTTACTTGTGTTATCTTTGTCTAATATTTAAATTTGTTTGATTATCTGAAACATTTAAGTGTGACAAACTATCATGATTTGCCCCTCAGGGCAGAGAAAGACAGATCCAGACGCCGGCTGATTTTGTAGGATTTACTGACAAAACATTAAGTTCCAAAGTGCATGAATGCAAAATTCCAAACAGATAACACGGTAAACTTACAGATCAAGTAACAGATAACCTCATAAGAACAGGGATGGGGTTCTGGTGGTGAGGAGAAAATATCATTAAGACTGTCACAAAAATGAAATGAAAATGCAGTCCTTAAATACGATCAGAACAAATAACAAAGTGATGACAAGTGTGGGATCACATGAGCGGGCAAAAAGTTAACAGTGATTAATGATTTGGAATCAGCTGTGAAGTAATGAGAGGAGAGTACCCGGCTGACAGCCGACAGGGCTATGCCCACATGGAGCACCAACCGGGAAAAGCCCTGACAGCTGTCAACCGCAATAATAATGAATGGAAGAATAAAATATAAACAAGTATAAACTGAGAAATAGATACCAATTGATGAATAACTGAAACTAAGATAAGATAAGATAAGCCTTTATTAGTCCCACAATGGGGAAATTCCAGGATTGCAACAGCACAGGGATAGCAACACTCAGAGCAACAATCAGAAGGCAAGAAAAAAACAAGAACAGCTAGTATACATATGTACATATTACTATATACATATATATATATACAGTATATATATATATATATATATATATATATATATATATATAGACACACAGTGCAGAGCATTGTGGTTGGTGAATGTGCAGCAGAAGGTCTAAGCTCTCTCTCCCTCCGCGGGTGCGGCGGGCCAGCTGGATGTCTTTGGGCATGATGGTGGTGACCCTCTTGGCGTGGATGGCGCACAGGTTGGTGTCCACGAAGAGACCCACCAGGTAGGCCTTGCTGGCCTCCTGCAGAGCCATGACGGCGGAGCTCTGGAAGCGCAGGTCGGTCTTGAAGTCCTGAGCGATCTCCCTCACCAGGCGCTGGAAGGGCAGCCTACGGATGAGCAGCTCCGTGGATTTCTGGTAGGACATAAACAGGAAAATAAAAAAAAATATTGCAGGGATAACAAAAACCAAAAGACACAAAAATACAACAAATATATACAGTAACCGGAGTGGTGGCTCAGTTGGTAGAGCATCTGCCCCACACCCGGGAGGCAGGGGTTCAAATCCCGGCCGGGTCATGCCAAAGACCATATAAAAGTGGAACTTCCTGCCATCCAGCTTGGTGCTCAGCAATAAATGGAATGGAGGAGGGAACTCTGTGGCGGCGCCTTGCAAGGCAGCGGCCCTCTGATTCTGCACTTGGGGTGTATGTGATTTACACTGTAGATAGGTAAAGCACAATCTCGTTCTGCTGTACATGATTGGTTGAACGGCTGAATGACAATAAGGGTGATTTAATTTAATTTAATTTAATTAAATACAGAGAAAAAGCCACGACACTGAGCCTGGTGGAGCCTCCAGTGCTGAGCTCGTGACAGAGCCCCCCTCTCAAGGGTTGGTTCCCAGCCACCCCAGGGAAACACCAAAAGAAAAAGAAAGACCCCCCCCCCCCCCAACAAGCGCACAACAATAACCCACCCAGGGTGAGTGGTGGGGGAAACAGGCTAGGAGGGAACGAAACCACCCCGCTCAGGACCAACACCAGGCAAAACCAGGCCTCTTAGACCAAAGAACTAAACAGTTCAGGCAGCCGGCCAAAGTCCCAGGCCTGACAGATGGCAAGATGGTTTGAATCGGGTGGCCTGCCGGAGAATATCGGTCACCCAACCCAGCGGCTCAGTCGGTCAGGCGGTTGACCAGAGTTTTTCAGCCACCTAAACAGAAGGGGTGGCCCAGGAGGCGGCTCCCCCACGGGGAGGCCCAACGAAGGGAAGGAGAGCCGAGGAGGGGGAACCACGACAGCACCTGGCATAGGAGGGGGAACCCCGACGGCCTCAGGCAGAGGAAATGGAACTCCGATGGCCTCGGGCAGAAGAGGAGGAGCCAGGACAGCGTCAGGCAGAGGAGAGGGGACCACGACAGCATCTGGCTGAGGAGAGGGGATGACGAAGGCGTCTGGCGGAGAAGAGGGGACAACGACGGCGTCAGGCAAGGGAAAGAGGAACCTTAACCCCCTCGGACTGGCCAGCAACAGCCTTGGTGATCCCGGAGTGGGACATGGTTGCACCCATGGTGGGCCCGGACGGGCCCAATGCTACACCCAAAGTAGGCACAGACTGGGCCAATGTTGCACCCTCAGAGGCCCCGGGCTGGAACGGAACACCCACGATGACCTCCGCTGGAAGGGAAGCAGCACCCTCGGTGGACATCGACTGGGCCACGGCTGCACCTTCGGTGGACCCAGACTGGTCCAGTGCTGCACCCTCGGAGGCTCCGGGCTGGAACGGAGTACCCATGACAACCTCCACTAGACAGAAAGCAGCACCCATGGAGTACCTGGACTGGGCCACAGCTGCACCCTCAATGGGCCCAGACTGGGCCAAAGCTGCACCCACGGTGGCCCCCGGGCTGGAGCATAGCATCCATGGCGGGCCCACACTGGACCACAGTACCCAAGTGGGTCTCAGGCTGGGGTGCAGCACCCACGATAGTCCCCGACTGGGACACAGCACCCAAGGAGACCTGGACAAAGGAGGAGCTGCAACCATGGAGGTCCCGGGATGGGATGGAGCACCCTCGACAACCCTACCAGGAGGAGCTGGACCCATGATGATCTCAGGTGGTGAGCCAGACCCACGGAGACCTCTGGTGAAGCTGGACAAACCTCGGTGACCCTGGGGGGAGGCTCAGACAAAGGGAACAGAGACACAGGGTCAGAGTCATTGGCGGCAGTGGAGCCTGGCAAGGTGAGCTCAGGTGCAGCTGGTGGCTGCACCTGGCTCCACCCACCAAGAGCCAGGCAAGACCTCTCCAAAATAGAAACAACAAAGACAAAGGAGAGCACTTGTCTGAGCTCAAGCTCCACCGCTGTCCAGGACTCCGTTGATCCAGACGACGATGTTTTGGTTTCTGGTCCTCTGGTGGTCTAGCTCAAACTCTGCTGTGGCAGCCCCAGCAGCAGGCATGATGGTCGATGCAGTCTCGGGACCCCAGGCAAAATGATCCACACAGGTGGCTCATCTGGCGTGGCAGCTGGGGGTCGGCTCACCGCTGGTACTGGATTCCACGCAGCCGAAGCCAGGGGACACTCTGCCATCAGCGCAGGCTTTGGGTAGGTGGAAGTGCTCTCCCTCAGTCCAGATTGTGGCTGCGGGCCTGGGGCCAGGTCCTCCAGGGCCGTAGGTTCCTCCATCATCCAGCAGCTCAATCCCGGGGCCGGCGGACACTCAAGGATGATAGGAGGAGACACGGAGAGGGCAGGTGAGAAATTAATAGCTGCAGCAGGCAGTGAGGGCTCAGGGAACTGCAAACCCTGAGCCTCACTACCAGGAATCAGGCAAGGCACATTATCATAAGATGTTGAGAATGAAAAGACACTTGCCTGTTTTCCTGGAGTACAATGTTTCCTGCTGGAGATGGTCTGAAGTCCCCCCTCTACGTGGCTATAGTGGACATGGGCCCCCTAGTGGATTGTGGAGGAGCCGCCCCTGTTGACACGGAGATGGCAGAGCCGGGAAGGATGCAGCAGGCCTCTCAGCAGCTGGAGGAATCGCAGAGGGGAAGCAGGGAACAGCAGCTGCGCAGAGGGAGGAAGCTGACAATTCAGCCGGAGAAAAAAGGCACAGAGGGCACACTGCTGCAGGAGTCTTCTGCCTCGGCGAATGAGAAACTGCCGCCTGAGAGGTGGAGGCATCCCTCCGGCAGGATTTCCCTGGATGGTGGCATTCTGTAGCAGGTGAAGCAGGAGCAGGAATGGGAACAGGTGCCGGAGACTGGTGAGGCACTGATACTTCAGAGGCTCTGGAACGCCTCCCCTTAGGCGCAGACCCAGGTTTCTTTGTGGAGTTCCTCACCATCTCTTTGTTTTCTTATTGCAGCGCCGCCACAAGAGAAATCCTCTCCACCCCTTCAGCATGCTCCAGAAGCTGAGGGCACCGGCGAGCAGCTGCCTCCAGGAGGCCCAGGTACCATAATGCGTCAAACCGGTGCGCACTGCGGAGATTAGCCCATCGATCTCCATGAGGGCATTGCAGCACTCCCACCCCGGGGTCATTGGGTAACTGTGCCCACCTGCAGAGTCCGACATCATACCCTCCAGGGAAACAGGTGAGTGAAACAAAAAAAAAAAAGGTAAAAATCCACAAGCTGCAGCAGCTGGGTCTTTTATTGGCGACAGTCTTCTGTCATGACTTGCCCCATAGGGCAGAGAAAGACAGACCCAGACATCGACTGCAGTTTGTGGCATTTATTAACAAAACAAAGTTCCAAAGTGCATGAACACAAAATTCCAAACAGGTAACACGGTAAACTTACAGATCAAGTAGCAGATAAACTCACCAGAACAGGGATGGGGTTCTGGTGGCAAGGAGAAAATATTATTAAGACTGTCATAAAAATGAAATGAAAATGCAGTCCTTAAATATGGTCAGAGCAAATAACAAAAGTGATGACAGGTGTGGGGTCACATGAGCAGATAAAACACTAGCAATGATTAATGATTGGGATCACCTGCAAAGTAATGAGAGGAGAGCACCCGACTGACAGCCGACAGGGCTACGCCCACATGGAGCACCAACCAGGAAAAGTCCTGACAGCTGTCAACCGCAATAATAAGGAATGGAAGAATAAAATATAAACTAGTACAAACTGAAAAATAGATACCAATTGATGCATAATCAGAACATAGTAAAACTAGGACATAAACAGGAAAATAAAAAATATTGCAGGGATAACAAAAACCAAAAGGCACACAAATACAACAAATATATGAATACAGAGAAAAAGCCACGAGACTGAACCTGGCGGAACCTCTAGTGCTCAGCTCATGACACAAACATAAAAAAATGAGAAATCAGGTAGGGAGCAAACACTCTCACACCACTCTGTGTGTGTGTGTGTGTGTGTGTGTGTGTGTGTGTGTGTGTGTGTGTGTGCACTACTCACAAAAACCTATGGATATTCGGCTTTTGGGTGAAATTTCATGATGCGCCTAAATCACTATAACTTTTACAGGTGAACTTAATTTGACCTTCTCTAACCTTTTGAATGCACATGTCCAGCTGTTCAGTGTTTCAATACTTTTTGCATAATTTGCTGTTCTCTAACAAGGTGCTTTATGACAAAATTCACAACAGCTGTTTCATCCATGAATTGGCCAGTAAATTATCTGGTTCATTTAGAATTGGTATTTAAACAGTCCTCTTCATCATGCTGTTCACATTTTGACATCATCAGACCAAGATAACACCTAACAATTGATCAACAGTACCTCACCACTGCCAGGCTTCAAACAGGTTGTTCTCAGAGGGAAGTGGCCACTGAGCTTAGAGTGTCACAGATTGTCATCAGCAGGTTGCAACAGAGATACAGAGAGACTGGAAGAGTCACAGAAAGGCATAGAAGTGGACATTCTTTGGCCACATCCCACGCTGATAACCGCTTCATTATGAACAGTGCCCTGCGGAACCAGATGATGAATGCCAGTCAACTCCAGGCACATTTAAGGGAGGTGAGAGGCACTCAAGTGCCATTTCAGGCCATTCAAAAAAGTTTACATTAGCATGGTCAGTGTGCTAATGTAATGCAATGATACCTGACCACACCATGAAGCACAGGCATCATCATCTTGCAAGGGCCAGTGAGCATTTACGCTGGACAAGGGACTAGTGAGCCTCAGTGCTGTTCTTGTGCTGATCAGGTGAGCGTGCACCCCCCCCCCCCCCGCACTCCTGTTTCTGTCCTTCCTTGCTCTGGAGCTCATCAGCGCACCTGCATAATTGACACACCTGCTGCTTCCTGGTTTACCAGCGTATTTAAAGAGCCAGTGTGTGAAGAGCTTGCTGCTGGATCGTTGGGTTTTGCTGCCTAGTTCTGCTCCAGTGTTTACTGCTTATCTAACTCCTATTTTCGTGTTGTTCAACCTTCTGTTTCTTCTCCTCCTCAGGTTTGCTGCCACTCCAGCAGTGTGTCTCCTTGGCTGTGCACTCTCGCCTGAATCTGACTACTTCTGGACAACACCATCTCTACCCAGGTCTGCCAAACCTCTCCGTCCTCCACTAATCTCCCCGCAGTCTCCAGGCTTCCCCTTTGTGTTCCACGCTGGAGTTCACTTCCAAGCTCTCTGTCTGTGTAGTAAGCCTCTCTCTCCCTCTCACTAATTCCCCCACTCAGATATCCCAGCCATTAACCTTCTCTCACCTCTCTTTTCTTCCAGGCTACATGTGGCTCCAGTGTGCCCTGTCTTCACTATAGTTAATTTCGTGTCTGGTTTGCATTCTTCATTAATTACTGTGAGTGTTGTGTGTTTATTAAGTTTGCGTGTATTTGTATCTTTTCTGTTTTCATTAAAGTTATGTCTAATTTTCCTCTTGAGCCTGAGTGTTCATCCAGTATGGTTGCCCAGTGTTTAGGCCTCTTTGGTACTCAGTGGTTTGGGGTGAAGGATGTGTTGCATGAATTGCCTATAAAAATATTTGTCATAAGGTACAGGAATTATTTATTTTATTTAATAGTGGGTGTGAAAGGGGGCGGAGTTAAACCATCACTTCTACACCCGCTAAATTAAATAAAAGCACTCGTAAAAGGGGCACCAGTCCTAACGGACAATAATATTAACTTTAATTTTAATTAATTTTGTACCTTCAATTACTTAATGAATCAGTCTCAAAATTTCAGTGAGTTCTTGTCCTGTCATGATTAGGAAACATGTATATGCGAAAGAAAAACGCTTCAACTTCTCTCATTCACCCTTTTATTAAACTCATTCAGGTTGCATGGCATGGCGTTCAAATGATGGATAAGCAGATTCAAATGATAACAGCGTAAAATATCACATCAACTGATATTGGATTCCTGAACATAAAATCCAGCGTTACACCTCTGTAGAACCAAGGAGGAACCAGACTTATGTTTCAACGGTAAATGAGGCTGAAATGTTTTAACAAAACAACCCAATTTTATGGGGAAAATTCATAAGCTAATTATCCAAAAATGACTTCTGAATTAATCTACAAAAATTTAAGGGCAGTTACTTAAAAATGACTAAGAGTTTTCCTTCAGTTTATAGCTTTATCCTGTGGCTGAGAGATTAATTGAGCCCTGAAATACGGGCCATATTCAATTGTAATTTAATTGTTAGGACATCACGTTTTAACCCAGCAGATAGTAAAGTAGGAGCTTCACTCTCACAACAGCTGTAGGTCCACGTTTCCGCGGGTCGGTACCGCTGGGTTTTGAAGTTAGGACGTCGGAGGAAGCGGCTGCTGTCCTCACAGCCGTGGAGGTGATAACTCAGCTGGAGGGCCCTTCAAGAAGACAGTGGCAGCCGTGGATGGTTTGTCTCAGGGCGGCGTGAAAAGTCCTTGGAAAAAGAGTCCAAATTTGAGGTCTCTTGTAGCGGGATCGACCCAAAAACTGAAGGAACCCACTTCTCAGTCAGGCGGGTATGAAGCCGGCCAAAAGAAACCCAGTCTCTGTTCACTTTAAATTAGGCAAATTAAAGGTCCACTCTAATGGCGTGAAAAGTCGTGAAAAAAAATGAGAAAAACATTTACTAGGATAAGAATGGCTTCTGAGGTGAAGGAAAAAGTTTGAGAATTTGATTCTCTAAAAGAACGAGCTCTAAAGAAAAAATTGGTTTCTCCTCAGTAACCAGAAAATAACAAAAGACTTGACAAACTTCACAAAGAACAGAATAAAACTTCACAGGACCTTGAAACAGTGGAATAAAATCTTCTTCTGAGATCTAGATTACTATTCTGCTTCTTTAATCTTAATTTAGTTCCTAATCTTTCTCAAAATCTCTTTCTTTCTTCTTTCTGTTTCTAATTCTTAATTCTCTCACCGTTCTCTGTCTTGCTGTTCTTGTTACATTGTTACTTTACTTCTTTACTAATCTTCTTCCCTTACTAAACTAAATCTCAAATCTAACTTCTCTTTTAAAGTTACCTCGCCGTGTCGTAAAACTGATGATGTCGATCGCAAGACTGACCAATCGACTTTTTCAAAAGCAGTTTGAAATGGCTGCCATCCAATGTGAGAACATTTCTTTGTTTGAGAGCAGCCAATCAAACAAAGACACCATCCCATGAAACTGCAGAGGGAAAATCAACACTCAGTCAGTTCTTATGAAATTAGGTGCTCAATATAAAATCTAACTAAATTAAATGACTTGGCTAATATTTGGTGATCATGCATTTATACCATTACTCCAATATTACCTTTGTTTGAATAACACTCATGAATATAACATTTCTTATACATAATTATAATACATGCATTCATATTTTGATCAAAGCTTAATAGTACAGCAAATCATGGTTGGTGATAAACGAGGGATGATTTTCAGTGTCCTTAGGATCCAAGAATGAGGATAAGCTGAACGAAACAATGTTTAGAACAAATTAAAAAGTCATCCTAAGTACTGAAACACATTTCGTAGGTATCCGCTAGGAGGTACTGTTGAGCTGTAGATGATTTCCTTTAGGTCCATGGTATCTGGAGAGGAAACCTGGACAGCATCGGGGCTATAAATCTGTCTGATTAAGTCGTTTCGGCGGCGGCGGCGGCGGCGGCCTCCGTCGGTCTATGATGACCATGGAAGAGAATCCTAAACATCTACTCTGCTAGAACAGCACCACCTGTGGCTGAACAGGCCAATGCGTGAATGGCAGTCCCTGTCACACAGGTCGCACTTGTGGGTGGTCTCCGTGCTGCTGGGTCTGTGGCGGTTCTTCCTGCGGGTCCTTTTTTTATCTGCTGCAGCAGTCAGTCTCTCTTCACCCGCCTTGAGCTGTCTGGTCAGGGTGCCTCTCCATTTGGAGCGGTCCATTGCAAGGTCCTCCCAGCGCTCTGTGCTGATCTCCAGTTCCTTCATGTCTCTCTTGCAGACATCTCTAAAGCGCAGCTGTGGGCAGCCAACGTCTCTCCTGCCAGTTGCCAGTTCTCCGTAGAGGACGTCTTTGGGGATTCTGCCATCCTCCATACGGTGAACGTGGCCTAGCCAGCGGAGCCTGCGCTGCCTGAGTAGAGTGAACATGGAGGGAAGGCCGGCGCGGGACAGAACTTCTGTGTTGGGCACTTTGTCCTGCCAGGATATGTCCAGGATGTGGCGAATGCAGCGCAAGTGGAAGGGGTTCAGTCTCTTTTCCTGCCGGGCGTATGTTGTCCACGTCTCACTCCCATAGAGCAGTGTGCTGATGACGCAGGCGTTGTACACTGCCATCTTCGTCTTGATAGAGAGTTTGGGATTCTCCCACACTCGTGTGGTGAGGCGAGCGAGTGTGAAGGCTGATTTTCCAATCCTCTTGTTGATCTCTGTATCAAGGGAGAGGTTGTTGCTGATCGTGGACCCCAGGTACGTGAACTGATTCACGACCTCCAGCTCGTAGCCGTCGATGGTGATGGTTGGTGGCACTTCCGTGCCTTGTGCCAAGACGTTAGTCTTCTTCAGGCTGATGGTAAGTCCAAAGTCCTTGCATGCCTGGGAGAAGCGGTCCATAAGGGTCTGAAGCTCCTGCTGTGCGTGGGTTGCGACTGCAGCGTCGTCTGCGAACAGCATGTCTCTGATTAGAGCCTTGCGTACTTTGGTTCTGGCTTTCAGGCGGGCGAGGTTGAAAAGCCTGCCGTCAGATCTTGTGTGCAGGTAGATTCCCTCTGCTGCTGTGCTGAAGGCATGCCTCAGGAGCATAGCAAAGAAAATCCCAAAGAGGGTTGGCGCAAGTACACAGCCCTGTTTCACTCCGCTGCGTATGTTGAATGGCTCTGAGACGTTGCCATCGTGCTGCACTATCCCCTGCATGTTGGTGTGAAACGATTCGATGAGGCTTTGCAACTTTGGTGGGCATCCTATCTTTGGCAGGATCTTGAAAAGGCCCTCTCTGCTGACCAAATCGAATGCTTTGGTGAGGTCGATGAAGGCGACGTACAGGGGCATATTGTGTTCTCTGCATTTCTCCTGGAGTTGGCGGATGGAAAATATCATGTCTACTGTCGATCGCGCAGCGCGGAAGCCACACTGAGACTCGGGGTAGACACGTTCGGCAAGCTTCTGTAGACGAATGAGAACAACTCGTGCGTAGACTTTACCAACAACGCTGAGGAGGGAGATGCCCCTGTAGTTGTTGCAGTCGCTTCTCTCCCCTTTGTTTTTGTAGAGAGTGATGATCTTGGCGTCCCTCATGTCCTGTGGTACGGCACCTTCCTTCCAACACTGGCAGAGGACGTCATGCAATGGCAGCAGTAGGGCGGTCTTGCAGTGCTTGATCAGGTCAGGGGGTATGCCGTCGTTGCCGGGTGCCTTGCCAGTGGCCAAGCTATCAATGGCCTTGCTGAGTTCGTCGATGGTTGGCTCGGCGTCAAGTTCATCCATGGATGGCAGGCAGTCGATGGCATCAAGGGCTGACGGTGTCACGGTGTTCTCTCTGGAGTAGAGGTCGGAGTAATGTTCCACCCATCTCTCCATCTGCTTCTTCTTTTCTGTGATCATCACCCCAGTGGAGGATTTGAGGGGGGCCGTCTTGCTCTGAGCCGGACCAAGTGCTTTCTTGATGCCATCGTACATGCCACGAATGTTCCCTGTTATGGCAGCGGTTTGAATGTCTTGGCTGAGCTGAGTCCAGTACTCGTTGCCACAGCGCCGAGCAGTCTGCTGAACTTTGCTTCTCGTAGCCCTGAGAATCTGGAGATTCTTCTCGTTTGGGTACTTCTTGTACTCAGCAAGTGCTGAGCACTTGGCTTCAATGACGGGGGTCATCTCGGTCAACTTGGCATCAAACCAGTCCTGTGACTTCAAGGTCTTCCTCCCAAAGGTAGCCAAGGCTGTGCGGTGGATAGTGTTTCGCAGCTCTCCCCACTTCTGCTTTGCAGATTCTCCTTCTTGTGGTACACCAAGTTCCTTCTCAAAGGTGGAGGCAAACTGCTCAACAAGTTCTGGTTGAACCATCTTGCTGGTGTCAATCTGTGCCTTTCCAGGCTGTCTAGCACGATGGAATTTCTTCAGCTGCAGCTTGACCTTGCAACACACCAATGAATGGTCTGTGTCGCAATCTGCACTCTGGAACGAGCGGGTGATTAGCACATTCTTCAGTGAGGTGCGCCTGGTCAGGATCAAGTCCAGCTGGTGCCAGTGCTTTGAGCACAGATGTTGCCAGGAAACCTTGTGTTGGGGCTTGGTCTTGAAGAACGAGTTTGTGATGCACAGATCGTGATATGTGCAGAACTCGAGCAGCCGCTGTTCGTTGTCGTTCATTCTTCCCACACCAAAAGGTCCAAGACAGGAGGGCCAGGAGTCATGGTCAGCACCCACTCTGGCATTGAAGTCTCCAAGGAGAATGAGTTGTTCAGAGTTGGGGATGATCCTGACAGTTGTTGCGAGATTCTCGTAGAACTCGTCTTTTGCCTCTGGTGTGGCTGTCAGTGTTGGGACATACACACTGATGAGGGTGACTGGGCCTTGAATGGTGTTAAGGCGGAGGGTGAGGAGTCGTGCAGAGCCATTGCTGCCTGGTTCCACCATCTTCAGCAAGGTGTTCTTCACTGCGAAGCCCACTCCGTGTTCCCTGTGTTCGTCACTGCCCTTTCCCTGCCAGTAGAACGTGTAGTCCTTTTCTCTTAGTGTGCCTGCGTCAGCCAACCGTGTTTCCTGGAGAGTGGCGATATCCACTCCCAGTCTCTTCAGCTCATTATTGATGATGGCAGTCTTCCTGGTGTTGTTGATGTCCTTGAGGTTAGCAGCGAGTCCTGTCATCATAGTGCGGGCGTTCCAAGTTCCCAGTTTTAGAGTTGGTCTCTTTTGTTTTATTGTCTTGCCTGGTGCGAAGGTTCTCAGCCTGCTGTTCGGACTTCTCCTCATCCCCATGCACCCAATGAGGAAAGCAAACTGTGGCGGGACAACACCTTATTGGCTGGGGGCTGCCCAGCTTGAGGCGGGCGGTAGCTGTCCAGTGAGATCCGATGATCCCTCCTCCCACCGTCGGGAACAACCCCTGGCGCCGCGCTCTACGCCAATTGAGCGGTGGCTTATAACCGGTAACTGTCATTCCCCGTGTTTTTTCTACGCCAAAGGCGAAGCTGGAGTGTCCTCTCCAGTGATCCGGTGTTCTACCTCCCAGCGTTGGCATTGGTAGGATTCAAGCCTGGGCAGGAAGATATGGAGGACAAGATGTTGTCCATGCAGCATGTCCCCCCTCTCCACGTCACTGATGAATCCAAAGGAACAGCAGGGCTGCTACAGTTTGGCACCAGCGCCATTGCAGGAGCTGCCAGAACGATGTTGAGCACAACATAGAACTGCCTTAGGGGCTCCGACTACGGATTTTTCCTCAGGGTTGACTCCCGAAGCCTTTCCCGTGACCGGGTATGCCGCAAGGCAGCAGAGGTTTGACATCAGGGTTTACCTTCCCCTAGATGGGCTACCTTCCCAGGTTGACAAGCCACCATCTACCCGAAGCATCTGGTTTTAAGGCGCCAGAGATCCGCCCTCGCCCCTTCTCCTATTAGTAAAAGCAGTTCCGCCGGGCTTAGAGACTAAACCACACGGGCAGGCTAGGAGTTGGACTTAGTTGTCAGAGGCTTTTCGAGACGCACGCCATAAGGAGCATTTTATGAGCACTGGGAGCTTAACCCCAGTGCCGCTCCTGGCTATGACAACCTTGGAACCATTTATGAAGCCGTTTATGATCCTTTTAATAGCATTGGTTTCCTGTAAAGGTACGTTATCAAATGCAGTGTTCACGTTGGAGGTCTGGTCTCCTGAGTTTTATGTTCCTTTGAGCCTTTAAAAGCAAATTCTGATCCTTACAATCTCTGCAAGAGGCAACTGTTTACATTGGGGTCCTGGGAAAGCAAACATCTTTGGTCAGGCCTGGAAGAGGCCTGCATGAGTCGACATGAAAGCCAGTGATATTCCTGAAAAAGGCAGAAAAGTGGTATTCCTGTATAAGGAATAAAGTGAAATTCCTGTAAAATGGAGAGAAGTGATATTCTGTCTTGGTTTAAGGAGGCGATGATGCTACAGATGTCCATGGTGAGATGGGCCAAACGACAGCCAGCAACACATCGGGTGTGTCTGTGCATAGTGGCTGAGCTGGGCGCAGCATACTTCGGGTTGTCTGACGGCTCGTCGAGGCACACCAATCAGCTTTGTCGTGTCCGGGAAGACGCTCCAGGTGGCGAGGCTGGACAGGAGTTGTGATGGCAGTGTGGAATCCAGGGTCCATCATCCAGGGATCGGCCATCACTTCGGGGGTCTACGGTCTCCATGGGTGTGCCTGCTGAGGGGCTGCCCTGGACCCCCCTCATGCAAGTTCCTTTTTTTTCACCCAAATATATTGATAGTTCTTGTGTTTTTGCATGTATGTTATGTTATGGGGTTGTATATATATATATGTGCTTTGCTTTTAGTTCGGAGCACGGCTGTAATTTATAGTTTCAATGAAGGACTTTTTCGGTTATTGGCTGGCAGAATAATCCACCCTGCCATGCAGGGTGTACGGGCTGTACGGTAGTCCACCCGTCAGCCCTATTCTAGGTTGTTTTGTGTGAATGTGTTAGGCCAGTTTAGTACATTATTTATCGTTATTTTAGTGTGTGATTCGGGTCCCAAATTTGGGGGGAGGGGGTCAATTGTGTGTATGGTTTTGGACTTTTCTAAATGGGGGGGTGATGTGAGATATGTATGTGGCACCTTATTGTGAAGTGCAGTGTGATGACGTGCCCTTCCCGTCACGTCATCACACTGCCCATATATAAGGCAGGGGCGCCATCTTACGGCCTTTTTGCTGGATGCCCATGCTGGTGCCTGCTGTGTATCTACTGCTTGTGTACATACTGTAGTTCTTAATAAAGCTGTGTTCACCAGCTCCATCCTGCCTCATCCTTCACCCAGGTATTTCCATACATAACAGTACCTGCTCCTCATTTGGTATTATGGATCTGAGTGGGGATTTTAGGAGGAGGAGGATTAGGCACCTCCAAGCGATGGATCGGCTTTCTTGACGCCACGCTACCAGAGTGCATGCGGGGCGTGCTACATAGACAATGAATTGGAAGCGTGAAAATACATTCCTAGGTGGATGCATACCTTAAGAGCAATAGTGCTTTCACGTCAGAGTCTCCAAAAAAACAGAAAAGTCTCCAATAACACCAGAAAAAATCGCTAGGTTTGTCGCTAGTCACTTTTGACAAAAAAATGTCACCAAGAGGATTTGGAAAGTCGCCAGATTCAGCGAGAAAGTCGCCAAGTTGGCAATACTGACTCCATCTCATGAAATATTGTTTAAATATTGTTCAGAGATAACATTTTAATTCAACTTTTCCATCCTATCAAATAACTATAATTTTGAAAAATTTCTGCCTAAATCTGTTGTAATATTTCCTGCAGTGTCTCTATGGGTTTACTCCGGGATTTCTCCGGTTTCCTCCCACATGCCAAAAACATGCATGTTAGGTTAATTTGCATCAAACTGGGGATTCTAAATTGTCCTTAGGTATGACAGTGAGAGTGAATGGTTGTCTGTCTCTCTGTGTTGGCCTTGTGATGGACTGGCGATCTGTCCAGGGTGTACCCTGCCTCTCGCCCAAAGATGCTGGGATAGGCTCCAGTCCCCCCACGACCCGAAAAGGATTAAGCGGAAGAAGATGGATGGATGGATGGATGGATGGATGGACATAAATATAAATATAACATTTAAAATACCTAAAAGCAGCCTCTTTAGTATTTAAAGTAAATCGTTAAAATCTCATCGAAACATAGCACAACCAAACTTCTCACCTGAAAGATTGACCTTCTCATTATAATTTGATATGGTCAAATAATTCTCCCACACAGCCAGGTTTCTTTGCTGCATTGCGAGTCCACAGTGACTTGAAAATTTGTGTACAAGAGCTCAGAGCTGTCGTGGCATTTGAGTGCACTGTACAATTGCATTGATAAATACCTAGTTTTGCATTGAAATAATCATAGCACCAATTTTTTTGTTTTATGCATGTTTGATGAATGAATTGTTTGCATTCATGTTAAAATGTACTCTCATCAAACGATGATTTCCACATTTATGAAACTCTGTTCAGCATACACAAAAGGCAGGAAGCCCACCTTCAACCTTACAAAGCTTCCGATTCATTCCCTGCTCTTTGCCTTGGTCGGGTTCTTCTCTTGACACACTGAGGTTTAATCTCTTTTTCTTTCAGACAGACAGACAGGCAGACAGACAACGCCATTTCGGCTGCAGCTTGATGATTATAAAGGTCATGGTTGAGACAAAGATGTAATGATTTTGTTTTGCTTCTATACTACTCTGCTTGTTGGAGATTTATTTTTAATTTGTCACGCAGTAGATGTCTGTCTTCCCCGAGTTTTTGGAAACTGTTTAGCAGCTTATTTAGAAAGACAGAGATAGTTTTCTGTCTCAAAATCCTTGTATAATCTCTGTGTAGGTTCATTTTTACATCAGTGAGTGCAAGTGTGCTTACAGCAAGTCTTTGTGTCACGTCAGTTTTGTTTGTCAGTAAAGTCTGTGCACTTGTTTTACTTTCAAACTGTTGCATAATCCCATGTTTGCTCTTGTCAGCCACAATGAAATGAGTTGATCTGCGAGGCAGCTTAATGTGTTTATGTCAAACCTGTGTCCAAAACATGTCAATCAGCCGGTTGTGTTTTCTGCACATCCGTTCCTTAAGAATTTATGTCAACTCAGTGTAATTACCTTAACGCTTGTCTCCGCATTTCTGTAATGTCTAACCCAACAAGGACTGACAGCGTGTACAGTAAGCACCCAAAGTGTAACTTACTTTCACTGTTAATATAAAGCAATGGGAATTTACATACTGTTGCAGGTAGCATGTAGTGATAAACATTGTGGGCCGTGGTGTGAAACAAAGGGTCTGTATGATCTCCAAGCAGAGCAAAATATCCACAACAGTGTTGTAATTAATTAGTGAAAGAACTTTAATGCCATTTTGATGAGCTCTGGTTGACTCTGATTTCACTTTGTAGTAAATAATCTGTTTTTATATGAGATGGTTTGATATCTGGTTTAATGACATCTCAACAGAGTTATACCGCCTTTACACAGTGGTGGAAATCGTTGAGTGATGAAAAAATGGCCAGATCTCACAATGATCTTTCAATGATCTCTCAGCGATCACCAAGCTCTCTCAATGGCTTCTCAAAGATCTTAAGCAATCGCCATGGTCTTCTCAAAGTTTTGAATCAGTCAAAAATTTTAAAGAACCGTGACAGCCATGAGGTCATTGAGACATCACTGAAAGATTATTGTGAGATCTGGCCATTTTTTCATCTTTTAAAGATCACTCAGTGATCTTCACCACTGTGTAAAGGTGGTAGAAGAGCAACTGAATCCTCTCAAAAACTCAGTCACCATCTTGGTCGCTCAAGAAACTCTCACCGATCCCTCGGCGATCTGTCCTGGCCTTGCCGTGATCTCTCAATGAGCTCTCCTGATCTCTCAGTTATCTCTCAATGATCTTTCAAAGATCTCTATAGAGCACCATGAAAGTTGCTGGAAATTGAATTTTTGGTCTCCCAAACATTTACATAGAGCTTTTTCCAGGCTTTAGGACACAGGTGTTAAACTCATTCCATGGAGGGCCAAGACCCTGCAGGTTTGACCTCCACCCAGTGTCTTCAGCAGGTGAGTTCACTGAATTTCTTCCCACTGATTGCTAATCAGTGAAAACACCTGCTGAAGACACTGGGTGGAAGTAAAACATGCAGGGTCTTGGCCCTCCATGGAATGAGTTTGATACCCCTGCTTTAGGACATCTTTCAGAGATCGGGGCCAATTTTGGTTCTCTCAACGATAACCCAACCATCTCCATGTTGTGTAAAGGGGCCCTTAGTGACCCACAGCTCACTGTCTGGTTCATACAGGTAATAGTTTATTTTGGGGGCCTTTTTCCTCGATGGCAACAGTGAAGAAAGACAGGAAAAAGGTAGAGGAAAGAGAGGCAATAAACATCCCACACCTCTGACCCGAACCGGAGGGCCATAACCCCAAATGGTATACACTCCTGACCACTGGGTCTGAGGATGCTTCTACCTTTTTAATCATCTTTCTACCTTTTTCCTTAAGTTTCTTCATTGGGTAGTGTTTATTTGTTTGTGTCAAATACTCTTATGATCAACATTTTGCCATGGACTTTCTTCCTTCTATGACCCAAGATGTTTACACATTTTATTCTACCTGACTCTGGCTCTGATTTAACTATTAAAGAATATGCACATCAGACTATAATTTCAACTGTGTATTCTGTGAGTGAATAATGATATTAATCTTGTATTCTTGTAGGAAGCAGCTGGCCACCAAGGCTGCTCGGAAAAGCGCTCCGGCCACCGGCGGAGTGAAGAAGCCTCACCGTTACAGGCCCGGTACCGTGGATCTGAGAGAGATCCGTCGCTACCAGAAATCCACGGAGCTGCTCATCCGTAAGCTGCCCTTCCAGCGCCTGGTGAGGGAGATCGCTCAGGACTTCAAGACCGACCTGCGCTTCCAGAGCTCCGCCGTCATGGCTCTGCAGGAGGCCAGCGAGGTCTACCTGGTGGGTCTCTTCGAGGACACCAACCTGTGCGCCATCCACGCCAAGAGGGTCACCATCATGCCCAAAGACATCCAGCTGGCCCGCCCCATCCGCGGAGAGAGAGCTTAGACTTTGACACTGTGTGTCTATATATATATATATATATTTATAGTAATATGTACATATGTATACTAGCTGCTCTTGTTTTTTTTCTTGCCTTCTGATTGTTGCTCTGAGTGTTGCTATCCCTGTGCTGTTGCAATCCTGGAATTTCCCCATTGTGGGACTAATAAAGGCTTATCTTATCTTATCTTATCTTATCAGCTGCAACCCTAGAAGTAGAGAAAATTAATTCTAATCCAATCCAATCCAATTTTATTTATAAGCACCTTAAAACAACCAAACTGGACCAAGGTGCTGTACAGAAAAGTAAGAAACATAATAAATACATAAAAACACAACAGCTCAACTACTAAAACCAAATAAAATTCATACATAAAAACAAGAGTAAAAAGTAATCATACAATAAATAATCAACAAACAAATAAAATCAATTGAATCAATAAAATCAACGACCAAATGCCAAGGAAAATAGATGGGTTTTAAGAAGAGATTGAAAATCAGACAGGACAGAAGCCTGTTTGATATGAAGAGGCAACTCGTTCCATAGTTTAGGGACTGCCACAGAGAAGGCGCGGTCCCCTCTGAGCATTCGCTTAGCTTTAGGTACACTCAGGAGCAGCTGATCAGCTGATCTAAGAAGGTGGGAGGGTGTATAGTGGTGTAGCAGCTCAGAGAGAGGGTGGACGAGGCCATTTAGAGATTTAAAAGTAAATAAAAATGGATCATGAAATGTACAGGCAGCCAGTGAAGTGAGGCTAAAATGGGAGAAATGTCCTCGCATTTATATGTGCCAGTTAAAAGATGTACGGCTGCATTTGTAACCAACTGGAAATGAGCTATGGAAGACCCACTAATCCCACATGCAGTGCATTTCAGTAATCCAGCCTAGTGGTCACAAAGACATGGGTTAGTGTCTCAAAAAGCTGCACTGAGAGAATTGGCTTTATTTTGGCCTGCTGCCTCAGTTGGAAGAAACTTGATTTACTAAGTTGACCTGACTGTTAAATTTGTAATCAGGGTCCACTTTAACCCCCAAGTTTGTAATTGTTGTCTTAACATTTTGGGTTAAGGAACCAAGGGAAGATCCAGAGGTGTCACCAATAACTATCACTCCTTATTGTCATTAAAACTCAAGGAGATTAAGGTCATCCAGGCCTTGATATCATTAAGGTACTTATCGTAAATATTATTGTAGTCAGTCACAAATTTATGAGAAAGAATCTACACTTAAGGGGGAAAAAAGTTACAAATTTACAAGAAAAAAATCATAAATTTATGAGAAGGAAAATTGAAATTTTAGAAGAAAAAGTTGCAAATTTACAAAAAGTCATTCAGTTGAAAAGTTGCATATTCATCAGAAAAAAATATGCAAATTACAAGCAAAATTCCCAAATTTATTAGAAAAAGGTTATAAAAATTTACAAATAAAATAGTAGATTTAAGATGCAAACACAGCAGCTTCATGAGAAAAAAGTGACAAATTTGGAACAAAAAAGTTACAAATTTATAAGAAAAAAAGTTGCTAATTTAAGTTGCAAAAAGTTAATGCACAAGAAAAAAGTTTTACATTTATAAATAAATGTAATAAACTAATGAGAAAACGTTATGAAAAAGCTGCACATTTTAAAGAAAAAATTGGCCCCTGGATCCCCTTGGTTTTAGGCCTATGTCATTGTCCTGCTGTGGGAGCAGCTGTGTGAATGCAGCGATTTTCAACGTCAGTTACCTGAACATTAGTGCACGTAACTGCACTGGTGATAGGCACATGCACATGCAGGCAATGAGCGTGCTGTTCGAGCTAGGGTGGCAGCAAGGCCAAAGTGGTAGTAGTGGTTAGGCGGTTGTGTTTGGAATGGAGTGATGATGAGCACAGGTGTCAGTCAAAGCATGTACACATTGCTGATTCAGTCACACACTGGCAGTGCAGCGAAGTTGGCAAACATATACAGCGGAGATCAAAATTAAAGAACAATACATGATTTATTCTAACATACAGTATGTTATTCTTCATTGTTCAGAATTTGACAGAATATCAGCTGTGGCTATAGCCAGGGGTGTCCCGGTAAGGGGGGTATGCCCCCCCGCCACCATTTGGCCCCCACTGTGACGCACAGTGTGATTACATTTTCAGTTGATTTTGATGTGTCACACCAAGATTTTCAGTGGTCCCCCCATGAAAAATTTTTGGAGGTGCCCTTGGCTATACCACTGCTGTACTAGCATGTTTGTTTGTTTTTTTGTTTTTTGTTTTTTTTTTAATAACCAAGGCACTTCAACACAAACATTTATTTTGTAAAAAAAAAAAAAAAAAAAGAGCAAAATTCGAGAACAGTAACCACTGTGTCAGAAGAAAAGATTTAAACAATGTTGTTGTTGTTTACTGCTGTAAGATTCAAAAATGAATAGGAAGTATAGAGGCCTTTGCTTTGAATGGCTTCAGCACATCTGGGCCCACAGGACATCACTAGTTTCTCACACTGCTCTGGTTTGATCTTGGTCCATTCTTCTTACAGTCTCTTCCGCAGTTCAGTAACTGTAGTGGTTTCTTAGCCATTACTTTATCGCCAAGGATTTTCCAGAGATTCTCTTTGGGTTTCAGATCTGGACTCTGGGTTGGCCATTTCATTGTTTCAATATTGTTAGATTCAAGGAACTGTTTAACCTGTTTTGCAGTGTGACAGATGGCATTGTCTTGCATGAAGATTGTGGGCTGATTGGGAGACAATTGCGGTGAAGGAACTGCATGTTGCCGAAGGAGGTTCACATAAACATTTGCATTCACCCTGCCATGTATCTGTACAAGAGGCCCAATTCCTGCTGCAGAAAGCATCCCCCAAACTATAACACTTCCTCCTCCAAATTTAACTGACTTCTTTACACACTTTGGGTTCAGTCTTTCTCCAGTTTGACACCAAACATATTATTTCCCATCAGACCCAAATAAATTGAACTTACTCTCATCACTGAAGTGCACTCTGCACCAGTTCTCCTCTGTCCACACAACATGCTCCTCAGCAAAGTCTAGCTTTTTTATTCTTTCTGCTGATGAGAGGTTTGGTCAGTGCAGAGTGAGCTTTGAGTCCAGCTTGTCTTAAACAGAGAGACACTGTGTGCTGAGACAGATCCTTGCCCTGTTCAGCAGTGAACTGGTGAGTAATTCCAGCTGCAGTGTTGAACCAATTCCCCATTGAGAGTCTTTATATAATCCTGTCCCCCAAACCAAAGCAGTGTGAGAAACTAGTGATATCCTGTGCGTGCAGATGTGCTGAAGTCATTCAAAGCAACGACCTCTACACTTCCTATTAATTTTTTGAATCCTATAGCCTTAAAAAAAAAAGCATTATTTAAATCTTCTTCTGACACAGTGGTCACTGTTCTCTAATGTTGATCACTTTTTTTTACAAAATAAATGTTTGTGTTGAAGTACCTTGGTTATTAAAAAAACATATTAGTACAGCAGTGGTATAGCCACAACTGATATTCTGTAAAATTCTTAACAATGAAGAATAGCATATGTCAGAATAAATCAAGTATTAATCCATTGTTCTCTAATTTGATCTCCACTGTACATCATGTCAATGCTGGCAAGTCGACAGTGAAATACATCTTGAGGTTGTTTGCACATTGGCAAGATGTCAGACTACAAAAAATTTAATCTTTTGGCTGCTCCCTTTTTGGGGTCTCCACAGCATATAATCATCTGATATTGTGATGGTCCACATATTTGATTTGGCAACGATTTTATATGGTCTTTTTATGGCCCCATTGTGAACCCACAGCCTTCTGGATTGGATGCTCTACCACTAATCAGAATTTACCAGTAGTGTGTCTCATACTGAATAACAAAATATTTGCAGTCTTAAAGATCCAACCTAAATACAGTAAATAAAGGTCATAACATTTAACAGCATAATACTGAAGTGGTGGCTTAGTTGTAGAGCATCTGACCCACAGGTTTCACAACTGGATCAGGAAGTTCATCTGGTCCAAATCAAATACAGATCATCACAACATCAGATGATGATATGCTGTCATGACCCCAAAAGGGAGTACCTGGAAGAAAATTAATATTTAACTGGAGAGAAGTGGCTGCAGCCACTTAGCTTAGATATGTCAATTAAAATGTCAGCTCATGGACATCTCCAGCCAAATGCCAATGTCTGGCAACATCTTGCCAACGTCGTCTCCGACAAAATGCAGACGTCTAGCCAACATCTTGCCAGTGTGGAAACGCCCTCTATAAGATGTATTCCCGATGTAAACTTGTCAACGTCGGCACAACCTGACCTGACCTGAATTGTCACACTTAAATGTTTCAGATCATCACATAAATTTAAATATTAGACAAAGATAACACAAGTAAACACAAAGCATAGTTTTTAAATGAAGGTATTTATTATTAAGGGAAAATAAAATCCAAACCTACATGGCCCTGTGTAAAAAAGTGATTGCCCCCTAAACCTAATAACTGGTTGGGCCACCCTGTAGTGATTTGCTCTGCCTGCCTGTTGCCTTATCCTCCACAGCTGCACACACACCTGCTCTCCTCATCAGCAGAACTATTTAAGCCGTGCTGCCCTCTGGTCTGCATGGAGCCGTCTAACTCCCTGGTCTGATGAGACCATTACACCACTTCATCAATCTCCTGAGATTACGTCTCTACTTTGTCGTTCTCCAGTAGATTCTCCTCTACTTCGTCGTTCTCCCGGGAGTTCCCACTCCCCAACACCAAGTAAGCCTCCCTCATCATTATCACCACTCTACGCTCTGCTCCCCTGTGCACAGGTAGAAATCCGTGGCGGCAGACCTCCTCCTCCTGGCGGCGGACCGAGCACTCCCTGCACTTCATCAAACCCTCCTTCCATTCCCTCTGCAACCGGGCCTGAAGACACTGTCTCCCTGGCCGGAGCCTTCAGGCCCAAGCTTGAGCTGTTCTCCAACTCGCCAACAGTAAGACTAACATAACAGCACCATCCCTCCAGAGTGTTGTCACTAATTCCCCTGTCTCTGCTCTTCCATAGGGTTGCCAGGCTGTACGGTGCTCTGCTCACCCCGGCTGCTACATTCATACATACATGCACCACACACTCTTACATACACAACACAATAAAGATAACTGAGTTTATTTCTGTGTCTGCTTTCTGGGTCTCAAATCATGTTACACCCTTAGTATCAACAACTGCAATCGAACGTTTAGGATAACTGACAATGAGTCTTTTACAGCGCTGTGGAGGAATTTTGGCCCACTCATCTTTGCAGAATTGTTGCAATTCAGCCACATTAGAGGATTTTTGAGCATGAACCTCCTTTTAAAGGTCATGCCACAGCATATCAATCGGATTCAGGTCAGGATTTTGACTACCCCACCCCAAAATCTTCATTTTATTTTTCTTAAGCCATTAAGAGGTGGACTTGCTGGTGTGTTTTAGATAAGATAAGATAAGATAAGATAAGATAAGCCTTTATTAGTCCCACAACGGGGAAATTCCAGGATTGCAACAGCACAGGGATAGCAACACTCAGAGCAACAATCAGAAGGCAAGAAAAAACAAGCAAGCAAGAGCAGCTAATATACATATGTACATATTACTATAAAATATATATATACACACACACACACACAGACACACAGTGCAGAGCATTGTAGCTGGATGGAATAAATATATGAATATATGAACACACAGTGCAGAGCATTGTAGCTAGATGGAATAAATATGTAAATATATAAACACCCACAGTATGGAGCATTGCAGCTAGGTGGAATAAATATGCAAGTATATAAACACACACAGTGCGGAGCAATGTAGCTAGATGGAATAATATGTAGATATATAAAAACACAGTGCGGAGCATTGTAGCTAGATGGAATAAATATATAGATATATAAATATAAACACACCCAGTGCAGAGCATTGTAGCTAGATGGAATAAATATGTAAATATATAAACACACACAGTGCAGAGCATTGTTGCTAGGTGGGATGAAACAGCATAACCGTCTATTTAGTTATCCTACATGGTATGATTATGTGCCCATACATATTCTCACCCTCCATAGCGACCGGTATGTTCCTAGTTGTATGCCGGAGAGGACCATTGTGTAAGTCTATTGCATCTTTTGCATTCAAAAAAAAAAAAAAAACAACTATTAGTTTGTTACGTCTTTTTGCTATCTCTGCGAGCAGCCCTGCTTAGGTTGTACAGTCTGACAGCCGTTGGTAGGAAGGACCTACGAAACCTCTCGGTTGTGCACCTGGGATGATGTAGTCTGCTGCTAAATGAGCTCCTCAGTGCATCCAGTATGTCCTGCATAGGGTGGAACTCGGACTCCAGCAGAGATGACAGTTTAGCCACCGTCCTTCTCTCTCCTATCTCCTCCATCGGATCAAGGCGTTGCCCCAGGACAGAGCTAGCTTTCTTAATCAGTTTGTTCAGTCTCTTCCTATCGGCTGCAGTAATGCCACTGCCCCAGCAGACCACTCCAAAAGTGATGGCTGATGCCACCACCGTGTCATAGAATGACTTCAGCAGCGCCCCTTGTACACCAAAAGACCTGAGTCTCCTCAGCAGGAACAGCCTGCGCTGTCCCTTCTTGTAGAGTGCGTCAGTATTGTGTGACCAGTCTAGTTTATTGTTCAGATGAATACCCAGGTACTTGTAGGATGTCACCATCTCGATGTCTGTTCCCTGTATATTTACTGGTGCTGTGAGGGGCTGCCCATGCCTGCGGCAGTCCACCACCAGCTCCTTAGTTTTCCTCGCGTTGATCTGGAGGCAGTTCCGATGGCACCAGTCCACAAAGTCCTGGATAAGCCCTCTGTACTCAGCTTCATCTCCGCTGGAGATGAGACCAACGATCGCAGAGTCATCAGAGAACTTCTGTAGATGGCAATGTGTTGTGTTGTGTGAGAAGTCCGCAGTATAAAGAGTGAACAGGAAGGGAGCCAGCACCGTTCCCTGGGGGGCCCCCGTGCTACTGATGATCGTGTCGGAAACACAGTCCCGGGTTCTCACAAACTGAGGCCGGTTCGTGAGGTAGTCCAGGATCCATGATGACAGGTGCTGGTCCACCCCTGCGCGCAGCAGCTTGTCCTTCAGGATCATCGGTTGGATGGTGTTGAAAGCACTGGAGAAGTCAAAGAACATGATCCTCACCATATTCCCGGGCTTCTCCAGGTGGGACAGAGAACGGTGAAGGAGGAAGATCACCGCATCCTCCACCCCAATGCCATGCTGGTAGGCGAACTGGAGTGGATCCATCGCTGGTTCCACCAGGGGGCGGAGATGAGCAAGGAGCAGTCTCTCCAGGGTCTTCATCAAGTGGGACGTCAAGGCCACTGGTCTGAAGCTGTTCAGGTCTTTGGGGTGGGAAGTTTTTGGTACAGGTACCACACAAAATGTTTTCCACAACTGTGGTACCCTCCCCAGTTTCAGGCTCATGTTGAAGATATACGTCACAATCCCACACAGCTGGTCTGCACAGGACTTGAGGAGCTTTGCGCTGATGCCGTCCGGTCCCGACGCCTTCCTCACCTTGATCTTCCTCAGCTCCGTCCTCACCTGGGTCTTGGTCAGGGTCAGGATGGGGGGCTGTGTGTTGGGAGTGGGGGGGGGGGTGTCGGTGGAGTGGGGAGTGGGTAGCAGGACTTGATTTCTTAGAGGCAGCAGTGGTTGTTGTGCAGACAGGGGGGAGGGCGGTTGGTCAAATCTATTGAAAAACAGATTCAGGTTGTTCGCCCACTCCCTGCCCCCCGTGGCCTGGGGGGAGGTATTCTGGAGCCCCGAGATGGTTTTGAGGTTTCTCCAGACCCCGCTGATGTCGCTCTGTTGCAGCTTGTCCTCCATCTTCTTCCTGAAGCTGTCCTTGCCTTCTCTGATCTTTCTCCTCAGCTCCCTCTGTACGGACTTCAGCATCTCCCTGTTCCCCGACCTGAAGATCCTCTTCTTCTCTCTCAGAAGTGTTTTTATCTCAGGGTTGATCCAGGGTTTGTTGTTTGAGTGACGCCGTATGGTCTTGGTGGGAACGGATTTGTCCACACAGAAGCTGAGGTAGCCCGTGAAGGTGTGAATGAGGCCATCGATGTCCTCACCATGTGGATCGCAGAGCTGCTTCCAGGCAGTGGCTTCAAAACAGTCCTTTAGAGTGTCCATTGTCTCCTCAGACCATAACTCCACAGTGTGCATGGCCGGAGGTTGTCTGTGCACTAGGGGTTTGTACACCGGTCGGAGATGAACCAAGTTGTGATCCGATCTCCCAAGTGGGGGGAGTTGTGATGAGGTGTACGCCTCCTTAGTGTTTGCGTAGAACAAATCCAGTGTTTTATTGTCTCTAGTGTGGCATGTGACATACTGGGTGAAAGTGGGCAGAATGGGAGACAGTGAAACGTGGTTGAAATCGCCTGAGATGAGGAGAAGAGCATCTGGGTGTTCTGTCTGCAGCCTGCTGGTTACTGAATGGATGACGTCACGCGCTGTCCCAGCGTTCGCCGTCGGATTTGCATAAACAACAATGCAGATCACGTGTGAGTGTTCTCTCGGGAGATATGTAGGCCTCATGCTAACAGCTAGCAACTCAATGTCTTTGCTGCAGTGTCGTTGTTTAACAGTGATATGTCCCGGTCTGCACCAGTTGTTGTTAACATACATGATCACTCCACCGCCCCTAGTTTTGCCACTCTCTGGTGTTCGGTCAGCTCGTATCGTGTGAAAACCCTCCAGCTCAATGTTAGCATCTGCTGCTAGTTCAGTTAGCCACGTCTCAGTAAACAAAAGGAGAGAGCACTCCCGGTAAGTGCTATCATAACGGGAGATAGCCGCTAGCTCATCTAACTTTCCCCGTATCGACCGTACATTTCCCATGACAACAGATGGAAGGGAGGGTCTGTACCTTATATTTTTTGTCCTCCGCCTTACTCCAGCCCGGCAGCCGCGGCGTTTTCGCCTCAGTTCTCTCGGTATGTCGAGTTTTTCCAGTGGGACCGGGTGGCGGTTAAATGCTAGCAGCTCTTCCCTGTTATATCGTATCCTGCTATAAACAGTGGCTCCGTCCACCGGCTCAGGAGACATTTGGGATGATCTGTGTGTCCGTGATATAAGTGGGGTGAAAAAAAAAAAGTGATCAAAAGAGAGAGGAAGGGAAAAAAAACTCGGAATCGAGCCGCTGTTGCAAAAGGCAGCCGACTGGTGTGGCGCCGAGATCATTGTCCTGCTGCAGAACCCAAGTGCGCTCCAGCTTGAGGTCACGAGCAGATGGCTGGATTTTCTCCTTCAGGATTTTTTGGTAGACAGCAGAATTCATGGTTCCATTTACAACAGCAAGTCTTCCAATTCCTGAAGCAGCAAAACAGCCCCAGACTATCACACTACCACCACCATATTTTACTGTTGGTATGATGTTCCTTTTCTGAAATGCTGTGTTACAAGGCAAGGAAGGCGTCGGGACTGGACGGCATCAGTGCAAAGCTCCTCAAGTCCTGTGCAGACCAGCTGTGTGGGATTGTGACGTATATCTTCAACATGAGCCTGAAACTGGGGAGGGTACCACAGCTGTGGAAAACATCTTGTGTGGTACCTGTACCAAAAACTTCCCATCCCAAAGACCTGAACAGCTACAGACCGGTGGCCTTGACGTCCCACTTGATGAAGACCCTGGAGAGACTGCTCCTTGCTCATCTCCGCCCCCTGGTGGAACCAGCGATGGATCCACTCCAGTTCGCCTACCAGCATGGCATTGGGGTGGAGGATGCGGTGATCTTCCTCCTTCACCATTCTCTGTCCCACCTGGAGAAGCCCGGGAATATGGTGAGGATCATGTTCTTTGACTTCTCCAGTGCTTTCAACACCATCCAACCGATGATCCTGAAGGACAAGCTGCTGCGCGCAGGGGTGGACCAGCACCTGTCATCATGGATCCTGGACTACCTCACGAACCGGCCTCAGTTTGTGAGAACCCGGGACTGTGTTTCCGACACGATCATCAGTAGCACGGGGGCCCCCCAGGGAACGGTGCTGGCTCCCTTCCTGTTCACTCTTTATACTGCGGACTTCTCACACAACACAACACACTGCCATCTACAGAAGTTCTCTGATGACTCTGCGATCGTTGGTCTCATCTCCAACGGAGATGAAGCTGAGTACAGAGGGCTTATCCAGGACTTCGTGGACTGGTGCCATCGGAACTGCCTCCAGATCAACGCGAGGAAAACTAAGGAGCTGGTGGTGGACTGCCGCAGGCATGGGCAGCCCCTCACAGCACCAGTAAATATACAGGGAACAGACATCGAGATGGTGACATCCTATAAGTACCTGGGTGTTCATCTGAACAATAAACTAGACTGGTCACACAATACTGACGCACTCTACAAGAAGGGACAGCGCAGGCTGTTCCTGCTGAGGAGACTCAGGTCTTTTGGTGTACAAGGGGCGCTGCTGAAGTCATTCTATGACACGGTGGTGGCATCAGCCATCACTTTTGGAGTGGTCTGCTGGGGCAGTGGCATTACTGCAGCCGATAGGAAGAGACTGAACAAACTGATTAAGAAAGCTAGCTCTGTCCTGGGGCAGCGCCTTGATCCGATGGAGGAGATAGGAGAGAGAAGGACGGTGGCTAAACTGTCATCTCTGCTGGAGTCCGAGTTCCACCCTATGCAGGACATACTGGATGCACTGAGGAGCTCATTTAGCAGCAGACTACATCATCCCAGGTGCACAACCGAGAGGTTTCGTAGGTCCTTCCTACCAACGGCTGTCAGACTGTACAACCTAAGCAGGGCTGCTCGCAGAGATAGCAAAAAGACGTAACAAACTAATAGTTTTTTGAATGCAAAAGATGCAATAGACTTACACAATGGTCCTCTCCGGCATACAACTAGGAACATACTGGTCGCTATGGAGGGTGAGAATATGTATGGGCACATAATCATACCATGTAGGATAACTAAGTAGTCGGTTATGCTGTTTCATCCCATCTAGCAACAATGCTCTGCACTGTGTGTGTTTATATATTTACATATTTATTCCATCTAGCTACAATGCTCAGCACTGGGTGTGTTTATATTTATATTTATATATCTATATATTTATTCCATCTAGCTACAATGCTCCGCACTGTGTTTTTATATATCTACATATTATTCCATCTAGCTACATTGCTCCGCACTGTGTGTGTTTATATACTTGCATATTTATTCCACCTAGCTGCAACGCTCCGTACTGTGGGTGTTTATATATTTACATATGTATTCCATCTAGCTACAATGCTCTGCACTGTGTGTTCATATATTCATATATTTATTCCATCCAGCTACAATGCCCTGCACTGTGTGTCTGTGTGTGTGTGCGTATATATACGTATATATCTTATAGTAATATGTACATATGTATATTAGCTGCTCTTGCTTGCTTGGTTTTTTTTTTGGTTTTTTTTTCTTGCCTTCTGATTGTTGCTCTGAGTGTTGCTATCCCTGTGCTGTTGCAATCCTGGAATTTCCCCGTTGTGGGACTAATAAAGGCTTATCTTATCTTATCTTATCTTATCTTACTTTTACACCAGATGTAATGGGACACAGACCTTCCAAAAAGTTTAGCTTTTGTCTCAGCAGTCCACAGTGTTTTCCCAAAATTCTTGGGGATCATCAAGATGTTTTCTGGCAAAACTGAGATGAACCTTTATTGTCTTTTTGCTCAGCAGTTGTTTTTGTATCGGAACTCTGCCATGCAGGAAATTTTAGACCGGTCTCTTTCTTATGGTGGAGTCATGAACACTGACCTTAACCCAAGCAAGTGAGGCCTGCAGTTCTTTGGATGTTGTTGTGGGGTCTTTTGTGGCCTCTTAGATGAGTCGTTGTTGCGCTCTTGGGGTAATTTTGGTCGGCCAGCCACTCCTGGGAAGGTTCACCACTGTTCCATGTTTTTGCCATTTGTGGATAATGGCTCTCACTGTTGTTCACTGGAGTCCCGAAGCTTTAGAAATGGCTTTATAACCTTTTCCAGACTGATAGATCTCAGTTACTTTGTTTCTCATTTGTTCCTGAATTTCTTTGGATGGGAGCATGATGTCTATCTTGTGAGGATGTTTTGGTCTACTTTACTTTGTCAGGCAGGTCCTATTTAAATGATTTCTTGATTGAGAACAGGTGTGGCAGTAAACAGGCCTGGGTGTGGCTCGAGAAATTTAACTCAGCTTTCCAAAGATGTGATAAACCACAGTTAATTTATGTTTTAACAGGGGGCGGGGGGCAATCGCTTTTTCACACAGGGCCATGTAGGTTTGGATTTATGTTTTTTACCCTTAATAATAAACACCTTCATTTAAAAACTGCATTTTGTGTTTACTTGTGTCACTTTTTGGTCACAAGCAACATTAACAACAATTAAGCCTCTTAGGATGATATACAATCAGGCAGCTAAAATTTTGGACAGGAAACCAATAACATCACATCATTGTTATGTTTTGAAGAAGTTAAATATGTTAAGTTTTGGACACTTCATTAAATTTGCAAATTTAAAACTCATTTATAAATATAAATAAATTTATAAATGAAAAAAAAAATGACAGGCGCCTTGCATGGCTGCCGCGTCATTGGGATGCGCTTATTGAGCACGCCCAATGTCAAGTCAAATTCCTCGTATGTTTACAGCTGTAAACATGCTTGGCAATAAAGCTGATTCTGATTCTGATTCTTCATAATCAGGCTCCTCAGGTCCTCAATGACCTTGTGGTTCCTCTTAGAGATGTAGATTGAGTAACACGAGAAGCATCCATTGGGAACTGTAAGGTCCCTTTACAAAAATCTTCATCAGGACAAACTGCCTTCTCCATTTGTGGAATTAAGATGTGGAACGTTTTGCCTTCAGAACTGAAATTGGATACAGACTGGAATCATTTTAAACTGAACTTGAAACAGTTTTTAAAGAGGGAACAGTCATGTTGTCATGAATAATTTGCTGTTAGTTTTGTTGTGTTTTGCCTTGTTGGTTTGTGTTGTGTACTATTGGGATTGTGCATGTATTTTGTGTAATTGTATATAATGTTTTGTGTATTTTAAAAGCCCAACTAGGGACTGGCATTGCAAATTAGCCTAGACTACAAATGCTTTGGTCTGTAGTAATAATTTATGCTACATTCTTGTCCCTATACAAAAAAACAGTAAATAAATAAATAAATATTTCAATTTGTTTAATGATCTGAAACATTTAAGTGTGACAAACATACAAAAAATGAGAAATCAGGAAGGGGGCAAACACTTTTTCACACGACTGTATGTATGCTTTTGGGGTTCATCAAGCAATTTAAAATTAAATCTAAATTTTACACCAGTGAATTTCAGACTAAATTGTGACTAGAGGTGTGGCTACCCTGCTAACTAGACTACACTCGACCAAAATGCAGACATACACTTTATACATCATTTTTGTTATGTGTCATCCTTGCAGCCAAATTCTTTTTGGCTTCTGTAGTACAATAATATGCCTTAACTTTAGACAATGTTGATTTTAAAGATCTAACCTTTAACCGCTTAATCTTTTTGGGTCAGGGGTGCTGGAGCCTCTCCCAGCATCTTTGAATGAGATATGGGGTACAACCTGGACAGATCACCAGCCCATTGCTGGTTTTATTTATTTATTTTAGGTTATTTTATTTAGATGAGTCTGCAGACAAGTGTGACTTCTCCATCCACAGTGATAAGTTTTGCTCTTTGTAAGGGAAATCGTCAACCTGCAACCGGCATGGTGGGGCTCGTTCACGGCCCACAGGCTGCTTTCATGTGTTGTTTTGTGTGTATTAACTAGGAACAGATTTGCTGCCATTACTTTATAGTTCAGCAGCCTCTCTTTCCTCTCCTCAACAACCCCTGTGGCATTTCTCCACATCCTAGCAAATGAATCCTTAACAAATTAGTTGTGAAAATGAAAACATGCCTACCTCATCAAGAGATGAGCTAATGCTGAGTGATATTGGCTATTAGGACCAATGATGGGGTCATTGAAGTCTCTCCTTTCCTGAGGCATCTGGCTGCAAACTCAAGTTAAAGGTTGCTTTGCAACATTATCACTATACTGTAGAAGTCAAATGCAACTTTTACTGATTTTAAATGATGGATTTAAAACTTAAAAAGATATGAGAAAGCTTAATGTGATGAAATGCAAGACCTAAAATGTGAAATGTGGATAACTAAGATTTGTATTAATCCACTGTGGAGTGCTTTCCAAATGATTACTATCATGTAACATATAAAATTTGACAAATTTGTGTTGAACATTTTTAACAGCTTGTGCTCACAAAAAGTCAAACTTATTTAACATCACGTGTTTGTGGACCTAAAACTGAGATGTCCACGTGGCCCAGTTTGGCTGTGTAACTGACGCAGCTGGTGCTGTGGGTGGGTGGTAGGCCATTGAGGACTGTTGTCCTGATTTTAGTTGGTGTTCTACTTATTATGTTACATAACATCCATTGCAGTAGGAGTTTCTGTGCGTGTCAGTTACTTGTGAGAAAACATATTTCCAATGCACAACTTGAAATACCTCAGAACTTTTAACGTGTTTTACTCCGAAATCTATTGACAATTTATTTTTCCCTCTTGCCTGGAGAATATTTTAATTAGTTTTGTAGTATTGTATACTGTATATCAAAATGGATATAAAAATGGATGAAAATAAATATCTGTGTAAATCATAATCAAAGTCCTCACAAATTATCTTTTCCAAAGCTCAGCAACAATCTCTCTTCAGACATTATGATCTAGCAGCACTGTGTTATTGTTTTTATGTTCTGTTTTTATATTTTACTAGTGCATGCCCGTAGAAAGCAAGTATTCCTGTCTGAAACAGGTATGCAAATCAGGCTTTACAGGCCCAAATGTAGGCTGTGTTTGAAAGCAGAATACAGAGGTGTAGCCTATATGTAGGCAATCACATGTTAGACTTTAACAAATATGAAAGGGACTGAACTAAGATTTATTTGATTACGTGAATATTGATTACAGAAGAATTGAAAATGAATGGGACATCCAATATTAGCGACTGTTTAAGAACCACTTGTTTGTTTTTTTCACTTCACTTATTTGTGAAATCTTTTATGACTTACACTACCGTTCAAAAGTTTGGGGTCACCCAGACAATTATTTTGTGTTTTCCATGAAAAGTCACACTTATTTACCACCATGAGTTGTAAAATGAATAGAAAATATAATCAAGACATTGACAAGGTTAGAAATAATGATTTGTATTTGAAATAATAATTTTTTCCTTCAAACTTTGCTTCCGTCAAAGAATCCTCCATTTGCAGCAATTACAGCATTGCAGACCTAACATGATTGCACAAGGGTTTTCTAATCATCCATTAGCCTTCTGACACAATGAGCAAACACATTGTACCATTAGAACACTGGAGTGACAGTTGCTGGAAATGGGCCTCTATACACCTATGTAGATATTGCACCAAAAACAAGACATTTGCAGCTAGAATAGTCATTTACCACATTAGCAATGTATAGAGTGTTTTTCTGATTAGTTTAAAGTTATCTTCATTGAAAAAAAGTGTTTTTCTTTCAAAAATAAGGAAATTTCTAAGTGACCCCAAACTTTTGAACGGTAGTGTATATTCAAGATAATAGTGTATCTTGCACTTTGGGGAATGGGAGATGTTCAGTTATCATTATAATTGTTTTAGTTTATATGTGTAGTTTATAATGCATCATCAATAAACTGCGGTACAATAACAGGACATGTTTACAAATATTTGAGACCCATTCTAGTGCATCCTTTTATAATTTAGCAATATTAGAAGTACAAAACACCCAACATTATTATACACAGCAGGATGACCTGTTTGGCTGCAACTGTTACCCATTTTTCTGTAAATATGTGTGTCTGACACCATCATCTGCAGTATGGGGGCCTCCAGGGAACAGTCCTGGCTCCCTTCCTGTTCACCTTCTACACTGCTGACTTTTCACACAATACACCACACTGCTATTTACAGAAGTTCTCTGATGACTCTGTGATCGTCGACCTCATCTCTGATGGGGATGATGTGGAGTACAGAGGACTTATCCAGGACTTTGTGGACTGGTGCCTGCAGAACTGCCTCCAGATCAATGCGAGAAAAAACAAAAAACTGGTGGTGGACTGCCACAGGTGAGGACAACCTCCAACAGCACGGGTAAGCATCCAGGGAACAGACATTGAGATGGTGACATCTTACAAGTATCTGGGTGTTGACCTGAACAATAAACTGGACTGGTGATACAACACCAATGTGCTCTACAAGAAGGAGTAGTGCAGGCTGTACTTCCTGAGGAGACTCAGGTCTTTTGGAGTGCGGGGGGGCACTCGACCTTCTATGATTCGGTGGTGGCATCAGCCATCACATTTGGAGTGGTCTGCTGGGGCAGCGGCATCACGACAGCCAACAAGAAGAGACTGAACAGGCTGATCAAAAAAGCCAGCTCTGTTCTGGGGTGTTGCCTCGACCCAGTAGAAGATATAAGAGAGAGAAGGATGTTGGCTAAACTATCATCTCTGCTGGAGTCTTAGTCCCACCCCCAAGTGGGACACACTGAATGCACTGAGGAGCTCATTTTGCGGTTGGCTATGCCATTCTACATGATCAAGGGAGAGGTTCCGCAGGTACTTCCTACCTAGGACTGTCAGACTTAATAACCTAACCAGGACTGCTTGTAGAGGTCATATTAAATGTACTAAACATCACAACTTTGCACAATAGAGATCGTCCCCTCCAATGCACAACTAAGACAATTACATTTATTATCGAGGGTGGCAACAACAGTGTTGATTCAAATGTGAAATATACTGTCTGGGTCCATATTTACACTGGTGTCTAAAAAGTGTTTGCCCCCTTCCTGATTTCTCATTTTTTTTGTATGTTTGTCACACTTAAATGTTTCAGATTGTCATGATCCTGGGAATGGGCGGGGGTCATGCCCAGTCTTCAGTTTGGGTTCAGTCTTTCTGTTTGTTTATTTCCTTATTTCTCATGGTCTTTTGTATTCTGTTTATTTTTGAAATGTTTATATTCTTGGTTTTGTCCTTATTGTTCTGTCCATTTATTGTGTATCATATTCTTGTCTGTTATTTAGCTTCCTTTCTGTGCTTTTATTTTGTATTATATGTGTCTGCATGGGTTTACTCCGGGATTTCTCCGGTTTCCTCCCACATACCAAAAACATGCAAGTTAGGTTAATAGGCATCAAACTGGGGATTCTAAATTGACCTTAGGTATGACTGTGAGAGTGAATGGTTGTCTGTCTCTCTGTGTTGGCCCTGCGATGGACTGGCGATCTGTCAAGGGTGTACCCTGCCTCTCGCCCAAAGATGCTGGGATAGGGTCCAGCCCCCCCGCGACCCGAAAAGGATTAAGCGGAAGAAGATGGATGGATATATATATATTACATTATTTATATTTTATCCTTTACTCCTGTTTTCTCAGTTGTGAGCCTCGCTACCTTTTGGGTGTGACTCTGGCTGAGTTTATTTCTTTTCCCCGGCATGTTTCAGTGCCTCAGCTGGTGTTTTTCCCCCGAATGTACTTCTTCCTTCTGGTTGTGAGCCCCGCTCTCCTCCAGCGCCTTCATTCCCTCATTATTTGGAAGTGTAGTGTTTTTGTATTGTTTGTTTTTTGTTAATAAATGTGCAAAACTCACAGTGTTCATAACCCTTCAAAAGGGTGATTTATGACAGAAGAACATGACCAGTGTGGACACCAGCTCTGTGGGTTTTTGCCTTTTTTTCTCTTTTCCTCCCGTATTACATTTTTCCTCCCTTCTGTGTTTTTTCTTCCTGAAGTCCGTCTTGCCAGCATGTCAGCCCGCACAGACTTTAGATCTTTTGGGCTAGACGAGGTGGAGTGGGCAGCAGAATTAGTGGTGAACATTATTTCTGACGCTCGCGCTGACCACACTCCCGAGGAGCTTCTGCAAGTTTTTACCAGTGCGGCAGATATCAGTGGGGCATACCACAGCCTGTGGAGCTATCCGGAACTCACGTCCCTCCTCGTGTCAGTTTCCAACACCCAACACATGCTCTGCAGGCTGGAGAGGGGCTCATGAATGTCTGTACCTGAGCTGATGGGAGAACATCCCCGGGTGCAGAGACCTCCCGAGTCAGCCCCCACTCCGCACTGTGTCCTGTCCATGCCTGTGCCGAAGAGGATATGTCCCCAGGTACGTAAGCCTCAACCTCCTCGCCAGATGACCTCCGCCATTCCTGGATGGACCTCACCTGGACCCGCAGCAGCAGTTACCATCACGCTCCGGGAAATAAGGCAAGTGTGCATTCATTCTTTTACACATGAAAATGAAATTCTTTGTCTTATTCCCGGTAGTGAGGCTCAGCATCAGCAGCCCACCTTGGCCGAGTCTTCACCACCTGCTGCTGTCATCTGCTCCTCACCCATCTCTTCTGTACCTCCTCCCACCGCCCTCGAGCGTCAGTCGGCCCTGGGATGGAACTGCCAGACAACGGAAGAGCCTGTGGTCCTGGAGAATCCCACACCGGTCCCACAGTCACGTCCTGGTCAGAAGAGGAACGGTCCTGGGATCCTGAAGCCTGAGCTGACAAGGGAGTGTCCCCTGGTTTCAGCTACTCGGAACTCAGCATCAGTGGTGAGGAGACCTTCAGCCCCAACCGCCATGCCGGCAGAACCACCGGCACAGGTTGCTACACCTGGAGGCTCTTCGGCTGCACCTACCATCATGGTTGCTGTGGGGGCCACCGCAGCAGCTTTGTCAGAGTCCTAGATGGCGGTGGAGCTTGAGTCCAGGCAAGTACTCAGTTCTGTTTCCACACTTACAGATTTTGAGAACTCTTGCCTGGCTCCTGATGGGGAGAATCAGTTGCAAACGTCCTCTGCTCCTGAGCTCTCCTCACAGGACTCCACTGTTGCCAGTGATTCAACAGTGTTTTTCTCTTCCTCCCTGTGCAAGGTGGCCATGTCAGAGGTAGAACATCAGGAAAACAGAGTCAAGGTGCCCCAGCCTGGATCACTAGAGTCCTGAACGGTGGTGGAGCTCGAGCTCAGGCAAGTTCTCTTTTGTGTTTTCACTTTATCTGTCATAGAAAAATCTTGTCTGGCTCTTGGTAGGGAGGATCAAGTGTAACCATCAGTTGCACATTAGTCCTCCTTGCCGGGCTCCACTGCTGCCGGTGACTCTGACCCGGTGGTTGTTTCTGTCGCTGTTCCTTTGCTCAAGCCATCACCTAAGGTCACCGAGTGTCCTCCACCTGCATCTGAGGTCATCATGGGTCCTCCACCTCCGCCTGAGGCCAGCGTGAGTTTCCCCTCTCTGCCAGAGATCTTTGTGGGTTCCTCCTCTCTGCCAACAGTCCTCATGGGTCCCCCTCTCCACCAGAGGTCTCCGTGTGTGTCACCCCTCCACCAGTGGTTGTCGTGGGTCCCCCCTCTCCTCCAGAGGTCTCTGTGGGTCCCCTTCTCCTCCAGAGGCCACCATGGGTGCTACACCTCAGTCTGAGGCCACCGTGAGTGCTTTGCCTCTGCCCGAAGCCACCAAGGGTCCTCCGTCTCCGCCTGAGGTTATTGAGGGTTCTCCGTCTCTGCCAACGCCTGAGGTTGTCATGGGTTCTTCGTCGGAGATCATCGAAGGTCACATTGGGTGTCACTGGAGGTCCCCGCTGATCAGCCATCTTCATCATCCAGTCCTCTCGTTGGTCAGCTGGCCTAGTCGGTAGTCCCCTTCGCCAGGTTTCCCCGCTGGTCAGCTTGCACTTCACTGGGCTCCCCACTGATCAGCCATTTGCCTCAGTCCCTGTGGTCAGGAAGGGTCACGAGTTCCAGCTGCTGCCCCCGGGGGGGCGTATCGTGCCCTGTGGCCCGTTGGCTCAGGGATGTGGGAAGGCCACCCGACAAGTTTCATCATCTGCTTTGGTGGATTTGGAACTCTGGTAGGCCACCCAATGGACTGCCCCTTCTGCTTGGGTGGTTCTTTATCGCGGGGAGGCCACCTGACTTGTTCCAATACATGCACCAGTGGTCGTGGGACTCTGGTAGGCCACCCTAACTGCTTCATTTATTTATCCAGTAGTCCTAGAGTCCTGTACTACCACCTGTTGTACAGTGTTGTTGGTCATGAATGTTTTCTTTTGTTTTTTGGTTGGTTTCGGTCCCTCCGTGCCTTGTTTCCCCTCCTCCCACCTGGGGTGGGTTGTTTTTGTTGTTGGTGGGGGTTCTCCTTTGTGGGTGGGTCCTCTTTTTTGATGTTACCCTGGTTTGTCTGGGTTCCACCTCTTGGGGGGGGGCACTGTCATGATCTGGGGCATTGGTGGGGGGCCGTGCCGAGTCTTCAGTTTGGGTTCAGTCTTTCTGTATCTTTATTTCCTTATTTATCATGGTCTGTTGTATTCTGTTTACTTTTGGAATGTTTATATTCTTGGTTTTGTCATTATTGTTCTGTTCATTTATTGTGTATCATATTTTTGTTCTGTTATTTAGCTTATGGTCTGTACTTTTATTTTGACAGCGTTCTGTGTAGCTTCCGCCTGTCAAACTGTTTTGAGGGCTGCACAGCTGTCACTCATTGTCTGATTATTTCCTCATTCATTTACCCACACCTGTCATGCATGAATCAGCTGTTCGCACACCTATTTAAGGGCTCAACAACTTTTTTTCCGTTTTTGTGTCCTACTGTTTACCGCCTCAGAAGTTACAGTTTCACTCAGTGATTTTGAGGTTTTGCTGTAGAGGAGAACGGGTGCGCTCCAACCAGGTTGGTTTATCCTTTACTCCTGTTTTCTCAGCCGTGAGCCCCGCTACCTTTCAGGTGTGACTTCAGCTGAGATTATCTCTTTTCCCCGTCGTGTTTCAGCACCTCAGCCGGTGTTTTGTCCCCAGCTGTCCTTCTTCCTCCTGGTTGTGAGCCCTGCTCTCCTCCGGCGCCTTCATTCCCTTATTATTTGTAAGTGTAGTGTCTTTGTCGTGTTTGTTTTTTGTTAATAAATGTGCAAAACTCACAGCGTGCATTTGGTGTCCTTCATAGCCCTTAAAAAGGATAATTTATGACACAGATCATCAAACAAATTTAAATATTCAACAAAGATAACACAAGCAAACACAAAATGCAGTTTTTAAATGAAGGTGTTTATTATAAAGGGTAAAAAAATCCAAACCTACATGGCCCTGTGTGATAAAGTGAGTGCCCCCCGCCCCCTGTTAAAACATAAATTAACTGTGGTTTTGTCATAAATGCCCCTTCGGGGCAGAGAACTGAGACCCATGCGCCACCTGTGAGTCTGGGCAATTTATTACAGAAACAGCATAAAGTTCAACAAGTGATCAAAAATACAAAATACCAACAAGGGAGAAAAAACTTACAAGATTTGTGTGCCAGAGCAACGCAAGGCTCTGGCAGAGATGAGGGAGGATAATCAACAAAACCACGCTCAGGACCCACACCAGTCAAATCCTCAACCCCCCTAAGCCCCCTGGACTGAGGAGCGGAACAGTTCAGGAGGGCAACCACAGTCCCAAGCCCACCAGATAGTTTGACAGTACGAGTTGGGTGGCCTCCCAGAGAACTTGGGCCATGCAACTCTGCAGCACAGTCTGTCAGGTGGCCTGCCAGAGTTCTTCAGCCACCCGAGCAGAAGAGGTGGCCCAGGAGGTGGCCGCCTGATGGGAAGGGCAAACAGGGAACAGGAGAGAGGGATCAAGGGAACCATGACAACGTCAGGCAGCGGAGAAGGAACCACGACGGCATCTGGCAGCGGAGAAGGAATAACGATGGCGTCTGGCAGTGGAGGAGGAACCATGACGGCATCTGGCAGTGGAGGAAGAACCACGACAGTGTCCGGCAGTGGAAGAGGAACCACAATGCCCTCAGTGGCTCTGGGCTGGAGTGGAGCTGCACTCTTGGTGGACCTGGATTGGGCCACGGCTGCACCCACAGTGGACCCGGACTAGGCCACATCTGCACCCACGGAGGACCCTGGGCTGGGGCATAATGCCCATAGTGGGCCCCCACTGGAGCGCAGCACCCAAGTTGGATTAAGGCTGGGACGCAGCACTCACGACGGTCCTCGACTGGGACACAGCACTCAGGGAGACCCGGACAAGAGAGGAGCTGCACCCACAGAGGACCCGGACTGGGACAGAGTGCCTGCGACGACCTCCATGGGAGGAGGTGGACCCACAATAATCTCGGGTGGCGAGGCTGGACCCACGGAGACATCTGGCGCATGTGGATTTTCCTCGGCGACCCTGGAAGAAGGCTCAGAGAAAACAGGCAGAGGAACAGGGTCAGGGTCACCGGCAGCGGTGGAGCCTGGTGAGGTGAGCTCAGGCACAGCTGACAGCTGCACCTGGATCTCCTCGCCTAGAGCCAGACAAGATCTCTCCCAAACAGATAGGAGAAAAGCAAAGGAGAGCACTTGCCTGAGCTCGAGCTCCACCACCATCCAGGACTCCGTCGATCCAGGCAATGGTACTCCGGGCTCGACCTTCTGGAGGTCTAGCTCCAACGCTGCTGTGGTGGCCCCCACAGTAGGCTTGGTAGTAAATGCAGTCTCTATGGTGCCAGCCGAAGTGACCCACGCAGGAGACTCATCCAGTGTGGCGGCTGGGGTTCGGCTCACTGTTAGCGCTGGATTCTGCGTAGCCAAAGCCAGGGGATGCTCTGTCATCTGTGCAGGCTTCGGGCCACAGAAGGCGTTCTCCATCCGTCCATAGTGTGGCTGCAAGGCTGTACTCAGATCTTCTAGCACTGCAGGCTCCTCCAACATTTGGCAGCTCTGTTCCGGGGCTGGTGGACACTCAGGGACAGCAGGAGGAGGCACGGAGAGGGCAGGTGAGAAATTAATAGCTGCAGCAGGTGGTGAGAGCTCAGGGGATTGCATATCCTGAGCCTCACAACCGGGAATCAGACAAGGCATATCATTGTAAAATGAAGGTGAATGAAATGACACTTGCCTGTGTTCCTGGGTTGTGGTGTTTTCTGCTGCAGCCAGTATGGCATCTTTCCTCTCCATGACCACAGTGGATTTTGGCCCCTCAGAGGATCATGGAGGGGCAGTCCCAGTAGGCACGGAGGCAGGCGGAGCCAGGGAAAAAACTGGTGACCTCTCGGCAGCGGATGAGGGCACCGAAGAGAAGCAGGAAGCAGCAGCTGCGCATAGGGGAGGAGCTGATGATTCAGCTGGAGACGAAGAGCACAGAGTGCGCATTGCTGAGGGAAGCTTCTGCCTTGGTGAAGGGGAGTTTGCTGCCCGAGAGGCAGGAGTATTCCTCCAGCAGTTCAGAGATGGATGAAGTCGGTGTTGTAGAGCTGATGGAGCCGGTGGAGCAGGAATGGGCGCCGGAGACTGGCAAGGAGCTAAAACAACAGGGACCCGGGAGCGCCTCTCCTTCGGTGCGAACCCAGGCTTCCCCAGTGAATTCCTCACCTTCCCGCTGTTCTCGTATTGTAGCGCCACCACCAGAGATATCCTTTTCACTCTCTCAGCATGCTCCAAGAGCTGAGTGCATCAGCAAGCAGCTGCCTCCGCGAGGCCCAGATACCATAAAACATCCTTTGGGGCAAAGCCACCATGCACCACAGAGATTAGCCCGTCAATCTGCATTAAGGCTTGGCAGCACTCCCACCCCATACGCATTGGGTAGCCGCATCCATCTGCAAGGTCCATGTTGAGCTCCATAGATCAGGTGAGTGAGGGAAAAAAAAGAGAAAACAAAAAAAAAATCTGCAAACTCACAGCGGCTGGGTCCCTACTAGCCACTGTCTTCTGTCATAAATGCCCCTTTGGGGCAGAGAACTAAGACCCAAGCACCAACTGTGAGTTTGGGCATTACAGAATCAACATAAAGTTCAACAAGTGCAAAAATACAAAATACCAACAAGGGAGAAAAAACTTACAAGTGTTGTGCGCCACAGTGAAGCAGGGCTCTGGCGGAGACAAGGGAGGATAATCAACAAGACAGCAGCAGTCACGAAAAGAAAAAGCAGTCCTTAAATAGGAATGGACTAAACAACATAAGTGATAAGAGGTGCGGGTTCACATGAGCGGACAAAAGGGAACAATGAATGGTGATTGGGATCAGCTAAAAGAGATGAGGGGGGAGCAGCTGAGCTTGACAGCTGACAGTGCAACGCAAGCATAATCCAGTGCAGACTAAGAAATAATTACAAATTGAAATGAAACAAAATTGAAGCCAAAAAAGAAGAAACAGTACAAAAACTCAAAAGCACAAAATACAACAAATATATATATATATATATATATATATATATATACTGTATATATATATATATATATAGTATATATATATATATAAAAATACAAAGAAAAAGCCACGAGATTGAGTCTGGCAAAACTACCAGAGCTCAACTCGTGACCGGTTTATCACCAAAAGATCCTCAAAAGCTAGACATCATGCTGCAATCCAAAGAAATTCAGGAACAAATGAGAAACAAAGTAATTGAGATCTATCATTCTCAAAAATGTTATAAAGCAATTTCTAAAGCTTTGGGTCTCCAGCGAACAACAGTGAGAGCCATTATCCACAAATGGCGAAAACATGGAACAGTGGTGAACCTTTCCAGGAGTGGCCGGCCAACCAAAATTACCCCAAGAGAGCAGCGACAACTCGTCTAAGAGGTCACAAAAGACCCCACAACAGCATCCAAACAACTGCAGGCCTCACTTGCCTCAGTTAAGGCCAGTGCTCATGACTCCACCATAAGAAAGAGACTGGACAAAAATGGCCTGCATGGCAGAGTTCCAAGACAAAAACCACTGCTGTGCAAAAAAACATAAAGGCTTGTCTCAGTTTTGCCAGAAAACATATTGATGATCCCCAAGACTTTTGGGAAAATACTCTGACTGACAAGACAAAAGTTCTCTCTCGGCGCCACACGAGTAGGCTGCCTTTTGCAACAGCGGCTCGATTCCGAGTCTTTTTCCCTTCCTCTCTCTTTTGATCCGTCTTTTTTTTTCACCCCACTTATATCACGGACACACAGATCATCCCAAATGTCTCCTGAGCCGGTGGACGGAGCCACTGTTTATAGCAGGATACGATACAGCAGGGAAGAGTTGCTAGCATTCAACCGCCACCCGGTCCCATTGGAAAAACTCGACATACCGAGAGAACTGAGGCGAAAACGCTGCGGCTGCCGGGCTGGAGTAAGGCGGAGGACAAAAAATATAAGGTACAGACCCTCCCTTCCATCTGTTGTCATGGGAAATGTACGGTCGATACTGGGAAAGGTAGATGAGCTAGCGGCTATCTCCCGTTATGATAGCACATACCGGGAGTGCTCTCTCCTTTTGTTTACTGAGACGTGGCTAACTGAACTAGCAGCAGATGCTAACATTGAGCTGGAGGGTTTTCACATGATACGAGCTGACCGAACACCAGACAGTGGCAAAGCAAGGGGCGGTGGAGTGATAATGTATGTTAACAACAACAGGTGCAGACCGGGACATATCACTGTTAAACAACGACACTGCAGCAAAGACACTGAGTTGCTAGCTGTTAGCATGAGGCCTATATATCTCCCGAGAGAACACTCACACGTGATCTGCATTGTTGTTTATGCAAATCCGACGGCGAACGCTGGGACAGCGCGTGACATCATCCATTCAGTAACCAGCAGGCTGCAGACAGAACACCCAGATGCTCTTCTCCTCATCTCAGGCGATTTCAACCATGTTTCACTATCTCCCATTCTACCCACGTTCACCCAGTATGTCACATGCCACACTAGAGACAATAAAACACTGGATTTATTCTACGCAAACACTAAGGAGGCGTACACCTCATCACAACTCCCCCCACTCGGGAGATCGGATCACAACTTGGTTCATCTCCGGCCGGTGTACAAACCCCTAGTGCACAGACAACCTCCAGCCATGCACACTGTGGAGTTATGGTCTGAGGAGACAATGGACACTCTAAAGGACTGTTTTGAAGCCACCGCCTGGAAGCAGCTCTGCGATCCACATGGTGAGGACATCGATGGCCTCATTCACACCTTCACGGGCTACCTCAGCTTCTGTGTGGACAAATCCGTTCCCACCAAGACCATACGGCGTCACTCAAACAACAAACCCTGGATCAACCCTGAGATAAAAACACTTCTGAGAGAGAAGAAGAGGATCTTCAGGTCGGGGAACAGGGAGATGCTGAAGTCCGTACAGAGGGAGCTGAGGAAAAAGATCAGAGAAGGCAAGGAAAGCTTCAGGAAGAAGATGGAGGACAAGCTGCAACAGAGCGACATCAGCGGGGTCTGGAGAAACCTCAAAACCACCTCTGGGCTCCAGAATACCTCCCCCCAGGCCACGGGGGGCAGGGAGTGGGCGAACAACCTGAATCTGTTTTTCAATAGATTTGACCAACCGCCCTCCCCCCTGTCTGCACAACAACCACTGCTGCCTCTAAAGAAATCAAGTCCTGCTGCCCACTCCCCACTCCACCAACACCCCCCCACTCCCAACACACAGCCCCCCATCCTGACCCTGACCAGGACCCAGGTGAGGACGGAGCTGAGGAAGATCAAAGCGAGGAAGGCGCCAGGACCGGACGGCATCAGCGCAAAGCTCCTCAAGTCCTGTGCAGACCAGCTGTGTGGGATTGTGACGTATATCTTCAACATGAGCCTGAAACTGGGGAGGGTACCACAGCTGTGGAAAACATCTTGTGTGGTACCTGTACCAAAAACTTCCCACCCCAAAGACCTGAACAGCTACAGACCGGTGGCCTTGACGTCCCACTTGATGAAGACCCTGGAGAGACTGCTCCTTGCTCACCTCCGCCCCCTGGTGGAACCAGCGATGGATCCACTCCAGTTCGCCTACCAGCATGGCATTGGGGTGGAGGATGCAGTGATCTTCCTCCTTCACCGTTCTCTGTCCCACCTGGAGAAGCCCGGGAATATGGTGAGGATCATGTTCTTTGACTTCTCCAGTGCTTTCAACACCATCCAACCGATGATCCTGAAGGACAAGCTGCTGCGCGCAGGGGTGGACCAGCATCTGTCATCATGGATCCTGGACTACCTCACGAACCGGCCTCAGTTTGTGAGAACCCGGGACTGTGTGTCCGACACGATCATCAGTAGCACGGGGGCCCCCCAGGGAACGGTGCTGGCTCCCTTCCTGTTCACTCTTTATACTGCGGACTTCTCACACAACACAACACACTGCCATCTACAGAAGTTCTCTGATGACTCTGCGATCGTTGGCCTCATTTCCAATGGAGATGAAGCTGAGTACAGAGGGCTTATCCAGGACTTCGTGGACTGGTGCCATCGGAACTGCCTCCAGATCAACGCGAGGAAAACTAAGGAGCTGGTGGTGGACTGCCGCAGGCATGGGCAGCCCCTCACAGCACCAGTAAATATACAGGGAACAGACATCGAGATGGTGACATCCTATAAGTACCTGGGTGTTCATCTGAACAATAAACTAGACTGGTCACACAATACTGACGCACTCTACAAGAAGGGACAGCGCAGGCTGTTCCTGCTGAGGAGACTCAGGTCTTTTGGTGTACAAGGGGCGCTACTGAAGTCATTCTATGACACGGTGGTGGCATCAGCCATCACTTTTGGAGTGGTCTGCTGGGGCAGTGGCATTACTGCAGCCGATAGGAAGAGACTGAACAAACTGATTAAGAAAGCTAGCTCTGTCCTGGGGCAGCGCCTTGATCCGATGGAGGAGATAGGAGAGAGAAGGACGGTGGCTAAACTGTCATCTCTGCTGGAGTCCGAGTTCCACCCTATGCAGGACATACTGGATGCACTGAGGAGCTCATTTAGCAGCAGACTACATCATCCCAGGTGCACAACCGAGAGGTTTTGTAGGTCCTTCCTACCAACGGCTGTCAGACTGTACAACCTAAGCAAGGCTGCTCGCAGAGATAGCAAAAAGACGTAACAAACTAATAGTTTTTTGAATGCAAAAGATGCAATAGACTTACACAATGGTCCTCTCCGGCATACAACTAGGAACATACCGGTTGCTATGGAGGGTGAGAATATGTATGGGCACATAATCATACCATGTAGGATAACTAAGTAGACGGTTATGCTGTTTCATCCCATCTAGCAACAATGCTCTGCACTGTGTGCGTTTATATATTTACATATTTATTCCATCTAGCTACAATGCTCAGCACTGGGTGTGTTTATATTTATATATCTATATATTTATTCCATCTAGCTACAATGCTCCGCACTGTGTTTTTATATATCTACATATTATTCCATCTAGCTACATTGCTCCGCACTGTGTGTGTTTATATACTTGCATATTTATTCCACCTAGCTGCAATGCTCCGTACTGTGGGTGTTTATATATTTACATATTTATTCCATCTAGCTACAATGCTCTGCACTGTGTGTCTGTGTGTGTGTGTGTATATATATATTTTATAGTAATATGTACATATGTATATTAGCTGCTCTTGCTTGCTTGTTTTTTTTTTTTGTTTTTTTTTTCTTGCCTTCTGATTGTTGCTCTGAGTGTTGCTATCCCTGTGCTGTTGCAATCCTGGAATTTCCCCGTTGTGGGACTAATAAAGGCTTATCTTATCTTATCTTATCTTATCTTAAGGTATGTGTCCCATTCTATCCGGCATAAAAGTAACAAAGCATTTCAGAAATGGAACATCATATCAACAGTAAAATATGGTGGTGGTAGTGTGATAGTCTGGGGCTGTTTTGCTGCTTCAGGACTTGGAAGACTTGCTGTGGTAAATGAAACCATGAATTTTGCTGTCTACACAAAAATCATGAAGGAAAATGTCTGGCCATCTGTTGTGACTTCAAGCTGAAGTGAACTTGGGTTCTGCAGCAGGACAATGATCCAAAACACACCAGCAAGTCCACCTGTGAATGGCTTAAGAAAAACAAAATGAAGACTTTGGAGTGGCCTAGTCAAAGTCCAGACCTTAATCCGATTGAGATGCTGTGGCATGACCTTCAAAAGGCAGATCATCATCAAGAACCCTCCAATGTGGCTGAATTACAACAATTCTGCAAAGATGACTGGGCCAAAATTCCTCCACAGCTCTGTAAAAAACTCATTGCCAGTTATTGGAAATGCTTGATTGCAGCTGTTGCTGCTAAGGGTGGCCCAACCAGTTGTTAGGTTTAGGGGACAATCACTTTTTCACACAGGGCCATGTAGGTTTGGATCCCCCCCCCCCACACACACACACACACACACAAAATAATAAACACCTTCATTTAAAAACTGCATTTTATGTTTACTTATGTTATATGTGTCTAATATTTATATTTGTTTGATGATCTGAAACATTTAACTCTTTTTAAGTCTTGATTTTATGAACATAAAAAAATGCCCTCACTGTCTATGTTGCAGTTCTGCGCCTGCCATGTGATGTGTCATGTGATGTAAAAAAAATCCCCAGTTGTACTAAGTATTCCACCTCACAAGGTAGCAGACATGTATAATTTACTGCTCTTGCTTTGGAGGACCAATGGCTCCCAAATAACCACCCAAAAACCTCTCTTATTGGACAACACAGAAGAAGAGTTTGTAAACAAATGTTGATGTTTGCCATCGCAACACAGAGGAGGCATTTGTTCCCAAATTTGCCAACTGTGATTCCAAAAAGAGAATATTTAGCTTATGAAGGTAAATATGTACATTTTGTTATAATAGAGGGTGGCCAAGTCTGGTTAATTTTCACCTGCCATCAACTCCAGCGCGATGTGACTGGACAGAACAATCGTGCCGGCTCCATGTCGTCATATAAGATAAATTGTGGTGGAATAAAACCGAAATTGAGGTGGAATAATCATAAGTTTCTGGACGTGGAAGAGAAAGTGAAAACCACTGAGAGAAGACAAAATAACAACCAGGTTGGGCGAAAACGGACGAAGCGAGCCGCATGGCCAGCGGAAAGTAACGAATTTCTTTGTTTGTTTACATTGTAATGATTTTCTGGTTCATATACTTTAAAGATAAGATAACAAAAAACCCAAAACAAAAAAAAACCATGACAAAAAGCAAAACCATCCTTTATGTAAATATGTCCAAAGCCCGCTTTTGACTGAAAGTTATGTAATTTGATATGGCTGCTGTGGCATTATGCAAATTAGATGCATAAATTTACTCCTATCTCAAACTTTGGATCATATTCTACATCTTTCTAATTGACAGTAAGTCATTATCTCTTACCACTTTCAAGTTATAGCTTTGGAAATCTCTGACATCTGAACTGAATATTTTCTTGAAAAAAATCTTGACCACCAGAGGGAGTGAAGGAACCGGCGCAACGGAACACCACAGAGAGTCATTTTAAGTTGAACAAACATAAAAAAAAGAGAGAGAGAGAAATCAGGAAGGGGCAAACACTCTCACACCACTGTTTATTCTGCTGGGTAATTTAACAAACCGTAATGCTGTTGATACCATCTAGCTGCAATGCTCCTGCACTGTGTATATAACTGTGTACATATGTATATCTATTTACCACTTTGGCTAACCTATTCTTATCTAATTATCTTATTTACTATTGCTCTGAGTGCTGCTATCCTTTTGCTGCTGTAATCCTGGAATTTCCCCATTGTGGGACTAATAAAGGCTTATCTTATGTTAATATTTAAATAAAAATGATTTATATCTTTATTTGGGCATTTTTGTGTCTTGTTGTAATTTCATCAAAGCGCACATATGCGTCTGCATATGATATGCAACTGATCTGGCCAGTCCGCTCCACAATCATGGCGGTATTATTATTAAGTTTTTAATTTTTAGATACTTGCGCGGGAAGAAGGACTGCAAAGGACTGCAGTCGGGACTCCCGTCTATCACTGACTGGGCAAGCTGGGTGTTCCTCCCTGCAAAGGATCGTGGTCCGCCCAATCAGACACCGGTGTTGCAGAAGCAGCAGCTGAACTGGTGGATTGCAGTCCTTCGCAGGGAGCCCATCCTAGCCTTCCCGGTTATCGGGAGTCTCGGCTGCTGCTTTACACGTGGTCCACCGTTGTCCTTTGTGGCACCACAGGTCACCGCCAGTGCCCCCCCCCTTCCCCACCGCACCTCGTGCTCTCCATGCCAAATTATCCTTTAGACCTATGCAATCACGGCAACTTTATGGTGTAATTTTTTAAGCATTAAATCTTAAGTAATAACTTTTTGTAGTCAAAATTGCCACTTTTCGCTTATATTTTTTGCTCACAGAGTGCTGTGGTTACTGATGCCGTGATGCCGCATATTATCCAATCAGTATGGAGTCAATCCGAAACCCTGCCCACACTTCTAGAAGCCTGAACATAGTGGTGGCTAAACTTTTATTGATAAAAATTACATATTTTGACTGAGCAACTCTATACTCTGGGATGGACACCCTCATAACCTCAGCAATGTGCTTATAAAATCTGAGGTAAGTCTGACGAACGGTTTGAGAGACATGTGAGGAACAGACAGACACACAGACAGAGATTCTTTGCATTTATACAGTAGATAGACTAGTGCATGCCCATAGAAAGCAAGTATTCTTGCCTGAAAACAGGTAGCCCAATTAGGCTTTACAGGCCCAAAGGTAGGCTGTGTTTGAAAGCTGAATTCAAAGAGGTGTAGCCTATACAGTATGTAAGCAATCACACATGTTAGACTTTGACAAATGTAAAAGCTACTGAACGGCACAAGATTTATTTGGGTGAATATTAATGACAGAATTATTGAAAATGAAAGGGGACATCTAATATGAGCAACTGTTTATGAACCATTGTTTGTTTGTGTGATCTTTTTTTACTTCTATATAAGTGCAGGTTAGTTAGTTAGTTAGTTATATTCAAAAGTGTTGTATCTTGCACTTTGGGGAATGGGAATTGTTCAGTCATCATCATAATTTGTTTTAGTTTATACAATGGTGTGGAAAAAGTGTTTGCCCCCTTCATTTTTTTGTATATTTGTCAAACTTAAATGTTTCAGATCATTAAACAAATTTAAATATTAGACAAAAATAACACAAGTAAACACAAAATGCAGTTTTGAAATGAAAGTGTTTATTTTAAGGGGTAAAAAAAATCCAAGCCTAGATGGCCCCGTGTGAAAAAGTGATTTCCCCCTAAACCTAATAATTGGTTGGGCCACCCTTAGCAGCAACAGCTGCAATCAAGCGTTTGCGATAACTGGCAATGACAACACTGTGGAGGAATTTTGGCCCATTCATCTTTGCAGAATTGTTGTAATTCAGCCACACTGGAGGGTTTTTCAGCATGAACTGCCTTTTTAGGCATTTATAACACATAATAATGACAAATATTTTTTTTTAATTTTGTATACTTTATTGATCCCCAGAGGGGAAATTGAGGGCATCCACCTGGATGGATGGCAGATTTTGAAATTTACACTTCTCCTGAAAAAAGGAGCAAAATATTTCACAACAAAACATTGTATAACATATTTATTGACAAAAAAAGGTAAAAAAAAAAAACAAAAAAACAGGCAACCTATTATAATTATAGGAGCAAGAGGGTTAAAATCATGCCACAGCATCTCAATCGGATTCAGGTCAGGACCTTGACTAGGCCACTCCAAAGTCTTTATATTGTTTTTGTTAAGCCATTCACAGGTGGACTTGCTGGTGTGTTTTGGATCATTGTCCTGCTGCAGAACCCAAGTGCGCTTCAGCTTGAGGTCACGAACAGATGGCCGGACATTCTCCTTGTCGATTTTTTGATAGACAGCAGAATTCATGATTCCATTTACCATAGCAAGTCTTCCAAGTCCTGAAGCAGCAAAACAGCCCCACTCCATCACACTACCACCAACATATTTTACTGTTGATATGATGTTTCCTTTCTGAAATGCTGTGTTACTTTTACGCCAGATGGAATGGGACACATACCTTCCAGAAAATTCAGCTTTTGTCTTGTCAGTCCACAGAGTATTTTTCCAAAAGTCTTGGGGATCATCAATACAGTATGTTTTCTGGCAAAACTGAGATGAGCCTTTATGTTCTTTTTGCGCAGCAGTGGTTTTTGTCTTGGAGCTCTGCCATGTAGGCCATTTTTGTCCAGTCTCTTTCTTATGGTGGAGTCATGAAAACTGACCTTAACTGAGGCCTGCAGTTCTTTGGATGCTGTTGTGGGGTCTTTTGTGACCTCTTGGATGAGTTGTTGCTGCGCTCTTGGGGTAATTTTGGTCGGCCGGCCACTCCTGGGAAGGCTCACCACTGTTCCATGTTTTCGCCATTTGTGGATAATGGCTCTCACTGTTGTTTGCTGGAGTCCCAAAGCTTTAGAACCTTTTTGAGACTGATAGATCTCAATTACTTTGTTTCTCATTTGTTCCTGAATGTCTTTGAATAGCAGCATGACGTCTAGCTTTTGAGGATCTTTTGGTCTACTTCACTTTGTCAGGCAGGTCCTATTTAAGTGATTTCTTGATTGAGAAAAGGTGTGGCAGTAATCAGGCCTTGTGTGGCTAGAGAAATTGAACTCATCTTTCCAAAGATGTGATAAAACAGTAAATTTATGTTTTAACATGGTGGGGCAATCACTTTTTCACACAGGGCCATGTAGGTTTGGATTTGTTTTTACCCTTTATAAACACCTTCATTTAAAAACTGCATTTTGTGTTTACTTGTGTTATCTTTGTCTAATATTTAAATTTGTTTGATCTGAAACATGTAAGTGTGACAAACATACAAAAAAGGAGAAATCAGGAAGGGGGCAAACACTTTTTCACACTACTGTATGTGATTTTTCGTTCTGTATCCTTTGCTGCTTTCTTCTGTGTATCCTGTGTTCTCCACAGAGTGTGAGTTATTATTTTCCCTCATTGTCTGGATTAAATGTTATATTACTTCTGCCCACGTGCAGTGTTCATTTTCATTCTACCTTTCATAAATTAAGTATGGTTTACCAGATTCGCCTAACGAGTGGGTCCTCTCCTGCTTTGCCCAGGAGGAGTAAATGCAAACTTGACAGGCCTAGTCAAAGTCCTGACCTGAATCCGATGGAGATGCTGTGGCATGTATTGTGTAGTTATTGTTCTTGTATATGGTTGCACTGCTCTTATTTGTGTGGTACGGGCACCGGTTTCTGGTTCTGCCATCTATGGTGGTGTAAGAGGGGCTGCTGGTAGAGGGGCGGTCTTTTCTGCCTTTCCTCTGCCAAGTGGCTGCATGTTCGGTCAGGTGTACAGAGCCCTGTTTCAAGAATAAAGTAGTGTTCAGCTCCACTTCTGGCCTCCTCCTTGTCTACAAGTTACGACATAACATATGGCAATGAGAGGTAAACTCATGGAGGCATGTGGAACACCAATTCGTCCATTCCTGGAGCTCCCGGGGGAGCTGCCTGTGCCCTGGCTTTGTTGCTATGAGGCTTTCCAGACGTACATGGTAGCGCTGGACCTGGCAAGAATGGAGAAACTGCAAGATTGTGCATTATTAGTACACAACCCGGGAGTGGAGGGACAAAATATTTTGGGCACGCTTGGAGATGCAGACATTTATGAAGAAGTAGTCGAGTTAATGGCCCACCATTTCAGAGCACCAGACAACGTCATTGTTCGGTGGATTAAGTTCAGACAGCTCCACCAACAGGTAGGCAAACCGATCCAGCAGTCTGTGTTGGACTTAAGGCAGTTGGCCATTGAGTGCTTGTTTGGGCCGTTAGAAGAAGAAATGGTGCGTGATCAGTTGGCAGAACACAAAAACTGTGCCGCAGTCTGCTCCAAGCTGCTCACATTCCCGGGGGAGTTGACACTGACGAGGGCTGTCAAGTTAGCACCACAGCTAGAAGCAGCAGATAAGCTAACTCTAGAGCTAAACGAGCGCCTTTCGCCGGGAGGTTCAAGATCTCCCATGGCCGCACAGGTAGTGGACCTGGACAGTGACTGGAGTGTTGAAGATGACACTGAGAGTGCGAACGCTGTACGGATGAGGTCTGCCCTGGAGAAGCCCAGGTGTATGGGTTGTGGGTCCATGAAGCACCCCTACAAGGCCAGAGAGTGTGCGGCAAGAGGGAAGCGCTGTGGAAATTGCGGCCGTCTCCACCATTTCGCGAGGATGTGCCAGTCAGCTGGACAAGAGATCCCGCGCAAGACTACAAATTCTCCTGCTCCAATGGTGGTACACACGGTGTCCCCGAGTACCAATGGGCACATGCGCTGCACGGTAATTCTGGATGGAGTTCTGGTACTGATGTTGGTCAACACGGGAGCGGAGAGTTCTGTGCTGAATTGGGCTACAGTCAGACAGTGTTTTCCCCACTACAGGACTGGAAGTGTTCTCAGCTCTGCTTTGCGGCTATGGAGGAGGATGGTTGACCACGGTGGGTACCATGACGTTGACGGCTCGGTACAAGTCGGCAATGATGGCCACTGTGGAGTTCATTGTGACAGCCTACAGCTCTAACATCATTTGCTGTAACTTATTTTATGGCCTTGGATTCTCCATCACCAGCGGCACTGGGGAAGAGTGGTCAGGTGGTGGACTATGGGACCGATTGGTTCCGAGGGTCCAAGATGATGCAGTGTGGGATGAACCATTGCTTGGCACTCCGGAAAGTGGACAGGCTGCGTCATGCTCAGGGTCACAGCGAGAGGGCCCCAGTGCCAGTGTCCGTGCTGCCCTGGATGTGGGCGCTGGGCGGCATGGTGGAGGACCTGCGGTGATGAGCGGGGTCCAAACAATGGTCTCAGATGTTCCTGGAGAACGGCCGTGGAAGACTGGTGAACACAGGACCACAGGGGCAGGGTCAGCAGCAGATCTACAAGCAGTCGGGGCAGGACCGAGTGGCACAGGAAGAGTGAGTGCAAGGCGGAGACACCGCAGGCCACGCGAGGCCCCACTTGGAGTTGCAGACTGGGTTCGGGTTCGGGCGGAGGCAAGATCCAAGCTGGTGAGACAGGAGTGGAACATGGAGTGTTACCAGGGTCAGCTGCAAGTGATGGGTGAGTGGCACGATCAATACCTGCTGCTGTCGGATGGCTCATGGTGCCATCCCAATGAGTTACGCTGTGCTCCGAAGAAGACAAGTGGGCACGACTCCAGACAGTTGGAGCGCTTAGAGGTGTGGAGGAGAAGATGCTCCAAGGAGGAGGCAACCAGCGGTGGTCCGGGAAGCGAACTGCTGCCTGGGGTGGACTGATGGTGAAGGTATGGGGGAGGGGCCTTGGGTTATCCTCACTGAGTCATGGGCGTGTTATAATTGTTCATTTGTTTTGTGTTAATAGTTTGGGGATTATTTTAGTTTTGTATTTTATATAGGAGACATGGGAGCATTTTTTTTCCTGTTATGGACTTTAATAGTATAGGCAGCAGAATAACCCACCTCGCCATGTGGGGGGGTAAGACGGCAATCTACCCGTCCCCCTTAATTTTAATTCTTTTGTTGTGAATGTCATAGGTCCCTTTTGGTGATATTAGTTTGTTTATGTCTAGTGGATGATTCAGGTTCCAAATTGGGGTGGGTTGATTGTGTGTTTGTTTTGGATTTTTCTACAGGGTGGGGGGCAGTATTGTGTAGTTATTGTTCATGTATATGGTTGCACTGTTGGAGCTCTTATTTGTGTGGTTCGGGATGGCGGCCATCTCCGGTGGTATAAGAGGGGCTGCCTCTCCTGCCTTTCCTCTGCATGTTCAGTTGGGTGTACAGATCCCTGTTTCAAGAATAAAGTAGTGTTCAGCTCCACTCCTGGCCTCGTCCTTTTCTACGAGTTACATCATAACAGCATGATCTTAAAAAGGCGGTTCATGCTCGAAAACCCTCCAATGTTGCTGAATTACAGCAATTCTGCAAAGGTGAGTGGGCCAGAATTCCTCCACAGCGCTGTAAAAAGACTCATTGCCAGTTATCACAAACACTTGATTGCAGTTGTTGCTAAGGGTCATCATGACTGAAAGTGTAAAGCTCACATGCGAAGCAGCAAACAGCAGAAAAGACACAAAAACACGGAGTAAAACGTTAAACACAATTTTATTGAAAACCCACATGCAGCTGAAGAGAAAAGCGGCACACGCCAAGGGAATACACGGCCTGTGGAGGAGAGAATGAGAGCTGGTTAGAGCTGAGGAGTGAGATTGGGAATAATGAATTGAACAGGGGTTAATCTTACATCAGGTGAGCAGAGAGCCCGGCAAAGGAACCCAGCTAGGAGATGAGGGAGCCAGCAGGGCAGAGCTGGTGGAGGAAGGGAGAGGAGAAGAGCTGAGGGAATCTGACCGGGTGGAGGAGGCTGTCCAGGGTGAATGGGGTGAGGAGGCAGGTGAGCACACCACAATCCCTGAGACGCACCGCAGAGATGGCAGCAACCTGGGGAGGGAAGAGGAAAAGGAGGGTTAGGCTGAGTTCCTGAAGATTCAATTCAAAACTTCGCTTCAGGCAGCAATACCCAACAAGCCAGTGCAGAATTGTTCACAAGCAGGTCCTTTTAAGCGCTGGCAGTGAAGAGGCAGCAGGTGCATCCACTCATGCAGGTGCACTGATGACCTACAGAGCCAGGAACCAAGTGGAGAACCTCCCACAGAAAAGGAGGGGGAACGCACTCACCCAATCATTACAAGGGTGGCCCAACCCGTTATTAGGTTTAGGGGGCAATCATTTTTTCACACAGGGCCATGTAGGTTTGGATTTTTTTTTTCCCTTAATAATAAACACCTTCATTTAAAAACTGCATTTTGTGTTTACTTGTGTTATCTTTGTCTAATATTTAAATTTGTTTGATGATCTGAAACATTTAAGTGTGACAAATATACAAAAAAATGAGAAATCAAGGGGGCAAACACTTTTTCACACCACTGTAAATATAGATATAGACCCAGACAGTATATTTCACATTTGAATGAACAGTGTTGTTGCCACCCTCAATCATAATTGTAATTGTATAAGTTGTGTATTCGAGGGGACAATCTTTATTGTGCAAAGTTGCTGCATTTAATGCGGCCTCTATGAGCAGCACTGGTTAGATTGTAAAGTCTGGCAGCTGTAAGTAGGAGGGACCTGTGGAACCTCTCCCTAGATAGAGAGATGGATAGATGTACTTTATTGATCCCAAACTTGGAGATTACAGTGTAATGGCAGCATGACACAGTAAGATGACCAAACCAACAGAAATACACACAGCATAACAACAGAAGAACAATAAACTAGACTGGTCACACAATACTGATGCACTCTACAAGAAGGGACAGCGCAGGCTGTTCCTGCTGAGGAGACTCAGGTCTTTTGGTGTACAAGGGGCGCTGCTGAAGTCATTCTATGACACGGTGGTGGCATCAGCCATCACTTTTGGAGTGGTCTGCTGGGGCAGTGGCATTACTGCAGCCGATAGGAAGAGACTGAACAAACTGATTAAGAAAGCTAGCTCTGTCTTGGGGCAGCGCCTTGATCCGATGGAGGAGATAGGAGAGAGAAGGACGGTGGCTAAACTGTCATCTCTGCTGGAGTCCGAGTTCCACCCTATGCAGGACATACTGAATGCACTGAGGAGCTCATTTAGCAGCAGACTACATCATCCCAGGTGCACAACCGAGAGGTTTCGTAGGTCCTTCCTACCAACGGCTGTCAGACTGTACAACCTAAGCAGGGCTGCTCGCAGAGATAGCAAAAAGACGTAACAAACTAATAGTTTTTTGAATGCAAAAGATGCAATAGACTTACACAATGGTCCCCTCCGGCATACAACTAGGAACATACCGGTCGCTATGGAGGGTGAGAATATGTATGGGCACATAATCATACCATGTAGGATAACTAAGTAGACGGTTATGCTGTTTCATTCCATCTAGCAACAATGCTCTGCACTGTGTGTGTTTATATATTTACATATTTATTCCATCTAGCTACAATGCTCAGCACTGGGTGTGTTTATATATTTATATATCTACATATTATTCCATCTAGCTACATTGCTCCGCACTGTGTGTGTTTATATACTTGCATATTTATTCCACCTAGCTGCAATGCTCCGTACTGTGGGTGTTTATATATTTACATATTTATTCCATCTAGCTACAATGCTCTGCACTGTGTGTTCATATATTCATATATTTATTCCATCCAGCTACAATGCTCTGCACTGTGTGTCTGTGTGTGTGTGTATATATATATATTTTATAGTAATACGTACATATGTATATTAGCTGCTCTTGCTTGCTTGTTTTTTTCTTGCCTTCTGATTGTTGCTCTGAGTGTTGCTATCCCTGTGCTGTTGCAATCCTGGAATTTCCCCGTTGTGGGACTAATAAAGGCTTATCTTATCTTATCTTATCTTATAATAGGGTAGGAAATAGAAAAAGGAGTTACCCAGGGAAGTAAAAATGCTTAGATAACTTTATATACTACACAGACTACTACTAAGTTAAATAGTTGATGATCCGTATAAATCTATGGATAGTACTGACTGTACAGAGAAGGATTATAAGGTGCAGGGTGAAATTTAAGGTACCAATTAGACTGTAAAGTGCAGTGTGGCAGCATACGTCAATAATTAAAATAATCCTGAAATGCTTTTATTCTGTCTGTGGTCTTTAGTGTCAGCCTAATGCACTTGAATGTGTAACATGCTTGCGATTTTTTCACTCTGAAATAGAAGCTTCTGAGGTCCAATTAGCCAGCAGGGCCATTAGCCTGCCAGTCAGGCATTGACAAGTCAGCAGGAGCCTTCAGCTGTTTTTCAATGAAGGGCCTAATGATGCATGTCGGAGCTAAGAGCAGCTCAGTGAACAAGGGAAACATACATCTAGAATCTACACTCAGAACATGTCACAAGAAATTTCCCTCATTTTTAAAACAAAAAGGTTAGGCCATTTTTAGAAAAGAAATGCTAATTCAGCTCATTGAAAAATAACACGGTTACGAACTGTTCTTTAAAACATCTTCAAACCTTCACCGCCAAAACAGCCGCTGCAATTAACATGCTTCCCTTCAGCTACTTCAAAGGCCATTTTGTTTCTTTTGTCTCATACTGGCATTTTTGAAGGAGCTGGAATGAAAGGATTTGGTTTATGAGGACATCTTTGTGTGTTTTGGATGAGCATGCTTTTGCAAGGATAAGGTTAATGAGGACATTTAGCAGGCTTTATATCTACTTTAGTTTGTCAAAGGTTAGTAAACAGGATGTGGTGACAAACCATTTGGATCCAACCTCAGATGTCTGGGAAACAGATTCCCATGAGACACAACACATCCGTACAAATTATTAAGCTTTTATTAGCAGCATTGCTAAAAGCTTATACATCAATAGCAGGTCTGGGCCGTATGCCATACAGCTTTTATAAACCTGCAACACTGACTGATATTCAGGATTTATAGCAGGAATTTGTCTTTTTAAAGGAAGCAAATGACCAGTAAGATGAGAAGAAGAAAGGAGAGGAGGCTGAGGGGCCACAAAAGAGACAATCGATGTGTGTTAGCGAGGGATTGCTGTGGACAATGATGGGAGTCAAGGTGGTGATAATTCCTTAAGGTGCTAGGCTGTAATTCAGAGGGATCGCTGTATTTTTTTTATCTCTCTCATTCATATTCCAGACAAGATGCTCAGACTGTGTCAAATGGGTGATAATTGCACGGAGCAGAGAGCCCTACTTACACAGCTAGGATAATGTGGCTGAGCCCAGACTATCTGTGGTTATTGGAGGAATGGTTGAATAACAACAGTCCCACTGACCTTCATTACAAGAGGAAACTATTAGGGATCTACCCAAATATTTGATTATCTGGATGTTCCTTTGCTACCTTGGTAAAGGTTTTCAAATTTAATCTTTGGATTTTCGACTCACCCTTGGCCGGGGGATCCTCGATTCGATCCCAGCCCCCGACCAACAGTGATCTGTGTGTCTGCGTGGGTTTACTCCGGGAATTCTCTGATTTCCTCCCACATGCCGAAAACATGCAAGTTAGGTTAACTGGCATCAAAACTGAGGATTCTAAATTGTACTTAGGTATGACTGTGAGAGTGAATGGTTGTCTGTCTCTGTGTTGGCCTTGCGATGGACTGGCGATCTGTCCAGGGTGGACCCTGCCTCTCGCCCAAAGATGCTGGGATAGGCTCCAGCACCCCCGTGACCCGAAAAGGATTAAGCGGAAGAAGATGAATGAATGATTTTCGCTTTTCACCCTAACTGCTTGATTTTAACACCATAATATCATATTTCCAAAAAAGTGCAAATTTGGAGAGAAAAAAAACTCACACATTTACAAGAAAGAGTGGCAAATTGATGATAAAGCCACAAAATTTTGAAAATAATGACAAATTTACAAATATATAGGAAAAATACTCAAATTTATATGAGAATAAAACATGATCATTTCAGGGAAAAAATGCCAAATTTGCAAGAAAAGCTGAAGAAAAAATTAATTTGCATGGAAAAAATATGCTTTTATGCTGAAAGGAACTGATGATGGGATGTTATATCCTGTTGAAGCCTTACCCTGGATTTACACTGACTCTGGATGCAGTATATTATGGCTGCGATCTGGCCGCCGCAGCAAATAGTTCCCATTCTCATCAATTTTCTAATCCCCACCTAGTCCGGACCACTACGGAACAAATCTGACTCGTCAAATTCGGTTTGTGAATGAAACGCAACAAGTCTACTTTTGACAAGTGCCGGATCCAATCCACAAGGAAATGCCATGGTATCTCATGGTATTTAATAGCCATTTGATCATTAAAAACAATTTCAGGATCATCCGTTATTATCTGAGGTCTCCTCCACCACTGTGTTAGAGAAAATAAAAACTCAACATACAAACGTTGCATAGGATTAAAATTAATGGGCTACTCACGTTTTATTTACTGCCCAAAAATCCAGGTGGATAGCTGCTACATCACACTTCCTTGTTATCACGTGATCACGATCGGTTCATCTCAGTTACTCTCGGGTCTTTCTCGAAATCTCACATTATTTGGTGTAATTCTCACGCAATCTTGTATTTCAAACCTTGTTTTTATCCATGCCACTGCAACATAAAAATGGAGCTGGTAGGGATGAACGCAAGGGAATATCTGCACTGCATCTGCAACAGACTGCATCCGGAGTCAGTGTAAATCCTGGGCTATGCTATTCTGTAAGAGAAAATAAGCAGTTTGCATGGAGGCTGTTGTTCTAATAATGGACCTCTTGCACGGTGTAGAATAATGTACTTCCACATACCAGTCCTCCCACAGTTCCGGTTCTGCTTCCATTATATTTTCCCATTCCCTGGTGCTTTCTCATCAATAAATCAATTTTATCACTTTCACTTATCATTGTGCATACTGGAAATGGTGTGCAAGCAAATTGTTTTTTTCTTTATAAAGTTCATGTTTCACATTTTGTTCATTCTTGTAACCATACTGAGCCATTTAATAGTTGCCCCAGTTAGCTTAGCAGCTAGCAGCTATAGTATTTGTTTATGTCTGTGCCATTCCAAATACCACTGCACGGGCCCTAATAGACCTGTGTAATGGACATGTATTGTGCAAAGTCATTACACAAGCTCATTCACATCCATTTGAGTTCATGCAATGTTACTAGGAGTGAGTCAAAGTATAACAAGAATAAACTAGAAAGCACACAGAGAGCACAGAGCTCCGCCAAGGCTCCTTCCATCCCTCATGGATCACCTCCAAAATATACAGCCCAAGGAAGATGCGCTGGAACTTCCGCAAAGCCAACTGGAAGAAATTCAGTGAAACTCTGGACCGGAGCGTTGTTACCATCCCACTCCACACCATCACTGTAGATGAAGCATACAACCGCTTCTGCAGCGCAATCTTCAAGGCTGCCCATACTGCAATCCCACGAGGCTACCGACCCCTCTATGTCCCATGTTTGGACGGAGAAAGTGCTGCCCTCCTACAATCCTATCAAACATCAGGGGACCCAGAGATAGCAGGCCATCTCATTGAATCGCTAAATACAGCCCGGCGAAAGAAATGGGAGGAGACAGTTGCTGACCGGAGCTTTACCCACTCTAGCAGGAAATGTTGGAGCCTCATCCGTCGCCTAGGAGCTGCACAGAAGCCCCCTAGCCAAAGCCGAGCATCCGTCACACCCAACCAAGTTGCATCCCACCTACTGACTATCGCCAAAGCACCCCAAGACAAAGACACCAGAAGAGCAGTTACAACTGAGCTAAAAAAAAACACCAAAAAATGCCTGTAGAGGAAACGAACCCTGAACCCTTCGAGGCTGCTGAACTGGAGAAAGTCCTACAGGGCCTGAAATGTGGAAAGGCAGCAGGATACGATAACATCTTCCCAGAATTCATGAAAAATCTTGGCCCCCGAGCCCTAACCTGGTTGACACAATTCTACACAAGGATCACACAAACAAACTCGATCCCAAAGAAATGGCGGACAGCAAAGGTCATTGCCATCCCAAAACCTGGCAAAGACCACAAACTACCAGCAAGCTACCGCCCAATCTCCCTACTCAGCGTTCCTTACAAAATCATGGAGCGCCTAATACTGCAACGCATTTCCCCAGAAATAGAGGATATTCTAAGTGTGGATCAAGCAGGTTTCCGCAAGGACCGCAGTACAGGAGAACAAGTACTGGCCCTAACCACCTTCATTGAAAATGGCTTCGAGAGCAGACTGAAGACAGGGGCTGTGTTTCTCGATCTTACAGCCGCCTATGATACGGTCTGGCACAAAGGCCTCCTCCTGAAACTTATAAAGGCGATCCCTGCTTGGGCAACAGAAATTATAAAAACCCTGCTGACCAACCGAAGGTTCAGAGTCCACCTCAGTCAGAACACAAGTGCATGGAGAATGCAGAAAAACGGACTCCCACAAGGCTCAGTTCTAGCTCCAACTCTGTTCAACCTCTACATAAACGACCTGCCTACTACAAAATCCCACAAATTCATCTATGCAGACGACATCTGTTTGGCATTCCAAGCACCAGACTTTGAACCACTGGAACGGGTGCTCACGGAAGATCTTGCTAAACTGGACCAGTTCTGCAAAATCTGGCACCTAAAACCAAGCCCAGCAAAAACCGTCTCCAGTGTATTTCATCTCCACAATGCAAAAGCTGCCAGAGAACTAAACATCCACCTGAGCGGACTCAAGCTTAAGCATGCCCCAAATCCAACTTATCTTGGAGTGACCCTTGATAGGACCTTATCCTTCAAGGAACATCTAAAGGGGACGGCTGCTAAGGTGAAAGTACGAAACAACCTGCTCTGCAAGCTCGCTGGTGCAAAATGGGGGGCGGCAGTCTCCACCCTGCGCACCTCAGCACTGGCCCTTTCATACTCTGTAGCAGAATATTGTGCCCCTGTCTGGTCCAGGTCATCTTACACACACCATGTAGACACCCAGCTCAACTCAACCATGAGAACTATAACTGGAACAATCCGCTCAACACCACTCCCCTGGCTCTCTGTACTGTCAAACATAGCTCCTCCACACATCCGGCGAGCAGCATTAACTCAAAGGATGCTCCAAAAAGTTAAAGATTTTCCTCACTTACCAATCCATGCAGATATCTACACCCCACCCACTGCCCGACTTTCATCCAGACGGCCGATTTGGAAAAACCCTCCCCCAGCTGACTTTACCATCCAGACAGCTTGGCAAGAGGAATGGGAGACCAAGGAGGTCCCAAACAAACAGCTGGTGATAAACCCCAACCAACAGGTCCCGGGCACCAACCTCCCAAGGAGACAGTGGTCTACACTCAATCGCTTCAGGACTGGACATGGCCCCTGCTTGGCCAGCCTTCATAGATGGGGCAGTAACCCTAGCCCACTGTGCGCATGTGGAGAGGAGCAAACTATGGAACACATCATAGAGGCTTGCCCGCTCCAAAGACTGGAAGGAGGATTACACACCCTCCATACAGCAAACCAGGAGGCAACTGCTTGGCTTAAGGACTTTGCATTCGCTAAATAAATAAATAAAACCTCCAAAATGTAATGGGTTTGTGTGTAGGCCTAGAGCCACTTCTGGTTAAAATTGCATCAAAGTCTGTCTGTTAGTTTGGAGTATTGTTGCTAACACACTGTGAAAGATAAGAGCCTTGGCTGAGGTATGCATTCTCAGATCATCACCAAAATGTAATAGATTCATCTGTAGCCCAAGAACCACCTCTGGTGAAAATTTCATCCAAATCCATCCAGTAGTTTTGGAGTATTGTTGCCAACACTCTTTGAGAAGATAAATGCCTTGGCAGAGGTATGCATTTTGATATCATCACTAAAATCTAATCATGTGTTCAGTGTGCCATTACACACCTTTCCTGAAAATTTGAATGAAAGGCACTATATAAATGCAATCCATTATTATTATCAGACTCACTTCCGGTTCCTGTAAGGTGAGGACACACAAGTGAAGGCTCCCAGTTCGTTTCTGTTTAAAACTCAGTTTAGAGCTAGCGTTTTGAGCTGTTTTTGTTTTTTTTTTTGTTACTGCCGCTGGAGAATAAACCTGCTCGTGCGAAAAAAGAGAATTTGCCAGTCTCATAACTTAATATTGTAGTGGCTGGTGAAGCAATCAGGCCCCTCACGCTCAGGGAGAACAAAGGGATTTCTCCCACGTGTTTTTTTTTCCTACGATCACAATCAACGATCATTGGCCGGGATCATGGGTCCCAAGAAAGCTCAGCAGACTGAGGAGGTGGACGAAATTAAAAAAGCGCTGGATTTCTTGGCGAAAGAGATTTCTGCTGTTAAGCTGCAGCAAAGAAAAATCCTGGACCTGATCGAGGAGGTGAAAGCGCTGCAGATCCAGAATGCTGAGAAGGAGCAAAAACAAGAACGTTAACCACCACAGTCCACGAGTTGCAGTATGCAGATGACAACGCTACCCCTAGCTCAACTGCTGAAGATCTACAGAGGACGGCTGACCTCTACAATAATGCTTATGAGCGTTTTGGAATGGAGGTGAATACTGACAAGACCAAAGCCCTCATCCAACCACCCCAGGCTACATGATCCCTGACACAATCATCACTATTGATGAAAAGCCTCTGGAAAAAGCGGACCATTTCTGTTATCTAGGAAGCATTCTATCAAAGACACCTACATGCGATCAGGACGTGGAGAATCGCGTTAGAGCAACTCACTCCGCTTTTGGACGTCTTAATCGTCGAGTCTTCAACAACCATGCACTGACTATCAAAACAAAGATCATGGTTTTTAGGGCTGTAGTTCTGTCTACCCTTCTCTATGCCTGTGAGACCTGGACTCTCTACCGTCGCCAAATCAAACGTCTTGAGCACTTCCAACAGCTGAAGCTTAGACAAATCCTTAAAACCAAATGGACAGGCCGGGTAACAAACACCGAAGTTCTCGCCCGTGCTGCACTACCTAGTGTTGAAGCTACCATTATTCAGCACCGTCTCCGCTGGGCAGGCCACGTCCAACGAATGGACTCAAATCGTCTACCGAAAATTCTGCTCTATGGAGAACTCACCTCAGGAACAAGACCACTAGGCAGACCAAAACTGCGCTATAAAGACCAACTAAAGTCCACCTTGGCCCAAACCAACATCCACAGATGGGAACACCTAGCAAAGGAGAGAATGGTATGGAGAGAAGCTATCCGCAATGGCACTATAGCCTTTGAGAAAAACAGATGTGCATTTGAGGAGGAGAAGCGAAGAAGAAGGAAGGAGCGCTCGCAGCAGCCGCGGCCTCCACGTTACTTCCCTGCGGTCTCTGCCCACGCCTCTTCCATCACCGGCTCGGGCTACAGAGCCACATCCGTCACAAGCACAAGTGATTTCTGGAATAGGAGCAACCCTATGCTCAGACACGAGCAGGAGCCGACGACGATTATTATTATTATTATTATTATTATTATTATTATTATTATTATTATTAACAGGCAGAGAAACGACAGCAAAAAACAATATGACTACATTATATGACTACATAATAATAATAATAATAATAATAATAATAACAAGACTGTCATAATTGTATTGACCATACATTGGGGCTGGGCAATTCCACCTTAGATCAACATCATGGTTTATTGAATCTTTCAAGTCGGTTTTCTTTTTTTTTATACTCTTCTCTTCTCCATTACAGTTTACTGACAAGGTTCATAATTATTAAGCAATATTACACAACAGTACAGTATAAGATCAGATATGCCTTTATTAGTGCCACAATGGGGAAATTCTAGAATTGCAGTAGCACAGGGATAGCAGCACTCAGAGCAATAGTAAATAAGATAATAAGATAAGAACTGGTTAGCCAAAGCAGTAAATAAATATACATATACTACTCACATAAAGTTAGGGATATTCAGCTTCTAGGTGAAATTTCAGGATGCACCTAAAATGCACTATAACCTTTACAGGTGAACTTAATTTGACCTTCTCTAACCTTTTGAATGCACATGTCCAACTGTTCAGTGTTTGAGTACTTTTTGCATAACTCACTGTTCTCGAACAATGTGCTGAACAGCAAAATTCACAACAGGTGTTTAATCCATGAATTGACCAATAAATTTTCTGGTTCAATTAGAACTGGTATTTAAACAGTCCTCTTCATCATGTTGTTCATATTTTAACATAATGAGACCAAGACGACACCTAACAATTGATCAACAGTACCTTGCCATTGTGAGGCTTCAAACAGGATGTTCTCAGAAGGAAGTGGTCTCTGAGCTTAGAGTGTCATGGAGTGTCATCAGCAAGTTGCAACAGAGATACAAAGAGACTGGAAGAGTCACAGAAATGCATAGAAGTGGATGTCCTATGGCCACATCCCACGCTGATGGCCACTTCATTGTGAACAGTGCCCTGCAGAACAAAATGATGAAGCCACTCAACTCCAGGCACATTTAAGGGAGGTGAGAGGCATCCAAGTGTCATGTAAGACCATTCGAAACTGTTCACATCAGCATGGTCTGCATGCTAGACAACCTGCAAGGGTACCTGACCACACCACCAGGCACAAGCGTCATCGTGTTGCATGGGCCAGGGAGCATTTACACTGGTCAAAGGACCAGTGGGCCTCAGTGCTGTAATCTAATGAAAATTGATTCACGTTTAGCAGAAATGATGGCCACCAACAATGTTGGAGACGTCAAGGAGAGTGCTATGCATCAGCCACTGTTGTCACCAGATGAGCTTTTGGTGGTGGTGGTGTTACAGTTTGGGCAGGTGTGTCTAGTCAATACAGAACTGCCCTACACCTTGTGAATGGTACAGTGACAAGCCGATACTACCCGAATAACATTATTAATCCAGTCATTGTGCCCCTGTATGAACAACACAGGAAAAATTTCATTTTCATGGACGACAATGCTCCAGCTCATCGAGGTTGCATCATTAGGGAACGGCTTCTGGAGCCTGGCGTACCTCAAATGGAGTGGCCTGCACTTTGTCCAGACCTGAATCCCATAGAAAAACTATGGGATCAGCTGAGTCACTGTGGAGAGGCTCAAAACCCTAAACCCCACAACCTCAATGACCTGAGGGCCATCCTTCAAGAAGAGTGGAATGCCATGCCTCAGCAGACAATAAGTCGACTTGTGAACAGCGTGAGACGTCGTTGTCAAGCTGTAACTGATGCTCAAGGGCACATGACAAGTTATTGAAACATTGACGTTTGTTGTGGTATACTCACCACTGTTGCTGGCTTTTGTTTCAATAAACTGTTTTGAGATGAGGAAATCACCATTGCATGCTTCTACTTAAATGCCCGACTTTCGTGATATAAGAACACTGTAGCAATTTTTTACATTTTCCATAAATTTCACCCAAAAGCCAGATATCCCTAACTTTTTGTGTTTTTGCATTTTCAGGAGGGAATAACGATATTTTTAGTCAATCTGCGCATCCAACCCTCCTCCTACAAGGTAACAAACATTAAAGGAGATGCAGAATCAGCAAATATGAAGTGGTAAAACATTTCATGGAACAGACATAATATCAGAAACAAATAAGTCTTTAAAAAAAAAAAAAAAACTTGTTAAAATAGAAATGTGACAATGAACCACATGACCTCTCCACACTAACAAATACTGTATTAACGTGACTGTTTGCTGTGATGGTGGTGGGAGGTTGCACACAATTTCATAGGGTATAGGCATAAAAAAAATATTTAAAAAAATAAAATAAAATCATTACAAGTTCGGATTGGGATCTGAAATTCACGTTAAAAATGTGGGACAACTTACAGGGGTAAGACAGGGCCCTCAACACGTAACAGAGTTTGAGGAATTTCCCTCAGAGCCAACACACCATCAAGGCTCTTCTAAGGTCACTAAAAAGACCTCAGCTCAGGAAGATCTTCTGTCAGTTTTTTGTTTTAAAGTTTTATATACTATGTTCTTAATGTTTTTTATGTTCTTAATGTTCTTTCAGTTTCTGAGTAGCATAAAAGAGGGCCACCACACTGTTATACTGAATAAGACAACACAATGGAGAAACAGGGTGTAACCAAAATAATCTCATATAATGTAAAAGGGATCCTGAATCCAGTTAAAAGATCCAAGATTCTAGGCAAAATGAAAAAAGACAAAGCAGGAATAATATTTTTACAGGAAACCCACCTAACAGACGTGGAGCACACTAAACTTAATAGACAAGGGTTTAAAATGATCTCTCCATCTTCATATAAGTCAGGGAGGAGGAGGGGGGTAGCGACATTGATCTCAACCAAAATTATATTTGAAAAAAAAATCAGAACTCAAAGATAAAGAAGGGAGATTCAGCATGGTACTTGGTCGGCTAGAGGGAGAAGATATCACCCTGCTGAATGTATATGCACCTCCAGGGGCTAACTGGAAATTTTATAAAAATGTATTTGACCTAATGATAACTAAAGCCCAAGGTTTAGTGATATGTGGTGGAGACTTCAATCTAAGACTGAATCCATACTGGGATGCATCAGGTAATTCTCCACATCAAAATAACACTCAAAGTAGAAAAACTCGGATGCTACTAAAAGAAATGGGAATCTGTGACGTGTGGAGGGAATTCAACCCCAGTGTGAAAGATTATACATTTTACTCAGCACCACACTCATCATACTCAAGGACTGACTATTTTTTTATGTTTAATAGAGACATTGGAAGAGTAAAAACGTGTAACATAGGACTGATGGATCTCTCTGACCACAATCCGATCTATATGGACTTAAGCATCCAAAAATACACAAATAATACATTTTCTTGGATGTTAAATTCAAATGTGCTGAAAGGACCACTGAAAGATGAATTGGAATCAGATATTCTCAGATATTTGGAAGAAAATGATAATGGAGAAGTATCCCCTTTAATACTGTGGGACGCATGCAAAGCTGTAATAAGGGGAAAGATTATCGCAAAACTGGCAATCCAAAAGAAACTGAGACAAGAAAAACTAATCACATTAGAGTCAGAACTCAAGAACCTAGAAAAAGAACACAAAGACAACACTCATTCTAATGACTCGCTCAAAATTAAGGAAATTAAAAAACAAATAAATGAGATCTACACAATAGAAATCCAGAAGAAACTTACATTTCTGAAACAAAAATACTATGAAACAGGTAGCAAATCGGCAAAATTACTAGCCTATAAATTGAGGAAACAACAAACGAAGAGAGCAATCTACAAAATCAGAGACCCAGTATCAAAGGAAAAAAAATTTAGAATTCAGGAAATTCTTAAAAGCTTCGAGAACTACTACAAGAACTTGTACTCTCTCAAAAAACATAAAAATGCATCCGAAGCCTTCCTAAATACATTAAACCTTCCCCAACTTACTGAGTCACAAAATAAAACACTATTGTCAGAAATACAACCCAAAGAATTAGAAAAAGCAATTATGAAATTTAAAGCTAACAAATCCCCAGGAGCAGATGGCTTTACAGCAGAGTGGTACAAAACCTTTAAACAGCAACTATCTCCTCTCCTCCTGAAAACATTTAACTATGTCCTCCACACAGGGGAAATCCCCCCCTCCTGGAGAGAAGGGGTCATTGCAGTCATACCTAAACCTGAAAAGGATAAACTAGACTGCTCCAACTACAGACCAATCAGTGTGTTAAATCAGGACTATAAGCTTTTTACCACTATCCTTGCCAAAAGGTTAGAAAATATACTGACAGACTTAATTCATTTAGACCAAACAGGTTTTATAAGACAAAGGCAGACACAAGATAATATTAGACGCACTTTACACATAATTCATCATATAAAAAAATATAATTTAAATGCAACCATATTGGGATTAGATGCTGAAAAAGCATTTGATTCAGCTGACTGGTCTTTCCTATATAGAATATTATCCAGTTTCAATTTTCATAACAACTTCATTAGAACTATCCAGGCATTATATAAAAAAACCAACAGCTAAAATAAGGATTAACGGTAAATTATCATCATCTTTTGAACTGGAAAGAGGATGTCGTCAGGGCTGCCCCTTGTCTCCACTGCTCTTTGCAATCTTCATAGAACCTCTGAGCCAATGGATAAGACAGAATCAAAAAATTCAAGGTATTACACTTAGTCAGAAGGAACATAAAATAGCACTCTTTGCTGATGACATTTTAATATACCTGGGGCAGCCAGACACCTCTTTTCCAGAACTAACCTTAGTTTTTTCAGAGTATGGAGATTTATCGGGGTACGAATTAAACATGCATAAAACCCAAATTTTAACATTCAACTATTGTCACGATGGCCCTCACGGACCATCACAAGACGCCTCAGTCACCAGTGAGTTTGCAGTGATGTTTATTTACAGTGCAGGTTAGGCAGGCATAGGAATACACACAAGGAATGGGCACGTCTGAGCCGGGGAGCACCCGATGCGCCAGACGAATAACAATGAAGGTTAGTCACACTGAATGTACCTTACAAACAGGACCGTTAACAGGAATCAACAGGAACATAACAGAGCATAACAGGAACACAACAGAGACTGCCGCATTGGAGGACATTCAACACCCGCTTTTATCTCTGGCGGCTAATGACCCCAATGCGGCGCAGCTGCTTCCTGATGACAGCAGCGCAGCAGCTGACTTTGACAGCAGGGAGCTCCCCCGGGCGCCTTCACAATAAGAGCCCGAGGAGCAAGAGGGAATCCTCTGCTGCCAAAGCCAGGGAAATATGATATGAGACCCGAGTGTGGACAGAACTGACACTCGGGTTATGAGCTCTGAGCGGCCCAAGTAACACCCAAGCCCTCCCTCCCCACCCCCCCTAGGGTGGGCGGATGGGGCGCTGGCAGGAGGGAGAGAAACAAAAAAGGACAAGCAAATAACAGGGGACCAACAAAGCTATAGAGGCAGAGGAAAAAAAAAACCCATAATCCCTTAAACTTGGGTAACAAGAACAGAACCACAGGCAATACATATATGGGCAAACAACGAATTGACATAAGGTGGAGGGAAAAGAACCACCAAACATAGGAACAAGAAAGGAGTGAGCCACAAAAATCACAGATCACCCCACCCCCCCACCCCGCACACCCCAACAGTCTCACAGACATAATCAGAAACCCCGGGAAGGGTGCAGTTCTGACCCAGAGGGGCGGAGGCAGAAAGTTCGGGGGGCCGTCCGGCAACAAGAGGCCACAAAACAGGCAGGGGGAGAAAGGACAGTTCGGGCAGCCTACCCCGGTCCCATGCTTGGAAGCGGAAGGCTTCAGGCGGCTGGACCAGGTCGCCATACAGAGGGTCCAATGCGTCAGGAGGCCGACCCAGAGAGCCAAATTGGCGAGACAGTCTTTCAGGCGGCCGACCCGCATCGCTAGCCCACCAGAACCGTTGGGTCGAAGTAGCCGGCGGTCCCGCTGAAAAAGGGAGAGACGAGGGAGAACCGGGCGGAGCGATCGGAACCCCAACGGCCCCAGGTGAAGATGGGTAGCGCTCCTCAGGGAGACGAGGAGGATGAAGGGAATGAGTCTGTCCAGCATCCGGCAGCAGGGGATCTGCAGCTCCCTCACCAAATCCAGAACCTGCTGGTGCTGCACCCACATCGGACCCCAACTGGGCCGGAAGCGAACCCCCGGTGGACCCCAATTGGGCCGGAAGCGAACCCACAGTGGACCCCGATTGGGCCGGAAACGAACCCACAGTGGACCCCGATTGGGTCTCCGGCACACCCACGTCGGACCCCGATTGGGTCGAAACTGCCTCTGCGGTGGACCCCGATTGGGCCTCCGGTGCAGCTTCGCTGACGAACTCAGCCCCCGAACCTGAAGCCTCCCACTCAGTGACACCGACCCGTTCCACGCCGGCGACACTGAAACAAAGCTCAGAGACAGGAAGACCGGGATCAGCATCACCGGTAGCAACAGAACCCAGCGAGATGAGTTCAGGCGCAGCGGGCAGCTGCTCCTCACTCGCCTCCCCGAGAGGCAGACAAAAATGCTCAACAGGGGACAGAGACAGAAGAGAGAGCACTTGCCCGCACTCGGGTTCCGTTGCCACCCAGGACTCCGATAATCCAGGTTCTGGGCGACGCTCGTCAGCAGACTCAGATTCAGCTGCGTCGGGCTCCGCAGCTGACCAGATGTTATTGGCAGCCTGAGGTTCCTCCCACGCTGCTGTCCACGCCGATGGCCCGTATGGCGTGGAGGCGGGAGACCCTCGACCCGCTGGTTCGGACCGCTCCGGCGAGGAGACCCGGGGACGCTTCTCCGTCGGCTCAGGTTCCGGGCCACAGTCTGCTCCTCTCCTCCGCCCGAGACGTAGATGCAGGGCCGGTGCCAGGCTCTCTAGCGCAGCAGGGGCCCTCTTCGTCCGACGACGCTGGCCTGGCGTCGTGGACCGCTCGGCGGGGAATAACACAGAGACAGCAGGTTCAATAATTTCATCCACAGCAGGTGGAGGGAGCTCGGGGGGCTGCAAACCCCAAACTCCACCCCCAGGAGTCAGACAAGGCAGAATAATATTGAGATGAGAGAAATTAACATGCACTTGCCTTTCTCCTGAGGTTGAGATGGTTCCTGCTGTGGGGGACATCGTTCCTACTTCTCCCCGCTGGATGGCGACAGAGGGCCCTCTGGGAAGACGAGGTGAGGCCACTCGAGAAGGTTCCGGGATGGGGCTCGCCGAAACGGAGCTTCCGAGACACACAGCAGCCGGGATTGGCGACGAGGAGGAGGGGGCGACAGCCGAGGTCAGCCGGGCATGGAACGCTGACGGGGCAGCAGACGAAGAAGGCCCGGGGAGAGATGAGGCTGCGGGGATTCCCCTCTGAAGAGGCGCAGGAGTGACAGCCGTGTGGGGGGTTGAGCCCTTGCGGCGACCCGGAACTGGATCCAGACGGGGTTCTAGCCAAGGTTGGGAGCCGGTGTGATGACGGGTCATCGTAGGGGGTGAGGCGAAGGTGAGATTCGGAAATCGCCGTTCCTGAGCAGAAACCGAGGCAAGCAGGTCGGCAAACTCAGGAAACTCACACAACTCTGGACTCCTCTCCACCAGTCTAACCGCCACCTCCATATGCTTCATAATTGCTGCTGGATGCACAGCGGAGCGAGCAGCAGTCACCCGGTCCCAGATCTTGACTGCTGTCAGCTGCAGCTTCTCTGGAGGAATCCCGAGTGACGACATGCCTGATGGAGAAAAACCTCCGGATGGTGCGAACTCCTGGGCCGGAGCGGAGGCAGGAGCGGGATCCCGAAGCGAGGGGCGACGTCTCCTCCTCTTGGGCTTCCTGCCGTGATTTCCCTCCAGCCCAAGGAGTATCTTGCGTTGTGCAGCGAGTTCCTCCCACCTCACTGTCACCTCCGGGTGATCGTCATTCTCGAGGGGGAGATTGAGCAGAAACTCCTCACCGTAGTCCAGATGTCTACGAATGTCGCTGGGAGCGTCCAACAGCGTAGCGGTGAAGATGGTGCTGTCTACATTCTCCAGAACCTCCGCTAGCTGCCTGCCCAGGCGCAGACAACGGCCCCTGGATGACGTCATACTCCCCGCAGCAGACACTCAGACAGGTAGGAACAAACAGTCCACTACTGCAAACTGCACGGTGAATGGCGTCTCAACACAACGCCTCCTCTCCGGGCGTTTGGCGGCAGTCTACTGTCACGATGGCCCTCACGGACCGTCACAAGACGCCTCAGTCACCAGTGAGTTTGCAGTGATGTTTATTTACAGTGCAGGTTAGGCAGGCATAGGAATACACACAAGGAATGGGCACGTCTGAGCCGGGGAGCGCCCGATGCGCCAGACGAATAACAATGAATGTTAGTCACACTGAACGTACCTTACAAACAGGACCGTTAACAGGAATCAACAGGAACATAACAGAGCATAACCCCAGAATCAGAATCAGAATCAGAAAAAGATTTATTGCCAAGTACATTAACAGATACTGATAACATACGAGGGATTTGACTTGACACAGAAAATGAACCTGCATTTCCAGTGACACGGCTGCATCTGAAACGCGCCTGCCAACAGAATGGTACAGGTAAGAAATCATACAATAGGAAGGAGCAAAAAAATCATTGATTTCAGAATATTGACCATAAGTAATCGATATTATGATTACAAAGACAAAAAAAGCCCTCAATGCACATTCAGCAGACTTAAAGTTCACAGGACACAAGGAGAGCAGTGAGTGTTATCTTGTTGTCAGTTTCTGGATCAGTGTGAATGTAATGTTGAAGCAGTGTTGTATCAATAAGAGCACAAGGACACTTTGGCAGGAGATGTTTTGTCTGGCTACTGGCAATTGTCCTTGGCAATTGTCCATGCAGCTGCTGTCCGGAGGCCGTGTGCTTAGTGTTTTGAAAAACAAAGATTGGGGATTATCAGGAGGATTTTTGTAAGGGAAATTGAGCCAAATAGAACTGATCACAGAGAAAGAACTTTATTTTCTTCTGCAGATTCAGTACTTAATCCTTCATTGCGGGGCGTTGAGTCCATCATGGATAGACCGAAGCGTAATCATGATGTAATCCACCTTCCGAGACAGTTCTCCATTTGTCGCTATCAGGGTCTTCTCCATTTTTTCAATTTGATGGATGCACCTCGCCTGGCCAGCATTTTGATAGGTTGTATCCATCTTCAGCAATTTGCGGTACACCAGGACAATCCCAGTTCCAATCAGAACGATCCCAATCACCATTATTACGAAGACATACAAATCTTCAATATCTTCGATAGAGAGATTACTCAGGCACAAGATCCTCCAATTACTTGTCTCCCGTAAATAGCCCGCTGGAGCCGTCCCTGCAGGGCAAACAGCTTCCCCCGGAGCACTTTTCCTTATTGAAAAAATAGTGTCAATTGCGTTCAAAGCCCAGCTTATTAATTCCATAATTTCTTTCGATAATCAGCAGTCAGACGCAGACAGACAACAGCAAGCTGGGATCCAGTTAGTTGGAGAGGTGGGGAGCTAGAGCAGAGAGAAAAGAGAGAAGCGTCTACTCTCCTTGAAGAGCGGAAGTGAAGACAGGAACACAACAGAGACTGCTGCATTGGAGGACATTCAGCACCCGCTTTTATCTCTGGCGGCTAATGACCCCAATGCGGCGCAGCTGCTTCCCGACGACAGCAGCGCAGCAGCTGACTTTGACAGCAGGGAGCTCCCCCGGGCGCCTTCACAATAAGAGCCCGAGGAGCAAGAGGGAATCCTCTGCTGCCAAAGTCAGGGAAATATGATATGAGACCCGAGTGTGGACAGAACCGACACTTGGGTTATGACAACTATGACCCAAATCAATATTTACTAAGCAAACTCAAAACTAACTGGGAGATGGAATCTATGAAATATCTGGGGGTCAATATCCCGAAACAACTCAACAAAATTATAACACTAAACTATGATCCACTTATGGCAAAAATAAAATCTGATCTCGCAAGATGGAATATGATACCATTCTTAGGCACTGCACAAAGAATTGAAGCAGTCAAAATGAATATACTTCCACGTCTTCTATACCTTTTCCAAACAATACCGGTAGAACCTCCCAAAAAAACATGGCAAGAACTGGACAGAAGGATCTCAAGATTCATATGGCAGGGCAAGTGACCTAGAATCAGATATAGAACCCTACAGCTTAACAAAGTCAAAGGTGGGCTCGCGCTGCCAAATATCAGGGACTATTTTAAAGCCGCACAAATTAAAACTTTAGTAGAGATATGTAACCCAGTCTACACTGCACAATGGAAGGAGATGGAATGCCAAATAACAAGTGACATCCCCCTGCAGGCGATAATAGGGAACAATGCCTTACCTAAACTTTTGAATAACACTAACCCGTGGATAGAGACCCCGCTAAAAATTTGGTTTAAGATAGTCAGAGAGAATCAAACTAAAGAACCCTATCGATTACTGCAATGGATTGCCTATGATCAAGACTTTACTCCTAATAAAACAGACACTAGATTTAAAAAGTGGAAAGAGAACGGCCTGATAAAACATTACGATTTTTTTTAAAGGGCAAACTTTAAGAAGTTTTGAAGATTTGAAAAAACAAGGTCTAATAAATCAAGACCTTTACAGGTTCTTTCAGCTTAGACACCACATAAACAAAATACTTAAAAAGGAGGATTTGGAAAGGGCCCAGTCAGGTGTTCTGAAGGTCTTCTTAATGGCATATAAAGGGATCCCAGGGATCAGATACATTTCTAAAATATACCAAGGTCTTCAAGACTTAAAAGGAGACAACACATCATATATAAAAGAGAGATGGGAAAAAGAGGGGAGTTTCACTTTACAACTGGAAATATGGGAAAAGCTAAATAAACAACAATGGAAAAGTACCTCATCCCTGCAGTGGAGAGAATTTGGATGGAAAAATTTGGTAAGATTTTTCAGAACACCTGCACAAAACAAATTTACTCGTAAGGGGTTGAATTGTTGGCGCTTGTGTGGTGAAGAGACTGCAAATCATTTTCATGTGTTTTGGTCATGCCCAGTTATCCACCAATATTGGACCAATGTACAGACAATATTGGGGAAAATATTCAAAATAACAGTTCCCTTTTCTTTTGTAACTTTGTATTTGGGTTTACTACCGGAATCACTGGAGAGACAAGGAGACAAATACTTATTCACTGTTTTAACCCCTTGCACTCTGGTCAATTTCCCTAAAAACGCCAAAAATTAATGTGCCCAAATTAAATCAAAAGCTGTTCTTCAACCCTTTGCAGCATCTTCATGGGGTTGGTCTCATTTAAAAGAAAACACTTTGAATTTTTTGGCAAAACAGTCATAATCTCTCTAAGTGCTCCGGCCACTGAGTTACAGTCATCTAAACACAATGAACTTGAAGAAAATTTGGCCTGAGTGTTTTTTTGGATACAAATGCTTGCAAATAACTCTCAGCTTCAGATCCGGGTTGGAAAATGCAACAGAAATGTAGAACCACGTGTTATCCAGCTGAGGTCCAAATTTTGTAACAATACCACAAAAAATGAATATATTACACAGCTTTTTACTCAGGTAATTCCCAGGCATTTTGGAACTGTGCCAAATTGTGCCAAATGGCACAGTTTGGAAAAACGTCTGAAACTTTTGAATGCTTCAATGTAGAAGCTTCATTTTGGGCTCTAATAAAAGGTCACACTCAGGACTGTGTCTGTGTGTGTGTGGGGGGGGGGGGTTTGTCCCCCCCCCTCGCTACAGAGGATGGACATCGGCCATCGCTACACAACGGATTAGCCTCATGTGGCGATGTGGGACAGCAGCGCAGCCACCGCGGCTTCCCCCCCACCTCGCTACAGAAGAATACCGGGGGGGGGGGGCGGCGTTCACGGTCTGGACGTGGCGAACAACCCCTTGTACCGCGACGCACGAACTTCAGACTTCGTGCGCCGCACAGTTGTAATTTACCGATCGGTCAAAAGTCATTTTGGATTACAATTTTCAGGGATAAATAATAATTTAGCTTATAACACCTTACCTCTTCACAGCAGTGTCCTGGCGAACGTCTCTTCCTCACTGTCAGACGAACGCGACGCTGGTCCGCTCGTGGTCCTGGTCTCGCGACCTGATCAAAACATAATTCCATTATTGCGGTTTTGTGCTTCCATGATTGCGTTTTTTGGCGAACGATTTTTCAAAACAAATAACAGTAGTAATTAAAAAAAGACTGGCGAACGCGTGTGTGTCACTCAGCCTTCGTCGTCAGCCTCCATCGGTCTATGATGACCATGGAAGAAATCATAACATCTACTCTGCTGGAACCAAAACAAAATAAGCACCGCCTGTGGCCGAACATGCCGAAGCGCGAATGACACTTCCTGTCACACAGGTTGCATTTGTGGGTGGTCTCCGTGCTGCTGGGTCTGTGGGGTTCTTCCTGCGGGTCCTTTTTTGATCCGCTCCAGCAGTCAGTCTTCACCCAGCCTTAAAAAAAAAACAGCTCGCGAACTTCTCTGCTTCAATTGGCTCACTGCATTCACAGATTTGGTAGGCGGGTCCTTCTTGCTAGGTTTTCAGTCATTGGTTCTTCAAGGTTTCAGAAACCCAATTCAAGGCTCTTATTAGTCGAATGAGAGGTCAATCAGATGAACTAATCTGTTCGCGGCTGTGTCTGCAGCTTTTATTTTCAGTGCGCGCTTGGACGCCATCACCACCTACATCAACATCTCCATCATGCGTCCTAGAGCGCACGAGGGCGCTCTCGTGCGCCCTCGTGCGCTCTAGGACGCAGAGACTTGCCCGTCCGTGGTACAACGGAGTGCAAGAGGTTAATATTGGCAAGTAAAAAAGCTCTAACAAAAAAATGGATGTTGAAGGATTGTCCTACACCTGAAGATTGGATTAGCGTGATTCAAGACATTCATTCGATGGAAAAGTTGACATTCGCACTGAGACAGGACATGGATGGGTTCTTGAACTTTTGGCAACCCTGGAACGCATATGTGTCTTCCATTAGATCTAATCTTTGACAAATACCATTTCAATAATGGCACCTCTCTTTGTTCCAACGCTACTCAGATACTCTTTTATTTTTATTTTTTTTTTTTGCTCTTTTGTTTTTTTTTTGTTTTTTTGTTTGTTTGTTTGTTCTTTCTTTAATTTCTCTTTTTCTTTCACTTAAAAAAAGGGTGTTGTAATAATTATTTTTCCAATGTTGTCAAAAAACAAAAAAAAGGGAACATGTGATGAAAATGTAAACAATGCAATGCTGTAATGACATGTATACCCTTTACAAAAACTTAAATTTAAAAAAAAAAGACCTGAGTCTCCTCAGGAGGTGCAGCATGAGATGCCCCTTCTTATAGAGCATGGTGGCATTGTGTGACCAGTCCAGTTTATTGTTCAGGTGAACACCCAGGTACTTGATGTCACCATCTCAATGTTTGTTCCCTGGATGTTTACCGGTGGTGTGGGGTGTTGTCCTCACCTGTTGCAGTCCACCACCAGTTCCTTAGCTTTCCTTGCATTGATCTGGAGGCAGTTCCGCAGGCACCAGTCCACAAAGTCCTGGATAAGTCCTCTGTACTCCGCATCGTCTCCATCAGAGATGAGGCCAACAATCGCAGAGTCATCAGAGAACTTCTGTAGATGGCAGTGCGGTGTATTGTGTGAAAAGTCAGCAGTGTAGAAGGTGAACGGGAAGGAAGCCAGAACTGTTCGCTGGGGGCCCCCGTGCTGCAGATGATGGTGTCAGACACACAGTCCTGAGTTCTCACAAACTGTGTTCAGTCTGTGAGGTAGTCCAGGATCCACGATGTCAGGTGTTGGTCCAGTCCTGCACACAGCAGCAAAGAACGTGATCCTCATAGTGCTCCCAGGTTTCTCCAGGTGGGACAGGGAATGATGCAAGAGGAAGATCACTGCATCCTCCACCCCGATGCCATACTGGTAGGCAAACTGAAGTGGTCCCATTGCTGGTCCCACCAGGGGGCAGAGGTGGGCGAAGAGCAGCTTCTCCAGGGTCTTCATTAGGTGTGATGTGGGGGCCACTGGTCTTAGCTGTTCAGGTCCTTGGGATGTGGAGTCTTCAATACGGGTACCACACAGGATGTTTTCCACAGCTGTGGTACCCTCCCCTTACCATTTTCTACAATTTCACATAGTATCCATACTATCTACCTCAACAAACTTGTAAGAAATATGACCATGACAAAGGAACAAACGCTCACCTGGCACGCTGACAGACGCAGACATATTCCTCCAAGCATTTGCTTTTAGATTTTGATCATGATATCATTTTAGTGTCAGATCAAAGAAGACCAGATTGTTTAACCCAGCAAAGTTCAGCCTCCACCTCCTCCACGTCATCTCCCATTCTTGTCTTCCTGTACCGGTGTCCTATGTCCCGCGCTCCCTTTTGTCTGATCAGCTGCTTGGACAGGTCTGACACTGATGAGCGCAGCTGTACAGCAATCTGAAAAGTTGAACTTTTTCAGCCCTGAGCGCCACAACAAAAAGCAGCCACTGCTCAGCGCTGTAAACACTGGACTACATAGGGAATGAATACGTATTTGTCATATCGTTACTTCCTGTATTGCTGGCTGTCTGTGTGGTTTGCTCTGTGGTTAGCTCTCCTCAATCTCCTGAGGATTACTGCCTTAATTGTATTTTAATTTAATCACTTTTTTCCATCTACCGTCACCTCTCTCTTCTGTTTAACAAGCCTCTTGCACCTGTGTGCGCACTCAGTGTCATCTAATCACCCTCTTTAGCCTTCTGTTCACCTTTCATCTGTGTTTGTGTTAGCTTTGGGTTAGCCACTAGCTATAGCTACTAGCTCTCCTTCCCCTCCTCCTCTGGTGTGCTCTCTGTGTCAGATGTTTAGCAACACCTCTGCATCTTTTAGTGATAAGGGTAAATGTAATATCTTTTTGAGGCACTCGAGGCAAGGTTGTCTGATTTGGAATCCCGGCTCCGCTGCATTGAAACACCGTCTGTGCCAGTTAATAATGACGGTTGCCCCTTAGCTGCAGTGGAGCTCCCTCGCATAGGGCAGCCTGCTAGCGGTCCTCTGGTTCTGACCTCTCCTGAGCAGTGAGGAGAGAACGGGTGGACGATGGTGAGAAGGAAGCTTAGCCGCAAGCCCCTGGTACACTGCCAGCCTGTTCATGTTTCTAATCGCTTTTCCCTGCTCAGTGACACACCCACTGAGGAAAAATCTCTGATCATTGGCGACTCTGTAGTCAGAAACGTGAACCTAGAGACTCCAGCGGCCATAGTCAAATGCATTCCTGGGGCCAGAGCAGGAGACATCAAGTCAAATTTGAAAATGATGGCTAAAAGTAATTGTAAATACTCCACAATTGTTAGCCACGCCGGCATTAACGACATCCGACTCCGGCAGTCGGAAGTCACAAAACTTAATGTGGAAATGGTGTGTAACTTCGCCAAAACAATGTCTGCCTCTGTAGTATTCTCTGGGCCCCTCCCCAATCTGATCATTGATGACATGTTTAGCCGCTTGTCATCCTTCAATCGCTGGTTGTCTGTGTGGTGTCCTGCAAACAATGTGGGCTACAGAGACAATTGGAACTCATTTTGGGGAAAACCTGGTCTTATTAGACGAGACGGCATCCATCCCACTTTGGGTGGTGCATCTCATTTATCAAACAATCTGGCGTCATTTTTATCCAAATTTCCAAAACCTTGACAACTCAGAGTTGGGACCAGGAAGCAGAGTAGCAGTCTTACACGCCTCTCTGCAGCTCCTCTTCATCCGCCACCCCTCAACTTAGCCCCTGTCTTCCCCATCAGAGAATCATTGTCTGCTCCCTCCAAAGTTAATAAAAATATAATATATAAGCATCCCAAAGTGATTCAACAAAAAGTTGGTAAAACTCAAATTAAACATGAAGCCTCTAAATTGAATGATTTGGCCTCTCTTCCTCCTCATGATTTAAAAATTAAATGTGGTTTGTTAAATATTAGGTTTCTAACTCCCAAGTCTCTGCTAGTCCGTGATCTGTTAATTGATTATCAGATTGATTTAATATCCCTTACAGAGACTTGGTTAGGGCAAGAGGATTATGTTGGTTTAAATGAATCAGCTCCCTCTGGTTATTTTAAACTGTCAAAATCCCAGAAGTTCTGGTCGTGGAGGAGGAGTAGCAACAATTTACCATTCCACATTACTAGTTAATGTAAAGCAAAAACACATGTTATAATTCCTTTGAGGGCCTGGTCCTCAGTATTGGGCATTTTAGCAATTTTAGGTTAAATCCAATTTTATTTGCCAAAGTTTATCATCCTCCAATCAGCCTACTCAGAGTTTTTATCCGAATTTGCTGAATTCTTAGCTGATTTAGTCCTGAAATCAAATTCTAATAGGGGACTTTAATATACATGTAGATGTAGCTAGTGATTGTCTTAATATGGCATTTAATTCAATATTAGACTCAATGGGGTTTTCTCAGAAAGTAGGAAATTCTACCCATTATCTCCACCACACATTGGACCTTGTTCTGACATATGGCATAGAAATAAAAAATCTGGTAGTGTCTCCTCATAACCCTGTACTGTCAGACCATTGTCTATTAACCTTTGATTTTACTATTTCTGACTATTTGGCTCCTAAAGAAAAATATTACTACAGTAGATGCCTCTCAGATGATGTTGTTACCAAATTTATGTAGATTGTTTCCTCTATGCCATGTGTCAACACAACGGAGATAAGCTATGGAGAGCTTGCTCCTTCTGTAATTGATAGCATGGTAGATAGTGTTACAGCTTCTCTGATTCAGACTCTAGACATGGTGGCCCCTTTAAAAAAGAAAAAGTCTAATCAGAGATTTCTAACTCCTTGGTTCAACACAGAAACTCGTAGCTTAAAACAGAACACTCATCAATTAGAAAGAAAATGGCACTCCACTAATTTAGATGAAATCTATTTAGCTTGGAGAAATCATCTTTTAATTTATAAAAGCTCTCTTAGAAAAGCTAGAACAAGTTATTATTCTGCATTAATAGAAGAGAACAAGAATAATCCCAGGTTTCTTTTCAGCACTGTAGCCAGGCTGACAAAGAGTCAGGACTCTGTCAATCCTAGCATTCCCTTAGAGCTTACTAGTCAGGACTTTATGAACTTTTTTAATAATAAAATTTCATCTATCAGAGATAAAATCAGTCAGATTCTTCCCACTGTTAACTTAAATACAGTAATTATTACAACTTCTTCAACTGATATCTGTTTGGATGAGTTTACTCCAATTAGTGGAGCAGATAACTAAAAAAATCCTTCAAATGGTGACACAAGCATGAAATTTTGCACAGATACCCTCCTGGATATACTCTTTCAGATTAGGGTCCTGGCCACGTGAAAATTCAAGATGGCGACCTTTTTTCAAGATGGCCGCCATCAGTATCTGGCAATCTCACACCGAGACCATATATCTGTTGAAATAAACATGCTTTTTTCATTTAAATGAACTTTAAATCATGGGAGAGATATTTGTGAATGTATCAGGAAGTTCAGGAACTGACTTTACTTTCTCAGGCCCAAACCTGAGTTGCCCTCGTTCCTGTCCACTATTATCCTTTGTGGGATGTTGGAACAGAGAGATGCTTGTGCCATGAAAGGAGGTAGTTGCAGTTGTTGCAGAGGGATTGTGATCAATGTTATCCATCACTGCAGTAGTGAACAACCCTTTCCGCAGCACTGGAGGACAAACCACACCCTCCTCAACATACTTGCTGACTGTTGCATCTCCAAGTTGAGCAGAGATCTCCAGCACTCTGTCATAAGAGATACTGAGACCATGATCGAACAACATCTCAACCAGATTCCTCTTTCTGGTTTTGGCATAAACAGAGAGCCCCATGTACACTGGAAATGGGGTCTCTCTGTCTTTAGAATGCCTGTGAGTTGCTGCTCCTTCCTTGTAGCGGGTGTAGCAGTTGAATTGCATGAGCTGAGCAATTGCCTGGTCTGACTTTGATGCCCCGAATCTCAGCTGTGATTTTATGTCAGCACCATGCTCAACCATCCCCACAAATTGAAGCAGAAGGGGAGGTATAGCATTTTGCACACAACCCTGAGAAAATGTACCTTCAAATCTAGACTTGTGGTCAAGTATACATCTTCTGAGGATCTTTGCTGCTTTAGCAATGATAAGTGCATCTGAAAGATCTGTGGATTGAGCAAGCGCTTTGCCTACATCTTCCTGAAATGTAAGTATCACTTCTCTATGATCTGCGCCAGATCTGTGAGCCTCAAGTCCTGGAATTTCAGCCAATAGCTTTTCTTTCAGTCTAGTGGAATTCACATTTGGTGAGTCCACCCCCAGCTGTTCCAGACGCTTTTGGTACATGTGGCAGATATCTGGCATGCGAAATGTAACTGGTCCTTCTGAACATAGGTTGCTTTCAACAAGGTATGCAACCAATTCTGAGATCACCATTGGATACACATCTGGTTGTGACTTAGTGTCACGTTTCTCAAGGTTCCTCAGGTGCGCCCTTTCCCTGTTGTAGAGAGCCCGAAGGCAAACATTATGGTACTTGAACTCCTGTGCAATGACATCACCACCAGTCAATCTTGCAAGAAGCTTACCATCACCAAGCATCTCTGCAATGTCGCGCAGCCTCTTGTCTAGGCCCGTTGTACTGGCCTCTCTGAGGTCTGATGCAGGTGCCACTTTTTCACAGAAAATGCATGTCTGACTGTCATGACTTTTTCGCCGCAGTTTTGACTGACAAGCTCCAGTCTCATTTTCACTGGTTTGACTACTGGAATGGCGCTTTTGTGCCCGTTGCAATTTAGTGTTGTTGAACAACAAGCGACAGCTCACATGGTATTTTGCCATATTTTTCCTGAGTGTGGCTTCTATGCCATCACCTTCATCCAGCCTCGTTGGATCTATTCTCAATGGCATGTCATTGATTTCGCTGAACATGGGAATGTTCCTTGCCAGCATTTTGTATCCATCATGTTCTGGGGAATGATGACTTGGAGTGGATGTCAGGCCCTCACCTATTTTGTCCTTCTGGCAAAGGCAACACAAGCTCCAATTTGTTTTCCGATTGGCAGATATCACATTCGCTTCTGCCATGATGTGTCTTGATTAAGGCCGAGGGGCTATCCTTTTACCACCCTAATCAAATTGTGTATACATTACTGTATGGGATTCAACTAGGTTCGGTTGCCCTACACCTAGCCCGATCATTCATCCAGTGCCATTTAAGTCCCGTGTGATCTGTACACCATCCGGGTAAGTACATGAACATTTGGCGAGACATGCATAACCCCCTTACCCTTGGCTCGGCTCTCCCGCGCTGGCACATCCTGTCAATTCAGGTGCGACTCTCTAACTAGTATCTAATAACTAAAAAACTACAGTTTAGTAGCTACATGATATGGGGCTGTTAGAAAGCATTTGGGACACTAAACTATGCATATACTACTACAACTAGTCTAATACTGCAGTGTAAGTAAAGCTAGATCAGTTGACACTGAACCCCATGCCGAGTTACACAGCAGTGATTGACACCAGTGTGCCCTGGTTGTGTGCTGACAATCACTCTTGTTTTTTTTAATTGCAATCACAGTCACAACTGTAGTTTATAAAAACGGTTGAATGGGATCTGCACCACACCCAAGATCCACATCCAGAAACGATTACATGTGTGTGTTAAATATGCTCAATTTACGATGGATAAATCATAATTTTCAAGGAGTAGCAGCCATTTTGGGCACCACATTGAAGGCTAACCTTCTTAAATTTATATCAGAGACAACAAAATCTGTAAAATTAGTATATAAGAGCATAAACATGGTTCACTTGGAAAATTAAATTAAGAAAAGAGGAAAAATAACAAAAAATTGTCACATTCTGGCAGCCATCTTGGAAAATGGCGGCCATCTTGAATTTTTGGCGTGGCCAGGACCCTTTTCTGAAAGAGAGGACATTAAAGCATATTTGTGGAGAATTTCATGCTTGTGTCACCATTTGAAGGATTCTTATGAAATATGCAATTAACCGCTGCACTAAATTGACCTTTTAGAGTTAGATAAAATAATTTCCTCATCCAAGCCTTCAACTTGTCTTTTAGACCCTATTCCTACCAGGTTATTTAAAGAAGTCTTCCCATTTATTGGCAGCTCTATTCTTCAAATAATCAATTCTTCATTAACATTAGGCCATGTACCACAGGCTTTTAAAACTGCTGTAATTAAACCCTTACTCAAAAAGAAATTAGCTAAAAAGCTATCACAAATTGTTTTTTTTGTTGTTGTTTTTTTTTTTTTCATTTAGTCACTAGACATATTTGTTTGGATCTGGATCCATGAGCTTTAGCTAATTATAGACCAATCTCTAATCTCCCTTTCATTTCAAAAATCTTAGAAAGAGTTGTTGCTACGCAATTATTTGACCACTTGCAGGGAAATGATTCATTTGAAGAGTTTCAATCTGGGTTTAGAATCCATCATAGTAGTGAGACAGCCTTAGCGAAGGTCACTAATAACCTCTTTATCGCATCATGTTAATGGACTTGTTTCTGTACTTGTTCTTTTAGACCTTAGTGCAGCTTTTGATACTATCGATCATAATATTCTACTTGATAGATTAAAACACTATGTTGGACTTAATGGAACTTCATTGCAGTGGTTTAGATCTTATTTATCTGATAGGTTCCAGTTTGTTCATGTCAATAATGAGTTTTCTTCCAACTCAAAGCTCAGTCATGGAGTTCAGTTTTGGGGCCATTGTTATTCAATATGTATATAAATGACATGTAAAGTTTCGGAAAAAATGGATTTAATATTGTTTGCCGATGACACTAATTTATTATGCAATGGAAGCAATTTGGAACAACTTTTGGATACACTCGGAAAGGAATTAGGAAAGCTTAAACTGTGGCTTGATTCAAACAAATTAATGCTCAATTTAAGTAAGACAAAATTTATAATTTTTAGCAATCATCACAACAACTCAGTATCTAAACTCAGTGTAAATGGTGTAGAGATTGAAAGGGTATCCGAAATTAAATTTCTTGGAGTAATAATTGATAATAAACTGTGTTGGAAGTCACATATTAATTATGTTAAAGGTAAAATATCCAAATCAATCGCAATACTGCACAGAGTGAAATATTTGCTGAATCAACCCACATTAGTTTATATATGTTTCCATTAGGCAACATTATTAGAAAGCACTGTATACATTTTCATTGTTGTGCAGATGACACACAGTTGTACCTGTCAATGAAGCCAGATGATAGTAATCAATTAGCCTAGTTAGGAGCCTGTCTTAAGGAAATCAGAGCTTGGATGACTTGTAATTTCCTGCTATTAAATTCAGAGAAGACTGGAGTCATTCTGGTTGGTCCAAAAAACCTTAGAAATGCATTTCCAAGTCAAACTCTTAGTTTGAATGCAGTTACTCTTTCTCTTAATAGTTCTGTGAGGAACCTTGGAGTTATTTTTGATCAAGATCTGTTTTTCAATTCACATATTAAATTTGTTTCTAAGACTGCCTTCTATCATTTGCGTAATATTGCCAAGATTAGGAGCATCTTGTCTCAGAGTGATGCTGAGAAACTGATCCACGCTTTTGTTAGCTCTAGATTAGATTATTGTAATTCTTTATTATCAGGTTGTCCTAAAACATCTTTAAAAAGTCTTCAGTTGATCCAAAATGCTGCAGCAAGAGTTTTAACAGGTACTAGAAAGAGAGCTCAAATCTCTCCGGTTCTGGCCTCCCTTCACTTGCTTCTCATAGAGTTTAGAATTAAGTTAAAATGCTTTTTCTTACTTACAAAGCTCTAAATAATCAGGCCCCTTTTTATTTAAAAGATTTGATACTACCCTATCATCCTAACAGAGCACTACGCTCCCAAAATGCTGGATTACTTAAAATACCTAGAATCTCCAAAAATACAATGGGAGGCAGAGCCTTCAGTTATCAAGCTCCTCTCCTGTGGAACTAGCTGCCAATCTGGATTCGGGAGTCAGACTCGATCTCTGCTTTTAAGAATAGGGTTAAAACCTTCCTTTTTGATATAGCCTACAATTAGGGAGGGATCATGTGTCTCTGAACCCTCCATTAGTTATGCTGCTAATAGGTTTAGACAGCCAGGGGACCTCCAACAATGCACTGGGCTTCACTCCTTTCTTCACGCTTCATGAAATATTTTTGCTGGTCATTAACATCTGTTTGTTCTCTCCCATAGACTGAGTTCCCATCATGCTGTTTGCTCTCTACATGTCTGTTCTTTTTGTCTTCTCTATCCCCTCACCCCCCAGCCACCCCCCCCCCCCCGAGCCTGGTTCTGGTGGAGGTTTCTTCCTCTTAAAAGGGAGTTTTTCCTCTCCACCGTCGCCAAGCGCTTGTTCACAGGGGATCGCCTGATTGCTGGGGTCTTTCTGCAAACTGTGGAGGTTTCCCCTACAGTTGAAAGTGCTATGAGATGACTGTTGTTGTGAAATGGTGCTATATAAATAAATAAAGTTGACTTGAATAGAAAATAGTTGCCCACAGCAGAAAAAACGAAAATGGTGGGCATGCCCTTTCTTACTGTTTCTGCAGTGTTTGGCTTCTGGGTTGCCGAGGCATGTGGCCCTATAGCATGGCCATGTACATAACTCAGTGGACACATCTTGAAAGGGCTGTACATGAAAAGTACCAGATTAATATATAAAATAATATTCAAAAAAATTCCTGCATCCAGATTGTGATCCGAATCACCACCAAAATCTAATCATCTGTTCCCCCTGCCATTACACACTTTTCCTGAAAATATCATCAAAATCCGCTGATAACTTTTTGAGTTATGTTGCTAAGAGATAGAAAAACCAACCAACCAACTAACAGACAAACCAACAAACCAGCCAACCAACGCCATTGAAAACATTACCTCCTCCCCTCACAGAGGTAATAACACACTAGCAATTGGAAGCTAACTAAGCTAATATCAATAACAGTAATGGTATCATCAATAACTATTCTGCATACACAAAGTAATATTAAAAGAAGGCAGGTATACCAACTGGGACTCGGGACAGTTTTGTCAGTGAGTTTCTCAGACAAAAAAAAACCTTTTCTCCCCAGCTGCTCCTCGACCTACCATGTCACCTTTTTTCTTAATTGTAGATTTTTTTTCCCTTAAAGTTATGAAATAAGAGTCCTCCAGTTTATCAAATATTCTCACCCACTGTAAAACATTTTTTTTAATTGCCCCCCCCCCCACCAGCCCAGGCACACAAGTTTTATTTATGGATCCTCGGAGCTCAGCCATGTCTCACACTAATCTGTGTGTGTGTGTGTGTGTGTGTGTGTGTGTGTGTGTGTGTGTGTGTGTGTGTGTGTGTGTGTGTGTGTAGTTTGCAAGGTAACACAAAAAATAGATAGCAGGCTACAGCAACGCCCACCCTGGGACCGTGAGCAAGAAAAACAGTGCCCCCCATCTCCTGGGCAACCTGCAGCCCCCGCAGAGCATGAATGCCCCGAGGCATCCATCCCAGGAGGAAGGTATTCAGCTAGTTTCATTGTAAACTGAAAACTTCCGATCTGCACATTCAAGGGTCTTCTTGTCTTTATGAACAGACTTTAATTCATATATTGAGTCCATGTTATCAATGACCACAAGGTGCTTTAAACATAAATAAAGATGGTACAGAATTAGGATTATCAAAAGCCAGGTGATCCCTTAAAAGTGCTTTGATTTTTAATTTGAAAGAGTCTCCAGCAGAACCAGACTCGGGAAGGGGTGAACAAATGGGTATTGGGGAAAAGTAAAGAGAACAAAAAAGACAAAAAAACAGAGGGAGAAAAAACATGTATCCTGGTCAAAAGTGACTCTAATGTTTCTCAGAGTAAGTATAAGGTTAGACATATTGTTTCACAAAATATAGGACTTATAACAGCAAACTATAAACTAGAGGGCACTCAGAGAACCAAGACTCTATCCGTCGATTGCTTCCTTCTTCTGTCTGTCTGTCTGTCTGTCTGTCTGTCTGTCTGTCCATCAATCTGTACCTCTGTCCATCTGGCCCTCTGTACCTCCCGTCCATTCGTATATTGCATAGGGCCTTGCTGGAGCTTTTGCACTCATGGATCACCTCCAAAATCTACTGGGTTCACCCTTAGGTCAAGGGCCACCTCTGGTGAACATTTCGTTAAAATTCATTGAGTAGTTTTTGCATAGTCCTGCTAATAGACAGAGAGACGAACAAACAAACCACTCCAATCACATTACCTCCTTATTGGAGGTAATGAGGCACCCAACAAAAACTAATTTTTGATTTGAATCTCAACTGTCAATTAAATATCAGTACCAGCTGGACACTGCCCATGCTACTGTAACCCCTGCCTTATGTTAATTAGGTAAGGGAAATAATTAAGTGTAGACCAGTTGCTAGGTTCGTAAGGGTTACAATAGGGAATTAAAATGAGTGTGGAATGAAATAGCTGGAGGCAAGAAATGAGCAATAACGGTTGTTATTTATAGGGAAAAAGTGAGCAATATATACAGATAATTTACCACTATACAAATATACAACGGCCGGTATGAAATAAAACCCCAAAGATGTCCTACTGAGCTCAGTGTTTGCTTGTCCTTTCGGGTTAGTCGTTTGACCAGTCAAGATATCTTGTATCTCCAGACTCAGGTTTCTTTTCCTCTTTTAAAGAGGCGACTTGGGTTGTTACCACTTTGAATCCTGGGCACTGGAGAGAGGAAGGGTGCTCTTCAATTGAGATCTTGGTTAGATCTCAGATCAATCTCGGTTCAGTCTCGGGTCAGGCTCGCCATCTCCATTCGGAGAGAATCCAGGATCCAGAAGGTTCTTGATTGGCAACCAAAAAAACCTAGCCAAGATGAGGTATCAGTGTGAATACAGCAAAGGAAACAGCCACAATGCCCCTCACGCTCGTGCTCCCGTCAACAAGAAGAGGTATCAGTGTGAACCAGATCGCTCACAGCCTCTCTCTCGTCCGCTCTCATATTGTGAAAGACCGAATTCCGAGTGCACGCTTGCTGCTTCTACTTGGAAGGCGGGGCTAATATCGCTCTTAACGAATGGAAAGACCCAGATCACCCAACGTGACCATGAAACGGAAATTTAAAAGTTGGATGACGAGGATCGCACTTCCTCTTCCCCAAGATAGTCGGTTTTCAAAATAAAATCACACACTCTCATTAATACGAATGAAATCTGAGAAAAAGGGTCATTTTCTCAGCTGGGTTACACTACCCTTCTTGGAAATACAATTCGCAGAGAATTGCTGACAGCTGGAGAAATGAGTGAGTAGTGTGAGCTCTATGTATATGAATGGTTGGTCTGTTCAGCATAATAAAGTGTAAGGAAAGATTGTATGAACATTCACAAAAACACTAACTCACTGACAGTGTATGTAAATGCTATGGGTCCCAAGTCACTGTGGGGCTCTGAAGTGAGATACTGTGAATACTGTGATGGGGCATTGCATAACTCAATAATCATAGCATTCACACCTTTGACACATATACAACTGTAACACACTTAGAGTCTAACTAAGGAGATTATGCTTTTTTCCCAACATTTAACATGTCCCATGTCCCATAAGCCATATTCTCCACCTCTTTTGTTGAAGCAGCTGCCCAGAGCTGTGGCCTAAAGGTCATTGATGCATCTTGTGGTGGTAAACCCAGAACCAAGTGGTGGACACCAGTGGTCAGGGCAGCCATCAAGCTGAAGAAGAAGTCTTATCGAGCTTGGATGACTTGTGGGACTCCTGAAGCAACTGAGGTTTACCGACAGGCCAAGCGGAGTTTAACTTGGGTGGTGAAGCAAAAACTCGGGTGGGGGAGGAGTTTGGTAAGGCAGTGGAACAAGAATTTCAGTTGGCCTCAAAGAGGTTCTGGCAAACTGTCCGGCGGCTCAGGAGGGGGAAGCAGCTCCCTGTCCGCACTGTGTATGGTGTGGATGGGGCGCTGCTGACTTCGACTAAGGAGATTGTCGGGTAATGGAAGGAATTCTTCAAGGATCTCCTCAATCCTACTGACATGTCTTCCACAGTGGAAGGATGAAGGGGGACAAAGGGGATGACTTGCCCATCATAGGTGCTGAGGTCACCGAAGTGGTTAAAAAACTCTGGTGGCTAGGCCCCAGGGGTGGAGGAGATTCGCCCTGAGTACCTCAAGGCCCTGGATGTTGTAGGGCTGTCATGGTTGACACGCATCTGCAACATTGCATGGAGGGTGGGGACAGCGCCTTTGGCATGGCAAACTGGAGTGGTGGTTCCTCTTTTTAAGAAGGGGGACCGAGGGTGTGTTCCAACTTTAGGGAGATCACCTCTCTCAGCCTCCCTGGGAAGGTCTATGCCAGGGTATTGGAGAGGAGAGTCCGACCGTTGGTCGAACCTCAGATTCAGGAGGAGCAATGTGGTTTTTGTCCTGGCTATGGCACATCAGACCAACTCTTTACCCTCTCGAGAATCCTTGAGGGTTTGTGGGAGTTTGCCTAACCAATGTACATGTGTTTTATGGACTTGGATAGACCATTTGATCGCATCCCTCATGATTTCTGGTGGGGGGGGGGGTGCTGTGAGAGTATGGGGCATTGGACTCAGTGCTATGAGCTGTCCGGTCTCTATAAAACCATTGCGAGAGTTTGGTTTGTAATGCTAACACTCAGTCGGACTTATTTCCAGTGAGAAGTGGACTCCACCAGGGCTGCCCTTGGTCACCTATCCTGTTTATAATTTTTATAGGCAGGATATCTAGGTGTAGCCAAGGAACAGAGGGTGTCATGTTCGGTGACCACAGGATCTCATCTCTGCTGTTTGCAGATGACGTTGTCCTGTTGGCTTCATTGAGTAATGACCTCATGGTCACCGGCACTGGCATGACATTGGTCTTCAAGTAGCATGATATCACTGGACTTCTCATTAGATGCCATCTGAAATTTTCTGTCATCCACTTTCAGTGCTGTCTCCTCGACTAATGCCTCTGTAGCTGGTTGCTAACTGCTCACACTCACTCTGACAGTGTCAGGCTAATGCTAGCATTCACCACTACAAGCTGCCATTGTCTCAGTCAACACTATCTGCATGGTCTACCACATTTTCTGGATGTTGGCTCCGCTATTGGGAATGTTGGCGATGGTACTGTTGTTGTGGTCCTTCATAACATGTACCACAACTGCTCAACTGTATGCAAAGGGACCACAGTTGACTGTTTACATCAGGAACACATCTCATCCACTCGGTACTCACCCTTGCAGCTGCTGAAGCTCAACAACCACAGTCTTCCATCAGACATTGTAGTCATTAAACAGCATGGTCCCCTCTGCCAACCCCGCTATATCCATAGGGGGTCTGGCCAGCAGTTTGTTTACACTGGTACCGGGAGCTCCATTCCATCCCTGTGGTCAGCAACAACTCGCTCCATCCCTGCCCAATTATATCAGAGCACCGTTACCATGGGGACTGAAAACACTGCTTGGCTGCAGACCACACAAGATGGAAAACCTGAAGTGGACTTCAATGTTTTTCATCCCCTGACCAAGATTAACACTATGTTTTACACTAGAGTTGAGCTCTATAATGTCCAGTCCGTAACAAACAAATCCTGTTTAATTTGTGATCATATTCTAGTCAGGGGGATTGACATTATTTGCCTGACAGAAGCCTGGCACAAACCTGAAGTTTACTCAGTTCTAAAGGAATCCTGCCCCCCTGGGTATGCTTACATTGAAAAAGCTCACAGCACTGGTCAGGGTGGAGGTCTGGCATAGGCTTGCAACTGTGATTCCTCCCCCTTCCCAGCCTGTCCGCCTTCGAATGTTTGGCAATTCAGCGTAAGCATCCACTCTCCATAACAATACTGCCTATTTACCGGCCACCAAAACAACACCCAGGTTTCATTACTGAACTGAACGAGCTTTTATCGTCCTTCTGTACAACATCATCCAGTGTACTGATACTTGGAGACCTAACATCCGTGTGGACTCACCCTCTAGTTGCCCTGCTGCTGAGTTCTTGGAGCTCTTAGACAGCTTAAACCTGAGGCAGACTGTTGATGTCCCCACGCACAACAAGGGCCATATCCTTGACCTGGTCATTACTGACTCTGTCCCTGTGTCTAATCTCCAAGTATACGACCTGGATGTCTCCGATCATAAAATCATCTCAGTGGATCTCCCCTCACACTCACCATATTCCAAATTACAACACTGTAATCGTTTCCGAAATTTGCAAAATATTAATCTCATTGATTTAAACTCTGGCATTAAAAATGTATCAAATGCATCCTATTTCTCTTCTGTTACTGAGTTGGTTGACTACTACAACAATGGTAAATGGCATTCACTTACACAGCACATTTTACTCATCTCTGGATGACCAAAGCACTTTACAGATCCTGCTATCCACCCATTCACACACTGATGACGGCAGAGCTGCCATACACAGGCACTGGCCTGACCCACCAGGAGCAACTGGGTGTTCAATGTTTTGCTCAAGGACACTTGGACATGCAGACGGCAGACAGAGTGGGAAATGAACCCCTCACCTTCTGATCAGTAGTCAGCCACACTACACCTGTGCCGCAGCCTCCACAATGGCCTCCTGAACATCCTTGAGGCCCTTAGTCCAGTTAAATCACAGTTGGTCAAGTTTGCAAAGTCTGCACCATGGTTTACAAATGAGCTCCTGCAAATGAAAGCTGCTGGGTGGGCCCTCGAGCGCCTTTATGTTGCAAGAAGCCTAACTGTCCACAAACTTACCTTTAGGGAATAACAAAAGAACTATTCCAGAGCACTTGCCACCGCTAGATCTCAATATTATTCAGACATGATCAATAAAAATCCCAGAAATTCTAAACAACTTTTTTCCATAATCAACAGTCTGCTTAAAACTCAATCCCACACTTTCACTAACCCCACAGAGGAGCAATGCAATCATTTTATTGCACATTTCTCCACTAAGATTGATGCCATCTGCTCCAAACTGGTTGTCTTCAGCCCTCCACCCCTTGATCTGCTCATGCCAGAGCCAGTGAGCTCTCTCTCACAGTTTTTTGACACCACAGGGAGTGAAGTTGAGAGCATCATTCAGAGGATGAGACCCTCAACCTGCTCCTTAAACCTCCTCCCTACTCCCCTGGTGAAAGCTAATGTCCCTGACATAAGGCCCCTCATCACCGCAATCATAAATCAGTCTCTCCAGAGTGGCCAAGTTCCACAATCATTAAAAACTGCAGTAATTAGGCCACATTTAAAAAAAAAAAAAATCCTCCCTGGATCCTGAAGTTATGGCAAGCTACGGTCCAATCTTCAACCTGCCATTCCTTGCAAAAGTTTTGGAAAAGGTTGTTCCAGCCCAGTTTCATGACCACCTCAAAACACAAACTGTTTAAAAATATCAATCTGGTTTCCGGCCCTTTCACAGTACAGAAACAGCCCTGGTCAGGGTCACCAATGACCTCCTGATGGCTGATGACCAGGGCTCTCCATCTTTCCTTATCCTTATGGATCTTACTGCCACTTTTGACACGGTTGATCATAATATTCTTCTCCATCGCTTTCAACACATAGCTGGTTTTTCTGGCACTGCTCTGGAATGGTTTGGGTCCTACCTCACAGATGGGGCTGAGTATATGGCCCTGTGGGATGCTATTGCACGGCCCCACATTGTCACCTGTGGGGTCCCACAAGGTTCAGTCCTTGGCCTGACTTTTAACATCTACATGCTCCCCCTGAGACACATGAGCAGCAGGTTTGGTATCTCATACCACTGCTATGCTGACGACACACAGCTCTAAGTGAGGTTGGACATGACCTCCTCCACACTCCTGCTGTCACCGCCCGCCTGGAGGAGATAGAGGCATGGATATCCAAGAACTTTCTCCAGCTGAACAGCACAAAAACAGAAGCCTTCCTAATTGGCACCCCCATCAGCTCTCTTCCATCCTAATTAACTGCATCTCCTTTTCTGGCCACATCATTCCCCTTTCCTCCTCTGTTACAAACTTAGGCATGAAATTTAACCCCCACTTATATTTGACACACATGTCCATCACCTCTGTAAGACTGCATTTCTCCACCTGAGAAATGTAACCAAACTTTGCCCCTTCCTCTCCCTCAATGATGCCGAAAAGCTGGTCCATGCGTTTGTCTCCTCCAGGCTGAATTACTGTAACGCACTCCTCATTGGGTTCCCTGACAGGAGCCTCCAAAAGCAAAAGCTCCAACGTATTCAGAGCAGCACTGCCAGGATCTTGATGAGGGTGTGGAAATTTGAGCACATCACACCCATCCTCCAATCACTTCATTGGCTCTCCATTCACTTTTGTATCGAGCACAAAATCTGTCTTCTCACCCATTCATGCATTTTATAGAAACGCAACACAATACCTAGAAGAACTCCTCATACCACAGTCCATTTCAAGGCACCTCCGCTCCTCAAACACTCATTGTCTCTGCACCGCAAGGACCAAATTACACACAATGGGTAATCGAGCCTTCACAGTAGCTGCTCCATGGCTCTGGAATGCCCTGCCAGACAACCTGAGGGCACCTAAGACAGCGGACTGCTTCAAAAGGCAGTTAAAGACCTTCTTGTTTAGGAAAGCTTTTTAATGTCCTGGTGTGTCATCGTATGTACTATCTCTTAATGTTTGCTTTTATTCTTGTTCTTAATCCTGTTTGTGTAGCACTTTGAGATTTTGCCCCGAAATGTAAAGTGCATTATGAATGAAATAAATTATTATTATTTTTACAGGCCTTCCTGGGACAGTTTGCTACTGAGTGTTAAGTGGCTGGGATGAGAATCAGCAACTCCAAATCTGAATCCATGGTCCTCAGCCAGAAAAGGGTGGATTGTCCTCTCTGGGTTGGGGACAAGCTCCTGCCTCAAGTGGAGGAGTTTAAGTATCTCGAGGTCTCATTCATGAGTGAGGGGAGAATGGAACGAGAGACTGACAGACAGATTGGAGCAGTAGCTGCAGTGATGCAGATGTTGTACTGGTCTGTTGTGGTGAAGAGGGAGTTGAGCTCTAAAACAATTCTGTTGAATCTATGCTCCTACCCTCACCTATGGTCGTGAGCTTTGGGCAATGACCAAAAGAAAAAGATCACGGATACAAGTGGCTGAAATGAGCTTTCTCCATAAGGACTGCTGGACTCACTCTCAGAGATAGGGTGAAGAGCTTAGCCATCTGGGAGAGGCTCAGAGTAGAACTGCTGCTCCTCCACATCGAAAGGAGCCAGTTGAGGTGGTTTGGACATCTGATCAGGATGCCTCCTGGACACCTCCTCCTTGAGGTGTTTTGGGCATGTCCCAATGGGAGGAGACCCCGGGGCAGACTGATGTCTCCCAGCTGATTTGGGAATATATTGGTATCCTTTCTGAAGAGCTGGAGCACGTGGCCAGGGAGAGGAAAGTCTGGGGTTTTCTGCTTGAACTGCTGCCTACGCCACCAGGACCTCCAGAAGAACGTTAGAAAATGGATGGATGGATAACATATCTCATCACTCACAAGGGCTACTGGGAAATGGGAAGCCTGTTTTCTTCTTACTCCCAGACTGATGCACTCAGGGGCCCCAAAGTGCAATTTTGCATAGGAACCTCCAAAACCAGGGAACAGCCCTGCTCACCGGCCAGGGTCCTGGCCAGAATCCTGGCCAGGGTCCTATCCATGGATACAAAATTCTATAGAGATCAAAACCTTAAAAAAAAAAAAACATTTAGAAGGGTGTAGATTGAACTAAGTTTTGTTTTTTTGTTTTTTTAATTTACACAACTTAGTCAAGATGTTTGAATATAAGTCTATAGTTACTGCACTAATAAATGAGTCCTTCAGTTTGTTTGTGCCATTTGTAGTGACCTGATAGATAAATGCTTGATATTTGTTTTATTGTTTTTATTGAATTATCATTTGTTTTTTTTATGTATTCATTTTTATTTTTAACCTCTGTGTTGTTTTGTAATTGGTTGTAGTAGTAGTAGTAGTAGATTAGTTTATTTGACAGGGACAGTGCAATAAACATAGACAATTAATCAAAGACAATCAATCTGATGTGTTGCACATAGAGTGTATAGCTATTAGCTAATTTGCAACTCTTGTCCCTGGATGGGCTTTAGAAAAAAGAATCAAGATAAAAAATATACACAATAATCACATACATCAATGCAGAAAAATTATAAATACACAATTATAAATATTATATTATAAATACACAAATATAACAGCCTGACTCACATGTTTTTATAAGTGCTGCCATCTTGGCCAGAGCAGCACTGTAAAAGAGGTCCTTACCTCAATTGGTTTTATCCCTGGTAAAATAAAGGTTAAATAAATAAAAAAAAAAAGTTTTGCCTAAGGCTGTCCAGTTAAGTTGGCATGTTAACTGCTGAGTAACAGCAAAGTAATAAATGGGTTAGCAGTGTTTCCTCTGGCTTAAAGACCTTGGCACAGTGGCAACATATTTTTCCGGGGGTTGGGGGGGCACACGTCAGAAAACACATAACACTATTGTAATCGGAATATGTTAATTTTATACTTTTTTATTTCTTTTTTACATTATGCACAGTACCTTTGCATATGGAATTAACCATTTGAAGTATTGCACAACCAAGGCTTCAGTGTTAGAATATTGGGCCAGTTGGGTTCCCACCCAGATCTCCTGTGTTTGGACTTTTTACTGGTGTCATCTTTCTCTCCTTCCTCTGCCTGAACACTTTCCTCTCCTTGGCTCCTCTCATCGGTCTCATCTTTCCCTCTCTGAGCTCTGTCTAATTCAGGTTCTCTCTCTGTCTATGTGGTATACAAACAGGTTAGAATATACCAAATGTCATGTTTTGTCCTGCAGGATTAGTTTTGTCATCCATCCATCCATCTTCTACCGCTTTTCCGGAGGTCCGGGTCGCGGAGGCAGCAGTTCAAGCAGAGAAGCCCAGACTTCCCTCTCCCCAGCCACCTGCTCCAGCTCTTCAGAGGGGATACCAAGGCGTTCCCAGACTAGCTGGGAGACATAGTCTCTCCACCGAGTCCTGGGTCTGCCCCGGGGTCTCCTCCCAGTGGGACGTGCCTGAAACACCTCAAGTGGGAGGCGTCCAGGAGGCATCCTAATCAGATGCCCATACCACCTCAACTGACTCCTTTCAATGTGGAGGAGCAGCGGTTCTACTCTGAGCCTCTCCCGGATGACTGAGCTCCTCACCCTATCTCTGAGGGTGAGTCCAGCAATCCTACGGAGAAAGCTCATTTCAGCCGCTTGTATCCGCGATCTCGTTCTTTCGGTCATTACCCAAAGCTCGTGACCATAGGTGAGAGTAGGAACGTAGATTGACTGGTAAATCGACAGCTTTGCCTTAGAACTAAGCTCCCTCTTCACCACAACAGACCGGTACAACGTCCGCATCACTGCAGATGCTGCTCCAATCCGTCTGTCGATCTCTCGCTCCATTTTCCCCTCACTCGTGAACAAGACCCCAAGATACTTAAACTCCTCCACTTCGGGCAGGAGCCTGTCCCCAACCCGGAGAGGACAATCCACCTTTTTCCGGCTGAGGACCATGGACTCGGACTTGGAGGTGCTGATTCTCATCCCAGCCGCTTCACACTCAGCGGCAAACCGTCCCAGCAAGAGCTGTAGGTCATTGCTGGATGAAGCCAACAGGACAACATCATCTGCAAACAACAGAGATGAGATCCTGTGGTCACCAAGCATGACACCCTCCATTCCCTGGCTGCGCCTAGAAATCCTGTCCATAAAAATTATGAACAGGACCGGTGACAAAGGGCAGCCCTGGCGGAGTCCAACTCTCACTGGGAATGACTCCGACCGAGTGTTGGCAATGCGAACTAAACTCTCACAACGGTCGTACAGAGACCGAATAGCTCGTAACAACAAGCCCGATACCCCATACTCCCGAAGCACCCCCCACAAAAATCCACGAGGGACGCGGTCAAATGCCTTCTCCAAGTCCACAAAACACATGTAAACTGGTTGGGCAAACTCCCACGAACCCTCAAGAATTCTCGAGAGGGTAAAGAGCTGGTCCGATGTGCCACGGCCAGGACGAAAACCACATTGCTCCTCCTGAATCCGAGGTTCGACCAACGGCCGGACTCTCCTCTCCAGTACCTTGGCATAGACCTTCCCAGGGAGGCTGAGGAGTGTGATCCCTCTAAAGTTGGAGCACACCCTCCGGTCCCCTTTTTTGAAGAGAGGAACCACCACCCCGGTTTGCCATGCCAAAGGCACTGCCCCCGACCTCCACGCAATGTTGCAGAGGCGTGTCAACCATGACAACCCAACAACATCCAGGGCCTTGAGGTACTCGGGGCGAATCTCGTCCACCCCCGGGGCCCGGCCACCAAGGAGATTTTTAACCACCTTGGCGACCTCAGCCCCTGTGATAGGCGAGTCATCCCCCTCGTCCCCAAACCCTGCTTCCTCTGTGGAAGGCGTATCAGTGGGATTGAGGAGATCCTCAAAGTATTCCTTCCACCGCCCGACGATATCCCCAGTTGAAGTCAACAGTGTCCCATCCGCACCATACACATATAGTTTTGTCATGATTTACATAAATGACATAAATGACACAAATATGTACATTTTTTGTGTTTTTATTATAGTATTTCTTCTTTCTTTTCCTTTGAGAAAGAGTAGGAAAGAGAAGGAAAAAACATTCATAATAGTAATTTACTCACACATACTTAAAATATATAATCAGAAGTGGGTATAGTAGCCAGAAATTCTGCTCATGTAAAAGCAGTGTTATGAAATTAAAAATGAAAAGTAAACACCCAAAATTTTCTAGTTGAGTTAAGGTACAAAAAGCACCCACTTAAATAAAAACTTGAGTAATGACTTCACTCTTGAAGGTTTGAGGTTTTTCTCCAAAATTTATAACAATTTTCTTATAGTTTTCTACTTTCCTCTGTAAATTTATCTACATTTGCAAGTATTTCCTCAAATTTGTAATTTCCTCTTGTAAAATTATGACTTTTCTTGTACATTTGAGGCTTTATTATAAATTTGTGGATTATCTTATGGCAAATTTTTGTCTATTTGTTTTAACAAAATTACTCTCCTCACCACCCTGACAAAAGTAAAAAACCTCCCTTATTTTGAAATCCAAATGTTGGCAGGTTTAGTTTTTTGAAGGCTGGAAAATTGTCATGATCCGCTTTGCGTGCCTGCTGCCCTAATTATCTCCACAGCTGTGCGCACACCTGTTCATCCTATCTGGCAGCCTATTTAAGCAGCGCTGCCCTCTGGTCTGCACAGAGACGTCAGCGCTCCCATGATCTGGCAAGACCTTTTCACCTATGCTACTCATCCTGCTCTGGAGTTCCGCCTCCTCTGCTTCATCCTACTCAGCGCTTCTCCTGGGAGTCTGAACTCCCCAGCGGCAAGTAAGCCTTCATCTTTTCCTGCACTCCCTGTTCTTCTCCATCTTCCCTGTGCACAGGCGGAAGCCTCCTGGCAGCGAACTTCCTCCTGCTGGCGGCGGACCTGAGCACAGCCTGCACCTCTCTTATACAGTACAACCTGCACCTCACCTACACTGTACAAACCTGCACCTCTTTACCTCGTTGGCAGCGGCGGCTTTGACACGGAGCCACTGGACTGGAGCCTCAGGAGTTCTTCAACGCCTCCGCTCTCCTGCTTACTTGTAAGAGCACATTCTCTGATACGATCCTCCCTACCTCAAACACTCATCCGTCTGTCTGTGCTTTCTCCTAGGGTTGCCAGTCGGAACGGTGCTCTGCTCGCTCCGCTGCTACACTCCTACACGCACACACACACACACACTCACACTTCTTATAATAAAAGATAATTGTACTTATTCTGAGACCACATCTGTTCCTGGGTCACCCAATCATGTCAAAAATGTTGACGGATTAGTCACTGACTTTGTGAATTTCGATCATTTTAACTTGCTAGGTACATAATAATGAACATAAATTAGATAATATTGTAGTGGCTGGTGAGGTAAACCCTCAGCAATTCGTCAGTCACCCTTGTCTTTCCCTCAGTCTGCATATGAAGTCGAACCACACGTGTTTGCTAAGCGACTCATTATTGTTACCGTTACCAGTGGGTTAAAACCATGATAAATGCCTTCAGTCCTCACATACTGTACCTCTTCTGCTGTTTTCCACATTTAAAGTACTTAAATAAGCTCATGCTTCTCTTGGATAGCGATGCTAGATAGACAGGTCTGCCTGCTGACTGAAACGATCATGCGGATGGCGTGCTCCCCAACTCTGACGAGCAGGTGACTGTCATGTGCGTTTTTCACGTGCTGGCTTGCAGAGCATCATTTCTTCATTTATTTTCATTTAGCATGTTGATGTAGCGGCTTAGATTCTGGTGTGGTGGGTCGCCACACAGAAATGTTACCAGCGGTAACCCTCAGTAAGAACAATTACACCAGCTGGCTAGATTGCAGAAAAATATGACAAAGACATTACTTTGGCTTACAATTACACAAGTAAAGGTTGTCTGGCTGTGTAACTTGGAGTAAGCAGAGAGGAATCACTGAGGCTAATGCTCTGTAGCAAATGAAGGGTTTATAGTATTCAGGGGCCCCACAGCTTAGACCCTCAAAGGGGCATGGTTAAGCAAATAAGGACCCAATAGAGGCAGTTTGAATGATTGAATATTGTTGTGATGGCTTACTTATGCTCCAGGAATGAGATTAGATTGGGAGCTAGGAAGGTCCAAGGAGCAAGGGGGTGAGGAGAGGAAGCAGGCCACTGGGTGAACACACAGAGACTTGGGGAGTGGGAGACTACGATGTAGACTAGCTGAGAGCTGATATTTCATGACGTTTCCACACTGCTACTGATGTGAGTTGAGCTTATATAGCAGTGTGAGCAATAAGTGGCAAGTGGGATGATGAGAGCAGTTGCGGGCAATTATGCTTCTGCAGTGGAAGTGCAGAAGGAGGCAGAATAGTGGACTGTGTGCATGTGCTCACCCGGGATCCATAACAAAAACTGTTGAACAGTTTAACTTCGCAATTCAGCTTTTCATAATTAAGAGCCTTTTCCATGACTTGAGATTTATACTTACAGCATGCTGTGTAAACTTGCTGAGCACACCAGTCTTTAGTAAACAAACCTTCAAAGTTCTTAAAAACCCTTTGCTGTATAACTCCAGAATTCATTCTGTGTCTACACCTGGGACTTCATCTTACAACAACAAATGAAATAACTAGCAGAGCCAAGACAAGACCAGCTGTGGCTTTGAGACAAGTGACTGTCATTGAGTGTTGCAGCCAAGGCGCTCGCAATACATCTGTGGAGAGACCTGAAAATGGCAGCCACAGATGGTTCTATCTAATCTGACAAAGCTTGACCAGATTTGCCAGGAAGAAATGGACAAACTAACCAAATTCTAAATATCATACGTTTTTCAGGATTTATCCAAGGAGACTCAAATAATAAATGACTTTGTATGCACTTTGGAGCTTTGTATTTTAAAATTGGTGCAGATTTCTTCTTCGTCTTATGCCGGCTTCACCTCAAAACTCTTGAATGGAACAATGGTACGCATATGAATGATGTTTGATAATTTCACAACCTCAGAGCTTCTTATGAAATATGGATTAAAAAATGTATGAAGATTTCTACACTAATCTTTATGACATCACTGTTAAAGTATCTAAGACATTTTTGAAATCCATTTTTTTTAAAGGAGGCACTAAGGTTATAGAATTGTCAAAATTTAATTTGCACATATTAAGAAAAGCAGTAGTAACTATTAAGAAGTTATGAATCTTATAAATCTTTTTTTGTTTTCATCACACCTGACCAGGGCTTGACATTAACTTTTTTGCTCACCAGCCAGTGTGGCTAGTGATTTTCCAAAGTTACTAGTCACACAGCTTTTTCACTAGCCACAATTTTGTGGTTGGAAAATTACATTTAATATCATCAGATTGGACTATGGCATGCAAAAATTTACTTGAACTAAATTTACAACCTTTTTCAATGTAAGTTACCCCTGTACATACATAAAAAAAATAGCAAGAGAAACACTGTCTGTAAATACTGTAAAATGGTAGAGAAAAATATCTGCAATATGAGAGTTAAGTGCAGGCAGATTTGGGTCCATCCCAATTCTCATTTGTGCCCCTACCCCTTTGCCTAGCCAATGAATTGGGACACCCCTTCATGGCTGCAGGACGTCATTGGTAGCTGCTGATGGGTTTAACCTAAATGGACACTACCTGTTTTCACCAGGAAAAAGAAGAGAGAGCAAAATAAAACTCATTAGAAAAAAACACAGTTCTTATGGGAGTTGTAGTTTCATAGTCTCACATTGCATTGTTTATTATTTCAGATGCCGTTTGAGAAAACTACAACTGACCAAAGTGGCTAGTGGGTGTGGCTGTCTTACCGGCCACTGCTGAAATCTGTCATGATGCTGAGCACGGTGAGAGAACCGTGCTCACACTTTCAGTTATTCCTGATTAGTTTCTGTATTTTCGAGTTATTACCTCCGCCAAGGAGGTAATTTTTTACCGGGGTCTGTCTGTTTGTCTGTCTGTCTGTCTGTCTGTTACCAACATAACTCAAAAAGTTATGAACGGATTTTGACGAAATTTTCAGGAAAGGTGTGTAATGGCACGGGAACAGATGATTACATTTTGGTGATGATCTGAGAGTGCATACCTCCACCAAGGGCTTTGTTTGTATTTGTGCAGCAGGATTACACAAAAACTGCTCCATGGATTTGGATGAAATTTTCACCAGAGGTGGTTCTTGGCCTACAGAGGAACCCATTATATTTTGGTGATGATCTGAGAATGCATACCTCAGCCAAGGCTCTTATCTTCTCACAGTGTGTTAGCAACAATACTCCAAAACTGATGGACAGACTTTGATGCAATTCTCACCACAAGTGGCTGTAGGCCTACACACAAACCCATTACATTTTGGAGGTGATCCATGACAGACTGAAGAAGTCTTGGTGGAGGTATGCGGTCTCTGAGTGCTTTTCTAGTTTTGTATTTGAGTTTGGTTTATCTGTATTTTGTTATCTGAGTTTGCCCTCTGCCTCAGTTTGTTTTGAGTTATCCTGTTATCTCAGTTTGGTTATTATCTATGCCAAGGAAGTAATGTTTTTACCAGCGTTTGTCTGTCTGTCTGTTTGTCTGTTACCAACATAACTCAAAAAGTTATGAACGGATTTTGATGAAATTTTCAGGAAAGGTGTGTAATGGCATGGGGAACAGATGATTAGATTTTGGTGATGATCTGAGAGTGCATACCTCCACCAAGGGCTTTTTTGTATTTGTGCAGCAGGATTACACAAAAACTTACTGGATGGATTTGGATGAAATTTTCACCACAGATGGTTCTTGGCCTACAGAAGAACCCATTATATTTTGGTGATGATCTGGGAATGCATACCTCAGCCAAGGCTCTTCTCACAGTGTGTCACCCACAATACTTCAAAACCAATGGACAGGCTTTGATGCAATTTTCACCACAAGTGGCTGTAGGCCTACACACAAATCCATTACATTTTGGAGGTGATCCATGACAGACTGAAGAAGTCTTGGTGGAGGTATGCGGTCTTTGAGTGCTTTTCTAGTTAATATCCTGTATTTTTCAATCATATTGCATTTCAAACTAGAAAAGCACTCGGAGAGCGCAGACCTCTGCCAAGCGCCACAGTTCCTCCCCATACAGTGTTTGTGTGTACGTTTTCAGATTCCTTGACCATGAAAACATATGACTAGCAATTGGATTCACAATGATAGGATTAGTGGTTCAGTAGTAAAAGCATTACCTCCTTGGCGGAGGTAATAAACTGAAGTGTTGGTGTTGTGTCCATGTCCTCCATCTGCAAACTCCCAGGCTGCGGGCGTTGCAATTCATCGCACAACCGCGTACAACCCACAGGCCAATGGGTTATGCGAGCGTTTTCATAGATCACTGAAAGCAGCACTCAGGGCTTCAATGACGGATGCAAATTGGGTAGACAGGTTGCCGTGGGTTTTATATTGGGGTTGCGCTCCGCGGCAAAAGAGGATTTGGAAGCTTCCCCGGCAGAGAGCTTGTTTTTGCGCAGCCCCTATGGCTGGGCGGGGAATTTCTGCCAAATAATCCGGCGCCGGACAGCTGCCCGTCTCAGCTTTTTTTTTTTTTTTTTTTTTTTTTTTTGTTACTTATTTGTACCCGTAGGTAGACTTGGTTTGCAGTCTGGTGACAAGCCACTGGCTGCTGGTCGCTGCGTGCGCGAGCGCCCTAAACCTACATGTTTTTGGTATGCGGGAGGAAACCGGAGAAATCCCGGAGTAAACCCACGCAACACGGGGAGAACATGCAAACTCCACACAGCTCACTGTTGGTCGGGGGCTGGAATCGAACCCACGATCTCATGATCCCCGCGATCCCCCGGCCAAGGGTAAAACTGTGCTGCCACAGTGCTAAACCACTGCGCCACCATGCAGCTTTTGCAGCGTAGCGCAAACACAGGCACGCTGCCGGGCCTGGCCCACCACTGTTTTCCGTGTGCTTTTGTGCCTAAAACTTTGAAGAACGCGGAGTTTGTGTTCGTCAGACATGACGATCAGCGCCCTCCATTGCGCCTGCACACATGTTGAAAATGGTTGTATCTCACAATGTTAAAGAATCCTTTAAAAAATTCCTGTATCCAGATGGTGATCCGGATCATCCCCAAAATTTAATCAGTTCTTCCTTGTACCATTTTCAACAACGCCTGAAAGTTTCATCGAAATCCATCCAAAACTTTTTGAGTTATCTTGCTAACCAACAGACAGACAAACAGACAAACAAACAGACAAACAGACAAACGCTGGCAAAAATATAACCTCCTCCTGGCCTGCGGCCTGGCGGAGGTAACTATATCCTCTTATATTCTGACATGAGCCTTCTCTGCCCTCAGTTTCAGTCTCCCTTTTGTAACTTGGGTATTTAGTAGCATGTGGTTTGTATCTTGTTTTTTTAATCATGTCTGATTATTCATCTCAGTCTGTACTTTTGTTCTGGCAAGGTTCTGTGTCTACTTCCGGTTGCTCTTAGCTAGTTTTGAGGTTTGTTCCAGCTGTATGTACACTACTGTTCAAAAGTTTGGGGTCACTTAGAAATTTCCTTATTTTTGAAAGAAAAGCACTGTTTTTTTCAATGAAGATAACTTTAACCTCTTGCGCTCTGTTGTACCACGGACGGGCAAGTCTCTGCGTCCTAGAGTGCACGAGGGCGCTCTCGTGCTCAAGGACGCATGATGGAGATTGTGATGTAGGTGGTGTATGGCGTCCAAGCGCGCACTGAAAATAAAAGCTGCAGACACAGCCGCGAACAGATTAGTTCATCTGATTGACCTCTCATTCAACTAATAAGAGTCTTGAATTGGGTTTCTGAAACCTTGAAGAACCAATGACTGAAAACCTAGCCAGAAGGACCCGCCTACCAAAGCTGTGAATGCAGTGAGCCAATTGAAGCAGAGAAGTTCGCGAGCTGTTTTTTTTAAGGCTGGGTGAAGACTGACTGCTGGAGCGGATCAAAAAAGGACCAGCAGGAAGAACCCCACAGACCCAGCAGCACGGAGACCATCCACAAATGCAACCTGTGTGACAGGGAGTGCCATTCGCGCATCGGCATGTTCGGCCACAGGCGGTGCTTATTTTGTTTTGGTTCCAGCAGAGTAGACGTTATGATTTCTTCCATGGTCATAGACCGACGGAGGCTGACGACAAAGGCTGAGTGACACACACGCCTTCGCCAGTCTTTTTTTAATTACTACTGTTATTTGTTTTGAAAAATCGTTCGCCAAAAACAGCAATCATGGAAGCACAAAACCTCAATAATGGAATTATGTTTTGATCGGGTCGCGAGACCAGAACCACGAGCAGCGTCGCGTTAAGAGAAGTTCGCCAGGACACTGCTGTGAAGAAGTAAGGTGTTATAAGCTAAATTATTCTTTATTCCTGACTATTCTTCTGTAGCGGGGGTGGGGGGGGGAGCTGCGGTGACTGAGCTGCTGTCCCACATCCCACATGAGGCTAATCCGTCATGTAGCGATGGCCGATGTCCATCCTCTGTAGCGGGGGTGGGGGACAACCTCCCCACACACACACACAGACACAGCCCTGAGTGTGACCTTTCATTAGAGCCCAAAATGAAGCTTCTACGTTGAATCATTCAAAAGTTAGTCGTTTTTCCAAACTGTGCCATTTGGCACAATTTGGCACAGTTCCAAAACGCCTGGGAACAGCCTGAGGAAAAAGTTGTGTAATATATTCATTTTTTGTGGTATTGTTACAAAATTTGGACCTCAGCTGGATAACACTTGGTTCTACATTTCTGTTACATTTTCCAGCCCGGATCTGAAGCTGTGTGTTATTTGCAAGCATTTGTATCCAAAAAAACACCCAGGCCAAATTTATTTTCTTCAAGTTCACTATGTTTAGATGACTGTAACTCAGTGGCCAGAGCACTTAGAGAGATTATGACTGTTTTGCCAAAAAATTCAAAGTGTTTTCTTTTAAATGAGACCAACCCCATGAAGATGCTGCAAAGGGTTGAAGAACAGCTTTCTATTTACTTTGGGCACATTATTTTTTGGCGTTTTTAGGAAAATTGACCGGAGTGCAAGGGGTTAAACTAATCAGAAATATACTCTAATATCTAATATACATTGCTAATGTGGTAAATGACTATTCTAACTGCAAATGTCTGGTTTTTGGTGCAATATCTACATAGGTGTATAGAGGCCCATTTCCAGCAACTATCACTCCAGTGTTCTAATGGTACAGTGTGTTTGCTCATTGCGTCAGAATGCTAATGGATGATTAGAAAACCCTTGTGCAATCATGTTAGCACAGCTGAAAACAGTTGAGCTGGTTAGAGAAGCTATAAAACTGACCTTCCTTTGAGCAGGTTGAGTATCTGGAAAAAATTATTATTTCAAATACAAATCATTATTTCTAACCTTGTCAATGTCTTGACTATATTTTCTATTCATTTTACAACTCATGGTGGTAAATAAGTGTGACTTTTCATGGAAAACACAAAATAATTGTCTGGGTGACCCCAAACTTTTGAACGGTAGTGTATTTAGTCTGATTATTCCTCGCTCTTGCTTCCCACACCTGTTAATCATTTGTTTATTTTCTCTGTGCCCTATTTAAGGGACGTGGCTCCGTAGCTCGGGGCGACGTCCTTCTCTTTGATCACTCTGTAATCTGGCGTGTGACTCACGCTTCATCACTATTATCCCAGCATTTCTGCACACCTTAACCTTCGTGTATTCCTGCCTTGTCATTCATGCCCTTTAAGTTTTTGTTTGTGCACTATTGGACTTCGTGTTTTAATTAAACTTTGGCAACTCACAGTTCAGCGATTGGGTCCTCATTCCTGCCCCACCTGGGCAATTCATGACAGAAGGACGTCGCTAGTTTGGACCCAGCTACTGTGAGTTTGACCTTTTCTTTTTTCCCACCTGTTTTTGTGTTTTTCTGGAGGGAGAGCTATCAGCATATCACCAGCATGCCGGGGCTCAGCCAAAAGAGGGAGGTTGGCAGCAGGTGGCCCCAGCATGGATTAACAATGGGCGCCCCAGTTCATCCAGGAATTCATCACTGAAGCACTCGCCTCCCGCACTTTGGAGAAAGCCCTGGTGAAGGTGGAGGCAGTGGCCGGGATAGTGGAGACACATCCCGGGCTGAGGAATTACTGAGAGTACGCGGAGCTTCTGACAACCGTCTCCTCCCTCCAGATGACATTTCACGGGCTGGTGAGAGGCTCACTCCCTACTGTACCTGAGCCAATGAAGAAGTGTCCCCTGGTGCAGAAGCCTTCAGCCTCCTGCCGCTCGCCAACTCCGAGATGCCGCCCTCCAGCATCACCCTCCGCTCCTCAGCAAGCCCTGTCTGTACCTGAGCCAACGATGAAGCGTACCCTGGTGCAGATACCTCCAGCCTCTTGCTGCCACTCAGCTGCATCCCACCAGACAAACTCCTCCACCTCACAGGCAGCAGCCCCTTCGTCACTTTAGCAAAGATCTTTTGTGGCTTATCTTCCTTGTGGAGGGTGTCAATGATGGTCTTCTGGACAACTGTCAAGTCAGCAGTCTTTCCCATGATTGTGTAGATTACTGAACCAGACTGAGACACCATTTAAAGGTTCAGAAAACTTTTGCAGGTCTTTGGAGTTAATTAGCTAATTACAATGTGGTACCATGAGTCTACAATATTGAACTTTTTCACAATATTCTAATTTTCTGAGAAACTGAATTTGGGGTTTTCATGAGCTGTAAACCATAACCATCAAAATTTTAAAAAATAAACACTTGAAGTATATCACTCTGAGTGTAAAGAATCTATACAAGTTTCATTTTTTGAATTGCATTACTAAAATAAATCAACTTTTCAATGACATTCAAATTTATTGAGATGCACCTGTAGAATGTGACTGTTGGAAGGAAACTGTGGAAAATGACAGCACCACAGGTGTTGATGCCTCAGTGCCTGTGACAATGTTAGCATGGGGTAGTTAAGTATTGCATCAGGCCATCCATGCATGGTTTTGAAGTGCTTGGTATACATTTACGCAGGAACGAGGTTTACCTCATCCCAGGGCTGTACACTGGCATTTTTGTCAAGGAGATCATAAAAGAAAAAAAATGTAGAAGTACAAGAAAAAAATTAGGAGCACAAAGAAAAATATATTTATGAGTTTCATTTTTTGAAGTGAATTACTGAAATAATTCAACTTTTTATGACATTCTAATTTACTGAGATACACCTGTATGTTAGTCTGTGTGCCTGGAGCAGCATTTATTACAAGAGACCATACAGTGAATACATACAGTTAGGTGTGAGGTTTTCACAGGATTCACCATCAGTATATAGAGCCATTGTTGTACTTGCACTGTAATGTACACAAGATGATGGTTTTCCTCCCATAAGTCAGTGATTCATAGAGGATGACTTTTGGAATGAGCTTGTGTTGTGATTTGGCATGGTTACAAACTCAGCCTATTGTGTCAGAGGAGGGTGTACACCAGGGGTCAGCAGCCTTTAGTATGGAATGAGCCATTTTGTGTATTTTTGTAGAAAAAAACATTCCAACTTTTTAAATGAAGGTCAAAAACTGAGTTATAGAATGAACTTTCACCTTTAGAATTAGATTGTTTTTCTATTAAAAATGCAAATTTGCAACTTTAAGCCTGTATCTCACTGGGCTGACAGCTCCCAATTAGTTGGAGACAGAAAAATTCAGCAAAATACACAAATTAACAATTTTCACTTGGAATCACACTGAATTGGCACTTACAACACATCTGTATATGCCTCACAAATATTCCATTAATGCTGCAAAAACTGTCAAATTTTGGGCCATAGTTTGCTGATAGTTCGCATACATGTCATGGGACTGTTGCAGAGCATCACCACCATATGGGCGAGATAAAATTGAGTATTTTTAGCTCATTCTGTCAAAGTTGAAAGGAGCTAAAGTAATGATGCATCGCCCATCTGTCCATCCACATTGCACGGGAATCACTACTCTTTTTAGGGCTTTGCCCTGATGCTCACCAAACTCACTCAAGGACTTTCAGGAGGGTCTGCATCCAGATTACACTCAAGGTCAAAGGTTGAAATGTGGACACATAATTTTAGATAAATCACTACTCCTCCTCCTCACAATTACCTCGATTCTCACCAAACTCACTCACAATGATCCTCAGATAGGTGTGCATCCAGGTTGATGTCAAGGTCAGGATCACTGTCAAAGTTCAGGAGATCTGAGCATTTATGAGTTCACAGAAACGTTACTCCTCCTAGGCCTCTGACCTTGACCTGGCCGGAATGAGCTACAGTACTTCATCACTGACGGTCTGGTTTTGCACTTACGACTGTCGCGCGATGGCCACCCATCCTATGCAACACTTGCATGACAATTACCCATGCCAATTGTGCAATTGGGACTATATAAATACAGGGCCTCGTACCATTGCAGCAATCATTTTATCATCAGATGTTAGAATTATGCTGTAAGAATGTATAGTTTCTACTCACCAGCTGGCAGGGGGCTGTGCACCCCCTCCCAATCCTCATGGTTTTACTGAATCAAGTCCTGCATAAGTTGTATCTTCATTTGTTTATTCTCATAATGCTGTAGTATCTTGGTGTCTATCCCTCCAGTACTACTGCCTGTCTCCATCAGATGCAGCTGTCTTCATCTTATTCTTCTCCAGGCCTGTAGTAGGCTGGAAGGCCGAGAAAGACTCCAAATCCTCTGCATAAGGCACAGCAGGCCCTGTGACCAGCTCCACTTCCTCTGTAAGGGCCTGTAGGGCAGGGGCAGCGACCTCTCATGCCTTCCTTGCCCTTTGGTAGCATGGTGAAACTGTCTGTCACAGTTGTGACAGCATGTGCTATAAAATGGCCGGCTCTTCCACCTGTCTCGTGTGTGGAATGTCTTCTCATTTTTGTCTCCAGTAACAATTTTGTTTTAATAGGTCTCCAACCACTCAAAAAGTTGTCTAACTTTAACTTTCTAATGGAAACTAAATTGAGAAGGGTCTGAGAGATTCTAGATGGGTTTGACGCACCTGCAATGCCGAGTGTTATAAGCTTTTTAACCAAAATGTTTGGGGAAACAAAAGAAGGTGACATTAAACTTGGTTGCAGCACAAAACCCACTCAAAAATAAACACAATGTCATAATTCAGGCAAGTGAGGCTGAAGCGCTGGGCTGCCAGAACAAACTACTCGGACTCGGGAGTAAAAACACACCAGTTTATTACAGAAAAGGAAGAGAAATACACAACGGAAAATAAAGGTGCAGAACTAAGGAAACCGAAACACAAAAACGCACAATTAAATTTCCACACAAAATTGGTGCCCACTGGAGGGCACACTGCCTACAGGGGAAAGAGCAGACAGAGATTATTAGAGACAGACTCTCCTCAATGAGGAGAGTAATGTGGGGAAGCACACCTACTCAGGAGCAGAGGAGCCCGGCATGGAACTCCTGCGCAGACCAGGGGAGACAGGGGAAAGCTGTTGACCTGGGTGGATTGTCCGGTGTCTTCAATGGCCAGGCAAGCGTGATCAGCTCCGGTAGACACACCGCGGAGGTGGGCAGCAAACCTGGAGAGACAGGAGGACAAATGGGTAACGGACAGAATAATGGGCTAAGAACAGTTTACTTGGTTATAACAAACCTAACGATCTAGTGATGGTTGCTCCACACGCTGGCTCTTAAATACGCTAGCCATCAGGACGCAGCAGATGTGTAGTCACGCAGGTGTGCCTAATTTTCCGGCGCTGAACAGACAGACAGGAGGGGAGGGGGAGCATTCTCGCCCGACCATCACACACAAAGGGACTGGTTATTGCCAAACAAGATGTGATGATTTATTTATAGGTGAATCGCCAGCTAAAAAAGTGGGAGTGGACTCTAACAGTAGCATGGTGGATCAACGATGGATCCACTCCAGTTCGCCTACCAGCATGGCATTGGGGTGGAGGATGCGGTGATCTTCCTCCTTCACCGTTCTCTGTCCCACCTGGAGAAGCCCGGGAATATGGTGAGGATCATGTTCTTTGACTTCTCCAGTGCTTTCAACACCATCCAACCGATGATCCTGAAGGACAAGCTGCTGCGCGCAGGGGTGGACCAGCACCTGTCATCATGGATCCTGGACTACCTCACGAACCGGCCTCAGTTTGTGAGAACCCGGGACTGTGTTTCCGACACGATCATCAGTAGCACGGGGGCCCCCCAGGGAATGGTGCTGGCTCCCTTCCTGTTCACTCTTTATACTGCGGACTTCTCACACAACCCAACACATTGCCATCTACAGAAGTTCTCTGATGACTCTGCGATCGTTGGTCTCATCTCCAACGGAGATGAAGCTGAGTACAGAGGGCTTATCCAGGACTTTGGGACTGGTGCCATCGGAACTGCCTCCAGATCAACGCGAGGAAAACTAAGGAGCTGGTGGTGGACTGCCGCAGGCATGGGCAGCCCCTCACAGCACCAGTAAATATACAGGGAACAGACATCGAGATGGTGACATCCTATAAGTACCTGGGTATTCATCTGAACAATAAACTAGACTGGTCACACAATACTGACGCACTCTACAAGAAGGGACAGCGCAGGCTGTTCCTGCTGAGGAGACTCAGGTCTTTTGGTGTACAAGGGGCGCTGCTGAAGTCATTCTATGACACGGTGGTGGCATCAGCCATCACTTTTGGAGTGGTCTGCTGGGGCAGTGGCATTACTGCAGCCGATAGGAAGAGACTGAACAAACTGATTAAGAAAGCTAGCTCTGTCCTGGGGCAGTGCCTTGATCCGATGGAGGAGATAGGAGAGAGAAGGACGGTGGCTAAACTGTCATCTCTGCTGGAGTCCGAGTTCCACCCTATGCAGGACATACTGGATGCACTGAGGAGCTCATTTAGCAGCAGACTACATCATCCCAGGTGCACAACCAAGAGGTTTCGTAGGTCCTTCCTACCAACGGCTGTCAGACTGTACAACCTAAGCAGGGCTGCTCGCAGAGATAGCAAAAAGACGTAACAAACTAATAGTTTTTTTGAATGCAAAAGATGCAATAGACTTACACAATGGTCCTCTCCGGCATACAACTAGGAACATACCGGTCGCTATGGAGGGTGAGAATATGTATGGGCACATAATCATACCATGTAGGATAACTAAGTAGTCGGTTATGCTGTTTCATCCCACCTAGCAACAATGCTCTGCACTGTGTGTGTTTATATATTTACATATTTATTCCATCTAGCTACAATGCTCAGCACTGGGTGTGTTTATATTTATATATCTATATATTTATTCCATCTAGCTACAATGCTCCGCACTGTGTTTTTATATATCTACATATTATTCCATCTAGCTACATTGCTCCGCACTGTGTGTGTTTATATACTTGCATATTTATTCCACCTAGCTGCAATGCTCCGTACTGTGGGTGTTTATATATTTACATATTTATTCCATCTAGCTACAATGCTCTGCACTGTGTGTTCATATATTCATATATTTATTCCATCCAGCTACAATGCTCTGCACTGTGTGTCTGTGTGTGTGTGTGTATATATATATTTTATAGTAATATGTACATATGTATATTAGCTGCTCTTGCTTGCTTGTTTTTTTTCTTGCCTTCTGATTGTTGCTCTGAGTGTTGCTATCCTTGTGCTGTTGCAATCCTGGAATTTCCCCGTTGTGGGACTAATAAAGGCTTATCTTATCTTATCTTATCTTAACAGGGAAAATGTGCAGGCTTGCAGTGCATGCAGTAGAATTAAGGAAGATACTCTGGTTTTGAAGGAAAATAATTTTGTCTTATTTGTGGTAGATGTGATAAACTGCACTGAGCAGACTTCCAAGAAAACAGAAGAAATTAAAATCATTGTGAAAGCAGCAGAAAAATATCTTGGCATTAAGGGCTACATTGGGAAGCAGTTGAGGACTTGTTAAGTGGGGGATCTTTAAGTTCTCAGACGTCATGGGCTGGTGGATCAGCCACCAATAAAATCTAAAAGAAGAAGAATAATGAGATGAGACACAGATACGGACTGCGGCTCCTGACCAGATGGAGTAATGATGTGGCGTGGGGTGTGTGGCGGTGGTCCGCCTGGGCTGGTTGCCGGCCACCGGTCAGGTCTAAAAGAAGAAGAAGAAGACTGTTCAGAACTCCTTATAAGAACACCTTATACAAAGATATAGAGTGAAGAAGAAGAGGTTGCCAACTGAGAAGAATTCTGACTTTTGATATAGACTAATGTTTACTGAGTGAAGTACGTGGTGGTAAGGACTACAGCTCCTGACCAGATGGAGTGATGGTGTGGAGTGGGGTGCATGGCGGTGATGCACCTGTGGGTTGGTTGCCAACCACCAATCAAATGTAAAAGAAGAAGAAGATTTGGTTGGCAGTTGGCAGCCAGCTTGCAGGTGCATTGCTGCCACATGCTTCACTCTACATCATCACTCCATCACGTACTTACTGACTTGATTATTCTGGTCAGTCACTGCAACAGATACTGGAGTCAGTTTGTCTTGGCCTGTCCATGCCACTGATAATACCTCTATCTGCCAAGAATGTGCCGCTAGTCCAGCAGAAGCTAATGGTACTCAAATACTTTGCAAGCAGTTTTATGAAATGGTCAGTCAGAAAGCAACTCATACCGGCTTGGACGTCGCCCGGGTTAACAAGGCCAGGAGTTCCTGGCAGCACAGGGCGAATGACAGAGCTGTGAGGAGGAATCTGATCAGACTAAATGAAACAGTCATTGTCACCTGTGACAGACTGCTATGAAGGAATAACAGAAAAGATAACTCAACTAAAGAGGAAATGGAAAAAACTTCAACGTTCTCCAGGCCAAAATAACAAACAAAACTCCCACGCTTTCTAGAAAAGAAAAGAAAACTACCCTAGTGAAACTCAAAATACAAAAGCTTGCCTACCTGGATTACCACAAAACATGAGAAAAATGAAGTAAAAGAAAAGGCAGAGAACCCCCACAGTAAGTAAGTAAGTAAATTTTATTTATATTGCTGTGAAAATGCAGCGTCGAGGCGAGGCAGATTTCAATTTTCCATTAGTCCATTTATTTCAATAAATCTTACAAGCAACAGTTTCCAGGAAACATCTGACACGATCCTTCAAAACAAAATGCACTTCGCCAACCAAGAAGCATACCAAGAATAGTAAGCACTCTGCGATCAGCAATCAGCAATCAGCAAAAGCAAAAGCCATGTTACTCGATATCTCACACCTGTTATATAATATACGAGACAATTAGGGCTGATTAGCCCCTACCATAATCCCAGGTAAAACAATCAACATTCCTATTCTTAACACATACCCACTAACATCTAAAAATACATAAATAATTTCCCCAAGTATATACAATATAAATATAAATAACATACAATAAATAGCAATATAAATAATTCAATAAATAATTTCAACCCTTATTTACAAATGTTAAACCACCCCTCTAACTTACCATACATGTTTCCTTCCTGCTGGTGTCCTATAAAAGGCCCTCAACCCCTCACACAGTCTTTTGCCTGGACACCCACAGGAAGCATGTTGGCAAAGGTATGTGAAATAAATCCTTTATCAATTATTTTACCAGATACTTAACCATAATAATTATCTCCCAAGGGCATTCAAATTAACAAAGACAAATCCCAAAATACTGTGTGCATTTTAACAAATAATCATACTGACATTTTACAACATTACAAATATAACATAATCACACAATACAACAAGTCATACAGTGGTGACATCCCATCGTCACATTTCCTCCCCCCTTTCCCGAGAGTACAGTACTCTATGAGTCATGTACTCTAGAAAAGCTATCTGCTACAAGGTTGGTTTTCCCTGCCACATACCGAACAGTAAAATTATAAGGCTGGAGGGACACATACCACCCTGTAAGACGACTGTTTACATCTTTCATTCTGTCCAACCACTGTAGGGCCCGATGATCTGTCTCCAACAAAAAATGACGCCCTTGTAAATAGTACTTTAGAGACCCTATTGCCCATTTCATGGCAAGACATTCTTTTTCTACCGTAGAGTATCTCGTCTCCCGGTCCAACAACTTACGGCTCAAGAACAGTACTGGGTGTCTCTCTCCCTTCTCCTCCTGGAGAAGTACTGCTCCAATGCCAACCCTGAAGCATCAGTCTGTAAAATGAACGGGTGAGCAAAGTCTGGACTGTAGAGAACCTTCTCCCCAGAAATAGCCCTCTTCAGATCCTCAAACGCTCTGTCACACTCCTCTGTCCATTTTACCTTATTTGGTGCTGAAGCCTTAGTGAGATCAGTCAACACTGCTGCTCTTTCAGCAAAGTGGGGGATGAACTTACTGTACCATCCTACCATTCCCATGAATGATCGTACTTTTTTTTTAGTGGTGGGTACAGGGTAGGTCCGGATGGCATCCACTTTACCTACTCGTGGTCTAATGACCCCCTGACCAACCACATGTCCCAGGTACTCCACCTGCTGCTGTCCGAACGCACATTTGCGTGGATTGATTGTCAGTCCAGCCCTCTTAATTAACTGAAGGACCTGCCTAAGGTGTATCAAATGTTCTTCCCAGGTCTGACTATAAATGACCACGTCATCCAGATAGGCAGCTGCAAAGTTCGATACTCTCCTTAACACTTGGTCCATCAGCCGCTGAAAAGTTGCAGGTGCCCCCTGAAGGTCAAATGGCATGACCCTGAACTGAAAACTGCCATAAGGCGTTTTAAAGGCTGTAAGTTCCTTTGTTTCTGGTGCCAATGCCACCTGCCAATACCCCTTGCATAGGTCCAAAGTAGAAATAAATCTAGCCCTGCCCACTTTCTCTAATAATTCGTCAATCCGGGGCATGGGGTATGACTCAAATTTAGATACTGAGTTAAGGTATCTAAAGTCAATGCAGAATCTTAATGAGCCGTCCTTTTTGGGGATCAGCACCATCGGGCTACACCACTCACTGACTGACTCCTCAATCACTCCCAGCTGCAACATCAAATCAATTTCATGCTTCATTTTTGGTACCAGTCGTTCCGGGATCCTATATGATTTTCTACGTGGAACAGTTTCCTCTTTCAAATAAACCTTATGACGTACCAATGTGGTGAAACCAGGTCTCTCCTGAAACAATTCTGGATCCAATAGTGCCTCTAACTCTCTCCGCTGATCCACCTGCAAATGAGACACTTCAATTTTTTTTTTTTTTTGTTACTTATTTGTACCCGTAGGTAGATTTGGTTTGCAGTCTGGTGACAAGCCACCGGCTGCCGGTTGCTGCATGCGCGAGCGCCCTAAACCTACATGTTTTTTTAGGTATGCGGGAGGAAACCGGAGAAATCCCGGAGTAAACCCATGCAACACGGGGAGAACATGCAAACTCCACACAGCTCACTGTTGGTCGGGGGCTGGGATCGAACCCACGATCTCATGATCCCTGCGATCCCCCGGCCGAGGGTAAACTGTGCTGCCACAGTGCTAAACCACTGCGCCACCGTGCAGCCCATAAATAAATAATAAATAAGGCTCTAACACATTTGTGGGAAAAGACTGTTCTTTCTCCTCATCCATTTCTGTCGCACAAATCAAGAGCTGATGTGTCTCCTGAAGAACAGGTTGCTGCTGATGATGACCAGGCCGCTGAAACTCTTTCAATAAGTTAATATGGAAGGTCTGATATTTTACCTTTCTGTCAGGCATATATAGTTCATATGTCATTGAACTTAATCTCTTAGAAATTTCATAAGGCCCCTGCCATCGAGCCAACAGCTTACTATCACACGAGGGCAGCAATAACAAAACCTGTTGTCCTGGGTGAAAAACCCTTTTTCTGGCCTTCTTGTCATACCAAGTTTTTTGTTTGGCCTGCGCCGTCCTCATGTGCTCCTGAGCCAAAGCAGTCATTCAATCCAGTTTTTCTCTCATCTTAATAACATAAGAGACCACATTGTCCTGATCACTCTGTGGACTCTCCCAGTGCTCCTTTAATAAGTCCAGTGGGCCCCTCACCTGATGACCATACAGCAGTTCAAAAAGTGAGAACCCTGTTGAAGCCTGGGGCACCTCCCGGTAAGCAAACAGTAAATAAGGTACCCATTGATCCCAATCTGAGCCCGTTTCAGAAACAAATTTCCGCAGCATATTTTTAAGAGTCTGATTGAATTACTCCACTACTCCATCAGTCTGAGGGTGATATGGGGTGGTCTTAATACCCTTAATACCCAACAGCTTATATACTTGCTGCAACAATTTGGACAAGAAATTTGTTTCACAGTCTGTTAGAACTTCTCTGGGTATGCCTACCCTTGAAAACAACTGGATAAGGCAGTTGGCAACCTGCCTAGCCTTGATAGATTTCAGGGGAAAGGCTTCTGGGTACCGAGTAGCATAGTCACAAATTACTAGAATGTATTTATTACCCGAGGAGCTTCTCTCTAGGGGACCAACTACATCCATCCCTATTCTATCAAAAGGTGTTCCGATGATTGGTAATGGTTGCAGTTGGGCACGTGCTACTCCCCTAGATGCTGTAATCTGACATATTGAGCACATTGTGCAGAAGTCCTTTATCTGGATATACAGTTAGGCCCAGAAATATTTGGACAGTGACACAAGTTTTGTTATTTTAGCTGTTTACGAAAACATATTCAGGATACAATTATATAATCAATATGGGCTTAAAGTGCAGACTCTCAGCTGTAATTTGAGAGTATTCACATCCAAATTGGAGCAAGGGTTTAGGAATTACAGCTCTTTAATACGTAGCCGCCTCTTTTTCAAGGGACCAAAAGTAATTGGACAATTGACTCAGAAGGCTGCAAAAAAAAATAACAAGGCTGCATGGGCTCTTCCTTCATTAATCTGTCATCAATTAAGCAGTTAAAAGGTCTGGAGTTGATTTCAGGTGTGGCGTTTGCATTTGGAAGCTGTTGCTGTGAACACACAACATGCGGTCAAAGGAGCTCTCAATGGAGGTGAAACAGACCATCCTGAGTCTGAAAAAAAAGAAGAAATCCATCAGAGAGATAGCAGAAATGTTAGGAGTGGCCAAATCAACAGTTTGGTACATTCTGAGAAAAAAAGAGTGCACTGGTGAGTTTGGGAGCTCAAAAAGGCCTGGACGTCCACGGAAGACAACAGTGGTGGATGATCGCAGAATCCCTTCACAACATCCACTCAAGTGAAGAACACTCTCCAGGAAGTAGGTGTATCAGTATCTAAGTCTACTATAAAGAGAAGACTTCATGAGAGTAAATACAAAGGATTCACCACAAGGTGCAAACCATTAATCAGCCTCAAAAATAGAAAGGCCAGAAATGACTTTGCCAAAAAACACCTGAAGAAGCCAGCCCAGTTCTGGAACAGCATTCTTTGGACAGATGAGACTAAGATCAACCTGTACCAGAATGATGGGAAGAAGAAAGTTTGGAGAAGAATTGGAACAGCTCATGATCCAAAGCACTACATCTTCTGTAAAACATGGTGGAGGCAGTGTGATGGCATGGGCATGCATGGCTTCCAATGGCACTGGGTCACTTGTGTTTATTGATGATGTGACAAAAGACAGAAGCAGCCGGATGAATTCTGAGGTGTATAGGGATATACTTTCTGCTCAGATTCAGCCAAATGCAGCAAAGTTGATTGGACGGTGCTTCACAGTACAGATGGACAATGATCCAAAACATACTGCAAAAGCAACCCAGGAGTTTTTTAAAGCAAAGAAGTGGAATATTCTGCAATGGCCGAGTCAATCACCAGATCTCAACCCAATCGAGCATGGATTTCACTTGCTCAAGGCAAAACTTAAGGCAGAAAGACCCACAAACAAGCAACAACTGAAGACAGCTGCAGTAAAGGCCTGGCAAAGCATCACAAAGGAGGAAACCCAGCATTTGGTGATGTCCATGGGTTCCAGACTTCAGGCAGTCATTGCCTGCAAACTCAACAAAATATTGAAAAGTAACATTTTACTTAGGGTTATGTTTATTTGTCCAATTACTTTTGAGCCCCTGAAATGAGGAGCGTTTGTATAAAAATAGCTACAATTCCTACATGTTTAATCATATATTTTTGTTCAACCCCTTGAATTAAACCTTAAAGTCTGTACTTCAATTCCATTGTAGTTGTTTCATTTCAAATCCAATGTGGTGGCATGCAGAGCCCAAATCATGAAGATTGTGTCACTGTCCAAATATTTCTGGGCCTAACTGTACATTCCTGGCCACACAAACCTTCTAGCAATTCTCTGCAAAGTTTTTTGAAATGCCAGATGACCTGCCCAAGGGATAACATGTCCTAGTTCCACAATCTTTGGTGTGAGGTCCTGTGGCAAAGCTATGGCCATAACTTCACCGTGCTGTTGATATAAAATGCCCTTTTTAATGACATACAAGGCTTCAGCCAAACAGTCAGCTTTACCCTGTTTCACACCCTCAATCTCTGAGACTTTATCAAACCATGGTTTTAGTGTTGGGTCAGCTTTCTGCAATGTAGCTATGTCAGGAGGGATGTCAAACTCTACTGACTGATTTAGCTGTGGTGTTTCTTCACCCACGTTCTTTGCTGACGCTAACACCTTATCTCTTCTCTTGTGAGCCTTGGATTTGGGTTGCTTAATAGGGCCTGCCTCTATCTCAGAATCATAAAATGGTAATTCCTGAAGAGCATTGGCAGCCCTCTGTGCCCTCTGTGCCCTAGTTGTCACCATATTACAATTTTTCACCACAGGTGTATTTACTCTCTGCTCAACAGTGCCACCTGCCTGTCTCTCCTCCCTTTGTTCTTCTATAACCTGTTGTATGATGTCCAACAAAGTTGGAACATCATTGCCAAGAATAACAGGATAAGGCAAATCAGGCACAAGAGCTACAGGAAGGAGATAAGTTTGACCCCCTACTGTTAAATAAACCTCAGCGGTCGGGTACAGTTTCTTATCCCCATGGACACAACTGATATTTATTTCTGAGTCATTCCACAAATCCCTAGGGACCAAACTAGGTAGCACAACTGTTTGAAAACAGCCTGAATCTAACAGGGCCTCTTCACACTGACCATTAAGCAACACTTTTGTTTTATATACTCCACTGTATATATTTTACTGTTATATTTACCTATTTTGTAAGATGTGTGCCTGTGTTTGTGTCTATGTTGAATGTAATTAGTGGCTTGTAAATATGGATGTCACCAACTGCAAAACAAATCTACCTACGGGTACAAATAAAGTAACCTGAACCTGAACCTGAACCTGAACTGTGCCCTGAGGCTGAACAAGTGGGTCTAGGAACTGAACATAATAATGACGGTTTCTGATTCTTTGTGGCAGGAGATGAATATTGGGTGTGACCGATTTTATTACACTGATAACAGCGTATATCCTTATTTGCAACAACTCGTGACTTTTTGCTATTATCATGTCAGCTGTTTGTGATCTGACTGGGCCTGGAATACAACCTATTTCGAGCTGGACCACCCCTTTCACCCTCATTAAACTCACTCCGTGTGGTGAAAGATCTGTCACGGCTGAGAGTAGGTCTCCTGCTCCCAGACCTGGCTGACAGAAAAACCTCCACCAGATGAGCAGCATCTTCTGCAGTCTTCGGGTCCCGCTCTTGTATCCAGACTCCCAGTTCCGGGTTCACCATGCGCAAAAACTGTTCCAAAATTAGTTGTTCCATAATGTCTTTTAAAGATAGGGTCTCCGGTTTAATCCATTTATATAACAGTTCTTTTAGGCGTATATAAAGTTCACGAGGGGTTTTGTCCTGATGAATGTCCAGGGACCGAAACCTCCTCCTATATGTGTCAGATGTGATTTCATATTTATTCAAAATAGCTTCTTTGACTTTCCCATAATCATCCGTGTCAGCAACATCCATCAGTACATATGCGCTCCGCGCTTTACCTGTAAGTAAAGGAGCAAGAGGGATAGCCCACTCTTCTTCCCTCCATCGGCAGACTATAGCGATCCTCTCGAACGTTGTCAGGTAATGCTCGATATCGTCCTCGGGTGAGAGAGGATTCAGCCTGGGCTCATGGTGCACTGGTGTCCTCTTCGGCTGCACCTGCAACAGCAAATCTTCCTCCTGCGGGCCGACCCGACTGGCCGTCACCCTGGGGTCCTCCCCCAAAGCGCCGTCGTCACCACTATGCTCCGCCCAGCTCCCATACTCCTCTCTCAACTCCGTAACCTGCGACTGCACCCGACGAATTTGCTCATTCACAGCCTGCCACCTTTGGTCACGGAGAGAGGCTTCTTCCTCCAGCTGGCAATCTCTGAGAGTCAGCGAACGCACCACAGATTTCACCAGGCTCGTTAGCTCCTTGAGCTCGCCCTGTCCGCTGACTCCCGGGTCCTCAGCCGCCATACCTGCGTCTAGGTCAGGCTGCTCCTCCTGCCTCGCTTTCCTCCTCGACATGAGGCCTTCCGTCCCCCAAACGCCACGACGTCCCGGCAACGGACCACCGCTGCCACCAAATATGATAATTTGGTGCAGCAAAGCGAGGCCAGAAATTCAATTCCAATTTTCAATTTTATTTAATTAACTTACAAGTAAATAGTTCCAAGGAAACATCTGACACGATCCTTCAAAACAAAATGCACTTCACCAACCAAGAAGCATACCAAGAATAGTAAGCACTCTGCGATCAGCAATCAGCAATCAGCAAAAGCAAAAGCCATGTTACTCGATATCTCACGCCTGTTATATAATATACGAGACAATTAGGGCTGATTAGCCCCTACCATAATCCCAAGTAAAACAATCAACATTCCTATTCTTAACACATACCCACTAACATCTAAAAATACATAAATAATTTCCCCAAGTATATACAATATAAATATAAATAACATACAATAAATAGCAATATAAATAATTCAATAAATAATTTCAACCCTTATTTACAAATGTTAAACCACCCCTCTAACTTACCATACATGTTTCCTTCCTGCTGGTGTCCTATAAAAGGCCCTCAACCCCTCACAGAGTCTTTTGCCTGGACACCCACAGGAAGCATGTTGGCAAAGCATGTCGTCTGCACGGTGGCGCAGTGGTTTAGCACTGTGGCAGCACAGTTTTACCCTCGGCCGGGGGACCGCGGGGATCATGAGATCGTGGGTTCGATCCCAGCCCCCGACCAACAGTGAGCTGTGTGGAGTTTGCATGTTCTCCCCGTGTTGCGCGGGTTTACTCCGGGATTTCTCCGGTTTCCTCCCGCGCACCAAAAACATGTAGGTTTAGGGCGCTCGCGCACGCAGCGACCAGCAGCCGGTGGCTTGTCACCAGACTGCAAACCAAGTCTACCTACGGGTACAAATAAGTAACAAAAAAAAAAAAAAGGTATGTGAAATAAATCCTTTATCAATTATTTTACCAAATACTTAACCATAATAGTTATCTCCCAAGGGCATTCAAATTAACAAAGACAAATCCCAAAATACTGTGTGCATTTTAACAAATAATCATACTGACATTTTACAACATTACAAGTATAACATAATCACACAATACAACAAGTCATACAGTGGTGACATCCCATCGTCACAATTGCACCTTTCACAGATATAAAAATCCCAAAGTGCTTCACAGAGCAGTAAAATACATACAGACAGGGTAGATTAAAAAACACAGTAAAATACAATAAATAAAACCCTTATCTAACTAAAAGCATGTTTAAAAACAGAAGTCTTTAACTGCTTTTTAAATACATCAACAGTGTGTAGGCAACAAATGAAAAGAGGAAGAGCATTCCACAGCCTAGGTACAGCTACTCTTGAAATGGGTTTTTGGGACCACAAGTAACATCTGGCCTGCTGACCTCAGACTATGGGTCGGGGTATTGAGCTGTAGCAGTTCCGAGATATAAGGAGGAGCTTGACCATGCAAGGCTCTAAAAGTTAAGGTCTGGATTTTAAAATGTATTTTAAAATTCACTGGTAACCAATGCAGGGGGGCTAAAACAGGCATAATATGGACCTGTTTGCGTGTTCCAATTAAAAGCCTTGTAGCAGAGTTCTGAACAACCTAAATACGGTCAAGCTCCTTCTTATTTAAACAAGTAAAAAGACCATTACAATAGTCCAGATGTGAGGATATAAAAGCTTGGATAATCATCTCCAATTCAACCTTGGACACAAGAGATTTCAAATTGGAAATATTGTGGAGATGAAAAACAGTTCTTTGTTAACTGTTTAGAATGATGCACCAAAGACATTGCTGAATCAAAAATAACACCTAGGTTACAAACATAGGGCTAGACAGAAGATGCTAAAGGACCTATGTGCTGTTTTATTAAAGGAATGACACTGTCAAGGGCAACAATTAGAGTTTCTGTTTTCTCAGAGTTCAGTTGTAAGTAATTATCACTTAACCACCAGTTGATGTTGGACAAGCAGTTAGTTAAGGAAGTTAATTTGTGGAACTCAGTGGGCTTAAAAGAACAGTACAGCTGGATATCATCAGCATAAATGTGGTAGGACACATCACTGTACTTGCTAATTATCTGTTTTAAAGGAAGCAGACATAAAAGAAAAAATATTGGACCCAAGACAGAACCCTGAGGTACCCCCACAGGTAAGGTGTGTCAATTCAGACAGAAACTGATTAATAAAAACAGTAAAACTTTGGTCAGAGAGGTATGAGGCGAACCATTCTAAAACCACTTCTGAAAGCCCAACCACAACTCGAAGTCTGTTAATCAAAATCTTATGATAAACAGTGTCAAAAGCAGCTGAGAGATCCAATAAAAGTACAACTGTATATTGTCCAGAGTCGGCTGCTACAGTCATTCCTTTAACAACAGTTGTCAAAACATTAAAGTGCATAGGCACTAAACAGGCCTGAATCTACTAAGCCTAATGCACAGGTCAAAATAGCACTTCCACAACCCCAAACACAGTTCACACACGCACAACTAAAGCCCAGTGGCTAATTGGCCAGGAACACTGGGTTAAGGGACCTTAAATAGGCTGCTCTGTAACGAATTAATGCAGAGCAGCTGTAAAATCCCAGGTGTGGTTCAGGGTCTCCTCAAGGGTGTGGGTGAAAACTGCAGAGGAAAAAAAGGAGAATAAAAGGTCTCTCTTCCAGGAGTCACAGAGTCAGTGCACATCACACCCAGTGAGATACAGGCTTTACTGCTTTCATGGGGGTTCAGATTATTTTAACAGGCATGTCAAGTGTGGGCCATGACACTGCAGGTTGTCTTTCCAAATAATTTTTTCATCAGGTGATTTCACTGAATACCTTCCCACTCACTGCTGATCGCTAAAACACCTGTTTTTACACCTGTGACTGGTTGGAAAGTAAACCTACTTGGTCTTGGCCCTCCATGTGTTTTGACACCCCTGTTTTATGGCAGCTCAGAGCCCACTGGCTCCCACGTAACTCAAACCTTGGAGCCTGTCTTGTCTCGATATTCCCAGGGTGCAGCAGAAGCTCCTGAGATGAGAGATTTTTATAAAAACCTTCCTGTCTGATATACAGTATGTAGTTCAATTTGCAGTCCAATATTTCCACAAAGACACTTTGACATACAAACCATGGGAGCCAGGGATCAAACCATTAACCTTCCACTGAGAGAACAGTCCCCACTGCCTCTGCCTTCTACCTCCTGAGCCACCCTTCTATTGCTTTGTATGATTTAAATTCCCTATTGTTCAGCTCAGGTCCCAAAATCAATCCACTGTACATGGTAGCAGCTTCTTGAACTACACAGTCACCTTATCCTCCTGCTCCTCCATTCTTAAGAGCTCCTTCAACAACTCCACTTTCTGAACCCAGTCTCCAATTCAAGTGGTTTGATTTAAGTTTGAAACTGCAACCCTTCGTTTTTACAGTTTGGTAGGATTCGCTGCGTTACTTCACAACAGCAGTGGTGGACACATTTTCACACATTAACTAATTACAAAGTAATGACTTTGTCCTGTGGTAAAGCATAACATGCCTCTGGCCTCCTTTAGGCAGACAGCAGGTCTGGGATATGTTACCATCTTCCTTCTGTTCCCTGCAGTCTGTTTTATGCTGCTGCAACTTTAAAAGGAAAAACCACTTTGGTCTGCTATTAAAGTTCTAAAAATATGTATTGAGCAAAGATTAAAGTGCTGTTCTGCTCAGTACATGTGAATGCTAAGCGGCTGTGTGGAGACTTTAAATCCAGGCAGGTGTTTATCGGAGTATTTCCCGTGCAGAGAGTGAAGCTGGAGTTCAGCCAAGGATGCCCGTCCTCTTTCACCAGCTCCAGTCACAGAATAAGTCTCATTCCTGCTGGACATAAACGTCTAGTTGTTGTTATTGTTGTTGTTGTTGTTGTTGTTGTTTCTGGTTGTATGAAATGACCTTGGAGTTCTTTGGAGCACAAAGCTGTTTGAAGTTTGCTGTCAACATTCAGCTAGGGTAAATAAACACCTCTTAGAGAGGCAGACATCTGCCTTTATTTTTTATGCTCATAGCTGCAGCTTTATTATTTAGTGCTTGGGTGAAAACAGGGATCCATGAGCTCCCCATCATTCTCCTTAATGGCGTAGTTATCTGTTTAACAAATAATAGAACGGTGATGAGATCAGGTTTGTCACTGTCCATGGTGCTGAGGAATCTCTGAAATCTATTTGCAGCAGCTCTCAACCATTCATAATCACACCACAGGAGCATGAGAAAGAGAATTAAAAAACCATTTTGTAGCTTTTTTCCACTTCTTTCTCATAGACTATAGCTTAAAATTCACATCTTGAAAAAAAGATTTCTATTTATTCAGAATTTGACTGAAAAATAGCCAAAATCAACATTCACAACGTCAAACCAATGTAATTTTGCCAATGTCATTTTTTTTTTTAGCAATAATTTCCCTCACTGTATTTGCTCCTGTACGGCCCCCTTATGCTGTATATGTGAATGTTAAATAAATACTTCATTAAATTCAGTATGAAATATTATTACTTCATGACAGTACATAATCAGCTGGTATTTAAGTGAGGACCTCCATTCTCTCTGTGGACAGACATCACTGTTATGTCCACAAACCTGGCAATGGCAACAGACGAGGATGCTGTAGTTGAACTCAACTTTATTACAGAACTGTAATACAAAGCACGTGTAGCAATATCTCACACTCTAACTGGCCGACTCCCAACTCACTCTCTAACCACTCTCCAACTCCCAGTGAGATAGCGGACCGCCCAATATACAGTATAGTGGTTTGGTGACGTCAGCCACAGACCACGTCCCACTCCTAATGTGTCCTTATTCATACACCACATCCCACCCACCCCCCCTTGCAAAAAATGCAGAATACAATATAGCAAATGGCAAATCAGCCCTCCCCAATTTAGCATGTCAAATTCCTCATTATCAGCTATTACTATTAATTGAACACACATTTCTCAAAGCATTCGTATATATCAAACATTTAACACTACTATTCAAGTCAACACATGACTGCTTTTTTATATTTTAAAGAACACTCCTTTTTTTAAAGAACACCTTTTTAAAAAAAAAAAAAAGAACACCAACCAACACTAAGGACGAGGGTCCGCCGGTAGACCACTGCTGGACCCAACGTGACTGGATGGGTTATTCTGCCACCGTCTCAGCCGCGCTTAGACCTGGACAGTCTCTTTTTTTTTTTTTTTTACAGTCTTCCACGGGGAAAGCAGTTCTGCCGGAGGGGCTTTGTAGTGGGCTTGTGGCGGACGCCTCCCTGGAACTATTGGACCCCCGGGGTCAGGGCCGATCTTCATGACGCTGGGGCCCGGGTCCCACACTGCGGCAGCTAACTCCCATGAAGCCTCACCATCTGGAGCAATCACCTGGATGCACCGTAGTTGGTTTGCATGCTGAACCAAGCCGTCTGTCAGTCGAAAGCATGCTGATCCTAGCTTCACCTTGATCCTCAGCGGCGCCCGTTGTCTCTTCGGCTGTGTCCCAGTCAGTCGCCGTCCCGGTCTCCCGCTGGTGCGAACCCGAACCCAGTCCATGACTTGGAGTGGTGCCTTGCTTGGTTTTGTGCGTCGTTGTGATCCTGGTGGCTCTGCATGCTCATCTGGTTTGGGACCTCCATCGTGCTGTGGCGGTTCTGTCGTCACTGTGTTTGCTACGGACCCTTCACCCGTTGTCTCCGTCGTAGTTACAGTAGGCTGAAGCTTGTCGTGGGTATGGAAGGTGTCCGGTGCTTCTCCGGTGTCACTCGTTGAAGCGGACTCTTCACCCATCAGCTCGGTCGTAACCTCTGCAGCTCATTGATCGTGTGTACGGAAGCAGTCCAGTTCCTCCTTTCTTCCGTCTGAAGCGCTCTGTTGTGCCGCGTCATGAGCTGTGTTTGTGCCCGTTTGTTGCTGCTGTGCTTCAGGGCTTTCTGCATGCTTGGGCTCCCTCTACTGCCGCTCCGGTTCTGGCTGAGTGAGGAACAGAGGCAAGTCCAGCTGCTGCCCCCCCCCCCCGGGCAGCTCTCCTCCTGAGAGCGTGGGGCGTGGATGGTGTGGTGTCGGCATCGTTTTGAAATACCTCATCAGTGTCATTCTTGACAGGCACGGGCTCCTCCTCCTACAGCCCCGGCTCTGACTGAGCGGGGAATGGAGACAAGTCCGGCCGCTGCCCTCCTTCCCGGCAACTCTCCTTCTGACCGCATGGGGTGGATGGAGTGTTGTTGGTGCTGTTCTGAATTACCTCATCGGCGTTGGTCTCCATTGACCCAGGCTCCCCCTCCTCCAGCTCCAATCAGGCGAGGAACGGGGCTGTGGTTTTCTCTGTCCGTGCCATTCCACTCTCTGCATTACGTTCGCTGTCTGAGCTGTGCTGTTCGGCTGCACCCATGTCCACAAAGCCTGGGTAAACCGAGCCTGGGTTGTTAACCGTCTGCCCGCCGATTGTGAGAGTAAAACCCAGCTCGCAGAATAAATTCCACCCCATAACGCTGTCACCCTGGCATGTCACCTGGAACCGGAACACTGGAATCACCTTCTCGCTGTACTGTACTGCAAATGTGACGTTCCTGCTGGTACTGGAGCTCCCGTCATCCAGTAGCCCGACCGCATCAGGTCTCCAGGGCATGAGCCTCCAAGCTGTGGCCTTGTTTACTATGGATTGCGTGGTGGCAGTGGCCACCAGCATGGGCACACTCACGCCATCTAACTTCACTACATGCTGCAGTCCTGACCAACCTTCGGGGCCCACAATGTTTATGCCATCTCTGTGGGTTGTGTGGTTAGCTAGCTTAGCCTCTCATCGATGGTGGCGAGGTTTTGCACACCGCGCCACCTTGTTGGGTTTAGCAAAATAGCTAGTTAGCATCTCAACAGCATCCTCATAATAGTCCGTCGGCCCAAGCATGTGAAAAATTCTCTGACCTTCCGTACCCAGGTGGTGGACAAGTAGTATCCACACTTTAATTTCATCCAGTTCCTCCAAGTCCAGCGCTGTAACGAAGGTCTCAAACACACATATCCATCGTGGCCACGGAATAGCTGGTTCACCAGGGGACTTCAGGAACGGCTTTAGTCTGAAGCACGCATCCATGATTCGTAATTCTTGTTGTCAGATGTTATGTTCACAAACCTGGCAATGACGATGGACGAGGATGCTGTAGTTGAACTCAACTTTACTACAGAACTGTAATACAAAGCACATGTAGCAATATCTCACACTCTAACCGGCTGGCTCCCATCTCACTCTCTAACCACTTTCCAACTCCCAGTGAGATGGTGGACTGCCCAATACTGTATATAGTGGAATGGTGACATCAGCCGCAGGCCGTGTCCCACTCCTAATGTCTCCTTATTCATATACCACAATCACCAACATGAAGAAACATATCGTAGTCTACAGCTGCACCTGTTCTCACCTCAACGTTCACATCCTGTTAGCAGCAAGTGGAAAAACAAGCTGGCCAGTGCAGGAACCAGAAAGTCAGATAGCTGGAGCAATGTAGAGCTGTTTTAGTATTGGCAATAGCTGCCTCAGGGTCCCATTATGAAGTTAATAAAAAAATTATAAGCTGTATCAAAACTGAGCTGTCTCTGACTGAAGGAAGCAGATCCTTTCAAAATAAAAAATGCACTTTCACAATACAAGTGAGAAGGTTCTCTCAGACAGATGGGGGGGGGGGGGTGCTGAAAAGTTCATAGTGGGCAAATTTGACCAAATGTTTATTTTTCAACCACAGGGATCCAAGCGCTGCAACACCAATGGAAGAAGTGTATGAATCGAAGGACACTATGTCGTGAGCTGAGCACTGGAGGTTTCTGCTGTGCTCATTCTCATGGCCTTTCTCTATATTTGTATATTCATTGTATTTTGTGCTTTTCGGTTTCTGCATATCTCGTTTTGATTCTTATTTTCCTCATCTCCTTGTTTGTATCATCATAGTTTTTTTACTCTTTTATTTGGTATTAGTTTGTGTTTATTTCTCAGTCCTTATCGATTGATATTTAATTCTTTATATCATACTGTAGTGCTCTCTCTCCGGGTTGACAGCTGTCAGTGGCACCTCCAGGTTTTTGCTCCATTGTGGGCAGTGTCCCTGTCAGCTGTCAGTCCCATCTTCCCCCCTCTCATTTCTCCCAGCTGACCCAAATTTGTGATCATTGTTTCCTCCTGCCCGCTCATGGTATCCACACCTGCTACCATTTGTGTCAATTCATTTCTGGCCCTATTTAGGAGCTGTTATTTCTCTCATTCATTGCTGGACCCTCAAGTGCTATTCCCCATCAGAACCCCTTCCTGTTCTGACGTCCAACCTGCCTACTCCAATTTCGCCTCATTGTAAGTTTTGTTTTCGTGCACTGTTTGAACTTGTGTTTTTTCATTAAATACCACAAATTAGCAGTCCAGCATCTGGGTCTTCCTCCCTGCCTCGAGGGGCAATTCATGACAGACTATGTTGAAAAATAAACCACATTTGGTCAAATTGGACCAGATGAACTTTTCAGCCCCCGCATACAGTATGTACAGTATATACTAAATTTAACAGTTATTCACAAATAGTAACTATTCTTAAAATAATTGAATAATAATGAATATTCATAAATAACTTCAACAATATTGGCAGCACTTCTTTATGTTTGTGTGGGGTGGGGGTAATGAATGTATTATTTGTGTTGTTTTATTACCATGGAGGTTACATTTTTTCAGTGGCATTTGCTCATTTGTTGTTAGGATTACACAAAATCTACTTTCATAATTACTTAGGAAAGTAGAGATGTAAAAATTACTTCAAAATAATTTGATGGCAGGGGGCAGCATGGGTCACGGATAAATCCACTACATTTTGGAGTGGAACCAAATCACTTATTTCACTTTCTTTAACATTGCATGAAATCAGGTCAGTAGATTCTGCATTATCGTGCTAACAGAAAAACAGGCAGATAACATACACGCACAAAAAGCTTTTTTTTTTGGTGGAGATAATCAGTAACAGAAATAGCAAACCTGTTGGGTTTTTTTTTATTTTTATTTTTTAAAGTGCAACCCTTGCAGTAGCCCAAGAGGCCAATTCTCAAGGACCTGAGCTAATCATGGGCCAGGGGATCAATAGAAACCTAATGGAGAAGACCAAACCTCACTCAGAGAAGATGTGCGTTGACTGTGAGTATTTTTTCTCATATATGTAGTCAGTCACGTTTTCTGTAAGTTCCTTGTAAATCCTGCCCAATGCACTGTTTTCCCAAGTCTGCGAGCCCAGGTGGTTTTTACTGACTGAGGCCCTGGGATGATAATATGTTTGTTCTATGCATAAAATATAGCAATATGATTTGTAATTAGTGCCAGATGTTAAGTTATACTGTATGTGCCCACAGTAAAAAAAAACCTCAACAATTCTGTCTCTGAACACTTAAATGCACATACACTGTAGGCCCCATAAATTTTGGTTGCAGTCATGAATTTCAGCTTATTTGATGTACAGTAAAATGGACTTCAGCTGAATCATTTTGCTAAGTGGTGACAAAAGTGTCGCTCCATCATCTATGCAGACAAGATTCCTTGTACCTTCCTGACTCCAAAAATGTAAACCTTGCTCTACATATACTTAACAGTAAACGCTGATGAACATGTTCTGCATGTTTTCACCCCAAATGTCCCAAGGTACTGTGACTGCAGAAAGATATATAAACTATAAAACTGATTTACATGAGATTCTAAGAGGGTTGAGGTGCCATTAATTACACTAAATTATGCTGCTAATGGCCTCAAATTATTGTGGCCTCTGCACTCCAGGAGTTTGCAGCTCTGATCCAATTGGCTCTTACTCAGGCTGAACTGGGTCAGCTGTTAATAGTCACTCAGTGCATTGGATAATGGAAATCCTTCTGTCAGCCCTCTGAAATGATTCACTGACTTTCTCAGGCTGAAAAGTTTCAAGGCTGCTTAATAGGAGACTGGAATTGCACACAGTGTCTGCTTTTGTAGAGGTGTTCCAGCAGAAAATGAAGGAGAACGCCACAGCACAGGCAGTTTATTTCTGTACAGACTACTTCTCTTTGACGCCCCTGAGCTTCAGTGCCAACACAACAAAAGCACAAAACAGTAAAAACAGTAAATTAGCAATATTTTCACCCACAAAAATGTTTTGTATTTTAACATAACACTGCCCCAAGGCAATTTCTTAGTCGTCTGCCCAAGTTTTTCCTAATGCAAAATTTAGTTTTTGTTTACAGTGTAATTTGTATTTTAATTCTGCATTTTTACATTATTTGAGTCAAATCAAACTGCCTTGGGGTAGTCTATGAAAGCTGGCATTCATTGTGTTTTCTTCTTTCTTCGATTTTTCTTTCTTTTTGAGTGTGAATGTTTGTGTAAATGACTTTCTCTTCAGTTCCGTAAAGCTACCTCACTCTTAAATACAGCACAAAAAAATCCTCTTAGATCTCATTCCTGAAAACTTCATCTTTCTGTAATTATCCATTTAAAAAAAAAAAAAAAATTCTCCATAATGCTTCCCACGGACGTTTGGAGTAATTATGACTATTTGGCTTAAAGCTCCGAAGTCATCAAACAATCCTCTCCACACCGCCTGAATTAACTGGACCTATTTGGCAAGGAGGATTTTCCTTTGGAGCCACTGATTAAAGCATGTTGGATTGAAAATTGACTGAAGATGGGACTCTGAGGATGCTCTTGTTCACTCTTTGGTAGAATTAAACACTTGTTAATTAACATTTTAAAGATAAACACTTTCATTTTGTTTGCAGTCATGGGCTTTTTTTTAAGTTTAAACTGAACACACAATGAATTATTTACCAATTTGCCAATTAAATAAAATAATTCCTGAACCTCATCTTAAATCAGTGCTCAAAGAACTGTTGCAGCCTTTAATTGTGTCCTTACACAGTGAATCCCATATTATTTTATCTGTTTTGGTAAACTTTTCAATTTCTCTATATTGAAACAATCAATATTTTACCCAAAATGGTTTTAGCCAAGGCCTCATTGTGTCTCTTATATCAGTCCAATAAACTGAAAACTCACTAAAGTGCCATTGTGAGTTTCATTATAAAGTACACAGTTTTACTAAACAACATCTATACAGAAGTCTCACTATGATGATGAGCTCAGCTCAAATGCAGAAGTGTGACTTTATGGCGCGATTATATGTAAACTCAATGCAATGATGTGAAAAGACATGAATTCGCATCTGAGTGAGTTAGAGAGGGGTGGGGTTGCCTTCATGGCTTTTGCAGCTGCTTTCTACCTGCTGCGGAAATCCCAAAAATGCCATCATGTTTACGTTTACAACATTATCTAGCATGGCTCACAGCTGGGAAAATGTCACTGTCTCCTCCATAAACTGCACATGGATGATGGTTGTTTACACTGCTACCCTGCTAGCCCATGTTAGCACACCTGTAGCAGGAGTACGTGGTTGAAAAAACTCCCAACACTTCGTTTCAGCTGCAGAGCTCCCAGTCCATCTGTCTGCAGGTGAGTGGCAGTCTCATTTTTAAACTAGTTTATTCTCCAGTGTTGGTACTTTTACTCCGGTAATGGCGGAAACTCAAGGCTTGGGACCACTGTTATGTATGGAATTACCTCCGTAATGATGAAGCCAGGTGCACAGTTGAACTCAGTTTTATTAAAGGGGTGATCACACACAATACAGCCACCAGGCAGGGGCACTGGCCAAGAGGTCATAACATGGATGCTCCCCCTGGTATTTATGAGGCATTGCAGTGGCAGAAGAGGAAGTGGCCACCACTACACCGCACTTCACAATAAAACATAAAATACAACATCACAACCACCATTTGAACATGTGTTTTCATATGTTGATATTGACTTTACATGTATTTGCACCACGTGAAAAATTCATTTTATGCTTGGTGTGAATGAACCATGAGCGACAGCCACACAGCCAGCTTAGTGTTATATTCTGTAATACTCATTTTGGGTCTTGGGTCTTTTGGTGTGTGTGTGTGTGTGTGTGTGTGTGTGTGTGTGTGTGTGTGTGTGTGTGTGTGTGTGTGTGTGTGTGTGTGTGTGTGTGTGTGTGTGTGATGAAAACCACAACCTGTCTTGGGCTAGATGACAGTTACAGTTGTAGCCAGATGTTTACATACACAGTATAAAAAGACACATAACCTTTTTTTCTCACTGTCTGGCATTAAATCAGACAAAACTTTTCTGTTTTAGGTCAGCTAGGATTACCAAAATTAGCCATTACTCTAAAACAAACATTAAAAAAACAGATTACAGTTTGCAAATGCACACAGGGACAAAGACCTTAATTTCTGGAGACATATCCTGTGGTCTGATGAAACTAAAATTGAACTGCTTGGCAATAATGATCATTGTTACATTTGCCTGAGAACACCATCCCAAATACGAAGTACAGGGGTGGTAGCATCATGTTGTGGGGGTGTTTTGCTGCAGGAGGGACTGGTGCACTTCACAAAATAGATGGCAACATGAGGAAAGAACACTAAAATTTGTGGGCAGAACTGAAAAGACGTGTGTGAGCAAGACGGCCTACAAACCTGAATCAGTTACACCAGTTCTGTCAGGAGGAATGTGTCAGAATTCCAGCAAACTATTGTGAGAACCTGGTGGAAGGATACCCAAAATGTCTGACCCAAGTCATACAGTTTAAAGGCAATGGTACCGAATACAAAGGAAATGTATGTAAACTTCTGACTTTGAAGGATGTAATAAAAAATCTGCTAAAAAAAATAGCAAATAGTTTTGTCTGATTAAATGTCAATGGCCATGAGAAAAAATGGCTGTGTCTTTTTATATACTGTATGTAAACTTCTGGTTTCAACTGTATATCAGAACATCAGCACCTGCATTTTGCAGGTCCAGTTGAAGGGAAGATGTTACCTGTTGCAATGGATGCACACTCCAAGTGGCCTGAGACTTCAGTCGTGTAAACCACATCTGAAAAGACCATCCACATCTTAAGAGAGATGTTTTCACGCTATGGCCTGAGCAGCTGGTCACAGATAACAGGCCACAGTCCACATCCAAGAGATGGAAGAGCTCCTATGTGCCAATAGAATAAAGCACATTTTCTCCAGTTCTTATCATCCATCTACACATGGACTAGCAGAATGCATGGTTCAAACAGTAAAACACTCAAGGCAACAAAAGCCAAATTGACATTTGAACAACACTTGGCTGCATTTTTACTGCAGTACAGGAGCACACTTCATGCAACTACAAACGCATCCCCTGCAGCCCTTTTCATGAAATGACAACTAAGAACACATCTAGATCTGCTGAGACCAAAAGCCACCGAATTACTGTAATTGTACAGAGTGAACAGCAAGATCAGGTTGTTCAGAGAGCCAAAAGAAGCTAAGGCGAGGCATTTCTCTGGTGGAGAAGAAGTGCTTATCCCCAACTATTCATGTTAAGAGAAATGCTGTTGTCATTCAGAAGGACCTGTGTCTTATACTGTTCAGACTCCTGACAAACAGACGTGGCAGCGACATCTTGATCAGCTACTGGCCAGAGAAGCATCTGGTGAGGATCTGGGTAAACACCAGGAGGCAACAGAGATGAACCCTTCTGAAGGTGTCACTACTACACTGCCTGAGACACTAGTTCCAGCTCCTCCTGTAGCAGAAGATGAGAGCAGCACACCTACCTCTCACGAGAGTTTGCCTCTCACTGAAACTGTTCCAGTGTTAAGACACAACCCATATCGTGAGAGAAAACCACCTGATCGCCTTACATTAAAGTAAGAAACCCAGGAACAACGGAGCAGAATAAACCCCAGGGTTTGTGGGTCATAGAGGTTGACCACCCTTTCAAGTTTAGTTGAAGTTACAGGAAGTTTTGCTTTAGAGTGTTTGTGTTTTTACAATTTCATGCCATATACATGCCATTTTAAGGGGGAGGAATATGTTGTGTATTGCATGTCTTACAGGCTATCGTACAAGTTCATGTGCACTGCATTATGGTAAATGAAGTTCTAGGGTTAGCGATTGACTAGTAACCACAGTGAGTGAACAGTCTGTATGCTCTGACAACAAGTCAATTAAAAGTGCTAAAAAAAAACAGTATCTCTGGGCCTGTGTTTATCTTTGTATGTATAAGGACACAACACTTTGAACGCACCCCTACACGCAACAGAGAACGGCTGGGGGGCAGGGATTTGGCTTTTCCCCTGTGCAAGCAGCTCACTCATTTATCTAGCACCTCTGGATCACAGTCAGGCCACGCACATGCTCACACACACACACACACACACCCACATTTGATAATCATAGTCTCCCTCCCCCATCCCCTCACCCATCCATTCATACAGCAACATGCACATAACCCACTGAGGCATCGCCCATAGCACCACCAGGGCCCCAGGGATGGTGACAGCACTGCACCCCAGGCCGTCGACCAAACCCCAAACCCAGAGCGGTGGGGGTGGGGGGCAGCATGAATAGCGGAGTGTGGCGCTAGGTGAATGGGTGCACATGTGTGTATATATGTCTATAGTGACATTCTGGAGCAAGTGTATGCAGTAAAAAGAAAGTGGTCATGTATGTACGTATACTCAGATGCAATTAAAGTTGGGGGACAGTCTTCAGAATCCTGGACATATCATAGAGTTACAGTCCATATTATCAGGATGCAAAGATATTTCACTTCCACTGAATCTTTCAAGAGAATATCATAACACATACACATCCTATTACAACACCAGATCAAATGTACACGTATTCATGCATATTTTCAACTTAAGGTGTTTGGCTGTGTTTGCTTTGCGCTGATGCTCACCTTTGTACAGACTCTGAATGGATCCAACTGTAAGAAATATTCACTTGTCAGTCAGTCTGAACACACTATTACATGTTTGCGTCTTGCAGATGAGTGTGTCTGAGAAGGGATGCTATTCATAGTACACTTACTATAGCTCATAAAGTAAAAAAATAATCTCTGAACCTAAAAGTTTGTTAAACAGTAACTATATTTGAAAAGTCAAATTTGCCTCTGCTGCCACATTGACATGTTAGAGTAGCTACTCAAAGTGTCAAAAAAAGTTTTTGATGGACACACAGATGGCAAAGAAACAAAGAGAAGTCCTGTAAGATCATGGGAGTGCAGAAGCTGCTCCACGGTCGGTGATTTTGCTTCCGCTGGGATGATCTAAACTTGGAGGCTGTGAACTCTCACAACCGCCAGCTGCTGCAGATAAGAGCATCCACAGAGCCGCATGTATATGATGACACTGAGGAGACACTATCCGTCTCTGTCTGCTGCCTCTGCCTTTTCTTAACATGCTTCCTTATCTTGTAGCACAGAGAGAAAGAAACTCCTGCTACCAAACAACCCTGCTGTTACCCGGACTAGCCAGCACTTTCTGTGTGACGGCCTCCTGATAGAATCCAGTGGAGACCGGACTCTTCCAAAGGTTTATCAGCAGCAAACAGCACCACAATTACACAACAATCTACAATGGAAACGATTACTGCTTCTGGATATTTGCATAACTCACATTGACTGTTTCCCTCTCTCTCGTTCACTGTTCTTTATTTCTCCCTCTACCAGCCGGCAGCATCCCACATTATTCTCAGCTCCACGGTTAAACCTGTTAACATGCATTACACGGAGCTAAAAGATTCCCTCACTTTAATCCCCTCTGCTGTGAATTCCAGGACTGTTGTTTTGCTCCCTGGCAGGCTTCACTTGAAAACCCATACACATGTAATGCATCTAACTGTACTTAAACTGAGCCTGAGTTTCTCATTAACTCTATTCTGGTGTGTGTGTGTGTGTGTGTGTGTGTGTGTGTGTGTGTGTGTGTGTGTGTGTGTGTGTGTGTGTGTGTGTGTGTGTGTTCCTTTATTTGCACTTTATGACCTTCAACAGTACCAAGCGTAATTTTGTTGCACCCTGTAGTTAACTGCAAGTCAGTCACAGACAGGAATAACTTATCTCTGAAATATATTTTCCTTCTGATAATAAAATGGAAAAACTGAAATCAGAGTCTAAAGAAATTAACTAGAAAAAAGGCAACAAGGAAAAAGCAACTTGGAATAAGCAAATTATTTTAGAATCACTTTATTTTGTTTTGATTCTCTAATAATTCCAGTTTACATCCCAACCAAATATGCAGGCTGGCATCACAAACAATGAAATTAAAGTTAAATAAATCTAACACTCAATTTTCCGGGGCCTGGTGTGATACTTTGGAGCAGATGGCCAATTCACTCAACAAAATAAAAACATGGCGATGTACTTCAGAGTTGGAGGTTGGCTCAGTATGTTTCCAGTCACAGGATGGAGAGCAAGTGTACAAAAACTTGTTTTAAACTTATTCGCTGTACCTTCATAAAACTTTTAACAATAATTATGATATGCACTTTAGCATGCTTTAAAACATGTTAATTTGGCATTGCATTAACAACACTTTTCATTTTCTAAACACAAACACAAGCATCTTCTATGGCCGAAAACACACCAGCTGTCACCGCATTGGAACATGGTTTTATTACGATTTTTTTTCTGCATTTAATAAGGGATTCCCAGGCAGTTTTTAGAAAAACTAGATGCGCTGAGTTGCAAAACATATTTTAGGATATTGCAAAATGTAAATGCAACTTTTTGCTTTTGCTTTTTCTTACTTAAACCATTTTTCATATAAATTTGTGTCTTTTTTATCTAAATACCACTGTTTTCTTACAAATAGAGAAAGGCTCGAAAATTTGAGGTTTCTCTTGAATTTTCCAATATTTTGTCACAAATTTGAAACTTGTTTCCTAAAAATTTACAGCTTCTCTTGATTTAAGATTTTTTCTTATAGCATTGCAAATTTTCACATAAATTAGCAACATTCTTCGAAGACTTTGGTGACTTTTTCTTGTAGATTTGTGAGTTGCGTGTGCATGTGTGTGGTATTGGCTAAGAACCACTGTTTAGGGGAGAAAGACCCAGTTGTGGACAAGGTCTGCGGTTCTGGTAGAATTGGTTTTATTTGGATCTAAGCTCTTTCTGAAGAGGTTCAAAAAATGGAGAGGGCAGCCATTATGCAAATGACTGCATCAATCATAGCATGTGATGTTTTCTGTTGGAACTTGTCGACACCAAATGACGGAAGAAGTGGAACTTGTTGGAAGTAATCAGGCATGGCGGAGAAGCTCAAAGCCGACACGGTGGACGGACTTAACCGAGCATGTAAAATCACAGTGTTGCCTTTCTCCTGCTTTTGTTCACGGGTTTCCCTGTGAAGCAGGAAGTCCATTCATCCAGCAAGCCATGTGACTTCAGCTGCTGCCATGGAACAAGGTTGTATTAAAAAAAAATTGAAAGGTTTAGGTGAACTTCCTTGTCTTTCCTTTAAAAAAACAAAAAACAAACAGAGAATCCTGAAATTCACATCAGATCAGAAGTGCAAAGAAAATTCCGCAAGCTTCTTCTGAACACTTTATGCAAATCTAGCGTATTATTTGCCTCCATTGACCTTGATGGAGACAGCTGCACCCTCAGGCAAGTTGGAAAAACACTAGAAGTAATCTGTACTGTTAGCTCTAGTACAAGTTTGTATCAGTTCTGTCATCCAAAACAGCACAACACAGCACTGCAGCATCAGTGGATTCTGTCAGCACTTACACCATATTACAGGGTGAAAAACACAGCACTTCCAGGTGGCTTACACCAATATTTATACACCTTTTAGCAGCAAATAACTACTGCCACAATAAAGCAAGTTTCATTATATTGTGGTTCCACCCTAAATAAATAAATCATTGAACAAATTAATGAATACATAATTTGATACAAATGTACCAAAAAAAGATGTAATTCAGTAATGTTTTATTTCTGTGGCACAATTTTATAATATTACTCATCTCAAGGCACTTTAAATTGCAAGAGTGTAATTTCTGAGAAGATCCTACATACATGCAAATAATTATGAGCAAGTACTTGTTGATTGCTGGTGAGGAAGAAAAGAGCAACAATGTTGCAAGGACAAACAGCAGACGTGAAAAGAGCAATTTATTGGAGAATTAGTCTTCGATTAATAACCTGTAGCTTTTTATAGGCCAGAAAGCTACTTTTTTTTTCTGCAGGAATTCGTATTTGCATATTTTCCTGTCACTTTTCTGCACCTTTGGGATGTGGCTATACCTGTGTTTTTGAGTAATGAACATGTTCAAGAATAAAGGTGCCCGTAAGTGCAGTTGGTACCAGGACCAGTCACTAACAGATTCCACAGTTATGTCATCAGATCTGTGACCAAATGTTCCCTGACACTTGGGTGAAGAGAGGCGTTGTGTTGTCAGCTGAGCATTGATGAGGGTGTGCTGGGAAAATCTTGCAGACGCCCCTGTCCAAGAGATCTTCACCTCTATCCTTAAGCAAAACTTTGACTACATTCTGAAGGGAGCTATAGGGACAGTGAATCTGAATGATCTACATTGGAGGAAACCCTCAAACACAAATGGTGGACACCTGAAGTGAAAGGTGCAGCTAGGCTGCTCTCACCTCCTGAAGGAGTCCTACCCAGCTTTGTTGGTGTGAGGAACCCCTAAGGCAGCTGGCAGGCAATGGCAGGCTAAGCAGAGTGGAGCTCATGAAGGGCTTGGGGGGGGGGGGAGTTGTAGCATAAATCAATGGTCTAACCTGCAGGAAACAAGACTTCAGCCCAATATCCCTAAAAAATGTAACTCATCAATGTTTTTGGCCACTCAAAAAGTGTATATTTGTACATACCCCCCCCCAACCCCCCAAAAAAGAAATGTACCTGGATATGTTTTTACAAGCACAGTCCATGCCTTCACTCACTGGCATGCACAAATGTACACGAGAAAAAAAAAAAAAACAGTCCTCACCGCGCATGAGCAGAACAACACCTGTTTTAGGTAGTCTTCTGACACTCATACAGAGGTGAGAGGAGTGTGGTGGATGGTTGCTTTTGACCAACAAGAGTTTGAGTCCCACATTGATCTGTGAGTGGCTTGTTTTTTCACTCAGCTAATGAAAAGTTAATTTAGGTGCCACCTCCTGTAGTGGTTAGGGAAAAAATGTTTTGGACAGGTGTCACCTCTGATGGTTACAGAGAATGAAAGAGAAAGAGAAAGGGGCAGACAAACTTTACAGTGCTGGGAGACACGTTTCTTAAAGCTGTAAACGCATCCACTACAAGTGAAAAAAAAAACCAAATTGTGTCTGTGTAATTTGACATTTTTTTTAGTGAGACTTAGCTGAAGAGTTTGAACTTTCACTTTCATTCACTGACTAGGTTTGGGCAGGGGGTCTGCAATCTGTGGTTTTGAGTTCTTTTGCCCATAACTATTGGCTCCTTGTAGCAATGAACAAAAAGAAAATCTCACAAGTACAGGGAGAGTTTCATAATTTAGTGAAAGAAAAATGCAATTTACAAATAAAGTTGTAAATTTGTGATTAAAAAGTTACAGTCCCTCTCATAAAGGGCAGCATGTTGGTGTAGTGGTTAGCACGACTGCCTCACAGTAAGAAGGTCCTGGGTTCAAATCCACCAGCCAGCAGGTCGTCTCTGTGTGGAGTTTACATGTTCTCCCAATGCTTGTGTGGGTTTACCCCAAATCCTCTGATTTCCTCCCATAAACATGCAAGTTAGGTTAATTGGAGAGTGGCCCTAGGTGTGATTGGTGCTGAACTGTGGATGTCCTTGAATTTCCCTCTGGGATTAATAAAGTATACGAGTGAAAGTTGAAAAATTCAAGTTATCAACTAAAAGAAATTTTGTAAAATTCATTAAAGACACACTCCAGTGGATATAAATTCTCTTAAAAACAAAATGATACTATGTCTACAATGATATCTTGTGCCCTTTATTTCACAAAAAATACTTTTTCAATTCAATTCAGTTCAGCTTTATTTATAATGCGCCACATCACAACAAAAGCCGTCTCATGGCGCCACAGCGCAGATTAAAAAAAAAAAAACACACAGTCACAGAAAAACCCAGCAATCAGACGATCCCCTATGAGCAAGCACTAGGCGACAGTGGAGAGGAAAAACTCCCATTTGGAAGGAAGGAACCTCTAGCAGAACCAGGCTCAGGGAGGGGCAGTCGTCTGCTGCGACTGGCTGGGGATGAGGGGATAGGGAGGATGGAAGGACAGACATAAAGAACATAGCCATAAGATGCCAAGTACAATATTGGAGGTCAACCAGCAGTATGGATCAGATAACAATAGAACAAGAGTGGGGTTAAAAGACACAAATACCCTCCTTAAACAAAAGCTATATTAAAAAGGAAGGATTTTAACCTGTTTTTAAAGACAGAGACCGAGTCTGACTCCCGGACCCAGAGCGGTAACTGGTTCCAGAGAGAAGGGGCTTGGTAGCAGAAGGCTCTGCCTCCCACCGTACTTTTGGAGATTCTGGGCACCACAAGTAAGCCAGCATTTTGGGAGCATAATGCTCTGTTAGGATGGTAAGGTAATATCAGATCTTTTATATATTGGGGGGCCAGATTGTTAAGAGCGCTGAAAGTAAGAAGAAGGATTTTAAACTTGATTCTGAATTCAACGGGTAGCCAATGGAGGGAGGACAGAACCGGGGAAATATGATCTCTTTTTCTAGAACCAGTTAAAACTCTAGCAGCAGCATTTTGAATCAATTGAAGACTTTTTAAAGATACTCTAGGACAACCAGATAATAGCGAATTACAATAATCTAACCGCGAACTGACAAAGCCGTGAATCAGTTTCTCAGCATCACCCAGAGACAAGATGCTCCTGATCTTAGCAATATTGCGCAAATGATATAAGGCGGTCCTAGAAACAGTTTTAATATGTGAATTAAAGGACAAATCCTGGTCAAAAATCACTCCAAGGTTCCTCACACAACTGTTCAGAGTGAGAGTGGCAGCATCTAAATTAAGGGCATAATCTGAAAAGGAATTTCTAAGATGTTTTGGGCCAACAACAATGACTTCAGTCTTATCAGAGTTCAATAGTAAAAAATTACAAGTCACCCAAGCTTTGATGTCCTTAAGACAGGCATCTAGCTTGGCCAACTGATCACAATCATCGGGCTTCATAGACACGGTGGCGCAGTGGTTAGCACTGCAGCAGCACAGTTTACCCTCGGCCGGGGGATCACGGGGATCATGAGATCATGGGTTCGATCCCTGCCCCCGGCCAACAGTGATCTGTGTGGAGTTTGCATGTTCTCCCCATGTTGCGTGGGTTTACTCCAGGATTTCTCCGGTTTCCTCCCGCATGCCAAAAACCATGCAGGTTAGGGATACGGGGTGCTTGCGCACGCAGCGACCGGCAGCTGGTGGCTTGTCACCAGACTGCAAAACAAATCTACCTATGGGTACAAAATAAGTACAAAAAAAAAAAAAGGTATAGTTGTGTGTCATCAGCGTAACAATGAAAATGTATACAGTGCTTTCTGATGATATTGCCCAGCGGGAGCATATATAGACTAAAAAGAGTAGGGCCCAACACAGATCCCTGTGGAACTCCATGAGTGAGCTTAGAGCTGGAAGAAAATCCATCATTGACATGGACAAACTGAAACCTATCAGATAAATAAGATCTAAACCACTGCAACGGAGTTCCACTGAGTCCAGCAAAGTGTTCCAATCTATCAAGGAGAATGGCATGATCGATAGTGTCAAAGGCTGCACTGAGATCTAAAAGAACAAGAACAGAGACAAGTCCATTATCAGCTGCAGTCAGGAGGTCATTAGAGACCTTCACTAAGGCAGTTTCAGTGCTGTGATGAGCTCTGAACCCAAATTGAAACACCTCAAACAAACCAACTCCCTGCAAATGGTCAAATAATTGCACAGCAACAACTCTTTCCAAGATTTTTGAAATGAAAGGCAATACTTTTATTGTCTTACAGTTGCTTGTGGAATTTTTTGCCCTTAACTTCTTTCTACAAATGCCAGAATCTAATGAGGCCCACTCACATTCCACCCACCAGGGCACAGAAGTCTGCAAGTTGGCAAATTTGAACAGCCAGTGCTTAGCTCTGATTGGTTCATCTGTTATTGTGATATTACAAAACTGCTCTTTCTAAACTAACCTTTATCCAAGGGGAGGAGCTTAACTGAACTTTCACAGCAGAAAAATACAGACATGACACATAAGAGTGATTTAAGACAAGATAAGATAATCCTTTATTCATGGGCTGTGGCCATGTCCTTGCCTTTTAGATAGATAGATAGATAGATAGATAGATAGATAGATAGATAGATAGATAGATGTACTTTACTGAGCCCAAACTGGGAAGTTACAGTGTAACAGCAGCATGGCAGTAGACACCAAAACAACAGAAACACACACAGCATTAAAGAAAAAAGGGATTACTCATGGAAAGTAAAACTGCCTGAATAACTTACATACATCGGAGATGAATAGATGATGACCCATATAGATACATGAATCACACATGAATCGTACTCGCTGTACAATGCAGGACTATCAGATGCAGGGTGCAATGTGAGGTTCCAATTAGACTGCAAGGTGCAGTATGGCAGCATAGTTATGACCAGAAATCCACATTAGAGTGAGTTATTGTATGGTGAAATGGCATGTGGCAGAAAAGATTTCCTGTGCCTGACCGCTGGACAGCAAAGTTGTAGCAGTCTGCTGGAGAAAGTGCTCGGCTGTCTGTCCAGTGTGTGGTGAAGGGGGCGATCAAGATTGTCCATGATGGATTGCAGTTTGTTCAGTGTCCTCCTCTCCTTTTGTTGTTTCTTTGGACTTTCTTCATTATTACTAGCATTATCATTATTCTTATCTTTGTCATTATCTTTCTCAGTTACTTTGGTAAGGTTCATGTATTGTTTTTTCCTCGCCTTGTCATCGTTCCTGAGTTGTCTTTAATCTTGGCAGTGCCTTTTATTTACTTCTGTTGTAGCATAGTTCATTCCTGTTTTTGTTCATTTCCTCTTGCTCCTAATTGTTCACAGCTGTTTCTTATTTTACAATTGTTTACCACTTTATTTATTCACACCATCCTCTATCCTGAGTGCAGCCCCATAACTTGTACCGGCTATATGGTATCCAGCCACATTGTATTCAGCCACCTTGCATCGTTTACACTGGGTCTCCCATGGCACCATTAGGGCTGGAAAACCGTTATTGTATCTGCCGTTTCGGCCTATTTGTGTTCTCCATGTCACGTGCCAAGCCGGCTTGGCTTTCCCCAGCTCGGCCTCGATCTCTTTATGGGGTTGGCTTTGCTGGTTATGTGTATTTTGATGTATTCTTGTACTTATTCTTGTACTTATTCCATGCCTCTAGCCACTGCCTGACCAGCAGCTGTTAGTCAGCATCTGTCATCCCCTTTCCCTCACGCTGCTGACAGGCCCAGCCACGCCCAGCCCAGCCACACCCCCTCGCTCTCCTTCTGGCTCATCGTCATGTCAGGAAGGACTGAATCTGTGTTTGCTCGCTGTCATTGCTGTGACTACTCGGTCTGCCCCCGCACTGTGAGTATCTGTGAGCTGTCCGCCGCTGTATTCCTCCAGTGTGTGTGTTGGGAGGCCTTGAGAACTCTACGCGTACCCGAGCTGTTGTGTGTTTATTTGTAATGTGTCAATAAATGTGTGTGTGGTGTAACCCAGCGTTTAAATCCTCGTCCTTTTTCCCAGGGGAGTTTGACACTCCAGCCTCCAGGCTGAGTTCTGTTAATAAATTTGTAACCTTCAGTCCAGCATTTGGGACTATCCTTAGTGCCCCATAGGGGGCTCTCGCTTATAAGAATTTCACAGTATTACAGCAGCAAAGGGATAGCAGCACTCAATAATAAATAACACTGGTCAACACCAAATGTATTGTCTAAGTTGTTTTTTTTTTAGCTGATTTAGGACAATTTTGATGTGCTGAATCCAAAAATCACATTGGCTTTGCTCAATTAGGTCAACTTTTTGAACTATGGCCACATGTTTTTTACGTTTTTGTTTACATGCACGGGTATTTTTGCTTTATATGATGCAAAATTCTTTTTTATTTCTTGAAATACTCTGAATTTTGAACAATGATGATGTAACATTCAATTTACATGTACTTACCTTTATCAATGTCTACTATTCAATTTACAGTACAAATGTACAACTGCTATACAACTGCTTATAACTTAGCATAAAAACTTGACCTGATCGAGAGAAACGGATGTCATTTTCAGATTCAGTGGTGCAAAATTGTCTTAAATCAGTTGAAAAAACACAGACAACTTACAAAAAAATTATTTTTGTTATGTTGTGTAATGAAACTGTCACAATCGGGGTGCGGCCAGGGACCATGCTCACATTTAATGTTCATGTTAGTCTTTGTTTTTGTCACAGTATTATTACTCTGGTTATGATTATCATTATTATTAAGTGCCCCTGTGTTCCCTGATCATTCTGTCATGTCATCCCCTGTTGTCTGTCTTTTGGTTGTCTTTTGTATTTGGTTATATTTTATGATCTTGTTTTATTTTTACTGTTTAGTATTGTTGTCCTGCATGTTCATTGTTATGTCTCCTGTGCATCCCCTGTCGGAGTGTCAGTGTAGCTCTGCCCATCCTGTTTTCCTCACCTGCTGCCCTTGATTGTCCGCCCAAGCTGTCTCATGTTTGCAATTAGTTATTCCCCTATTTATGTCAGTTTTTGCATGTGCTCTGTCTGGCATTCTTGTCGTTGTTCCCTGTTTAATCCACAGTGTTTGGATGTACAGTATCATGTAAGTTTGCCTCATTTGTTTTGAGTTCCCTCCTCATGGATCGTCACCTTATCGTGGTGGGGGGGTTTGCGTGCCCCAGTGATCCCAGGAGCTATGTTGTCCGGGGGCAATTTGCCTCTGATAGGGTCTCCCAAGACAAACTGGTCCTGGGTGAAGGGCCAGACTAAGAACGATCCAACAGACTCTCATGATAAATTGTATATCAAGGATTCAGTGTACCCCGCCCGGTATGGGGTTACCGGGGCCCCACCCTGGAGCCAGGCCTGGGGGAGGGGCTCGAAGGCTAGCGTCTGGTGGCCGGGTTTCCACCCATGGGACCCGGCCGGGCTCAGCCTGAAGGAGTTACATGGGTCCACCCTCCAGTGGGTTCACCACCTGCAGAAGGGATCATGGGGGTCCAGTGCTATGTGGATTAGGTGGCGGTCAAAGGCGGAGACCTTGGCGGACTGATCCCATGCTTTCTAAACTGGCTTTTGGTACGTGGAATGTCACCTCTCTGGTGGGGAAGGAGCCTGAGCTGGTGTACGAGGTTGAGCGATACCGGCTAGATATAGTCGGCCTCACCTCAACACACAGCTCCGGTTCCGGAACCAGTCTCCTGGAGAGGGGCTGGAGCTTGGCCTTTTCTGGAGTTGCCCCGGGCAAGAGGCGACGAGCAGGGGTGGGTATTCTTGTATCGCCCCACCTTGCTGCCTCTATATTGGAGTTTTCCCCGGTGGACGAAAGGGTTGCTTCCCTGCGCCTTCGGGTTGGGAAACGGGTCCTGACCATCATTTGTGCCTATGCACCAAATGATGTTTCAGAGTACCCACCCTTTTTGGAGTCTGTGACTGGGGTGGTGGAGGGTACTCCTCCTGGAGACTCCATTGTCCTACTGGGGGACTTCAATGCGCACGTGGGCAACGACAGTGAAACCTGGAGGGGGGTGATTGGGAGGAACGGCCTGCCCGATCTGAACCCGAGTGGTGTTCAGTTATTGGACTTCTGTGCTAACCACAGTCTGTCCATAACGAACACCATGTTCAAGCATAAGGGTGTCCATATGTGCACCTGGCACCAGGACACCCTAGGTCGCAGGTCGATGATCGATTTTGTTATCGTATCATCAGACCTGCGACCGTATGTCTTGGACACCCGAGTAAAGAGAGGTGCAGAGCTGTCAACTGATCACCACCTGGTGGTGAGTTGGATCCGATGGCAGGGGAGGAAGCCATTCAGACCTGGTAGACCCAAACGTATAGTGAGGGTGTGCTGGGAGCGTCTGGCTGAGGCCCCTGTCCGGGAGGTCTTCAACTCCCACCTCCGGAAGAACTTCAACCACATTCCGAGGGAGTCTGGAGACATGGAGTCTGAATGGGCCATGTTCTCCACCTCTGTTGTTGAAGCGGCGGCCCAGAGCTGTGGCCGCAAGGTGGTCGGTGCATCTCGTGGTGGCAACCCCCGAACCAAGTGGTGGACACCAGTGGTGAGGGGGGCCATTAAGCTGAAGAAGGAGTCCTATCAAGCTTGGTTGGCTTGTGGGACTCCCGAAGCAGCTGAGGTGTACCGGCAGGCCAAGCGGAGTGCAGCTCGGGTGGTTGCTGAAGCAAAAACGCGGGTATGGGAGGAGTTCGGTGAGGCCATGTAACAAGACTTTCGGTCGGCTTCAAAGAAATTCTGGCAAACTGTTCGGCGGCTCAGGAGGGGAAAGCAGCTCCCCGTCCACACTGTGTATGGTGCGGATGGGACACTGTTGACTTCTACTGTGGATATCGTCGGGCGGTGGAAGGAATACTTCGAGGATCTCCTCAATCCCACTGATACGCCTTCCACAGAGGAAGCAGGGTTTGGGGACGAGGGGGATGACTTGCCTATTACAGGGGCTGAGGTCGCCAAGGTGGTTAAAAATCTCCTTGGTGGCCGTGCCCCGGGGGTGGACGAGATTCGCCCTGAGTACCTCAAGGCCCTGGATGTTGTTGGGTTGTCATGATTGACACGCCTCTGCAACATTGCGTGGAGGTCGGGGGCAGTGCCTTTGGCATGGCAAACCGGGGTGGTGGTTCCTCTCTTCAAAAAAGGGGACCGGAGGGTGTGCTCCAACTTTAGAGGGATCACACTCCTCAGCCTCCCTGGGAAGGTCTATGCCAAGGTACTGGAGAGGAGAGTCCGGCCGTTGGTCGAACCTCGGATTCAGGAGGAGCAATGTGGTTTTCGTCCTGGCCGTGGCACATCGGACCAGCTCTTTACCCTCTCGAGAATTCTTGAGGGTTCGTGGGAGTTTGCCCAACCAGTTTACATGTGTTTTGTGGACTTGGAGAAGGCATTTGACCGCGTCCCTCGTGGATTTTTGTGGGGGGTGCTTCGGGAGTATGGGGTATCGGGCTTGTTGTTACGAGCTATTCGGTCTCTGTACGACCGTTGTGAGAGTTTGGTTCGTATTGCCAACACTCGGTCGGAGTCATTCCCAGTGAGAGTTGGACTCCGCCAGGGCTGCCCTTTGTCACCGATCCTGTTCATAATTTTTATGGACAGGATTTCTAGGCGCAGCCAGGGAATGGAGGGTGTCATGCTTGGTGACCACAGAATCTCATCTCTGTTGTTTGAAGATGATGTTGTCCTGTTGGCTTCATCCAGCAATGACCTACAGCTCTTGCTGGGACGGTTTGCCGCTGAGTGTGAAGCGGCTGGGATGAGAATCAGCACCTCCAAGTCCGAGTCCATGGTCCTCAGCCGGAAAAAGTGGATTGTCCTCTCCGGGTTGGGGACAGGCTCCTGCCCCAAGTGGAGGAGTTTAAGTATCTTGGGGTCTTGTTCACGAGTGAGGGGAAAATGGAGCGAGAGATCGACAGACAGATTGGAGCAGCATCTGCAGTGATGCGGACGTTTTACCGGTCTGTTGTGGTGAAGAGGGAGCTTAGTTCTAAGGCAAAGCTGTCGATTTACCAGTCAATCTACGTTCCTACTCTCACCTATGGTCACGAGCTTTGGGTAATGACCGAAAGAACGAGATCGCGGATACAAGCAGCTGAAATGAGCTTTCTCCGTAGGATTGCTGGACTCACCCTCAGAGATAGGGTGAGGAGCTCAGTCATCTGGGAGAGGCTCAGAGTAGAACCGCTGCTCCTCCACATTGAAAGGAGTCAGTTGAGGTGGTATGGGCATCTGATTAGGATGCCTCCTGGACGCCTCCCACTTGAGGTGTTTCAGGTACGTCCCACTGGGAGGAGACCCCGGGGCAGACCCAGGACTCGGTGGAGAGACTATGTCTCCCAGCTGGTCTGGGAACGCCTTGGTATCCCCTCTGAAGAGCTGGAGCAGGTGGCTGGGGAGAGGGAGGTCTGGGCTTCTCTTCTTGAACTGCTGCCTCCATGACCCGGACCTCCGGAAAAGCGGTAGAAGATGGATGGATGGATGGATGGATGTTTTGAGTTCAGCCCCCATGCTACATTTACTTTGTACATAGTGTTTTTGTTAATCATTGTTTGCACCTTGGAACCAAGGTGCCAAGGTATGATGTTTGCACCATACCTCTGCCTGTGCCATGAGTCCTCCCTCTACACCCTCATCTGCCCGGAGGGCAGATCATGACAGTAGGACACCAGCATACCTGGGCTCAGCAGGCAGAAGGAGGATGGCAGCAGATGGTCCTAGTGTGGATGAGCTGTGGGCAGCCCAGTTTATCCAGGACTTTGTTTCTGAAGCCTGTGCCTCCCGCACAATGAAGGAGACCCTGGATGCCGTAGCTGGAATAGTGGAGGCACACCCCGGTCTGCGGGGCTACCCCGAGCTGGAGGGACTACTGGCCACCGTTTCCAACCTCTGGTGGACATATCGCGGGCTGGTGAGGAATTTAATTGGGGCACCGGAGTTTGTGCTGACGATGCAGTGTCCCCTGACTCTGGCCTCCTCTTCTCCTCGCCACTCACCAGCCTTGCAGCCACACCACGGGTGAGAGAGGGGTTTGCCTGCAACGCCAGAGACTGTGCTGACAAGACAGCATCCCCTGGCCCCAACACCTTCAGCCTCTCCTCGTTCACTAACTCCACTTCGCTCTCCACCTCCAATGCCGTTCCAATGCTGCTGTGCTCTTCCTGTGCCTTTTCTACATCATTGCCAACCTCCAGTGCCGCTCCCAAGCTACTGTCAACCATCAACGCCGGCTCCCATGGCAGCTGTAGTGCCAGCTTCATGTCACTCCCAAGCTGCAGTGCCAGCTCTCACCTCTGCTACATGGGGGGCCCTGCCCACTGCTACATGTGAGAGTGCTTCATCTGCTGTTCCTCCAGTGTTTTCAGGGGTGGTCATCACCTCTTCATCAACAGTGCCATTGGAGTCCTCACCAGTAGAGGAGCGGGAGTTAAGGCAAGTACTCTTTTTATTATTTATAATATCATTGCTAAAAAGGGCTTGTCTTGTTCCTAGTGGAGAGACCCGGTTGCAGTTTCCATCTGCTTCTGAGTGCTCCCCTCCGGGCTCTTCTGCTGGCTGTTGTGTGGACCTGACACCTACTTGCGTCTCTTCCTCCCTGTTTGAGGTGGCTGCATCAGGGATGGAAGACCACCCCTCAACGCCTGTTTCCACTATAGTGCGCATACCTGCTTCAGCAGTCCCCAAGGTGCACGCTGCTATTTCAGCAGTCCTCGAGGTGTAGGCCGCTGCTCCTGTACTCTCCGTGGTTGACATTCCCAGCAGCAGCTTTTCAGTGTGGTCAGCGCTCCCCAGTTGTCTCCCAGTGGGGTCGCCGCTCCTCAGTCACTGTTGGCTCCTGCGCTTAAAAGTGCCTTCACACCAAACGCGAACAGGTGGCACAAATCCATACAAAGTCAATGGAAAGACGTGAGCACAAGTGAAATTGCGCATTCGTGCGTTCACGTCCGAGGAGTAGCACTAGCTTTGAGATTCTGCTGTCACCGAAGTAAAAGTATTAACACTGGAGAGTAGACTAGTTTGAAAATGAGACTCACTCACATGGAGACAGGAGGACCAGGAGCTCTTCAGCTGAACTGGGATTTCGGAGTTATTTAACCAAGGTTTCCTGCAACGGACGTGCTAACAAGGCTAGCAAGCTAGCAATAGAAACACTCATCATCTTATAAAGTTTTGGAGACGGGGACAACTTTTTCAGGTGAGCCCTCCATTAGATAATGTAAACCTAAATCATGACATTATTTTGGGGATTTCCACAGTAGGTTGAACACTGCTGCAGAAGTTATAAAGGCAACTTTGCCTGTCTGCATCTCACTCAGACGATGAATTCATGTCTATTCGTGTGTTTACATTGAGTTATAATGTAATCGTGCTGCGCGGAAAATTTGCTCGTTCACGTTTGGTGTGAAAGCACCTGAAGGTACTCTTAGGTACTGTCTCTAGGGCAAAAGAATCCTCTGTTGCTATCTCTAGAGCGAGAGACTTCTGTTATTTTCTGTAATAAGAGCTCCACTGTTACCATCTGCTGAGCTCTCAGATTCAACAGTGGTGTGAAAAAGTGTTTCTCCCCTTCCTGAGTTCTCATTTTTTGGTATGTTTGTCACACTTAAATGTTTCAGATTATCAAACAAATTTAAATATTAGACAAGGATAACACAAGAAAACACTAAATTTATTTAAGGTGTCTATTACTAAGGGAAATTAAAATCCAAATCTACATGACCCTGTGTGAAAAAGTAATTGCCCCCTAAACCTAATAACTGGTTGGCCCACCCATAGCAGCAACAACTGCAATCAAGCGTTTGCGATAACTGGCAATGGGTGTTTTACAGCGCTGTGGAGAAGTCTGGCCCAATCATCTTTGCAGAATTGTTGTAATTTAGCCCCATTGGAGGGTTTTCAAGCATGAACCGCCTTTTTAAGGTCATACCACAGCATCTCAATCAGATTCAGGGCAGGACTTTGACTAGGCCACTCCAAAGTCTTCATTTTGATTTTCTTAAGCCATTCAGAGGTGGACTTGGTGGTGTGTTTTGGATCATTGTCCTGCTGCAGAACCCAAGTGCGCTTCAGCTTGAGGTCATGAACAGATTGCCGGACATTCTCCTTCAGGAGTTTTTGGTAAACGGCAGAATTCATGGTTCCATTTACCACACCAAGTCTTCCAGATCCTGAAGCAGCAAAACAGCCCCAGACCATCACACTACCACCACCATATTTTACTGTTGGTATGATGTTCCTTTTCTGAAATGCTGTTACTTTTGCACTGGATGTAATGGGACACACACCTTCCAAAAAGTTCAGCTTTTGTCTCGTCAGTCCACAGAGTATTTTCCGAAAAGTCTTGGGGATCATCAAGATGTTTTCCTGCAAAACTGAGATGAGCCTTTATGTTCTTTTTGCTCAGCAGTGGTTTCCATCTCGGAACTCTGCTATGCAGGCCATTTTTGCCCAGTCTCGTTCTTATGGTGGACTCAACACTCCCATCGCTGTCTGGGTCCACTACCTGCACGGCCATGAGGGATCTTGAATTTCCCAGTGAAAGTCGCTTTCTTAGCTCCTGAGTTAGCTTGTCTGCTGCTTCCAGCTGTAGCGCCAACTCGACAGCCCTAGTCAGCGTCAGCTCTCCCAGGAATATGAGCAGCTTGGAGCGGACTGCAGCACAGTTAGTGTGTTCCTCCAACTGGTCACGCACCATTTCCTCCTCCAATGGCCCAAACCGGCACTCAACGGCCAACTGTCTTAAGTCTGACATAAACCGCTGGATTGGTTCACCTACCTGTTGACGGCACTGTCTGAACTTAATCCGTCTGACGATGATGTTGTCCGGCATCCTGAAATGGCGAGCCATTAACTCAACCACTTCTTCGTAATTGTCCGTGTCTCCAAGCGTGCCCAAAACTCTCTGCCCCTCCATTCCCAGGTTGTGTACTAACAATGCACAAGCTCTCAGCTTCTCCATTCGTCCCAGGTCCAACGCCACCATGTACATCTGGAAAGCCTCATACCAACAAGGCCATGGCACCGACGGCTCCGCCAGGAGCTCCAGGAATGGAAGAATTGATGGTTCCACATGCCTCCATGAGCTTACCTTATGTTGTAACTCGTAGACAAAGATGAGGCCAGGAGTGGAGCTGAACACTTCTTTATTATAAAAACTGAATTTCGGTGTACCTGCCGTGCATGCAGCCGCTGGCAGAGGTAAGGTGGAAGAGACAGCCCCCCTGCCTGCAGCCCCTCTTATACCACCGGGGTTGGCGGGACCGGAAGGCGGAGCCACCACTCCGTACCACACAAATAAAGGCTCCAATATAAACAGTATATGAACAGTGAATACATACGTACATAATAAATTACTGTAATTGTATTGGAAGGGAATGATCCTATTGTGCAAGTAGCAGTGTTATGTGCAGTCTCTGTGAGCAATGCAGATTGTAAAGTCTAACAGCAGCAGGTAGAAAGGACCTGCGAAACCTCTCCCTCGTGCACTTTGGATGGATCATTTAGCCTGCAGCTAAACGAGCTACTCAGTGCACTCAGCATGTTCACCATGGGGTGAGACTTGGACTCCAGCGGAGATGACAGCTTAGCTACCATCCATCTCTCTCCTATCTCCTCCACTGAGTTGAGGCGGTGCCGCAGAACAGAGCTGGCCTTCTTGATCAGCCTGTTCAGTCTATTCCTGTCAGCAGCTGTGATGCTGCTGCCCGAGCAGACCACTCCATATAGATCTCATTTACTTTGTTTCTCATTTGTTCCTGAATTTCTTTGGATTGCAGCATGATGTCTAGCTTTTGAGGATCTTTTGGTCTACTTCACTTTGTCAGGCAGGTCCTATTTAAGTGATTTCTTGATTGAGAACAGGTGTGGCAGTAATCAGGCCTGGCTGTGGCTAGAGAAATTGAACTCAGCTTTCCAAAGATGTGATAAACCACAGTTAACTGTTTTAATGGGGATGGGGGGGGGGTCACTTTTTCAAACAGGTCCATGTAAGTTTGATTTTTTTTTTTTACTCTAATAATAAACACCTTCATTTAAAAACTGCATCTTGTGTTTACTTGTGTTATCTTTGTCTAATATTTAAATTTTTTGATGATCTGAAACATTTAAGTCTGACAAACATACAAAAAAATGACAAATCAGAAGGGGGCAATCACTTTTTCACACCACTGTATAAAGCTAAAACTGTCACCTTATCGGTACACCTGGCTATCTCTCAACACACTTTTTACTTCCACATGGCTCCTACCCAACAACATACATGAACTACTTTACCCACAAAGAAAAAGGCCGTACCCGTAACAGACCATTTCCACATTACTGCAAGACAGAGGTATAAAATTAAAGTGAAATTTGTATCAAGAAACTGTAAAGAACTGCAACATCTAATTTTAAAATGGAACAACAGCTCAAAACATTTTTAACATTTTTTTAATCGTGCTTTCTATCTGTGGTGTTTTGGTAAAGAAGTATTTGTTTTTTCTGTATGGTAAACATGAGTCTTCTGCGAGGAAGGTACTATTTCCAGAATTTATTAAGCTGTCATGAAATTCTTCTACCCATGCTCTTATTGAAAGCGACACAGGATGCAATATCTGTGAATGTCAAAAACAGGAAGGCAGGTTGTGTGTTCACGGCAACAGGTTTGAAAGCTTAAATTGAATCTGACAGGATGTTGCTTTATATTTCCTAAGAAAGAGGTAAATAAGCAGAAAGGAGCCACAGGAAATAAGAAGCAAAATGCTGTGTGAAAAGATGCAAACAGTGTGATATGATTTGACCATTTCAGCTCATCACATGGTGACATATTTTATAAAGCTGGTAAAACAAACCATTCTATGATTAACAGATGATTTATGTGCTCCAGTTGGTCTATTTTTTTGGTAATTTTGGTGCAAAAGGGTCTTAACTGATTTATGGCGAGTTGAAAGAAATTGTGTATTTGATCACTTCATGTCCATAATGCAGCTAAAAAGGAGCACATTACACAGCAGGGACATTTCATCTCAATTTTAAAGAAATCCTAGGGAAGGGCTTAGAGTGGCAAGGTTAACAGCCATCCTTTTTCTCAGATTAAACAGCTCAAAGCCCAATCTTTCAAGGAAGCAGAGCCTCCTGAAAACAAAAGTCACTACCCAGAGCAGTCACATACACACCAGTGGAAATTCAGCAAATGAATTAGAGGTCACTGGATTTCACGGTGAAGTAACTTCAGTTAGCCAAGATGGGAGAACAGAGCCACGCTGAGCATTACATTTCCATTCATTAAAGAGTGAATGAGGACCATGCATTTCAAAGATCCTGGGTCACTTTAGTCAGGGTCAATTTAGTTTTTATTAATCCCTTCAGAAAATGAATATTTAAATGAATAAAACTGCATTCAAGGTAAATGCCTGAGGTTGAACAGAATAGAATAGGCTTTATTGTCATTGTACAGTAGTACAGTACAACTAAACTGTGGGTGCTCCACCAGGCTACTGCACAATAAAGTAAGAGAGAAGGGTTAGTTAAAACATGGTTACAGAGCATACGATTAAACACACAACTGAAATAAAAATAAACAAAAATAAAAATGGCCCAGGACTATAAGAATAAACACAGGTATGGTAGTGGTTATGTGGGTGGAACTATGTATATAAGAATGCAGAGTGCAGACACACAATTGAACACACAATTAAGTAAAATGGCCCAAAGATTATGGAAAATATACATAATAGTGGTTTCACCGATGGGTCAATATACAGTTGGGCAAAAAAGTATTTAGTCAGCCATCAATTGTGCAGGTTCTCCCACTTAAAAGATGAGAGAGGTCTCCAATTTTCATCATAGGTATACCTCAACTATCAGAGACAAAATGAGAAAAAAAAATTCCAGAAAATCACACTGTCTGATTTTTAATGAATTAATTGGTAAATTCCTCAGTAAAATAAGTATTTGGTCACCTACAAACAAGCAAGATTTCTGGCTCTCACAGACCTGTAACTTCTTCTTTAAGAGGCTCCTCTGTCCTCCACTCATTACCTGTATTAATGGCACCTGTTTGAACTCGTTATCAGTATAAAAGACACCTGTCCACAACCTCAAACAGTCAGACTCCAAACTCCACTATGGCCAAGACCAAAGAGCTGTCAAAGGACACCAGAAACAAAATTGTAGACCTGCACCAGTCTGGGAAGACTGAATCTGCAATAGGTAAGCAGCTTGGTGTGAAGAAATCAACTGTGGGAGCAATTATTAGAAAATGGAAGACATACAAGACCACTGATAATCTCCCTCGATCTGGAGCTCCATGCAAGATCTCACCCCGTGGGGTCAAAATTATCACAAGAATGGTGAGCAAAAATCCCAGAACCACACGGGGGGACCTAGTGAATGACCTGCAGAAAGCTGGGACCAAAGTAACAAAGGCTACCATCAGTAACACACTACGCCGCCAGGGACTCAAATCCTGCAGTGCCAGACGTGTCCCCCTGCTTAAGCCAGTACATGTCCAGGCCCGTCTGAAGTTTGCTAGAGAGCATTTGGATGATCCAGAAGAGGATTGGGAGAATGTCATATGGTCAGATGAAACCACAATAGAACTTTATTGTAAAAACTCAACTTGTCGTGTTTGGAGGAAAAAGAACACCATACCTACTGTGAAGCATGGGGGTGGAAACATCATGCTTTGGGGCTGTTTTTCTGCAAAGGGACCAGGACGACCGATCCGTGTAAAGGAAAGAATGAATGGGGCCATGTATCGTGAGATTTTGAGTGAAAACCTCCTTCCATCAGCAAGGGCATTGAAGATGAAACGTGGCTGGGTCTTTCAGCATGACAATGATCCCAAACACACCACCCATGCAACGAAGGAGTGGCTTCGTAAGAAGCATTTCAAGGTCCTGGAGTGGCCTAGCCAGTCTCCAGATCTCAGTCCCATAGAAAATCTTTGGAGGGAGTTGAAAGTCCGTGTTGCCCAGCGACAGCCCCAAAACATCACTGCTCTAGAGGAGATCTGCATGGAGGAATGGGCCAAAATACCAGCAACACTGTATGAAAACCTTGTGAAGACTTACAGAAAATGTTTGACCTCTGTCATTGCCAACAAAGGGTATATAACAAAGTATTGAGATGAACTTTTGTTATTGACCAAATACTTATTTTACCGAGGAATTTACCAATTAATTCATTAAAAATCCTTCAATGTGATTTTCTGGATTTTTTTTTCTCATTTTGTCTCTCATAGTTGAGGTATACCTATCATGAAAATTGGAGACCTCTCTCATCTTTTAAGTGGGAGAACTTGCACAATTGGTGGCTGACTAAACACTTTTTTGCCCCACTGTACATGAAGGTAAGAAGTGCAAAGACAGGTGAGTTATTGTGATAATTAAAAAGTCCCCAGTTCTGAGCATGTGAGCGTTCGGGGGGGGGGGGGGCGCCTCTGACTGTTTGCAGTTCGGATGGCCCAGGGGAAGAAACTGTTTGTCAGTCTGGAGGTGTGGGACCTGATCGATCTGAACCGTCATCCAGAGGAAAGCAGGTTGAACAGGTGGTGGTGGGATGTGAGGGGTCTCCTGTGATGGCCTTGATCCTTCTGAGACAGGAGGATCTAGAGATGTCTTCCAGGGAGGGCCCTCTGCCGCTGGCTCCACGGTCGAGAACAGGAAGGCTGTTCAGAGGGCCGCCGATAATTTTTGGGGCGGTGTTGATGACACCTCTGAACAGCCTTCCTGTTCTCGGCCCTGGAGCCAGCGTACCACATACCCAGACAGTAGGTGAGCATGCTAGAAGGCCAGCAGCAGCTTCTGGTCCAGGTTGTTCTTCCTCAGGACACGGAGGAAGTGCAGTGGCTGCTGGGCTTTCTTCACCAGGGCCTTAGTGTTGACAGTCTAGGAGAGATCAGAGGAGATGTGGGTTCCCAGGAATCTGAAGGCGGGGACGTTTTCCACACGGTCGCCATTTATGGGAAGGGGGGGTCCCCCCCTCCTGATTTTGTGTGTGTGTGTGTGTGTGTGTGTGTGTGTGTGTGTGTGTGTGTGTGTGTGTGTGTGTGTGTGAGCAAAAACTGTCAAAAGAACCCTACTTCCTGCAAATATTCAAACTGTTGTTAAATATGGGGGAGAGGGGCTGAAAAGTTCATATTTAGTGGTCAAATTTGACCAAATGTGGCTAATATTTCAACAATCTCCCCTTCTGTTGTGATCTGAGCGCTAACCCTATTTGCGCTCGGGTTGCTCAGTATTTCCCCTTTTCCATTATATTATTCCGGGGTTGTTATTAGGGCCGCTCAGGGGCTTTTATTGTGACAGCATCACGGCCGCACTTCCGGCTGTCAAAGCCGAGCCGGGGCCGTGACAGCTGTTTGTCATTTTTGTTAATTACTTTACCTCTGTTCTGATTTGTTTGTGTTCGGTATTTAAGGGAGCAACTGCGGCTCACTCCTAGCTGCGACCTACACTATCCTACTCCTTGAGGACGAGGGACTGGAGTTCCTATTCCCGACTCCAGTCTTCCCCTGCATCTTGAACCCTTTTCTGCGTATTCTAGTAAGTGTTTTTGTACAGCGCAGGCTGCGTCCTCGCTGCGTCCTCACTGCCACTCCTAGTCTATCCTCAGAGTCTATTATTTTGTGTCTCAGCTTATGTTCGTGTTTTGCCCCACATGGCTGTTTATTTTGTCATTTTGTCTTCTTGTGAATAAACGTGCAAACTTACTGTTTGGCATCTGGCATCTCATTAATGCCCTGCAAGGGGCATTCATAACAGTAGGTCGCAGCCAAATGAGACACTAGCCACAGTGAGTTTGTTTTGGGCTTAGGTTTTCCCCTTTTTAAGTAACAGTGTGTTTCGGGAGATGGCGTCATCAAGAACTGGCTACTCCTTGGACTTGGGCTACAAGCTGATCATAGCTCTCGAATATAGAGGTAGATGACCTCCTCACCAACACTCGCAGGCTCTTCACTCCCGACAATGCACGCTGGTACCTGGACCTCACAGAGGTGGCAATTGAACGCAATCCTCGCTTTGCTGATCACGCTGAGGGCAGGGAGAGGATGGCTGAAATCGTGAAGCTTCGGAGGAGGATTTGTGGGCCTGAGAAGAGTTCCGGCAGGAAGCCGAAGCCAGAGCCAATGGTGAGGCATCTCCGCTCCTTACCTCAGGATCAGGTTCCTGCCGTCCATCCAGCCCAGGGTCCTGCGTCACCAAAGGGCCATCTCCGTCCGCAGCAGAGGAAGAGGACAGCCGGGACCCCCCGAGAAGAGACACAGTGGGCAGCTGAGCTCATCAGGGGTCATGTGGCTGAAGCACGCTCTTCCTCTCATCTCAGCAAGATTCTAAAGAATGTGGTGGCGGCAGTTAGACTGGTGGAAGTCAATCCTGAACTCAGTGATTATCCTGAGTACACCGAGCTGTTGGCCTCCGTTTCTGCGTCGCAGCGGTGCTTTCCAGACTTGAACTTAGCCTCGCCCTCTGCCGGAAGACGCCGTCACTCTGTTTGCAACCAACCTCTGCGAGATCCCCTTCCGGATCCTTTTCCGGGTTACCGAGGGAACTCTGCCTTCCAGCCAGCTGTTTCCCCTGCGTCACGACGGAAGGGAAAGACAGCAGCCTCAGCCTCCGGGTCACCTGTTCCCACTCTTCTGTCAGCTCCTTGTCCCCAGACTGCCTCGGCTGCTCCTCCCTCCTCCTCGGCGCCTTCTTCAGGGGCTGTGAGTCCAGCGAGTCCTGCCCCAACTGCGCCCGTCGCCGATCCCAAGAGAGCGACTCCTCCTCATCTTCCCGGGGGGCCCTCAGTCACCATCCTCAGGGGAAAGGGGAGAACCAAGCCGGCTGCAGCAGCCACCATCGTCCCTCAGGAGGACAAGCAAGTGTTGTTTCATTCTCACTCTCTGTATGATGAGTTACCTTGTCTGACTCCTGGGGCTGGAGCTCAGGGTTCACAGTCCTCTGAGCTCTCACCACCTGCTGCAGCCACTAACATTGAACCTGCTGCCTCTGTGTCTCCTTCCCCTCTCTCTGAGTGTCCCCCGGTGCCTAGAATTGACGGTCGGGCGAGGGAGGAGCCTGCGGCCCTGGAGAGCCTGCTTCCAGCCCTGCAGCCGCGTCATGGGCAGAGGAGGAGACCGAACTGCCGTTTGGAGCCTGAGCCAATGAGTAAGCATCCCTGGGTCTCCGTGGAGAAGCAGTCCGGCCCAGCAGGTCACAGATCCCCTGCCTCCACACCGTGTGGGTCTTCGCCGTGGGCTTCAGCGCCTGGGGGATTCCAGACTGTGATTCACGCCGGCTGCGGAGCTGGCCGCAGTCGAGCTGGAACCCGGAATGGACCTCCGGATCATTGAGCCTGGATCGTCGGAGTCCTGGACAGCGGTGGAGCCTGAGATCAGGCAAGTGCTTTATTTTGTCTTCCTACTTTCCGTTCTGGAGCATTCTTGCCTGTCTCTCGGGGAGGGGAGCTGGGTGCAGCCAACCGCTGCATCCGAGCTCATCTTGTCAGGCCCTGCTGCTGCCGGTGATCCTGATCCCGGTTCTCTTTGTCTGTTTGAGCCTTCTCCCAGGGTCACCAGAGACGAATCAGCTCCGGTTATCGTCATCGAGGCTCCAGGGTCGTGTTCAGAGGTCATCGAGGATGCAGCGTCGGTCCAATCAGGGCCCATCGGGGATGCAGCGCCGGTCCAATCGGGGCCCATCGAGGATGCAGCGCCGGTTCAATCGGGGACCATCGAGAATGCAGCGCCGGTCCAATCGGGGCCCATCGAGGGTGCAGCGCCGGTCCAGTCGGGGCCCACTGTGAGTGCTGCGCTGTCCCAATTGGGGCCATCGAGGGTGCAGCGCCGGTTCGGTTCGAGGTCGGTGAGGGGGCTGCGGATTCCCTTCTGCCGGATGCCAGACTGGTTCCTCCTCTTCCCTCCTATTTTTCCCCACTGGGTGCCGCTGGGGTCCCCGTTATTCGGGTCGGCTCTCCCCCACTGTCCCTCTCGGTAGGGAGGCCCCCTCCGAGCTTCCCCTTCTGGTCCTGGTGGTCTAAGGACGCGGGTCGGCTGCCTGAAGAACCGTCTTGTTGGGTCGGCGGCCTAGTTCGGCCGCCCAAAAAACTGTCTCGTTGGTTCTGTATTCTGGGTCGGCCGCCCGAAGGACTGCCTTGTTGGTTTGGGGACCTGGTCCAGCCGCCTGAGGTACTGTTTCCCCGGGTTTGGGACTTTGGTAGACCGCCCAAACTGTTCTTTTCCCCTTATGGTAGATGGATTTGAGATGCGGGTCGGCCCCCCGAACTGTTTTTGTGTACCCGTTCTCAGCTTTCTACCTGCTGGCTCCCTTGAAATTGTGTGGTTTTTTTGTGTTTGAGTCCATGTATATTGAAGGACTCTTGGTTCATTGCCGGAATTAATGGTGTTTTTTTTGTTTCTTGTATTTTGTTGGACTGTCTGTTCTTTTCCCTAATTAGTCGTGTTTTTTTTTTATGTGTATATTTTCATGTAATCTGAAGGAGTCCCTGTTTTTTGCCGACTCTGCTACGTCATTTGAAGTTAGGCCCTCTTTAACTTTTGTGCTGAGCTACTAGTTGTTGGCTGCAGATTTACACTTGTTTTCCTTTTTTTTTTCTTTTTTCTAAGGACATAATCTAATATCTCGAACTATATTGCCTTAGATACTTAGTTTGCTCCTCGGTAGAGGGATAACCTTCACATTGCATACTCTTGGTGTTAGATGACCTGCGACGTACACTGTGTGACTGTTGTGGCACAGGGTAACAATAGATCTTTGGGCCGGTGACCTGCTTTGAGTAACTGTTTCTCTCTTAAATTCTTTTTGATCTCCATTTAGAACTAAAAACTACCAAAGCGGGAATTCCCCCGTATTATTTAATGCTTAGTCACTAGTAGGATGTTAATTCTTCTATTGTAGAAAGGTGCCACATAAGGAGGTTACATTGTTTTCAGAGAACTTTATACACCAGTTCCCAGATTAGACGCTCACCTTTTCCTCATGAGCATATTTTTTGTCAGTTAAAGTCATATTGTGAATTTCCATGTGCACCTTGCAGATACATTCTTTTTCTTTTTCCCTTTCTTATCCTGTGGTGCTTGAGGGGGGTTTTTTCTTTGTGTTTTTCAATTCAATTCAATTCAACTTTATTTATATAGCGCCATTTCACAACAACAGTCATCTCATAGCATTTTCAGCTGTAGGGAAAACCCCCACAGTTGCAGAAAAACCCCAGCAATCAGGTGATCCCCTGTGAACAAGCGCTTGGCGATGGTGGAGAGGAAAATCTCCCTTTTAACAGGAAGAAACATCCAGCAGAGCCAGGCTCAGGGAGGGGCAGTCATCTGCTGCGACTGGCTGGGGGGTGAGGGGATAGAGAAGATGAAAAGAACAGACATGTAGAGAGCAAACAGCACGATGAGGACTCAATCTATGGGAGAGAACAAACAGATGTTAATGACCAGCAAAAGAAAAATATTTCATTGAGAGTGAAGAAAGGAGTGAAGCCCAGTGCATTATTGGAGATCCCCTGGCTGTCTAAACCTATTAGCAGCATAACTAAGGGAGGGTTCAGAGACACATGATCCCTCCCTAATTGTAGGCTATATCAAAAAGGAAGGTTTTAACCCTATTCTTAAAAATAGAGATCGAGTCTGACTCCCGAATCCAGATTGGCAGCTGGTTCCACAGGAGAGGAGCTTGATAACTGAAGGCTCTGCCTCCCATTGTACTTTTGGAGATTCTAGGAATTACAAGTAATCCTGGTAGTATCAGATCTTTTGGTTCCAAGGTTGTCATAGCCAGGAGCGGCACTGGGGTTAAGCTCCCAGTGCTCATAAAATGCTCCTTACGGCGTGCATCTCGAAAAACCTCTGACAACTAAGTCCAACTCCTAGCCTGCCCGTGTGGTTTAGTCTCTAAGCCCGGCGGAACTGTTTTTACTAAGAGGAGAAGGGGCGAGGGCGGATCTCTGGCGCCTTAAAACCAGATGCTTCGGGTAGATGGTGGCTCGTCAACCTGGGAAGGTAGCCCATCTAGGGGAAGGTAAACCCTGATTTCAAACCTCCGCTGCCTTGCGGCACACCCGGTCACAGGAAAGGCTTCGGGAGTCAACCCTGAGGAAAAATCCGGAGTCGGAGCCCCTAAGGCAGTTCTCTGTTGTGCTCAACATCGTTCTGGCAGCTCCTGCGACGGCGCTGGTGCCAAACTATAGCAGCCCTGCTGTTCCTTTGGATCCATCAGTGACGTGGAGAGGGGGGACGTGCTGCATGGGTAACATCTTGTCCTCCATATCTTCCTGCCCAGGCTTGAATCCTACCAACGCCCAACGCTGGAAGGTAGAACACCGGTGTGCATCGGCCTGTTCAGCCACAGGCGGTGCTGTTCCAGCAGAGTAGACGTTTAGGATTCTCTTCCATGGTCATCATAGACCGACGGAGGCCGACGACGATGACGATCAGATCTTTTAAATAAAAAGGGGCCTGATTGTTTCGAGCTTTGTAAGTATGAAGAAGCATTTTAAACTTAATTCTAAACTCTATGGGAAGCCAATGAAGGGAGGCCAGAACCGCAGCGATATGATCTGTCTTTCTAGTACCTGTTAAAACTCTTGCTGCAGCATTTTAGATCAACTGAAGACTTTTTAAAGATGTTTTGGGACAACCTGATAAAAAAGAGTTACAATAATCTAATCTAGAGATAACAAAAGCGTGGATCAGTTTCTCAGCATTACTTTGAGACAAGATACTCTTAATCTTGGCAATATTACGCAAATGATAGAAGGCAGTCTTAGAAACAAATTTAATATGTGAATTGAAAGACAGATCTTGATCAAAAATAACTCCAAGGTTCCTCATAGAGCTATTAAGAGAAATAGTAAATAGAGAAATAGTAACCACATCCAAACTAAAAGTTTGATTTGGAAAGGTATTTCTAAGGTTTTTTGGACCAACGAGAATGACTTCAGTCTTATCTGAATTTAATAGCAGGAAATTGCAAGTCATCCAAGCTTTGATTTCCTTATGACAGGCTTCTAACTTGGCTAATTGATTACTATCATCTGGCTTCATTGACAGGTATAATTGTGTGTCATCTGCATAACAATGAAAATGTATACAGTGCTTTCTAATAATGTTGCCTAGGGGAAGCATATATAAACGAAAAAGAGTAGGGCCTAGCACATATCCCTGTGGAACTCCATGACTGAGCTTTGAGTTGAACGAAAACTCATTATTGACATGAACAAACTGGAACCTATCAGATAAATAAGATCTAAACCACTGCAACGAAGTTCCATTAAGTCCAACATAGTGTTCTAATCTATCAAGTAGAATATTATGATCGATAGTATCAAAAGCTGCACAAAGGTCTAAAAGGACAAAAACAGAAACAAGTTCATTATTAGATGCGATAAGAAGGTCATTAGTGACCTTTGCTAAGGCTGTTTCAGTACTATGATGGATTCTAAACCCAGACTGAAACTCTTCAAGTAAACCATTTCCCTGCAGGTGGTCAAATAATTTCGTAGCAACAACTTTTTCTAAGATTTTTGAAATGAAAGGGAGATTAGAGATTGGTCTACAGTTAGCTAAAACTCCTGTATCCAGCGTTGGCTTTTTTAGTAAGGGTTTAATTACATCCGTTTTAAAAGCCTGCGGTACATGGCCTAAAGTTAATGAAGAATTGATTATTTGAAAAATAAAGCTACCAATAAGCAGGAAGACTTCTTTGGTTGAGTTGAAGAACTGGATGAGGAAATTATTTTATCTAACTCTAAAAGGTCAATTGGAGTAAACTCATCCAAACAGATATCAGTTGAAGGAGTTGTAGTAGTTACTGTATTTAAGTTAACGGTGGGAAGAATCTGATTTTATCCCTAATAGATGAAATTTTATTATTGATAAAGTTCATCAAGTCCTGACTAGTAAGCTCTAAGGGAATGCTAGGATTGACAGAGTCCTGACTCTTTGTCAGCCTGGCTACAGTGCTGAAAAGAAACCTAGGATTATTCTTGTTCTCTTCTATTAATGCAGAGTAATAACTCCTTCTAGCTTTTCTAAGAGATTTTTTATAAATTAAAAGATGATTTCTCCAAGCTAAAAAGATTTCATCTAAATTAGTGGAGCGCCATTTTCTTTCTAATTGACGAGTCTTCTGTTTTAAGCTATGAGTTTCTGTGTTGAACCAAGGAGTTAGAAATCTCTGATTAGACTTTTTCTTTTTTAAAGGGGCCACCAAGTCTAGAGTCTGATGCACAGAAGCTGTAACACTATCTACCATGCTATCAATTACAGAAGGAGCAAGCTGTCTATAGCTTATTTCCGTTGTGTTGACACATGGCATAGAGGAAACAATGTGCATACATTTGGTAACAACATCATCTGAGAGGCATCTACTGTAGTAATATTTTTCTTTAGGAGCCAAATAGTCAGAAATAGTAAAATCAAAGGTTAACAGACAATGGTCTGACAGTACAGGGTTATGAGGAGACACTACCAGATTTTCTATTTCTATGTCATATGTCAGAACAAGGTCCAATGTATTGTGGAGATAATGGGTAGAATTTCCTACTTTCTGAGAAAACCCCGTCGAGTCTAATATTGAATTAAATGCCAAATTAAGGCAATCGCTATCTACATCTACATGTATATTAAAGTCCCCTACTATAATTATTCTATCTGAATTCAGCACTAAATCAGCTAAGAATTCGGCAAATTCGGATAAAAACTCTGAGTAGGTTGGTGGAGGACGATAAACTATGGCAAATAAAATTGGGTTTAGCCTAAAATTGCTAAAATGCCCAATACTGAGGACCAGGCCCTCAAAGGAATGATAATGTGTTTTTTGCTTTACATTAACTAGTAATTTGGAATGGTAAATTGTTGCTACTCCTCCTCCATGACCAGAACTCCTGGGATTTTGACAGTTTAAATAACCAGAGGGAGTTGATTCATTTAAACCAACATAATCCTCTTGCCCTAACCAAGTCTCTGTAAGAGATATTAAATCAATCTGATGATCAATTAACAGATCATGGACTAGCAGAGACTTGGGAGTTAGAGACCTAATATTTAACAAACCACGTTTAATTTTTAAATTATGAGGAGGAACAGAGGCCAAACCATTCAATTTAGAGGCTTCATGTTTAATTTGAGTTTTACCAACTTTTTGTTTAATTGCTTTGGGATTCTTACACACTATATTTTTATTTACTTTGGAGTGAGCAGACAATGATTCTCTGATGGGGAAGACAGGGGCTAAGTTGAGGGGTGACGGATGAAGAGGAGCTGCAGAGAGGTGTGTAAGACTGCGACTCTGCTTCCTGGTCCCAACTCTGAGTTGTCAAGGTTTTGGAAATTTGGATAAAAATGATGCCGGATTGTTAGATAAAAGAAACGCACCATCCAAAGTGGGATGGACGCTGTCTCATCTAATAAGACTAGGTTTTCCCCAAAATGAGCTCCAATTATCTATGCAGCCCACGTTGTTTGCAGGACACCACACAGACAGCCAGCGGTTGAAGGATGACAAGTGGCTAAACATGTCATCACTGGTCAGATTGGGGAGGGGCCCAGAGAATACTACAGAGGCAGACATTGTTTTTGCAAAGTCACACACCGATTCCACATTAATTTTTGTGACTTCCGACTGCCGGAGTCGGACGTCGTTAATGCCGGCGTGGATAACAATTGTGGAGTATTTACAGTTACTTTTAGCCAGCATTTTCAAATTTGACTTGATGTCGCCTGCTCAGGCCCCAGGAATGCATTTGACTATGGCCGCTGGAGTCACTAGGTTCACGTTTCTGACTACAGAGTCGCCAATGATCAGAATTTTTTCCTCAGCGGGTGTGTCGCTGAGCAGGGAAAAACGATTAGAAACATGAACAGGTTGGTGGCTTTGCGACTAGGCTTCCTTCTCACCGTCACCTACCCAGTCTCCTCGCTGCTGAGGAGGACCAGAGGACCACTAGCAGGCCGCCCTAAGCTAGCGAGCTCCACTGCAGCTAAGGGGCATCCGTCATTATTAACTGGCGCAGACTGTGTTTCAATGCAGCGGAGCCGGGATTCCAAATCAGACAACCTCCCCTCGAGCGCCTCAAAAAGATAACATTTATTACATTTACCGTTATCACTAAAAGAGGCAGAAGTGTAGCTAAACATCTAACAGAGAGTGCTCACCAGAGGAGAAGGGGAAGGAGAGCTAGTAGCCATAGCAAGTGGCTAACCCGAAGCTAACAAAAACACCGATGAAAGGTGAACAGAAGGCTAAAGAGGGTGATTAGATGACACTGACTGCACACACAGGTGCAGGAGGCTTGATAAACAGAAGTGAGAGCTAACGATAGAGGGAAAAAAGTGATTAAAATCAAATTAAAGGCAAAATCCTCAGGAGAATGAGGAGAGCTAACCACAGAGCAAACCACAGACAGACAGCAACACAGGAAGTGATGATACGTTACCACAGGTTGTCTAGTTGGTGTTATTGAGTACTGGGGTATTTTGAAATGCATCTGTATTTTGGTTTCCTTTCTTTTGTTTTCTCGGGCTGTACTTTACATATTTTTGTCCTTTCTGCTATTCGTTATTTTTTCTAGTTTGTACGTCACATGGTACTTATGTCTGTGGGAAGGGTACTTGTATTTTGTTTAGTCATCCTGTTGCTCTTGATTTAGTTTTGGTCATTTCTGTGTTTTGCCACACCATCTTATGTCATCCATGCTGTTATCTGTTCCTTGTGTGTGTGTGGGGGGGGGGGGGGTTCTCCTCTTCCTCTGGATGTTGCTATAGCTTTTTGTGGTTTGTTTGTTTTTCTGGTTCTCTCCCTCCTGGCCTGTTTCCCCCTCCACCCTCCCTGGGTCGGTTCTGTTGGTTGGGGGGACCCTTGGATGTCACGTTTGATGCCTAGACTACGCCTTTTGAACGGGGGGTACTGTTGTGATCTGAACGCTGATCCCGTCTGCGCTCGGGTTGCTCAGTATTTCCCCTTTTCCATTGTATTATTCCAATGTTGTTATTAGGGCCGCTCAGGGGCTTTTATTGTGACAGCGTCACGGCCGCACTTCCGGCTGTCAAAGCCGAGCCGGGGCTGTGACAGCTGTTTGTCATTTTTGTTAACTGCTTTACCTCTGTTCTGATTTGTTTGTGTTTGGTATTTAAGGGAGCAGCTGAGGCTCACTCCTCGCTGCAACCTCCTTGAGGACGAGGGACTGGAGTTCCTATTCCCGACTCCAGTCTTCCCCTGCGTCTTGAACCCTTTTCTGCGTATTCTAGTAAGTGTTTTTGTGCAGCGCAGGCTGCGTCCTCGCTGCCACTCCTAGTCTATCCTCAGAGTCTATTATTTTGTGTCTCAGCTTATGTTCGTGTTTTGCCTCATGTGGCTGTTTATTTTGTCATTTTGTCTTCTTGTAAATAAACATGCAAACTTCCTGTTTGGCATCTGGCGTCTCATACCCTGCAAGGGTCATTCATAACACCTTCAGTCCACAAGCAGTGGTGCAGCACTTGGATCCCTGTGGTTGAAAAATAAACCACATTTGGTCAAATTTGACAACTATGAACTTTTCAGTCTATGAACTGTTTAAACCCCCACCCCCACCCCCGTAATAATCCTGGTATTTTCTATGGCAACAGCTTTTATGTTGTAATTTAGGGCCCCTTTACACAGAGATTGTTGGGTGACTACTGAGAGATCAAAAATTGACCCAACCTCTCAGCGATCCCCTCGTCGTCGTCGTCGGCCTCCGTCGGTCTATGATGACCATGGAAGAGAATCCTAAACGTCTACTCTGCTGGAACAGCACCGCCTGTGGCTGAACAGGCCGATGCGCACCGGTGTTCTACCTTCCAGCATTGGGCGTTGGTAGGATTCAAGCCTGGGCAGGAAGATATGGAGGACAAGATGTTACCCATGCAGCATGTCCCCCCTCTCCACGTCACTGATGAATCCAAAGGAACAGCAGGGCTGCTATAGTTTGGCACCAGCGCCGTCGCAGGAGCTGCCAGAACGATGTTGAGCACAACAGAGAACTGCCTTAGGGGCTCCGACTCCGGATTTTTCCTCAGGGTTGACTCCCGAAGCCTTTCCCGTGACCAGGTGTGCTGCAAGGCAGCGGAGGTTTGAAATCAGGGTTTACCTTCCCCTAGATGGGCTACCTTCCCAGGTTGACAAGCCAACATCTACCCGAAGCATCTGGTTTTAAGGCGCCAGAGATCCGCCCTCGCCCCTTCTCCTATTAGTAAAAGCAGTTCCGCCGGGCTTAGAGACTAAACCACACGGGCAGGCTAGGAGTTGGACTTAGTTGTCAGAGGCTTTTCGAGACGCATGCCGTAAGGAGCATTTTATGGGCACTGGGAGCTTAACCCCAGTGCAGCTCCTGGCTATGACAACCTTGGAACCAAGGTTGTCATAGCCAAGCGATCCCCTAAAGCCTCAAAAAAGCTGTTTCTGAGTAAATGTTTGAGAGACTGTTGTGAGATTGTCATGGTGAAATTTGGGTAAGGCAGCAGTGGATAAGCAATATATTTTCTTTTCTATGATGACCAGTTCAAGCCACAGTATATACAGTATGCAGGTATATGTATATATTTTTTAAATCCAGATAATTTGGTGGTATATCCATTCTTGTATCAATTAAATATAAATTTGATAAAAGGCAGAATTACTTGGCCCAAGAAGAAGCCAACTTTACTGTCATTCAATCCATACAGCAGAACAAAATTATGTTTCTCCTATCTACAGTGTTAATCACATCTAGAATCAGAGGGGCCACTGCCATGCAAGGCACCGTCACAAACAACTTTTCCTTCCCCCATTCTATTATACTGAGCACCAAGGTAGAAGGCGGGAAGTATCATTTTTATATGGTCTTTGGTATGATCCGGCCAGGATTTGAACCCACGACCTCCCAGCTGTGGGGCAGATACTCTTCCACTAGGTCACCACTCCAGTAAGAGATGCAAATACTTCCAGTTTTACTGAATGAATGAATGAATGGTGGGGACGGGGGGAACAGGTGAGTTTGGGATATGAGGCTTGGTTTGAGAACCATCAGGAATCAGGCTGGTGGGTTTAGGTGAAGCTTGACTGAATAAAGTGAACATGAGCAAATTCCCTGGGCCTACAGTCAAGGGCAGGGGAATCAACTAAAGCTTTCAATGTCAAAATGAAATTCATATTTTTTTTTTTTTTTTTTTTTTTTTCTCTCGGCGCCACACGAGTCGGCTGCCTTTTGCAACAGCGGCTCGATTCCGAGTCTTTTTCCCTTCCTCTCTCTTTTGATCCGTCTTTTTTTTTCACCCCACTTATATCACGGACACACAGATCGTCCTAAATGTCTCCTGAGCCGGTGGACGGAGCCACTGTCTATAGCAGGATACGATACAGCAGAGAACAGCTGCTAGCATTCAACCGCCACCCGGTCCCATTGGAAAAACTCGACATACCGAGAGAACTGAGGCGAAAACGCCGCGGCTGCCGGGCTGGAGTAAGGCGGAGGACAAAAAATATAAGGTACAGACCCTCCCTTCCATCTGTTGTCATGGGAAATGTACGGTCGATACTGGGAAAGTTAGATGAGCTAGCGGCTATCTCCCGTTATGATAGCACATACCGGGAGTGCTCTCTCCTTTTGTTTACTGAGACGTGGCTAACTGAACTAGCAGCAGATGCTAACATTGAGCTGGAGGGTTTTCACATGATACGAGCTGACCGAACACCAGACAGTGGCAAGGCTAGGGGCGGTGGAGTGATAATGTATGTTAACAACAACTGGTGCAGACCGGGACATATCACTGTTAAACAACGACACTGCAGCAAAGACATTGAGTTGCTAGCTGTTAGCATGAGGCCTACATATCTCCCGAGAGAACACTCACACGTGATCTGCATTGTTGTTTATGCAAATCCGACGGCGAACGCTGGGACAGCACGTGACGTCATCCATTCAGTAACCAGCAGGCTGCAGACAGAACACCCAGATGCTCTTCTCCTCATCTCAGGCGATTTCAACCATGTTTCACTGTCTCCCATTCTACCCACGTTCACCCAGTATGTCACATGCCACACTAGAGACAATAAAACACTGGATTTATTCTACGCAAACACTAAGGAGGCGTACACCTCATCACAACTCCCCCCACTCGGGAGATCGGATCACAACTTGGTTCATCTCCGGCCGGTGTACAAACCCCTAGTGCACAGACAACCTCCGGCCATGCACACTGTGGAGTTATGGTCTGAGGAGACAATGGACACCCTAAAGGGCTGTTTTGAAGCCACCGCCTGGAAGCAGCTCTGCGATCCACATGGTGAGGACATCGATGGCCTCATTCACACCTTCACGGGCTACCTCAGCTTCTGTGTGGACAAATCCGTTCCCACCAAGACCATACGGCGTCACTCAAACAACAAACCCTGGATCAACCCTGAGATAAAAACACTTCTGAGAGAGAAGAAGAGGATCTTCAGGTCAGGGAACAGGGAGATGCTGAAGTCCGTACAGAGGGAGCTGAGGAGAAAGATCAGAGAAGGCAAGGACAGCTTCAGGAAGAAGATGGAGGACAAGCTGCAACAGAGCGACATCAGCGGGGTCTGGAGAAACCTCAAAACCATCTCGGGGCTCCAGAATACCTCCCCCCAGGCCACGGGGGGCAGGGAGTGGGCGAACAACCTGAATCTGTTTTTCAATAGATTTGACCAACCGCCCTCCCCCCTGACTGCACAACAACCACTGCTGCCTCTAAAGAAATCAAGTCCTGCTGCCCACTCCCCACTCCACCAACACCCCCCCACTCCCAACACACAGCCCCCCATCCTGACCCTGACCAGGACCCAGGTGAGGACGGAGCTGAGGAAGATCAAGGCGAGGAAGGCGCCGGGACCGGACGGCATTAGCGCAAAGCTCCTCAAGTCCTGTGCAGACCAGCTGTGTGGGATTGTGACGTATATCTTCAACATGAGCCTGAAACTGGGGAGGGTACCACAGCTGTGGAAAACATCTTGTGTGGTACCTGTACCAAAAACTTCCCACCCCAAAGACCTGAACAGCTACAGACCGGTGGCCTTGACGTCCCACTTGATGAAGACCCTGGAGAGACTGCTCCTTGCTCACCTCCGCCCCCTGGTGGAACCAGCGATGGATCCACTCCAGTTCGCCTACCAGCATGGCATTGGGGTGGAGGATGCGGTGATCTTCCTCCTTCACCGTTCTCTGTCCCACCTGGAGAAGCCCGGGAATATGGTGAGGATCATGTTCTTTGACTTCTCCAGTGCTTTCAACACCATCCAACCGATGATCCTGAAGGACAAGCTGCTGCGCGCAGGGGTGGACCAGCACCTGTCATCATGGATCCTGGACTACCTCACGAACCGGCCTCAGTTTGTGAGAACCCGGGACTGTGTGTCCGACACGATCATCAGTAGCACGGGGGCCCCCCCAGGGAACGGTGCTGGCTCCCTTCCTGTTCACTCTTTATACTGCGGACTTCTCACACAACACAACACACTGCCATCTACAGAAGTTCTCTGATGACTCTGCGATCGTTGGCCTCATCTCCAATGGAGATGAAGCTGAGTACAGAGGGCTTATCCAGGACTTCGTGGACTGGTGCCATCGGAACTGCCTCCAGATCAACGCGAGGAAAACTAAGGAGCTGGTGGTGGACTGCCGCGGGCATGGGCAGCCCCTCACAGTACCAGTAAATATACAGGGAACAGACATCGAGATGGTGACATCCTATAAGTACCTGGGTATTCATCTGAACAATAAACTAGACTGGTCACACAATACTGATGCACTCTACAAGAAGGGACAGCGCAGGCTGTTCCTGCTGAGGAGACTCAGGTCTTTTGGTGTACAAGGGGCGCTGCTGAAGTCATTCTATGACACGGTGGTGGCATCAGCCATCACTTTTGGAGTGGTCTGCTGGGGCAGTGGCATTACTGCAGCCGATAGGAAGAGACTGAACAAACTGATTAAGAAAGCTAGCTCTGTCCTGGGGCAGCGCCTTGATCCGATGGAGGAGATAGGAGAGAGAAGGACGGTGGCTAAACTGTCATCTCTGCTGGAGTCCGAGTTCCACCCTATGCAGGACATACTGAATGCACTGAGGAGCTCATTTAGCAGCAGACTACATCATCCCAGGTGCACAACCGAGAGGTTTCGTAGGTCCTTCCTACCAACGGCTGTCAGACTGTACAACCTAAGCAGGGCTGCTCGCAGAGATAGCAAAAAGACGTAACAAACTAATAGTTTTTTGAATGCAAAAGATGCAATAGACTTACACAATGGTCCCCTCCGGCATACAACTAGGAACATACCGGTCGCTATGGAGGGTGAGAATATGTATGGGCACATAATCATACCATGTAGGATAACTAAGTAGACGGTTATGCTGTTTCATTCCATCTAGCAACAATGCTCTGCACTGTGTGTGTTTATATATTTGCATATTTATTCCATCTAGCTACAATGCTCAGCACTGGGTGTGTTTATATATTTATATATCTACATATTATTCCATCTAGCTACATTGCTCCGCACTGTGTGTGTTTATATACTTGCATATTTATTCCACCTAGCTGCAATGCTCCGTACTGTGGGTGTTTATATATTTACATATTTATTCCATCTAGCTACAATGCTCTGCACTGTGTGTTCATATATTCATATATTTATTCCATCCAGCTACAATGCTCTGCACTGTGTGTCTGTGTGTGTGTGTATATATATATATTTTATAGTAATACGTACATATGTTTATTAGCTGCTCTTGCTTGCTTGTTTTTTTTTCTTGCCTTCTGATTGTTGCTCTGAGTGTTGCTATCCCTGTGCTGTTGCAATCCTGGAATTTCCCCGTTGTGGGACTAATAAAGGCTTATCTTATCTTATCTTATCTTATCTTAAAATTACAGCAGTATGAAGTGACAGCTGTAACCTGAGGTATTATTAATTCAAAGGAAGATGTGAAACTGCTCGTATTGTCATTTTTAAAATATCCAGAATAATCTTCTTCTCCCTAAAAGTATCTTTTACTTCTTCTTTCAGCTGCTTCCTTTAAGTGTTGCCACAGTGGATCCTCTGCCTCCTTCTTGCCCTATCCGTTGCATCCTCTTCTCTCACACCAACCCTCTCCATATCCTCCTTCACTACATCCATGAGTCTTCCCTGTGGTCTTCCTCTTTTCCTCCTGCCTGGCAGCTCCATCCTCAACATCCTTTGTACAATATATCCACTATCCCTCCTCTGCACATGTCCAAACCATCTCAGCCTTGCCTCTCTTACTTTGTCTCCAAACTGCTCAACCTGAGCTGTCCCTCTGATATACTCATTTCTAATCTTGTCCCTCCTAGTCAATCCCAATGAGAATCTTAACATCTTCAACTCTGCCACCTCCAGTTCCACCTTCTGTCTTTTCATCATGGCCATTGTCTCCAAGCCATACATCATAGCAGGTCTGTGACGATGGGATGTCACCACTATTATGACATATTGTTTGTGTGATTATGTTATATTTGTAATGGTAAATGTTATTATTTGTTAAAGTACACACATTTATTTGGGATCTGTCTTTGTTTAATTTGAATGCCTTGGGAGATAATTGTATGGTTAAGTATTTGGGTAAAATAATGGATGATAAGTTATTGCACATACCTTTGCCAATATGCTTCCTGTGGGTGTCCAGACAAAATCAAATCACCCTTATTGTCATTCAACCGTACAACCAATCATGTACAGCAGAACGAGATTGTGCTTTACCTATCTACTGTGTTAATCACACACACCCCAAGTGCAGAATCAGAGGGCCGCTGCCATGCAAGGCGCCGCCACAGAGTTCCCTCCTCCATTCCATTTATTGCTGAGCACCAAGCTGGACGGCAGGAAGTTCCACTTTTATAAGGTCTTCGGCATGACCCGGCCGGGATTTGAACCCCTGCCTCCCGGGTGTGGGGCGGATGCTCTACCAACTGAGCCACCACTCCGGTAAAAGACTCCTTCAGGGAGTTGAAGGCCTTTTATAGGACACCAGCAGGAAGGAAACATCTATGGTAAGTTAGAGGGGTGGTTTAGTTTTGTAAATAAGGGTTTTGAACTATTTATTGGACTATTTATATTATTATTGTTGTCATTGATTGTTATTTATTATATGTTATTTATATTGTATAGTGGGGAAAATATTTATGTATTTTAGAATTAGTGGGTATGTGTAAATGATGGAAGATTTGTTGTTTTACCTGGGATTATGGTAGGGGCTAATCAGCCCTAATTATTGCTGTTAGTATAAAACAGGTGTGATGATTGTGACAGAGAGTAGTTGTTGAGTTCACTGAGAGATATCAAAGAGATCGTCGATCATTGCTGTGAAAAAAAAGCTTGAAGAATTGTGTCGGATGTGCTGGAACTATCTATCTGTAAGTTAATATAATAAATGGAAAATTGGAATTGAAGATCTTGGCCATTTCTTGCCTCAGACCTCGCCACACTTTCTCACATTTGGTGACAGCGGTGGTCCAGCCTGTGGACGCCGTGGCGTTCGGTGGACGGAAGGACCCATGGCGAGAAGAAAGGTGAGGCAAGAGGAGCAGTCTGACCTGGACGCAGGTATGGCAGCTGAGGACCCGGGAGTCAGTGGACTGGGCGAGCTCGAGGAGCTCACGTGCCTGGTGAAATTTTTGGTGCATTCGCTGACTCTCAGGGATCGCCAGATGGAGGAAGAAGCCGCTCGTCAGGAGCAAAAGTGGCAGGCGGTAGAGAATCATATTCATCGGATGGAGTCGCAGGTGGCGGAATTGAGAGAGGACTATGGGAGCCGGGCTGAGCGTAGTGGTGACGAGGGCACTTTGAGGGAGGATCCTAGGGTAACGGCCAGTCGGGTCGGCCCGTGAGAGGATGATTTGCTGCTGCAGGTGCAGCCAAGGAGGCCACGAACACATCATGAGCCCAGGCTGAACCCTCTCTCTCCCGAGGATGACATCGAGCACTACCTAGCGTCATTCAAGAGGATTGCTACAGTCTGCCGCTGGCGCAAAGAGGAGTGGGCTATTCATCTGGCTCCTCTACTCACAGGTAAAGCGCGGAGCGTATATGTTCTGATGGACATCATAGACACAGACAATTACGGGAAAGTGAAAGAAGCTATCTTAAATAAATATGAAATCACATCTGACACATATAGGAGGCAGTTTCGGTCCCTGGACATTCATAAGGACGAAACCCCTCGGGAACTATATGTACATTTGAAAGACTTGTTTTATAAATGGGTGAAACCAGAGACTTTATCAGTAAAAGACATTTCTGAATTATTGATTTTGGAACAATTTCTAAGGATGGTGAATCCGGAACTGGGAGTCTGGATACAAGAGCGGGACCCAAAGACTGCAGAGGACGCTGCTCGTCTGGCGGAGGTTTTTCTGTCAGCCAGGTCTGGGAGCAGGAGAACTACTCTTGGCCGTGACAGATCTTTCACCACACGGAGTGAGTGTAATGAGGGTGAAAGGGGTGGTCCAGCTCGAAATAAGTTGTATTCCAGGCCCAGTCAGATCACGAATAGCAGATATGATGATAGCAAAAAGTCACGTGCTGCAAGTAAAGATATACGCTGCTATCAGTGCAATAAAATCGGTCACACCCAATATTCATGCCCTGCCATAAAGAATGAGAAACCGTCATTGTTGTGCTCAGTTCCTAGACCCACTTTTTCAGCCTCAGTGCATAATGGAGTTTATAAAACAAAAGTGTTGCTTAATGGTCAGTGTGAAGAGGCCCTGTTAGATTCTGGTTGTTTTCAAACAGTTGTGCTACCTAGTTTGGTCCCTAGGGATTTGTGGAATGACTCAGGAATAAATATCAGTTGTGTCCATGGGGATAAGAAATTGTACCCAACCGCTGAGGTTTATTTAACAGTAGGGGGTCAAACTTATCTCCTTCCTGTAGCTCTTGTGCCTGATTTGCCGTATCCCGTTATTCTTGGCAACGATGTTCCAACTTTGTTGGACATCATACAACAGGTTAGAGAGGAACAAACGGAGGAGAGACAGGCAGGTGGAACTGTTGAGCAGAGAGTAAACACGCCTGTGGTAAAAAATTGTAGTATAGTGACAACCAGGGCACAGAGAGCACAGAGGGCTGCCAATACTCTTCAGGAGTTACCATTCTATGATTCTGAGATAGAGGCAGGCCCTATTAAGCAACCCAAATCCAAGGCTCAGAAGAGAAGAGATAAGGTGTTAGCTTCTGTAAAGAACCTGGGTGAAAAAACACCACAATTAAGCCAGTCAGTAGAGTCTGACATCCCTCCTGACATAGCTACATTGCAGAAGGCTGACCCAACACTTAAGCCTTGGTTTGATAAAGTCTCGGAGATTGAGGGTGTGAAACAGGGTAGAATGGATTGTTTGGCTGAGGCCATGTATGTCATAAAAAAGGGCATTTTGTACCAGCAACAAGGTGAAGTTATGGCCATAGCTTTGCCACAGGACCTCACACCAAAAATTATGGAACTGGGACATGTTATTCCTTGGGCAGGTCATCTAGCATTTCAAAAAACTCTGCAGAGAATTGCTAGAAGGTTTGTGTGGCCGGGAATGTATACCCAGGTAAAGGACTTCTGCACGACATGCTCAGTATGTCAGATTACATCATCTAGGGGAGTAGCCAGTGCCCAACTGCAACCATTACCAATCATTGGAACACCTTTTGATAGAATAGGGATGGATGTAGTTGGCCCCCTAGAGAGAAGCTCCTCTGGTAATAAATACATTCTGGTAATTTGTGACTATGCTACTCGGTACCCAGAAGCCTTTCCCCTGAAATCTATCAAGGCTAGGCAGGTTGCCAACTGCCTTATCCAGTTGTTTTCAAGGGTAGGCATACCCAGAGAAGTTCTAACAGACTGCGGAACAAATTTTTTGTCAAAACTGTTGCAGCAAGTGTATAAGCTGTTGGGGATTAAGGGCATTAAGACTACCCCTTATCACCCTCAGACTGATGGACTAGTGGAGCAATTTAATCAGACTCTAAAAAACATGCTGCGGAAATTTGTTTCTGAAACGTGCTCAGATTGGGACCAATGGGTACCATATTTATTGTTTGCTTATCGGGAGGTACCCCAGGCTTCAACAGGGTTCTCATCTTTTGAACTGCTTTATGGCCGTCAGGTGAGGGGCCCACTGGATTTATTAAAGGAGCACTGGGAGAGTCCACCGAGTGATCAGGACAATGTGGTCTCTTATGTGATTAAAATGAGAGAAAAACTGAATCGAATGACTGCTTTGGCTCAGGAACACATGAGGACGGCGCAGGCCAAACAAAAAACTTGGTATGACAAGAAGGCCAGAAAAAGGATTTTTCACCCAGGACAACAAGTTTTGTTATTGCTGCCCTCGTGTGACAGTAAGCTGTTGGCTCGATGGCAGGGGCCATATGAAATTTCTAAGAAACTAAGTTCAGTGACATATGAACTATATATGCCTGACAGGAAGGTGAAATATCAGACCTTCCATATTAACTTGTTGAAAGAGTTTCAGCAGCCTGGTCATCAGCAGCAGCAACCTGTTCTTCAGGAGACACATCAGCTCTTAATTTGTGCGACGGAAGCGGATGAGGAGAAAGAACAGTCCTTTCCCACAAATGTGTCAGAGCCTTGTTTATTTCAAGTGTCTCATTCGCAGGTGGATCAGCAGAGAGAGTTAGAGACATTATTGGATCCAGATTTGTTTCAGGACAGACCTGGTTTCACCACGTTGGTGCGTCATAAGGTTAATTTGAAAGAGGAAGCTGTTCCACGTAGAAAATCATATAGGATCCCGGAGCGATTGGTCCCCGAAATGAAGCATGAAATTGACTTGATGTTGCAGCTGGGAGTGATCGAGGAGTCAGCCAGTGAGTGGTGTAGCCCGATTGTGCTGGTCCCCAAAAAGGATGGCTCATTAAGATTTTGTATTGACTTTAGATATCTTAATTCAGTATCTAAATTTGAGTCATACCCCATGCCCCGGATTGATGAATTATTAGAGAAAGTGGGCAAGGCTAGATTTATTTCTACTTTGGACCTATGTAAGGGGTATTGGCAGGTGGCATTGGCACCAGAAATAAAGGAACTTACAGCCTTTAAAACACCTTATGGCAGTTTCCATTTTAGGGCCATGCCATTTGGCCTTCAGGGGGCACCTGCAACGTTTCAGCGGCTGATGGACCAAATATTAAGGAGGGTATCAAACTTTGTGGCTGCCTATCTGGATGACGTGGTCATCTATAGTCAGACCTGGGAAGAACATGTGGTACACCTTAGGCAGGTCCTTCAGCTGATTAAGAGGGCTGGACTGACAATCAATCCACACAAGTGTGCGTTCGGACAGCAGCAGGTGGAGTACCTGGGACACGTGGTTGGTCAGGGGGTGATTAGACCACGAGTAGGTAAAGTGGATGCCAACCGGACCTACCCTGTACCTACTACTAAAAAGAAAGTACGATCATTCATGGGAATGGTAGGATGGTATAGTAAGTTCATCCCCCACTTTGCTAAAAGAGCCGCAGTTTTGACTGACCTCACTAAGGCTTCGGCACCAAATAAAGTAAAATGGACAGAGGAGTGTGACAGAGCGTTTGAGGACCTGAAGAGGGATATTTCTGGGGAGAAGGTTCTCTACAGTCCAGACTTTACTCACCCGTTCATTTTACAGACTGATGCTTCAGGGGTTGGCATTGGAGCAGTACTTCTCCAGGAGGAGAAGGGAGAGAGACACCCAGTACTGTTCTTGAGCCATAAGTTGTTGGACCGGGAGACAAGATATTCTACGGTAGAAAAGGAATGTCTTGCCATGAAATGGGCAATAGGGTCCCTTAAGTATTATTTACTAGGGCGTCATTTTGTATTGGAGACAGATCATCGGGCCCTACAGTGGTTGGACAGAATGAAGGACGTAAACAGTCGTCTTACAGGGTGGTATGTGTCCCTCCAACCATATAATTTTATTGTTCGGTATGTGGTAGGGAAAACCAACCTTGTGGCTGATAGTCTCTCATGAGTACATGACTCCTAGAGTACTGTACTCTCGGGAAAGGGGGGAGGAAATGTGACGATGGGATGTCACCACTATTATGACTTATTGTTTGTGTGATTATGTTATATTTGTAATGGTAAATGTTATTATTTGTTAAAGTACACACATTTATTTGGGATCTGTCTTTGTTTAATTTGAATGCCTTGGGAGATAATTGTATGGTTAAGTATTTGGGTAAAATAATGGATGATAAGTTATTGCACATACCTTTGCCAATATGCTTCCTGTGGGTGTCCAGGCAAAAGACTCCTTCAGGGAGTTGAAGGCCTTTTATAGGACACCAGCAGGAAGGAAACATCTATGGTAAGTTAGAGGGGTGGTTTAGTTTTGTAAATAAGGGTTTTAAACTATTTATTGGACTATTTATATTATTATTGTTGTCATTGATTGCTATTTATTATATGTTATTTATATTGTATAGTGGGGAAAATATTTATGTATTTTAGAATTAGTGGGTATGTGTAAATGATGGAAGATTTGTTGCTTTACCTGGGATTATGGTAGGGGCTAATCAGCCCTAATTATTGCTGTTAGTATAAAACAGGTGTGATGATTGTGACAGAGAGTAGTTGTTGTTGAGTTCACTAAGAGATATCAAAGAGATCGTCGATCATTGCTGTGAAAAAAAAGCTTGAAGAATTGTGTCGGATGTGCTGGAACTATCTATCTGTAAGTTAATATAATAAATGGAAAATTGGAATTGAAGATCTTGGCCGTTTCTTGCCTCAGACCTCGCCACACTTTCTCACAAGGTCTCACTACCGTCTTGTAAATCTTCCCTTTCACTCTAGCTGCTATCCTTCTGTCACACATCACCTCTGAAACTTGTCACCACCCATTCCACTCTGCCTGCACTCTCTTCTTCGCCTCTCTTGTGCACCGTCCTTTGCTTTGGATGGTTGACCTTAGATATTTAAACTCATCTACCTTAACTACCTCTACTCCTTGCAGCTTCACTGTTAAAACTGTCTCTCATTCACACTCATGTATCCTGTCTTGCTTCTACTGATTTTCATTCCTCTTCGCTAAAGTGCATAGCTCCACCTCTCCAGGTTCTTTCCCACCTGCTTCCTACTTTCACTACAGATCACATTGTCATCTGTGAACATCTTGGTCCACGGAGGGAGGCTCCTGCCCAGCCTTGTCTGTCAGCCTGTCCATCACCATAGCAAATAAGGAGCTCAGAGCTGATCCCTGATGTAAACCCACCCCACCTTGAATCTATCTGTCACTCCTACAGCACACCTCACCACCGTCGACTGTCCGCATACATGTCCTGCACCATCCTCACATACTTCTCTACCACTCCTAACTTTCTCATATACAGTGCATCCAGAAAGTATTCACAGTGCTTCACCTTTTCCACATTTTGTCATGTTACAGCCTTATTCCAAAAGGGATTACATTCATTTTTTCCCTCAAAATTCTAGACACAATATCCCATAATGACAATGTGAAAAGTCTTGGGGGTTTTTTTTAATTTTTGCAAATTTATTAAAAATAATAAACTAAGAAATCACATGTACATAAGTAAGCCTTTGCTCACTACTTTGTTGATGCACTTTTGGCAGCAATTACAGCCTCATGTCTTTTTGAACATGATGCTACAAGTTTGGCACACCTATCTTTGGGCAGTTTCACCCATTCCTCTTTGCAGCACCTCTCAAGCTCCATCAGGTTGGATGGGAAGCGTCGGTGCACAGTCGGCACATCTCCAGAAATGTTCAATTGGATTCAAGTCTGGGCTCTGGCTGGGTCACTCAGGGACATTCACAGAGTTGTGCTGAAGCCACTCCTTTGATGTCTTGGCTGTGTGCTTAGGGTCGTTGTCCTGCTGAAAGATGAACCTTTGCCCCAGTCTGAGGTCAAGAGTGCTCTTGAGCAGGTTTTCATCCAGGATGTTTCTGTACACTGCTGCATTCATCTTTCCCTCTATCCTGAATAGTCTCCCAGTTCCTGCTGCTGAAAAACATCTCCACAGCATGATGCTGCTATCAGCATTGGCATGGTTATGAACGGTGCCTAGTTTCCTCCAAACATGACGTCTGGTATTCACACCACAGAGTTCAATCTTTGTCTCATCAGACCAGAGAATTTTGTTTCTCATGGTCTGAGAGTCCTTCAGGTGTCTTTTGGCAAACTCCAGGCAGGCTGCCATGTGCCTTTTACTAAGGAGTGGCTTCCGCCTGGCCACTCTACCACACAGACCTGATTGCTGGATTGCTGCAGAGATGGTTGTCCTTCTGGAATGTCTCCACAGAGGAAAAGCTGGAGCTCTGACAGAGTGACCATCGGGTTCTTAGTGACCTCCCTGAATAAGGCCCTTCTCCCCAATTGCTCAGTTTAGACAGCCGGCCAGCTCTAGGAAGAGTCCTGGTGGTTTCAAACTCCTACCATTTACGGATGATGGAGGCCATTGTGCTCATTGGGACCTTCAAAGCAGCAGAAATTTTTCTGTAACTTTCCCCAGATTTGTGCCTCAAGACAGTCCTGTCTCGGAGATCTACAGACAATTCCTTTGACTTCATGCTTGGTTTGTGCTCTGACATGTACTGTCAACTGTGGGACTTTATACTGTATAGACAGGTGTGTGCCTTTCCAAATCCTGTCCAATCAACTGAATTTACCAAAGATGGACTCCAATTAAGCTGTAGGAACATTTCAAGGATGACAAGTGGAAACCGGATGCACCTGAGCTCAGTTTTGAGCTTCATGGCAAAGGCTGTGAATACTGATGTATATGTGATTTCCATCCATCCATCCATCCATCCATCCATCTTCTACCGCTTTTCCGGAGGTCCGGGTCGCGGAGGCAGCAGTTCAAGCAGAGAAGCCCAGACTTCCCTCTCCCCAGCCACCTGCTCCAGCTCTTCAGAGGGGATACCAAGGCGTTCCCAGACCAGCTGGGAGACATAGTCTCTCCACCGAGTCCTGGGTCTGCCCCGGGGTCTCCTCCCAGTGGGACGTACCTGAAACACCTCAAGTGGGAGGCGTCCAGGAGGCATCCTAATCAGATGCCCATACCACCTCAACTGACTCCTTTCAATGTGGAGGAGCAGCGGTTCTACTCTGAGCCTCTCCCGGATGACTGAGCTCCTCACCCTATCTCTGAGGGTGAGTCCAGCAATCCTACGGAGAAAGCTCATTTCAGCCGCTTGTATCCGCGATCTCGTTCTTTCGGTCATTACCCAAAGCTCGTGACCATAGGTGAGAGTAGGAACGTAGATTGACTGGTAAATCGACAGCTTTGCCTTAGAACTAAGCTCCCTCTTCACCACAACAGACCGGTACAACGTCCGCATCACTGCAGATGCTGCTCCAATCCGTCTGTCGATCTCTCGCTCCATTTTCCCCTCACTCGTGAACAAGACCCCAAGATACTTAAACTCCTCCACTTGGGGCAGGAGCCTGTCCCCAACCCGGAGAGGACAATCCACCTTTTTCCGGCTGAGGACCATGGACTCGGACTTGGAGGTGCTGATTCTCATCCCAGCCGCTTCACACTCAGCGGCAAACCGTCCCAGCAAGAGCTGTAGGTCATTGCTGGATGAAGCCAACAGGACAACATCATCTGCAAACAACAGAGATGAGATTCTGTGGTCACCAAGCATGACACCCTCCATTCCCTGGCTGCGCCTAGAAATCCTGTCCATAAAAATTATGAACAGGATCGGTGACAAAGGGCAGCCCTGGCGGAGTCCAACTCTCACTGGGAATGACTCCGACCGAGTGTTGGCAATACGAACCAAACTCTCACAACGGTCGTACAGAGACCGAATAGCTTGTAACAACAAGCCCGATACCCCATACTCCCGAAGCACCCCCCACAAAAATCCACGAGGGACGCGGTCAAATGCCTTCTCCAAGTCCACAAAACACATGTAAACTGGTTGGGCAAACTCCCACGAACCCTCAAGAATTCTCAAGAGGGTAAAGAGCTGGTCCGATGTCCCACGGCCAGGACGAAAACCCCATTGCTCCTCCTGAATCCGAGGTTCGACCAACGGCCGGACTCTCCTCTCCAGTACCTTGGCATAGACCTTCCCAGGGAGGCTGAGGAGTGTGATCCCTCTAAAGTTGGAGCACACCCTCCGGTCCCCTTTTTTAAAGAGAGGAACCACCACCCCGGTTGCCATGCCAAAGGCACTGCCCCCGACCTCCACGCAATGTTGCAGAGGCGTGTCAACCATGACAACCCAACAACATCCAGGGCCTTGAGGTACTCAGGGCGAATCTCATTCACCCCCGGGGCCCGGCCACCAAGGAGATTTTTAACCACCTTGGCGACCTCAGCCCCTGTGATAGGCGAGTCATCCCCCTCGTCCCCAAACCCTGCTTCCTCTGTGGAAGGCGTATCAGTGGGATTGAGGAGATCCTCGAAGTATTCCTTCCACCGCCCGACGATATCCCCAGTTGAATATGTGATTTCTTTGTTTTTTATTTTTAATAAGTTTGCAAAAATCTAAAAAAAAAAAAAAAAAACTTTTTTCACGTTGTCATGATAGGGCGTTGTGTAGAATTTTGAGAGAAAAACTGAATTTAGTCCATTTTGGAATAAGGCTGTAACATAACAAAATGTGGAAAAAGTGAAGGGCTGTGAATACTTATCGGATGCACTGGAGTACCACACTTCCTCTCGACACACTATCATATGCTTTCTCTAGCTCCCCAAAGACACAGTGCAACTCCTTCTGACCTTCTGTACCATTCACAATCAACACTCTGCCTAAAACCATCAGTGAAACAAAAAGAAATGCCTCTAGTGAGACATCGGTATTAAGACTATTTTACAGATATGAGTAAAAATAATTTATAAAAGTGTAATTCTCATTGAAACATCATAAGTTGCTGGATGGAATGAAAATGTGAGTTTTATGGGTTTCGTACTCTTTAGCTGCTCACGGATGTAAATGGCATATAAGAGCCTCACACATGCAGGGCAGAAGGCACATGACAGCTTCAAAGCTGGGCAGCCACACTACAGAGCAGTGGAAACAGTTTATAGTCCCTCTGAGCCCTGTACAGACAGATCTAAGCATCAAAATCCCAGTTTTATCATTTGATGTGGCTTCTGGTCAAGCAAACTGCACGGCGACATGCAGGGACTTGATATGCTGCTCGCTGTGCGGGGGCATGATCATCATGCAGATCTGGTTGCAGGAGTCATCACAGCTGCCTGTTGGGCACTAAGTGTGTGATTTTAATGATTAAGGGGTGTGGGATTATCATTCTGAACTGGTAGTGAGTGTCAGACAAGGCTATGAGGGAGTTCCTGTGTGGAACAGGAAAACACAAACACACACACTTTTCTGTAAGTGTTTCAAGCCCACTGTGAAGATAATAGATGCTGCAAGTCTCTCTGAGGGTTTACACTCGGATGAAATCTTAACAAATGTGAAGGTATTACAGACGGCCATCATTAATTGCAAAAACTATTAGGGTTCATAAAAGAGATAATGTGAATAATGGGTGAAGCCAGAGACAAATTTTTTTCTTACTGGATTGACAAGTAAATAATGCAGTGATGAGTCTTTTTAGCTTTCACAGTCAACAACTTACTGGGGAGTCAATCATTTTTGAAAAAATGTAGGGCTTCCAAAATATATCATCTTTGATTTCTTTTTTCATTTAATTTTCTTATTTTTATGTTTTATATTTTTCATATTTGCTATCTTATTTTCGCAATCAGTCATTTCATTCAAATATATTAATTTTCACCATTTCAGAACTTCCGGATAGATGAATGAGATCACAGATGGAAAAACAGCCAACTCATGAATGCTACCAATTTTCCAATAGAGCCACCTATCTTATTCTAACCCTTCATTTCTCAGCATCTCTTCTGACTTGAATCTCAAACAACGAATCCCACATACACACTCACAAAATGCAACATGGGCTGAAGAGTTTGTGTCCTCAGAGCAGATTCCTCTTCTTACCTGCCATGGCAGCAATTTTAAATCGCCTGATTGCTGCTGGATTTACCTCCTAAAACTTCTCCAGTTCATTCCATCTGAGTCCGGATGTGCGTTAGTGAAATAATTTTTTTGCTAGAGGAAGCAAAGATAAGAAAACAGCTGGTAATTTTTAAAAAAAAAAAAAAGTTTTAAACCTAAAAAAATTAAAGCCAACAACTTCTTTCAAAGCAGCACCTTTCTAAACCTTTACCATCTCACCAGCCAGTAGAGAGGGTGGCTTCTAAATCTGGTCAAATATAATTTCTTTATTTTTAATTCAATTCAATTCAATTTCAATTCAACTTTATTTATATAGCGCCATTTCACAACAACAGTCATCTCATAGCACTATCAACTGTAGGGGGAACCCCCACAGTTGCAGAAAGACCCCAGCAATCAGGCGATCCCCTGTGAGCAAGCACTTGGCGACAGTGGAGAGGAAAAACTCCCTTTTAACAGGAAGAAACCTCCAGCAGAACCAGGCTCAGGGAGGAGCAGTCATCTACTGCGACTGGCTGGGGGGTGAGGGGATAGAGAAGATGAAAAGAACAGACAAGTAGAGAGCAAACAGCACGATGGGGACTCAATCTATGGGAGAGAACAAACAAATGTTAATGACCAGCAAAAAAAATATTTCATTGAGAGTTAGGAAAGGAGTGAGGCCCAGTGCATTACTGGAGGTCCCCCGGCTGACTAAACCTATTAGCAGCATAACTAAGGGAGGGTTCAGAAACACACGATCCCTCCCTAATTGTAGGCCATATCAAAAAGGTAGGTTTTAGCCCTATTCTTAAAAACAGAGATCGAGTCTGACTCCCGAATCCAGATTGGCAGCTGGTTCCACAGGAGAGGAGCTTGATAACTGAAGGCTCTGCCTCCCATTGTACTTTTGGAGATTCTAGGTATTACAAGTAATCCTGCATTTTGGGAGCGTAGTGCTCTGTTAGGATAATACGGTAGTATCAGATCTTTTAAATAAAAAGGAGCCTGATTGTTTAGAGCTTCATAAGTAAGAAGAAGGATTTTAAACTTAATTCTAAACTCTATGGGAAGCCAATGAAGGGAGGCCAGAACTGGAGAGATATGATCTCTCTTTCTAGTACCTGTTAAAACTCTTGCTGCAGCATTTTGGATCAGCTGAAGTCTTTTTAAAGATGTTTTAGGACAGCCTGATAATAAAGAATTACAATAATCTAATCTCGAGCTAACAAAAGCGTGGATCAGTTTCTCAGCATCACTCTGAGACAAGATGCTCCTAATCTTGGCAATATTATGATAGATAGATAGAAGGCAGTCTTAGAAACAAATTTAATATGTGAATTGAAGGACAGATCTTGATCAAAAATAATTCCAAGGTTCCTCACAGAGCTATTAAGAGAAAGAGTAACCGCATCCAAACTGAAAGTTTGATTTGGAAAGGTATTTAAGGTTTATCTAAGGTTTTTTGGACCAACAAGAATGACTTCAGTCTTATCTGAATTTAATAGCAGGAAATTACAAGTCATCCAAGCTTTGATTTCCTTAAGACAAGCTTCTAACTTGGCTAATTGATTACTATCATCTGGCTTCATTGACAGGTATAATTGTGTGTCATCTGCATTACAATGAAAATATATACAGTGCTTTCTAATAATGTTGCCTAACGGAAGCATATATAAACTAAAAAGAGTAGGGCCTAGCACAGATCCCTGTGGAACTCCATGACTAAGCTTTGAGTTGAAAGAAAACTCATTATTGACATGAACAAACTGGAACCTATCAGATAAATAAGATCTAAACCACTGCAACGAAGTTCCATTAAGTCCAACATAGTCAGAATCAGAATCAGAATCAGGTTTATTGCCATTGTTCATGTAGTACACAAACTAGGAATTTGTCTCGGTACAATGCTGCAACATTAAACATGATAAGATAAGAGAAATAAACTATACATGTAATAAAGTGTAGGATAAGATTAAGTGATACTGGTCAACAGTTAAAATATATATTAGCCAGCAGCAGATACTGTGGAGAACTATATAGTGCAGTTGGTAATGCAGGAAGAAAACAGTGATGATTGACATGAGTCTGGTTGAGCTGCTGTACATGGTGCACGAGAGTCACTTAGTGTTCAGCAGTCTAATGGCAGAGGGGAAGAAGCTGTTCATGTGACGGGAGGTTTTAGTCTGGATGGACCGAAGTCTTCTACCAGAGGGGAGGGGGGCAAACAGTACGTGACCAGGGTGTGAGGGATCGGCTATGATCCGGCCAGCACGCCTCCGGGTCCTGGAGATGTACAGATCCTGGAGAGATGGGAGCTTGCAGCCGATCACCTTCTCAGCAGTGCGCACGACGCGCTGCAGCCTTAGTCTGTCCCTGGCAGTGGCTCCTGCGTACCACACGGTTATGGAGGTGGTGAGGATGGACTCGATGATGGCTGTGTAGAACTGCACTAACATCTTGGTGGGTAGCTTGAGCTTCCTCAGCTGCCGCAGGAAGAACATCCTCTGCTGGGCTTTTTTGATGAGTGTTCTAATCGATTAGTGTTCTAATCTATCAAGAAGAATATTATGATCGATAGTATCAAAAGCTGCACTAAGGTCTAAAAGGACAAGTACAGAAACCAGTCCATTATCAGATGCGATGAGGAGGTCGTTAGTGAGCTTCGCTAAGGCTGTTTCAGTACTATGATGGATTCTAAACCCAGATTGAAACTCTTCAAGTAAACCATTTCCCTGAAGGTGGTCAAATAATTGCGTAGCAACAACTCTTTCTAAGATTTTTGAAATGAAAGGGAGATTAGAGATTGGTCTATAGTTAGCTAAAGCTCCTGGATGTAGCGTTGGCTTTTTTAGTAAGGGTTTAATTACAGCCATTTTAAAAGCCTGCGGTACATGGCCTAAAGTTAATGAAGAATTGATTATATAAAGAATAAAGCTACCAATAAGTGGGAAGACTTCTTTAAATAACCTGGTTGGAATAGGGTCTAAAAGACAAGTTGAAGGTTTGGATGAGGAAACTATTTTGTCTAACTCACAAAGGTCGATTGGAGTAAACTCATCAAGACAGACATCAATTGAAGGAGTTGTAGTAGTTACAGTATTTAAGTTAACTGTGGGAAGAATCTGATTGGTTTTATCTCTGATGGATGAAATTTTATTATTGAAAAAGTTCATAAAGTCCTGACTAGTAAGCTCTAAGGGAATGCTAGGATTGACAGAGTCCTGACTCTTTGTCAACCTGGCTACAGTGCTGAAAAGAAACCTGGGATTATTCTTGTTCTCTTCTATTAATGCAGAGTAATAACTCCTTCTAGCTTTTCTAAGAGATTTTTTATAAATTAAAAGATGATTTCTCCAAGCTAAATAGATTTCATCTAAATTAGTGGAGCGCCATTTTCTTTCTAATTGATGAGTCTTCTGTTTTAAGCTACGAGTTTCTGTGTTGAACCAAGGAGTTAAAAATCTCTGATTAGACTTTTTCTTTTTTAAGGGGGCCACCAAATCTAGAGTCTGATGCAGAGAAGCTGTAACACTATCCACCATGTTATCAATTACAGAAGGAGCAAGCTGTCTATAGCTTATTTCCGTTGTGTTGGCACATGGCATAGAGGAAACAATCTGCATAAATTTGGTAACAGCATCATCTGAGAGGCATCTACTGTAATAATATTTTTCTTTAGGAGCCAAATAGAAATAGTAAAATCAAAGGTTAACAGACAATGGTCTGACAGTACAGGGTTATGAGGAGACACTACAAGATTTTCTATTTCTATGCCATATGTCAGAACAAGGTCCAATGTATGGTGGAGGTAATGAGTAGAATTTCCTACTTTCTGAGAAAACCCAATCGAGTCTAATATCGAATTAAATGCCATATTAAGGCAATCACTATCTACATCCACATGTATATTAAAGTCCCCTACTATAATTATTCTATCAGATTTCAGCACTAAATCAGCTAAGAAATCAGCAAATTCGGATAAAAATTCTGAGTAGGTTGATGGGGGACGATAAACTATGGCAAATAAAATTGGATTTAACCTAAAATTGCTAAAGTGCCCAATACTGAGGACCAGGCCCTCAAAGGAATTATAACATGTTTTTTTGCTTTACATTAACTAGTAATTTGGAATGGTAAATTGTTGCTACTCCTCCTCCACGACCAGAACTTCTGGGATTTTGACAGTTTAAATAACCAGAGGGAGTTGATTCATTTAAACCAACATAATCCTCTTGCCCTAACCAAGTCTCTGTAAGGGAAATTAAATAGATCTGATGACCAATTAACAGATCATGGACTAACAGAGACTTGGGAGTTAGAGAAGTAATATTTAATAAACCACATTTAATTTTTAAATTATGAGGAGGAACAGAGGCCAAATCATTCAATTTAGAGGCTTTATGTTTAATTTGAGTTTTACCAATATTTTGCTTAATCACTTTGGGATGCTTATATATTATATTTTTATTTACTTTGGAGGGAGCAGACAACGATTCTCTGATGGGGAAGACAGGGGCTAAGCTGAGGGGTGGCGGATGAAGAGGAGCTGCAGAGAGGCATGTAAGACTGCAACTCTGCTTCCTGGTCCCAACTCTGAGTAGTCAAGGTTTTGGAAATTTGGATAAAAAAGATGCCAGATTGTTAGATAAATGAAAAGCACCATCCAAAGTGGGATGAATGCTGTCTCGTCTCATAAGACCAGGTTTTCCCCAAAAAGAGCTCCAATTGTCAATGTAGCCCACATTATTTGCAGGACACCACACAAACAGCCAGCGGTTCAAGGATGACGAGCGGCTAAACATGTCATCACTGGTCAGATTGGGAAGATTTTATTGTCTTTCATTGTGTGTGTGTGTGTGTGTGTGTGTGTGTGCGCGCGCGCGCGCGTGTGTGTGTGTGTATACGTGCGTGTGTGTGTGTGTGTGTGTGTGTACGTGCATGTGTGCGTGCGTGCGCACGTGTGTATGTATTGAAAAGACTACAACTGGCAACTTATGTAGCATGAATCCCATTAGCGAACTATAGGCCATGACTTACCAATTTAAAAAAGCACTCTGAGATTGGATATTGGGATTCAGGCTATTAAAGGGCCTATATCATGCAAAATCGACTTTTTTGAGCTTTTAAGCATATTATAATGTTAATTCCTCACCAAAAACACCCCCAAAGTGGTATTTTGCTCCATTCACGCATCTCTGAGTATTCCTCCTCAACCCTGCTCTCTGAGCTGCTGCTCCCCCCTGTCCCTGATAATGACTGGGTCCCCACGTTCATACGTATGAACGTGGGTGAGCCACCCACTCCAGGAAGTGCCTGTGCTGCCAGCACCGCCCCCAGGCTAACGCACACACCCACTTTCTCCACACAGCTAACGGAGCGGTGATCGGCAAAACTCTTTCACTTTAGCATTGACGCTGTGAAGAAGTAGTTCCTCTTGCACCTAATCTGCTCAGTGACAACAACTGTTTGCTTTTTTACGTAAGACAATGTCTTCTAAGTGGCGTAAATGTGTCTTTGGCTGTGAGAGATTTAGGAGTTTGTTCAGCCTTCCTTGTTTTCATGGGCGGAACCCAGCGACACGCTGCAGCAGCCGGCTCAAGGGTTACGTCATGAAATGGGCGGCAGCCACAAGAAGGAGAGGCAGAGCCTCAGAGACCGAGGCATCTTACTTCCGGGCTCGCGAAAATAACTCATATTTCATAAGAAATTCATTCTCCAGTGTGCCAAAGGTAATATACTATCACATACATGCATATAGTTTACTCTGAAAGGCTTAAAATAGCATGATATAGGCCCTTTAAAAAAAGAAAGAAAACTTTCCAGTTGTTTTTTGTTGTTGTTGTTGTTGTTGTTGTTGTTTTGGGGGGGGTTGGTGTTCCTACCAAAAACTGGAAAATTGTATTTCATGCTAACTCTGGATTTCATATGACAATTTAACTGTATTGTTTATATAAATAGTTATCTTCTCAAAGCCTAAATATATTTACAATTATATTTTAAAAAATTGTGTTTTTGCAGTCAAGCAGATGCTAAATTAAATGAAAATTGTTAATTTGACTGTAGCACATACAATAGATATAAATTTAGATATGATGAAAAATAGCAACATTAGGCATAACTGGGCACAATAGTAATTAAGCAAATTTTCCAGTCTCAGGTATGTAGATTATTTTATTGAACATGCTATTACTGAAACAGGGCTTTGAAATTCAATGTAAACACATTTATGAACAATCATTGATGTTTCATTATCACAGTCACAAAAGTCACATAAGGATAGGGTTGCCAACTGTCCCATTTTAGCCGGGACGTCTCGTTTATTGAGCTAAATATGTTTGTCCCGAGTGGGATATGCATTGTCCCATTATTTAAGGCTGCTTTAATGAACGGGCTAGGCTGGGTTGAAGCCCAGGGGCCTACAAAGATCAGGGCCTATCGTGAGCCAATGAAAAATATGTTGTTGTTAATTGGTCAAATTCTATGTCCATCAATTGATATTCATGTGCGGCTGCTGACTGGTCTAATTTACAAGTGCCCCACATGGGTACCGGTAGCAATTGTCTATCAAAGGAATTGTTTTGACATGTGACTATGCAAGCACCAGTGAGCAGTAAGAAGTAATTAGCTCGGTCAAAATATCTGGAAAAAAGTTTGAAAGTGGCACTCATAAAAAAATTATTGAGAGGAAAATAGCTTAGGGAAAATGAATTGCTCAAAAAAATCCCGAAGCGTAAAGGATTTTTCTAAGCTGGAGCATTGAGTGGAGGAGGCTGCTAATTACGCACAGAAGAGACAGGTGGGCCGTTAAAGCACTCACCTGGAGGAGAAGGGAGAAGAAAGGCCTTGATTGCTTACATCAGACAGCTGTATGTGGGACAGTGGACTCTGAACTTGGTAAAAAGTAGACTGGATCAAGCATGCATCCATAGAGTATGACGATATTCGTGAGCTGGACTTAAAGGACATAATGAAGGATTTTTCTTTAAAGAAGGCCAGAACAAAAAATCTCTAAAAAGGTAAGGCATGCTATCTGCAGTTTTCCAGCCACCTGTGCAGGATTTCCATTGCCGCTGTTGTGCTTGTTTGAATCAAGAATACTTCACTGATGTAATTTTGTGCCGAAGGCAGTATCTGTCACATTGTTAAAAGGGAACTCTCAGTAAGATAAAATATCCTAAATCAAGGTGTCATAAATTGCCCACCAGGGGCGGACTGAAGACCCAAACACTGCACTGTGAGTTTGCAAGAAATTTAATTAAACACAAAATATCACAAGAACAAAACGCTTACAAGACTTAGGTGAAGCAGGATACAAAAAGGCAAAATAGCCGGACGGGCTAAGGCATGGAAAAAATGCCGGGAATTTAGGATGAAGCATGGGGCGCACACTAGGATTGAGTAAATGGGACAGGGAACTCCCGTCTGGAGAGAAGAAAATTCTCTCCAGACGGGAGACAGAATTCTACGTCTTTCCTAGACGTAGAATTAACATCTAACACTGAGAAGAAAGGACGCAGCGCCGAGTAAAGGCACAGTCGCCCTTAAATAGGACAACAAGAATTAATACAACTAATGACAGGTGTGGGTAACAAGAACGATGTTACCCACTCGCTGACCAGCAAAGAAGCCAGGCAAAGAGGATTGCTGACCAGGGTAGCTGACCAGTGAGGAAACCAGGCGAAGGAGATGGCTGATCAGCGGGGAAACCAGACAAAGAAAACAGCTGATTAGTGAGGAAACAAAGGCGGTGAAGACGGCTGATCAGCAGCGACTTCAGATGACAACGAATGACCTTCGGCAACCTTAGGCAAAGATGGTTGACCTTCAGTGAACTCAGGCAAAGATGGTTGACCTTCAGTGAACTCAGACGAAGATGGATGACCCTCGGCGACCTCAGGCAAAGATGGAAGACCCTCGGCAACCTCAGGTGAAGATGGATGACCCTCGGCGACCTCAGGTGAAGGCAAATGACCCTTGGTGACCTCAGGCGAAGATGGATGACCTTCGGCGACCTCGCGTGAAGATGGATGACCCTCGCGACCTCAGGCGAAGACGAAAGACTCTCAGCAACCTTAGGCGAAGGCGGAGGACCCTCAGCGACCTCAGGTGAAGGCGGAGGACCGTCGGTGATCTCAGGCGAAGGCTGACAACCCTCGGTGATGTCAGGCAAAGATTCAGGCAAGAGAACGGAAACAGACCGGGTCAGTATCACCGGCAGCAGTGCAGCCCGGCAAGGAAAGCTCAGAAGCAGATAGCAGCTCCAACTGACTTTCCTCACCAAGAGAAAAACAAGACCTCTCTAATACCGACATAGTGAAGACAAAAAAGAGGACTTGCCTTAGCTCGAGCTCCACCGCCGTCCAGGACTCCGACGATCCAGGCTGGGGTGTCTCAAATCCACTCACCTGGGGCTTCAACCCCAACGTGACCACCTCAGACGGGGAGGAAGAAATAGACACCAGAATACTATTACTGGTGGCAGTGGAGCCCGGCGAGGAGAACTCAGGAGCAGAGGGCATCTGCAGCTGATTCTCCCCGCCACAAGCAAGACAAGATTTCTCTAGATCTGATAATGCAGAAACAGAACAGAGTGCTTGCCTTGTCTCGAGCTCCACTGCCGCCCAGGACTTCGGTGACTCTGCTGCGGTGGCCCTTGCAGAAGGCATGATGGCAGGTGCAGCTGGCAAACCCCCAGGTGTGGCAGCTGATGCTGGTGGAACTCCCGGCGTAGCAGCTGATGCTGGAGATCGTCTCACCGATGGCACTGAGTCCTGTGATGATGAAACCAGGGGACAATCTCCTGATGGCTCAAGCTTCAGGACACAGGGGCGCTGGGCAAGAACAGGACTCTCCAGGGCCACAGGCCCCTCTGTTGTCCAGCGGCTCTGTGGTCCAGCGGCTAGGACCGGCGGACACTCAGGGAAAGCAGAGAGGGACACGGGAGAAGCAGGTGGGGATGAAGGAATGGCTGCAGCAACAGGTGGTGAGGGCTCAGCCAAAGAGGATAGCTGCTGCTGAGCCTCACCACCGGGAATAAGGCAAGGCAATTCATTTATAGGTGTTAAAAAATGAAAAGATACTCGCTTTAGTTCCTGGGGCATGATAGTAGCTGCTGCTGCAGAGGACCTCCGCAGGTCCTTCCTGAGGTCGTCTGGCAAGGAGGTGGAGGCACGGGCTCCGGGCGAAACTTCCGTACCCGTGGATGCTTCTTCGTCGGCACAGGTACAGCTGGTAGGGAGCTCCTCTCCAGCCTGCGGAGCATATGTTGAGAATTGGAGACTGAAACGAGGAGAGCCGTCAGTTCCAGGTCGCTCCACAGGCTGGGGTATGCCTCTATAGCCTGTGCCGCACTGTCCAGAACCTGCAGACCCTCCTCAAGAGTGTGGGCAATGCAAGCGTCCGATAGAATGTCCTCCAATAACTCCGCCGCGCAACACTCCACGTTGTCCAGCCCAAAAACACTAAAATCCGTGCGGGCAGACATCCTAGAAAAAAAGGGGCTTAAACAAATTGACAGGAGGGAAAATAAATAAACAAACTCACAGCAGCTGGGTCCACACTGGCTACATCCTTCTGTCATAAATTGCCCAGCAGGGGCGGACTGAAGACCCAAACGCTGCACTGTGAGTTTGCAAAAGTTTTAATAAAAGACAAAATAGAACAAATACAAAACTTACAAGGCAAATCAGGATACAAAAAGGCAGAATAGCCGGGCAAGCTAAGGCATGGAGCAAACGCCGGGAATAAAGGATGAAGCGTGGGGTGCATGCTAGGATTGACCAAATGGGATGGGATTACGAGAGGAAACATGTAGAATTAACATCTAACACTGAGAAGGAAGCAGCTCCGAGTAGAGGCACAGCCGCCCTTAAATAAGACAAGAGGAATTAATACAGCTAATGACAGGTGTGGGTGTAGTGTTCGAATAAGTGAGGAGGCGAGGTGGCGTTTTATAAAGTTTATTACAAGAACTACGTGGGGAGACCCTACTGCGAGTACGGGAGTAACAGCAAGGAGACAATATGTCTCCTGCTCCAGGCTTATATATCCCAGGTTTCGCCACCCCCCAAAGGCGGGGCATCACCCTTCCCAGCCTAGGGCACCGCCATACTAATATATTATAACTACATTATGATCCTACATTCTCCCCACCTTTGAAAAAATGCAAGCATACAAATTATCCAACCAAATAATTTACACCCGAATCGTACACGAATACAGAGGAGAATAGGCCTACACATTCACACAACATACTGGCCCAACGAAACTCTCCGCTATGTAATCAAATAGTCCCTGAAAGAAAAATGGTCCCCACACCAAACTAAATTAATCCCTCCTAAGCTAAACACATAACAAATATGGACATTTACGATGGCGGTACCCAATCCCATAAACTCACAGGGTACATAAAAGTACATACAGAGAACTCCCCAAACTTACAAAATACTTCCGGCGCCACACGAGTAGGCTGCCTTTTTGCAACAGCGGATCAATTTCTTCCTATTTCTATTTACGATCTGGCTTCTCTTGCTAATCTTTCTGATCCGGCGATGCCTTATACATCGGACAGACACACGGATCGCCCAAATGTCTCCTGAGCCGGCAGATGGAGCCATTGTTTTTAGCAGGACACGTTACAGCAGAGACCAGCTGCTAGCACTTAACCAGACCAAGATGCTAGTGCAAGACTTCGACATACCGGGTGAAATAGGACAGAAACGACGTGGATGCCGAGCTGGAGCAAGACAGCGGGCGAGAAATATAAGGTACAGACCCGTCCTTCCATCTGTTATAATGGGGAACGGTCGATCGCTACTCAATAAGACTGACGAGCTAGCGGCTATCTCCCGCTACGAGAGTGTCTTCAGAGAGAGTAGCATGATGTTGTTTACTGAGACGTGGCTAACAGAACTAGTAACAGATGCTAACATCGAACTGGAGGGTTTCCACGCAATACAGGCAGACCGGACACCAGACAGTGGGAAGGCAAGGGGCGGAGGAGTGATAATGTATGTCAATAACAACTGGTGCAGACCGGGACATATCACGGTTAAACAACATCACTGCAGCAAAGACATTGAGTTGCTAGCTGCTAGCATGTGGCCTACCTATCTCCCAAGGGAATACTCACACGTGATCTGCATTGTTATTTATACAAATCCGACGGCGAACGCGGGGACAGCGTGTGACATCATTCACTCAGTAACTGGCAGGCTGCTGACAGAACACCCAAATGCTCTTCTCATCGCCGGTGATTTCAACCATATTTCACTGTCCCCCATTCTACCCACATTCACCCAGTATGTCACATGCCACACTAGAGACAATAAAACACTGGACTTATTCTATGCTAACACTAAGGAGGCGTACACCTCATCACCACTCCCCCCACTCGGGAGATCGGATCACAACTGGTTCATCTCCTGCCGGTGTACAAACCCCTAGTACACAGACAACCTCCGGTCATGCGCACGGTGAAGATATGGTCGGAGGAGGCAATGGACGCTTTAAAGGACTGTCTTGAAACTACTGCCTGGGAGCAGCTCTGCGATCCACATGGTGAGGACATCAATGGCCTCACTCACACCATCATGGACTACATCAACTTCTGTGTGGACAACACCGTACCCATCAAGACAATACGGTGTTGCTTGAACAACAAACCCTGGATCAACCCTGAGATAAAAACACTTCTGAGAGAGAAGAAGAGGATCTTCAGGTCAGGGAACAGGGAGATGCTGAAGTCCGTACAGAGGAAGCTGAGGAGGAAGATCAGAGAAGGCAAGGACAGCTTCAGGAAGAAGATGGAGGACAAGCTGCAACAGAGCGACATCAGTGGGGTCTGGAGAAGCCTTAAAACCATCTCTGGGCTCCAGAATACCTCCCCCCAGGCCACGGGGGGCAGGGAGTGGGCAAACAATCTGAACCTGTTTTTTAATAGGTTTGACCAACCGCCCTCCCCCCCCGACTGCACACCAACCACTGCTGCCTCTAAAGTCATCGAGACCTGCTGTCCACACCCCACTCCACCAACATCCCCCCACTCCCAGCACACAGTCCCCCAACCTGACCCTCACTAAGACCCAGGTGAGGACGGAGCTGAGGAAGATCAAGGCGAGGAAGGCCTTGGGACCGGACGGCATCAGCGCAAAGCTCCTCAAGTCCTGCGCAGACCAGCTGTGTGGGATTGTGGAGCACATCTTCAACCTGAGCCTGAAGCTGGGGAGGGTACTACAGTTGTGGAAAACATCTTGTGTGGTACCTGTACCAAAGACTTACCAACCCAAAGACCTGAACAGCTACAGACCAGTGGCCCTGACGTCTCACATGATAAAGACCCTGGAGAGACTGCTCCTTGCTCACTTCCACCCCCTGGTGGGGCCAGCAATGGATCCACTCCAGTTCGCCTACCAGCATGGCATTGGGGTGGAGGATGCAGTGATCTTCCTCCTTCACCGTTCCCTGTCCCACCTGGAGAAGCCCGGGAATGCGGTGAGGATCATTGTTCTTTGATTTCTCCAGTGCTTTCAACACCATCCAACCAATGATCCTGAAGGACAAGCTGCTGTGCGCAGGGGTGGACCAGCACCTGTCATCATGGATCCTGAACTACCTCACTAACCAGCCACAGTTTGTGAGAACCCGGGATTGTGTGTCCGACATGATCATCGGCAGCACGGGGGTCCCCCAGGGAACAGTTTTGGCTCCCTTCCTGTTCACCCTTTATACTGCGACTTCTCACACAACACAACACACTGGCATCTACAGAAGTTCTCTGACAACTCTGCGATCGTCGGTCTCATCTCCAACGGAGCTGAAGCTGAGTACAGAGGACTTATCCAGGACTTCATGGACTGGTGCCATTGGAACTGCCTCCAAATCAACGCGAAGAAAACTAAGGAGCTGGTGGTGGACTGCCACAGGCAAGGACAACCCCTCACAGCACCAGTGAACATCCAGGGAACAGACATTGAGATGGTGACATCCTACAAGTACTTGGAAGTTCATCTGAGCAATAAACTAGACTGGTCACACAATACCGACGCACTCTACAAGAAGGGACAGCGCAGGCTGTTCCTACTGAGGAGGCTCAGGTCTTTTGGTGTACAAGGGGTGCTCTTGAAGACATTCTATGACACGGTGGTGGCATCAGCCATCACTTTTGGAGTGGTCTACTGGGGCAACGGCATTACAGCAGCCGATAGGAAGAGACTGAACAAACCAATCAAGAAAGCTAGCTCTGTCCTGGGGCAGCGCCTTGACCCAGTGGAGGAGATAGGAGAGAGAAGGATGGTGGCTAAACTGTCATCTCTGCTGGAGTCAGAGTCCCACCCTATGCAGGACATACTGAATGCACTGAGGAGCTCATTTAGCAGTAGACTACATCGTCCTAGACGCACGACCGAGAGGTTTAGCAGGTCCTTCCTGCCTACGGCTGTCAGACTGTATAACCTAAGCAGGGCTGCTCGCAGAGATAGCAAAAAAACATGACGACCTAATAGTATTGAATGCAAAAGACGCAACAGACTTACACAAATGGTCCCCTCCAGTATACAGCTAGGACAATATCAGTCGCTATGGAGGGTGACAATATGTATGGGTACATATTCATACCATGTCGGGTAACTAAATAGACGGTTATGCTGTTTAGTCCATCCAGCTACAATGCGCCACACTGTGTGTATATATTTATATATTTATGTGTACATATGTATATTCACTGCTCTTATTTTCTTATCTTCTAAATCATTGCTCTGAGTGTTGCTATCCCTGTGCTGTTGCAATCCTGGAATTTCCCCATTGTGGGACTAATAAAGGCTTATTTTATCTTATCTTAAACAAAACAATTCTCACAGTATAGGGCAGTAAACCTAATCATTCACACCCAGGTGTTACTGCACCTCACACTCAACAACAGTCACACAACAACTGTGGTCTTGTGCTTTCAATCCCTTAATCACCCTGTTACAGTGGCAGACGTATCCCATTACTAACAATAATGTAAACAGCCAGAAAGGCCCCACCACAGACAGGGAAATAAACACAGCGTCTTGTGCTGGAAATAGAAATAAAATACAACATATCAAAATATTGTCGACAGTTACACTGACCAAGAGGTGGCACACACACAAACAGGTCAATTTGTAATAAAACAATTCTATAAACACATTTTATTTTCTTTCTTTTTTTTTATAACTGCAGAACAAATTAAATAGTCACATAAGCTGTACCATTAATAGGGTAAATGTCCGTGGGAACCAACCCCATTCCCATACAACTTCAACATGTGAACATATTCGGAACCCATTAACCATAATGGGCATCTGTTTGTGTCGGTGTCTGTTTGAAAACTCGGTCACTTCTACACGTACTAGTTATCTTACCTATTTTTGTTTGTTGTATTAACTCTGTTTTAAATTTTTATCTCTTTTATTGATATTAACTTTTTTACTTAGTGTTAGCTCAGTAAATACAACAGCTCAGTAAATACAACAGCCCATATTGGCTCACAGGTGAATCAGACCCTGATCAGGGCTGTTCACCGGGTTAGGCTAACCTATCTGTTTTAGTTAGCCACTCCTGGCCTGGAAAGCCATGGCTCCCTCTCCGACCTGTGTCAGCTGTGCTTCCCTCTCTAAGAAGGTTTCTGAGTTGGAACTGAGACTCTCTAACCTCTATAAGATTTGGGAGGCTGAAAATCATCTGGACACGATCATTTTTGGATGGACATCGGCGCCAGTGACGGACTCGCAGCTAGCAGAGACGGCTACTTACCTGGGTGAAACTAGCATATCGCCATCCACCTCCACCCCTGCTCCGGTCACCTCAGCTGTCCAGGACTCCTGCACCAAACACTGGCTTCAGCTTGGCGCTAAACCCAAAGCCCCGGGTGGTTCTTCACAGCGTCAATGCGCACCCTGGACCATGGTTGGGCCCAATAGCAAACATTGGTGATTGACCAGACATGGCCACGCCTCCTCCCTTCCCCTTTTGCTGGAAACAGATTCGACATCCTTTCCCTGGAAGATTTCCCCCACCTGGATGATGATCTTCCTCCCATGGCCACCCCTCCAACTTCAGCAGCAGCCCAAACCTGCAAGCCCCAGATTAAAACTACCTTAGGTGTGCCAAACTTTACACCAGCTCCAAAAAGAAAAGAGTGCAACCCCCCCGCATCACCCCCGCACCGGCACCTCGCCGCCACAGCAGCAAGAACAACAGCAAAACTATCCACCATTTCAGAAGCCACCGACAAAGTCCCCCCAGACGATGCCGGTAATCAGTGATTCAATAATGAGGAGCGTCAGAAGCAGGTACTGTGTTACAATTTTTTTTTTCCTGGGGCTAAAGTGTCAGACATTAAGGCTCTTACCCCTGGCCTATTAAATGAATACCCCCATGCTAAAACTGTTATTGTGCATGTTGGATGCAACAACATCCCAGATGAAGCGTCTGAGATCTTAAAGAGAGACTTCAGGAGCCTTCTGTCCACTCTTAAGAACTGTGGCAGACGTGTGTTTATTTCTGGACCACTTGCTCCTTTCAGAAGAGGTTGCAATTATTTTAACAGAACTCTTAGCCTTAATACCTGGTTGTGTTCAACATGTCCTACTTTTAACATTGGTTTTATAGACAAGTTCAACCTGTTCTGGAACCGCCCATCATTTATGAGGCCAGATGGCATCCATCCAAATAGACTAGGTGCACATGTTCTAAGGGACAATCTGTTTTATTCCATTCAGCATTTTTTAGTACAGTGACTGAAAGCTGGTGTATTAACTCACCCCAAAGTACCTGGGTCTGCCAACCAGCCCTTCTTTGCTTCCACTTCTCATATCAATCCTATTAATCCAAATAATTCTCGCTGTTTAGATCAGTCTTTAATTCCTAACCCCATAGAAATTGTGTCTGTCTCCCGTTACCCAAAACACTATAACCCAAGACAAATACAACATAACTTAATAAAGATTAAAACCACTAATTTACCACAGTTAAATAAAATAATTAAATGCGGACCGCTGAATATAAGATCTCTGTCAGATAAAGCAACCTTAATTAATAACATGATCACGGATTACAATATAAATATACTCTGTCTCACAGAAACATGGCTATGCCCCAATGATTTTGTTAGTATCAATGAGGCCACCCCCCCCCCCAGCTATGGTAATATTCATATTCCTAGAAACACTGGCCGAAGTGGTGGTGTCGGGGTAATATATGAATCCACATTACCAATGAACCCTCAGCCTAAGCTAAACTCAAATTGTAACTCTTTTGAATGCTTAATTTTGTCATGGAGCGGTCCTTGCGGACCGCTAATGAGACACTATATGTAGCCGTAGAGTTTGCACATTTATTAAAGGTAGACATACACTACAAAATAATGAGCCTCATGGGGCAAAACACAAATAAGGACTAGGACTAAGACACACTATGACATACTGAGCACTAGGGAGACAAGGATACAACATTTACATGCGAATAGGACGCTGAAAGGAACTGGCTTCGGACGTAGGGAAACCAGTCTGGAAAATGCGAGGTTGCAGCCCCGAGTGACAGGAGCTGCTCCCTTAAACAGGGCAGGATAATTAATCAGCTGATGAGGGTGTCATCAGCTGAATCAGCACCAGCTGTGCTGCTTGGCTCTGACAGACGGAAGCCCCGCAGAGACGCTGTCAGAATAAGAGCTCAGAGAGCCCAACAGGACTAAATACAGAATGGAAGGAAAATACTGCATGACCTGAGCTCAGACGAGATCGGCGCTCAGGCTATGACAGTACTCCCCCCCGAAGAACACACTCTGGGCGTGAATGTAACATCCAAGCCTCCCCCCCACCCAGAAGGCTACGAAATCCCACCCAGGGCGGGTGGAGGGGGAAAAAGGCTCGGCGGGCCAGAGTCAAAAAAAAAAAAATAGGAAAAAAAAAACACCAAGGAAAGGAACCAGAGGAAAAAAAAACAATAACAAGAGCCAATACAGAACAAATATGAGCATGGTGCACAACAGAGCAAGAAAACAAAACCCACAAATATACTCCATAATGCACAGGTAGAAAACAGAACAAAGAATGCAAATAACAGATACAAGGTTAAACAACCATAATACACAGGCGTCTCTCAACCAGAGAAAGGAAAAACACAAAATCACGCTAAATAGCAGCAAGATATGGACAGTTCCACGAATCCAAATAAACTGGCAGGGGCGACAAAAGCGCATATACAGACTACAGCAGGGGAAAATGAAAGAAGAAGAAAAAAAACACACTGAAGAGCGGCGAAATACAAACAGTTCAATATAGTTCATAAACCAAAACACAAGCATAAACAATATCCCAAATATTTCCAGGGAGAGGAAAGAAAAAAAACACAGGGATGACGGCAGGCAGAGCACAATGGAATAAGGAAAAAATAATAGTTCAGGCAGTCTACCCGCATCTAGCGTCCAGATCGCAGGCAGGGGAACAAGGATGAGTTCAGGCAGCCTAACCCAGTCCCAGGCCCAGAAAAACAGTACCTCTGGCGGCCGGACCAGGTCGCCGAACAGAGAGTTCAGTTTGTCGGGTGGCCGACTCAGAACACTGAACTGGCGAAGGAGTCTCCTAGGCGGCCGACCCGTGTCAAAAGGGCATCAGGACCGAAGGGAAGAGCTCGGAGGGGCCTCCTTACCGAAAGGGATAATGAGGAAGAGCCGGGTCGAGTAAGGGAAATCCCAACGGCACCACGTGGAGAAGAAAAGGGATCGGGGAAACAATGAGGGGCCAGTCCGACGTCAATCGGCGGAGGATCTGCAGCTCCTTCTCCGAACTCTACACGGACTGGCGCTGCGCTTTCGTTAGATCCCAAGCGGGATCGTGCTGCACCCACGACGGACCCCGACTGGGCCGGAACCACACCCACAACGGACCCCGATTGGGTCAGAGCTGCACCCACGATGGACCACAACTGGGCCGGAACCGCACCCATGATGGACCCCGACTGGGTCAGAGCTGCACCCATGACGGGCCCCGACTGGGCTGGCGCAGCACCAGGGACAGCCTCCAAACCTGAACCCGGAACCTCCAGAACAGCGACCGGAATCGACTCAACACCGGTGACCCTGGGAGAAGGCTCAGGAGAAGAAAGCGAACTGGGATCAGGATCACCGACAGCGACAGAACCCAGCGAGACAAGCTTGAATGCAGCAGACGGCTGCACCCAGCTCGTCTCCCTGAGAGACAGCCAAAAATGCTCCAGAATAGACAGGAGAAAGACAAAATAGAGCACTTGCCTGATCTCGAGTTCTGCCACCGTCCAGGACTTTGGAGATCCGGGTTCAGCAAGTAGAAGGTCCTCCTCTGGTTCCCACTTGGCTACAGTGGGCTCTGCAGCCGGCATGATGGTGTCCACAGTCCGGGGATCCCCTGACGCTGACGTCCACGTGGAGGGTCTGCACGGCGTGGTGGCAGGGGATCCGTGACCTGCCGGGTCGGACTGTCCCTCCATGGAGACCCGGGGACGCTTGCTCGTCGGTGCAGGCTCCAAATTGCAGTCCGCCCTCCTCCTTTGCCCATGACGTGGCTGGGGGCTGGAACCAGGTACTCCAGGGCCACAGGCTCCTTCCTCGTCCGACGGCGTAGACCTGGCGCCGGAGAACACTTAGGGGAAGGAGACACAAATGTAGCAGGTTCATAATTAATCACTGCAGCAGGTGGAGGGAGCTCATGGGACTGTGAACCCCGAACTCCACCCCCAGGGATCAAACAAGGCAATTCACCCAGTGAAGGAAGAGAATGAAAAGACACTTGCCTGATCCGCTGAGGACTGATGGAAGCTGCTGCTGTGGGCTTGGTTCTTCCCTTTCCCCACTGGATGGTGATGGAGGGCCCCCTCGGGAAGACGAGGAGGAGCCGTTCGCACAGGATCGCTGACAGGCATCGCCGGAGCAGGACTCGTGGGGTTCTCAGCCGCTGGAGAGAGCATCGAGGAGGAGGGAGAAACAGCCGAGGCGATCCGGGAACGGAGAGCTGACGGAACAGCAGGGACAGTTGACCCGGAGGTGGAGGCTGCTGGGTTTTCCTGCTGTCGTGACGCAGGAGCAACAGCTGGCTGGGAGGCAGAGTTCCTTCGGCAACCCAGAACTGGACGGGGTTCTCGCTGAGGCTTAACACGGGCTTTGTGATGACGTTTACTGGCAGAGGGCGAGGCGAAGGTGAGGTCAGGGATCCGCCGCTGCAGTGCAGAAACAGAAGCCAGCAATTTGGCGTGTTCGGGAAAATTTTGGAGCTCCAGGGTGAGCTCCACCAGCCTAAGTGCCGCTGTCACATGCTTTACGATTTCCAATGGATGGGAGGCAGAGCGAGCCGCAGCCACACGGTCCTGGAGGATCACAGCTGTCCACTGCGTATCCTCTGAGGGAATCCCGGCTGACGTCTTTCTCCGCTGGGGATGACCCCTGGATGGTGCAAACTCCTGGACTGGACGAGGGACAGGAATGGGATCCCGAGGCGAGGAGCAAGGATGCCTCCTCTTCAGCTTCTTGCCGGAGTTTCCCTCCAGCCAACGGAGCTTCTCCCGGTGAGCAGAGATGTCCGCCATCCTCGCCGTGATTTCAGGGTGGTCAGCATAGCGAGGATGGTGGTTAATAGTCACCTCAGCGAGGTCCAGGTACCAGCGCGAGCCGCTGGGGACGGGGTGACTACGAGTATTGTAGAGGATCCCATCGATCTTGATGAGAGCCATGACTGGCTCGTAGCCTAAACTCATGGCATAGCCCTTGGGTGGTGACACCATCTCCCAGCACACTCGTATCATATCGGCCTCTGTTGGTCTATGATGACCATGGAAGAGAATCCTAGATGTCTACTCTGCTGGAACAGCATCGCCTGTGGCTGAACAGGCCGATGCGTGAATGACAGTCCCTGTCACACAGGTCGCACTTGTGGATGGTCTCCGTGCTGCTGGGTCTGTGGCGGTTCTTCCTGTGGGTCCTTTTTTCATCTGCTGCAGCAGTCAGTTTCTCTTCACCCGCCTTGAGCTGTCTGGTCAGGGTGCCTCTCCATTTGGAGCAGTCCGTTGCGAGGTTCCCCCAGCGCTCTGTGTTAATCTCCAGGGCCTTCATATCTCTCTTGCAGACGTCTCTGAAGCGTAGCTGTGGGCGGCCAGCGTCTCTCCTGCCAGTCGCCAGTTCTCCGTAGAGGACGTCTTTGGGGATTCTGCCATCCTCCATACGGTGAACATGGCCTAGCCAGCGGAGCTTGCGCTGCCTGAGTAGAGTGAACATGGAGGGAAGGCCGGCGCGGGACAGGACTTCTGCGTTGGGCACTTTGTCCTGCCAGGATATGTCCAGGATGCGGCAAATGCAGCGCAAGTGGAAGGAATTCAGTCTCTTTTCCTGCCGGATGTATGTTGTCCACGTCTCACTCCCATAGAGCAGTGTGCTGATGATGCAGGCGTTGTACACTGCCATCTTTGTCTTGACAGAGAGTTTGGGATTCTCCCACATTCGTGTGGTGAGGCGAGCGATTGTGGAGGTTGATTTTCCAATCCTCTTGTCGATCTCTGTATCAAGGGAGAGGTTGCTGCTGATCGTGGACTCCAGGTACGTGAACTGATTCACGACCTCCAGCTTGTAGTCGTCGATGGTGATGGTTGGTGGTGCTTCCGTGCCTTGCGCCAAGACGTTAGTCCTCTTCAGGCTGATGGTAAACCCGAAGTCCATGCATGCCTGGGAGAAGCGGTCCATCAGGGTCTGAAGCTCCTGCTGTGTGTGGGTCGCGACTGCAGCGTCATCTGCGAACAGCATATCTCTAATTAGAGCCTCATGTACTTTGGTTCTGGCTTTCAGGCGGGTGAGGTTGAAAAGCCTGCCGTTAGATCTTGTATGCAGATAGATTCCCTCTGTTGCTGTGCTGAAGGCATGCCTCAGGAGCATAGCAAAGAAGATCCCAAAGAGGGTTGGCACAAGTACACAGCCCTGTTTCACTCCGCTGTGTATACTGAATGGCTCTGAGACGTTGCCGTCGTACTGCACCATCCCCTGCATGTTGGTGTGAAACGATTCGATGAGGCTATGCAACTTTGGTGGGCATCCTATCTTTGGCAGGCACTTGAAAAGGCCCTCTCTGCTGACCAGATCGAACGCTTTGGTGAGGTCGATGAAGGCGACGTACAGGGGCATGTTCTGTTCTCTGCACTTCTCCTGGAGTTGGTGGATGGAGAATATCATGTCCACCGTCGATCGCCCAGCGCGGAAGCCACACTGAGACTCAGGGTAGACACGTTCAGCAAGCTTCTGTAGACGAGGACAACTCGTGCGTAGACTTTGCCAACAATGCTGAGGAGGAAGATTCCCCTGTAGTTGTTGCAGTTGCTTCTCTCCCCTTTGTTTTTGTAGAGGGTGATGATCTTGGCGTCCCTCATGTCCTGACAGAGGACATCATGCAATGGCAGCAGTAGTAGTAGTAGTAGATTAGTTTATTTGACAGGGACAGTGCAATAAACATAGACAATTAATCAAAGACAATCAATCTGATGTGTTGCACATAGAGTGTATAGCTATTAGCTAATTTGCAACTCTTGTCCCTGGATGGGCTTTAGAAAAAAGAATCAAGATAAAAAATATACACAATAACCACATACATCAGGGGTGTCCAACCATGTGCCATGGAGAGCCAAGACCCTGCAGGTTTTACCTCCAACCAGTGTCTTCAACAGCAGATTTCTGTGAACTTCTTCCCACTGATTGCTGATAAGTGAAAACACCTGCTGAAGAGACTGGGTAGAAGAGAAAACCTGCAGGGTCTTGGCTCTCCATGGCACCTGGTTGGACACCCCTGACATACATCAATGCAGAAAAATTATAAATACACAATTATAAATATTATAAATATTATAAATACACAAATATAACAGCCTGACTCACATTTAACATAAATATTATAAATATTATAAATACACAAATATAACAGCCTGACTCACATTTAACACATATAACATAACTCACATTTGCCTATTTCAGGCCTTCCTCCCTCCGTCACTCACTATAAACAAACACATTTATTCCTTCCCTTCATTCACTCTCACTTTGCAGACAATTAATTCATACATGAGTACATTCTTGTTTATTTTTCAGCCAGTTTTTAACATTTTTAGTGAATGTTTTAAAGTCCGTTATTATTTTAATTTCATTTGGCATTGTGTTCCAGATGTGACTGCCCTTTATAGAGAAAGCTGTTTGTCCAAATGTGGTTCTGCGGTGGAATATTTTACAGTTATTGTTAACAGAACTCCTGGTGGCTCTGCTGCTGTCCTGTCTTTGGACGAAACCAGCAAGTGGCTCGGGTGCTGATTTATGGAAACATTTGAACGTTAATTTCAGAAGACAGAGGTCAATGAAGCTCTCAAAACTCAATAGGTTGTATTTTTTTAAAACATTACAGTAATGCCACCTAATGGGCTTTTTGTCCAAGATTTTTAGGGTTTGATTATATAATGAACCTATATGTCTTATTGTGGAAGGGGCTGCTTGAGCCCAGACTGTCAAACAGTATGATATATGAGAAAAAACCATAGAATGCATATACAGTGCAGCTGCTTCGTAAGGTATGTAATATCTAATTAATTTAAAGCAGTTCAGATTTTTTATTACTGTTTTTGAAATTTTTTTTATATGAAGATTAAATTTGAGTTGAGGATCTAGTACAATGCCAAGGTATTTGAATTCTGTAGCTAAACTGATGTCATGATCATGTATATTAACTTTAAAATGTTGCAGGTTACATTTTTTGATTGAAAAGCACATTGAGACTGTTTTCTGAAGGTTCAGCAATAGATGGTTCTTGAGGAGCCACTCTTGGACATCAACCATACTTGTGGACAGTACATCCGCAGTCTGTGCTGGAGTCTTGGCAGCTGTGTAAATAACTGCATCATCTGCATAAAGTTGGCATGTTGCAGCTGAGCAGTGTAACGGCAAGTCATTAATAAAAATGCTGAAAAGTAAAGGACCAAGAATGGACCCTTGTGGGATACCCATGCGGTTGTTTAAAAATGAGGATTTATCCTGGTGAACTTTTACACACTGTTCTCTATTCTGGAGATAAGATGCAAACCATTCTAATGTATTTGGGGAGAAGTTAAAAGATACCATTTTGGATAAAAGCAAACTGTGGTTTACAGTATCGAAAGCCTTTTTGAGATCTAGAAAAACAGCTCCTACCACATTACCCCTGTCCAAGGACTGTTTGACGTTTTCAATAAGGCAACAATTTGCTGTTTCTGTTGAGTATCCTGGTCTAAAACCAAATTGATGTGGATGAAGAAGTTGACTGTCTTGTAAGTAGTCTATCAGCTGTGTAGCTACAACTTTTTCAAGAACCTTAGATAGGACTGGTAAGATAGAGATTGGGCGGTAATTGCATATATCGTCTTTACTGCCTGATTTATGAACTGGTATGACGACAGCTTTTTTCCAGCCAGATGGAAATGTACTAGACCTAATGGAGAGATTAATGAGATGAGTCAGTGGTTTGATTAATATTTTGCTGTGCATTTTGAGAAAGGAGGTGCTCATATTGTAGATATCATTAGTTTTTGAGTTTGACAGTGTTTTAACAATACCAGCAATTAACTTCTCATTTACCTCATCGATGTGAAAAGTATCTGTTGGAAGTATGGAATTTGTGTTGTTGAGCACATTTGGCAGCACAAAAATTTTTGTTAAGTCTTCCACAGAGCCCACAAAGTGTGAATTAAATTCATTTGCCAAAGTAGCCTTGTCACTGACGGTCTTGCCATTGATTCTAAGTTCCTTTACCCCCTTCTGATCGTTTTTTTTATTAGTTAAGTTATTTAAATGCCTCCATAGGGAACTGTTGTTACCCTTTGCATGATCTATCAGTTTATTGTAATAAGATATTTTTGATTTTCGCAGCTCATGTACCACTTTATTTCTTAAACTTTTGTACACAAGGTGATCATTTTGTAGTTTGGAGGTTAGTGATGTTTTCAGTGCATAGTCTCGCCTCTTCATAAGTTTTCTTATTTCATTATTTAACCATGGCAGGCTAATCTTCTGTTGTCTACTTTTAATTTGCTTTGAAAATTTTTCTATAGACTTTGTGATTGTTGCAGTTATAAAATTACAACAATCATCTACTTCACATGTTGACATGAGCTGCTCCCAATTTTGATTCTCTAAGTAATGTTCAAACTCCTCATTTTTTGATTTGGGGATAATAAAATTTGATTTGTCAATATCGACTCCCCCAAAATACTGTAGTCGCTTTTTAGTAAGTTTCCTGACAGCAAGAACCATGTTATGATCTGAGAGACCAGTTACAAGATTATAGGTTCTGGTTATTCATTCTGGTTTATTAGTAAATACCATGTCAATAAGTGTTCTGGATTGTTTGGTTATCCTGGTGGGTCCTTTGATGATTTGCTGGTAATTAAATTTAGTCATGAGGCTTTTCAGTTTTTGTTTGTCTTTTTTATCAGACCAGTTGATATTAAAGTCACCATGAATTATTGTTTCTCTGTTCTTCTCAAGTTGTTTAACCAGATCACTTAATTCATTATAAAAGGAAGAGTTGTGTGACGGTGGGTTGTACACTACTGCAATGTTGAAATTCATTACCGGAGAGAGACATACATTAACAGCTAAACATTCAAGTGAAGTATTCAAATCAACCAGTTGACATTTATATTTCTCTTTGATGTAAATTAAAACACCTCCTCCCCTCCCTACCTGCCTGTCTTTTCTAAAACACTGGTAGCCCACAATATCGATCATATTAGTGTCTATGTTACTGTGTAGCCAGCTTTCTGAGAGACAAAGGTAGTCCAGATTTGAGTCCAACAGCAACACCGAAATCTCATCTCTTTTGGGGATTATGCTCCATATGTTTAAATGACCGCCGAGGATCCCCTTTGGTTTAGCCTTGGTGTCCCAAAGAACTCGTGCATGATTAACAGTTTGGAAAAATAAATGTTGTTTTTGCTTTTGTACAGCTCGGTTTTGTGCTAACCCAGTGGTCTGCTGTTTAATAGTGGCAGGTCCAGGGTTAAGGTGAATATCTCCTGCCAGAAGTAGCAGAACTAACAGAATTTTAATTGTATATCCTCTGCCATATTGTGATTTTTGCTTAACAGCCATGTTTGCCTTAATTTGGAAGTTTTTGCTCAGGGCTTTTAAAGACCACATAGAGTGTAGGGTGAGATGTCCAAGCCCAAATCCATACAGATAAAACTTTTTAACTTCACCTTTGGTTGAGTTTGTCGGAAAATCCTTCTTGTTGCAGGTCCAGACACACAAAGACAAAACGAAGAGGAAGTAGAGAAGTAGAGAAGGCTTATTAGTGGTGCCCATCAGCCCACTTTTTAATCCGGTGGCAGCCATCTTCAGTCTTTCTTGGAAAGAAGGAAAAAGAAAATCTGTGGATAGTAAAATAAATTCTGCTTATATCGCCAGAATCTGATCCGATCATCCTCGAATCCAGCTGGGCCTCAGCTAGCCAACTAGCCCCTTCCGTTGCTGGTCTCGTTGCTCATAGTCGCCGTAACTGGTCTCCCGTTCCGCTCCTCCAACCGAGTCTCGTCACACACCGCCGCTGCCACCGAGCTCCGCTGAGGTCACGGTAAATCCTCCGCTAGGCACCGCCACCTACCGTCGTCTGCCTGGGTGAAATCTCTGCTGAGCCCCGTCAACAAATAGCCGCTTGCCTGGTAGTATCTCCACTATGCAGAAGAGGCTCAGAGTAGAACCGCTGCTCCTCCACATCGAAAGGAGCCTGTTGAGGTGGTTTGGGCATCTGATTAGGATGCCTCCTGGCTGCCCCCCACGCGAGGTGCTTCAAGCACGTCCCACTGGGAGGAGACTGCAGGGTAGACCAAGAACGCACTGTACAGACTGTGTCTCCCAGCTGGCCTGGGAACACCTTGGTATCCTCCTTTAAGTGCTAGAGGAGGTGAAACTCGGGCTGCTCTGCTTAGATCGCTGCCTCCTGAGACCCAGACCCCCGCCTCCGGACGGTCGGAGCAGTCGCTCTCCAACTGTAGCTGCCACTGGGTCTAATGTCCCCACTGGTAAAAGTGAGATTATCCGGTGTCTCACAGCAGTGGAAAAGCTAACCTGAAATACACCAACACTTCTGCTGCTCGCTAGCAACGCCTCCCAAGGGCGTCTTGAAGCGCTTGATCAGGTCGGGGGGTATGCCGTCGTTGCCGGGTGCCTTGCCAGCGGCCAAGCTATCAATGGCCTTGCTGAGTTCATCAATGGTTGGCTCGGCGTCAAGTTCATCCATGGATGGCAGGCAATTGATGGCATCAAGGGCTGACGGTGTCACAGTGTTCTGTCTGGAGTAGAGGTCGGAGTAGTGCTCCACCCATCTCTCCATCTGCTTGTTCTTTTCTGTGATCATCTCCCCAGTGGAGGATTTGAGGGGGGCCGTCTTGCTCTGGGCCGGACCAAGTGCTTTCTTGATGCCGTTGTACATACCACGGATGTTCCCTGTTATGGCAGTGGTTTGAATGTCTTTGCTGGGCTGAGTACAGTACTTGTTGGCGCAGCGCCAAGCAGTCTGCTGAACTTTGCTTCTCGCAGCCCTGAGAATCTGGAGATTCTTCTCTTTTGGATACTTCTTGTACTCAGCAAGTGCTGAGTGCTTGGCTTTAATGACGGGGTCATCACGGTCGACTTGGCATCAAACCAGTCCTGTGACTTTGAGGTCTTCCTCCCAAAGGTAGCCAAGGCTGTGCGGTGGATGGTGTTTCGCAACTCTTCCCACTTCTGCTTTGCAGACTCTCCTTCTTGTGGTACACCAAATTCCTTCACAAAGGTGGAGGCAAGCTGCTCAACAAGTTCTGGTTGGGCCATCTTGCTATTGTCAATCCGTGCCTTTCCAGGCTGTCTGGCATGATGGAATTTCTTCAGCTGCATCTTGACCTTGCAACACACCAGTGAAGGGTCTGTGTCGCAATCTGCACTCTGGAACGAGCGGGTGATTAGCACGTTCTTCAGTGAGGTGCGCCTGGTCAGGATCAAGTCCAGCTGGTGCCAGTGCTTTGAGCGCAGATGTTGCCAGGAAACCTTGTGTTGGGGCTTGGTCTTGAAGAACGAGTTTGTGATGCACAGATCATGATGTGTGCAGAACTCGAGCAGCCGCTGTCCGTTGTCGTTCATTCTGCCCACGCCAAATGGTCCAAGACAGGAGGGCCAGGAGTCGTGGTTAGCACCCACTCTGGCATTGAAGTCTCCAAGGAGAATGAGTTGTTCAGAGTTGGGGATGATCCTGATAGTTGTTGCGAGATTCTCATAGAACTCGTCTTTTGCCTCTGGTGTGGCTGTCAGTGTTGGGGCATACACACTGACAAGGGTGACTGGGCCTTGAGTGGTGTTAAGGTGGAGGGTGAGGAGTCGTGCAGAGCCATTGCTGCCCGGTTCCACCATCTTCAGCAAGGTGTTCTTCACTGCAAAGTCCACTCCGTGTTCCCTGTGTTCGTCACTGCCCTTTCCCTGCCAGTAGAACATGTAGTCCTTCTCTCTCAGTGTGCCTGCGTCAGCCAACCGTGTTTCCTGGAGAGTGGCAATATCCACTTCCAGTCTCTTCAGCTCATTATTGATGACGGCAGTCTTCCTGATGTCGCTGATGTCCTTGAGGTTAGCAGCGAGTCCTGTCATCATAGTGCGGACGTTCCAAGTTCCCAGTTTTAGAGTTGGTCTCTTGTTTTGTTGTCTTTCCTGGTGCAAAGGTTCTCAGCCTGCCGTTCGGACTTCACCTCATCCCCATGCACCCAATGAGGAAAGCAGGCTGTGGCGGGACGACACCTTATTGGCTGGGGGCTGCCCAGCTTGAGGTGGGCGGTAGCTGTCCAGTGAGATCAGATGATCCCTCCCACCATCGGGAACAACCCCTGGCGCCACGCTTTACACCAGTTGAGCGGTGGCTTATAACCGGTAACTGTCATTCCCCGTGTTTTGTCTGCGCCGAAGGCGAAACTGGAGTGTCCTCTCCAGTGATCTGGTGTTCTACCTTCCAGTTTTGGGCGTTGGTAGGATTCAAGCCTGGGCAGGAAGATATGGAAGACAAGATGTTGCCCATACAGCATGTCCCCCCTCTCCACGTCACTGATGAATCCAAAGGAACAGCAGGGCAGTGCTGCTACAGTTTGGCACCAGTGCCGTCGCAGGAGTTGCCAGAACAATGTTGAGCACAACAGAGATCTGCCTTAGGGACTCCGACTCCGGATTTTTCCTCAGGGTTGACTCCCGAAGCCTTTCCCATGACCGGGTATGCCGCAAGGCAGCGGAGGTTTGAAATCAGGGTTTACCTTCCCCTAGATGGGCTACCTTCCCAGGTTAACGGGCCACCATCTACCCGAAGCATCTGGTTTTAAGGCGCCAGAAGTCCGCCCTCGCCTCTTCTCCTATTAGTAAAAGCAGTTCGGCCGGGCTTAGAAACTAAACCACACAGGCAGGCTAGGAGTTGGACTTAGTTGTCGGAGGCTTTTTGAGATGCACGCCATAAGGAGCATTTTGTAAGCACTGGGAGCTTAACCCCAGTGCCGCTCCTGGCTATGACAACCTTGGAACCAGCACACTGGTACGCGCAAAAGGAAAAAAACTACAAGCCCAAACAGCGCAAACTCATGGTCACCGGCGTCTCGTTGGGGCTGTGACTTACTGTCATGGAGCGGTCCTCGCGGACTGCTAATAAGACACTATAGGCAGCTGTAGAGTTTGCACATTTATTAAAGGTAGACATACACTACAAAATAATGAGCCTCGTGGGGCAAAACACAAATAAGGACTAGGACTAAGACACACTATGATATACTGAGCACTAGGGAGACAAGGATACAACACTTACATGCGAATAGGACGCTGAAAGGAACTAGCTTTGGACGTAGGGAAACCAGTCTGGAAAATGCGAGGTCGCAGCCCCGAGTGACAGGAGCTGCTCCCTTAAACAGGGCAGGATAATTAATCAGCTGATGAGGGTGTCATCAGCTGAATCAGCACCAGCTGTCCTGCTTGGCTCTGACAGCCGGAAGCCCCACAGAGACGCTGTCAGAGTAAGAGCTCAGAGAGCCCACCAGGACTAAATACAGAATGGGAGGAAAATACTGCATGACCCAAGCGTGGACGAGATTGGCGCTCAGACCATGACAAATTTTTAGCTTAGCACATCCATCCTGGAGGTTAGAGTAGCCTATTTTATTTACCACAGTATATCGCCGTCCCAGTGCTTCTTTTGCTGAATTTATGTCTGAATTCTCTGAGTTCTTAACAACCTTAGTTCTTAATTCAGACAAGATTATCATAGCTGGTGATTTTAATATTCATATAGACGCTGATAATGATAGTCACAGTGTAGCATTTCTCTCTCTTTAAATTCAACTGGTTTTTCTCAGTGTGTTAGTAAACCAACTCATCATCATAATCACACCCTTGACCTGGTCTTGGCCTACGGTGTAGAAAATGATGAGATGCTTGTCATCCCTCGAAATCCTACACTGACTGAAAATGTTTGATAGCGTTTGATAACGTTCAAATTTGTGCTATCCGATTTCATAGCATCAAGGAGAAATACAGTTACCAGATAGTTATCTGATAGTGCCATGGCTCGCTTTAAATAATTAATCCCTTCAGCACTTACTCTATTGCCATGTCTCAATATAGCAGACAGCACTGACTACTTGAATCCATCAGAATTAGACCTTTTAGTTGGTAGTACTGCAGCCTCACTACAGTCAACACTTGACTCCATAGCCCCTCTTAAAAAGAAAACTATTAAAAATAGGAGACTAGCTCCATGGTATAACTCCCACACCTGTAAGTTAAAACAGAAAGTTAGATCCTGTGAAAGGCTCTGGCATGGAAATAAGACTGTTCAGCCTGGAATGCCAGCCTTACCACCTATAAGAAATCTCTCCGTAGTGCTAGGCGACAGTACTATTCATCCTTGAGAGAAGAAAATAAAAACCACAGATTTCTCTTTAACACTGTGGCTCAGTGTTAAAGAGAGAAAGTGGCTCCATTCCCTGACATCCTTATGGCATTTGACAAAGGACTTGTCTCCATCCTTGTTTTATTGGACCTCAGCTCTGCCTTTGATACCACTGACCACCATATTCTGCTAGAAAGACTTGAACAGCAAATTGGCTTGAATGGAACAATGCTAAGATGGTTCCAGTCTTATCTATCAGACCATTCCCAGTTTGTTCATGTCCATAACAAGTCCTCTACTCAGACCACGGTTAGCTATGGAGTTCCGCAGGGATCAGTACTTGGACCAGTATTGTTTACATTATACATGCTGCCTTTGAGAGACATTATGAGGAAGCATTCTATTCATTTTCATTGTTAAGCTGACGACACTCAATTGTATTTATCCATCAATCCAGATGATCCCAGCCAGTTGGGTTTACTCCAGGAGTGTCTTAAGGATATCAAAACCTAGATGAACTACAACTTTCTATTGCTGAATACAGATAAAACTGAAGTCATTGTTCTTGGCCCCAAACATGCTAGGAGTACTCTTTTTAGCAAGATAACAACACTAGATGGCATTGCACTGGCTTCTACATCTTCTATTAGGAATCTTGGAGTTGTCTTTGACCAAGATGTGTCTTTCAGCTCTCATATACAGCAAACCATTAAGACCGCCTTCTTCCATCTGCGTAATATTTCTAAAATTAGGTCCATCCTGTCTCATAAAAATGCAGAGAAACTTGTCCATGCCTTTATCACCTCTAGACTTGACTATTGTAACTCACTTTTATCAAGTTGCCCAAATAAGTCGATAAAGTTTCTCCAACTCATTCAGAATGCAGCTGCACATATCCTTATGAGAACAGGGAGAAGAGATCACATTACTCCAGTCTTAGCTTCTTTATATTGGCTCCCAATAAAATATAGAATTGAATTCAAGATATTGCTCTTAACCTATAAAGCTCTTAATGGTATGGCTCCTTCTTTCCTACAAGAACTCTTAGTTCCCTATCATCCAACCAGAGCTCTGAGCTCCAAACTACTAGTGGTCCCCAAGGTATCTAGAAGTAGATTGGGAGGTAAAGCTTTCGGCTATCAAGCTCCCTTCCTGGGGAACCATCTTCCCAGTTCAGTTCGGGAGGCAGACACTCTCTCTTTATTCAAGCACAAGTTGAAATCTTTTCTCTTTGATAAGGCCTTTAGTTAGAAATGCTGCCCCTCCCAGGCCTTCGCTCGCATGTGCAGCCTGGCCAGGCTTGGTACTGGACTGTTTGGCTTTGAATGTTGTATTTGTATGTTTGTTTTAAATGTCGCTAATCAACCCAGCCAGTCGAGGCAGATGGCCGTCCTCTATGACTGCATAGACGCCCTTTCGTGCTCCAACATCACAGCTCATTGGGATGGCATCTCAACCCATCAGTCAAACTCAGGTAGCCGTCGCCGCCGGACTGGAATACCCGCCCACCTGTCCGTTTCCTGGAACTGTGCACCCGACCAAGCCGAGGCTTGACCCTGGGGCGCACGTCATCACCCTCACCCAGGGGAGCACTCACTGGCTTCCGCCGTCGTCTGCGCCACGATCTGGCTCCCTTATGACTCCTCAGCAGTTGGCCAAGTTGACTAGAGTCATGTCCCTTGCCTTTGGTATCAGCACAGCTAGGGTCCGTGCCATCTGGAGGTACCCCGGATACCAGATGTTGTGTCGGAGCAGCACCAGTCACTGTTGGCTCAGCAACCGGAACTCGTCGGCCGCCAGAGCCCTGTAGCTCACGCTCTTCGGACCTTTCCACCACCGCAGAGGTCAAACCATGCCGTTCGGGTCCACCATCCATGGGACCACAAACACTGGCATGGGACTCCTGCTTACTTGGCGTACTAAGGTGCTGGCAGTGTCCCTCTTCACACAGAATGGGCCACCCAAAGTCCCACACTTCATCACCACTTCCCACGTAGAAAGGCCGGTCCCATAAGCCACCACTTGACCACTCCTCCACTTCACCACAGGTCACTGTGAAACAGAGCCCACAGAGTAAATCACAGCCCATTAGGTTATTACTGTCCCGTGACACCATGATGGAGGCCCCTTTGTACCTCACCGACAGCCACACGGAGCCCACAACATCCAGCAGGTGGCTACCATAACCATAACAGGTAATATTAGTGTTACTCACTCTATAGTGGAGAAAACACCGACTTACAGTTGCCAAGTTGAGGATGGAGACCGCTGACCCAGTGTCCACTAACAGTGGTATCGGCATCCTGTCCAACAAAATGTCACAAACGATGCACCCGTCTGTGTCGGGCGAGACTGTGTGGACCACCGTAGGCCTTCTTCTTAACCGTTCCTTTCACCGGTCTCCGTTCCTCCTAGTCAAAATTGTGGCAAGCTCTGGCGAAGTGATGGAGCAAACTGCACCGTCCACAACACTTGCCCCTCGCTGTGCACTCCTTGGCTCGATAGCGGTGCCTGCTGGATCCGTAGCTGTAGTATTGTGGTGTCCCCGGGGTGGACCATATCTTGACAATGGCCGTGTACTCGTCATCGCTGGCAACAACCGAATCCAAGACCAGGGTCTTCCTGTGTGCCTCGCTCTTCTACGGAGCATTGTCGCAGCCAAGGTGTTTCGTCAGACACTCTGCTGCCTCATGCTATTGCGCTAGCTCCATGTCCACTAGCAAAGTTAGCTCACCAGCGTGAGTTAGCAGGCGAACCCTCGCTGAGGAGTCGGCCACGTGGTCGGCCAACTGGTCATGGACCATCTCCTCCTCTAGGGCCCCAAACCTGCACTCACTTGCCAGCTGTTGGAGGTCTGCCACAAACTGCTGGACTGATTCTCCGGGTCGACTGGATGCGCCGCATGATGATATTTTCGGGGTCCTGGAAGTAGCTGGCCATGAGCCTTACAACGTCGTTGAAGCTATCACCTCCTCCTAAGGTGCTGAGGATTTTCTGGCCCTCCATGCACAGGTTATGGACCAGAATTGCCCTCGCTCGTAATTTGTCCAGGTCGCTGAGGTCCAACTTCAGTAGATAGTTCTGGAAGGCCGCAAACCACCTGGCCCAAGGGACCAGCGGCTCTCCCGGAGCCTCCAAAAAGGGACGTATCGTGGTTGCAGCCCTCTCCATCTCCATTTGTCCTCATCGCCAAATGTAGTGTCCAAATAAGTGAGGAGGCAAGGTGACGTTTTATAAAGTTTATTACAAGAACTATGTACACGTGGGGAGACCCTACCACAAGTACGGGAGTAACAGCAAGAAGACAATATGTCTCCTGCTCCAGGCTTATATATCTCAGGTTACGCCACCCCCCGAAGGCGGGACATCACCCCTCCCAGCCTAGGGCACCGCCATACTAATATATTGCAACTACATTACGATCCTACATTCGGTAACATGAGCGATGATAATCAAACCAAACAGCTGACAGCTGAGAGAGCCCATGAACTTGAGCTGGAAGAGGAAGTACATACAGAGCACTGTCAAAATAAAGGCACAAGCCAGAATGAGTAGAGGCAATGGATAATGAACAAGGAAAATAGCTAATGTTACAAATTGAGAACAAACCGGATAATATGACAAGGGAAAAAATAACCACTAAGGCAAGGATAAGATAAAATACAAAACAAGAGATACAATTACAGAAATACTACATTACAAAAGGAGGACTGAGGGAAAAGGTGAGGGTAGACTCATGTCAAAAACAGATAATATAATAATACCAAACTAGAAGGACAAAGACATAATAACAGACTAGAAGGGACTTGGAATAATAAGCTAAGAAACCAGAATGCTAATGAACAAACAGAAACAAAAGACAACTCAAATATCAATATACATATTAAATATAAAGCAGAAGTGGGGAAATACAGGAAATAAAGTAGATGAACTTAAAGCCTGAGCACAGCTCTCCATCCGTGATCAGCATTGTGACACAAGGCTTTATGCTTGTTTTTTTCTAACAAGATAATCTTGACAAGACAAGAATTTCTTTTTGTTGTGCAGTTTTCTGCAAGATTTTACTTGCTTTACAAAATTTTTTATTTGTTTTAAGCAATTTAATCTTACTTTGAGCTCATTCCCAGTTTCACCGGAGATGAACCAGTCGCTTCTGAGGTCTCCGCAGGTCCAGGCTCTCCGCCTGAGACATCCAGGGCTCCAGCTTCCACGTAAGAGGTCGTGGGTGTTCCGTTCCAGCCCGGGACCTCCATGGGCTCCAGCCCGGAGCCATCACGGCTGCAGCTGAGCTCCAGCCAGGAGCATCTGCGGGTGCAGCTGAGCCGAGCCTGGAGCCACCGCAGGTGCTCGTTTTCCCTTGTCCAAGATCACTGAGGGCATCATGATCCCCTTCTCTCCTCAACCTGACGTCATTGTGGTCCCCTTCTCTCCTCAGCCTGACGCCGTCGGGGTGCCCCTTCCTTGGTTCACTCCTCTCGCATTGGGCCTCCCTGTGAGGAAGCCGCCTCCTGGGTCACTCTTCCAGTCATGGTGGCTGAGGAACTCAGGCCGGCCGCCCGATGGACTGAGCCGCTGGGTTGGGTGGCCTGTTTTTCCCAGTAGGCCACCTGACTTGTTCTACCTGGCTGTCCGGCGGGTCTGGGACTTGGGCAGGCCACCTGACCGGTCTCACCTTGCCATCCAGTGAACCTGGGACTCTGGGCGGCCTCCCGAGCCTTCTAGCTCCAGGACTTGGCGGGGGGGGGGGGGTAATTTTATGTTTTTCTGGTGTGGGCCTGAGCAGGGTTGTTTTGTTTGTTTGTTTTTTTGTTCCCTCCTTGCCTGTTTCCACCACCACCCATCCTGGGTAGTTTGTTGCAGTTCCTGCTTGGGGAGGGGGGGGGCAGGTTTTTCTTCTCTTTTCTTTTCTGTTGATGTTACTTTGGGTGACTGGAATCCACCCCTTGAGAGGGGAAATCTGTCATGAACTGAGCTGGGGTTCTCCCGAGTTCAGCTTCATGGCTTTTCCTGTTTTCATATTTATCTGTGTATTGTTATATCTTTGGAGTTTTCATATTGCCTCTCATTTTTCCTTGTCATTGTTTAGCTTGTGTTTGCCATGTTCTGTTGTATTTTTTTATGCCTTTTATTTGTCTGTGTATGTTTCTGGTTATTTGGTTATCTCTTGAGTTATTTGTGGTTATTCTTCAGTGTGCTTTTGGTTCTGTTTATATTTATTTGTGACTGGCAGTGGTCAGGGGCTTCTGAGTCTTGTTGTGCCGCCTATCTGCTGGCAGTCAACCCTCCCTCTCCTGTCATTGCCTGACAGCTGGTTCCAATCATTGATTGTTCTTCCCTCTCTGCTCAGGTCAGCCCACACACACACCTGTGCTTACTCAGCTTGTTATGCGATGTATTATTTAAGCTCTGTTTTTTCACCTGGTGTTTGTCAGTTCATTGTATTGTCACCTCTCCACCACAGAACGAGCTGCTCTGGTGGAATCTCACTGTAAGTACCAGCACCTGCCAGTTGTTAGAGTGTTTGGTTTTTCTCTCTTTTTCCCAGTGTTTCCTATGTGCAGGTTTGGAGTGTTTTGGGTTGCCTGGCACCAGCCTGTATTCATTCTTAGCAGCATTTTGGGGTTTGCGTATTTCTTCCCCCACTCACCATTATGCCTGGGAGCGCTTTGGGTCAGTTTTCTATGTTGTCCATTACCAGTAAGCTTGGGGACATTTTGCATCTACTTTTACTGTAAGAGCTCACCAGTTCATTGCTGGAGCCACTGCTTTGTCTTTTCTTGATAATAAATGCACAACATCATCCTGCGAGTGGGCTTTTTCTCTCTTCTGCCCCGGAGGGCAGTGAATCATGACACAGTGTGTTCATGGTTTATGACACTGATGTATGAATGTGAATAAATGCTCGGTGGTGGTCAGAGAGGATGTTGGCATAGATTGGCAGACATGTTTCTGTCAGCTTGCTCCAGGGCAGCTGTGGCTACAGAGGTAGCTTATCACTATCATTGTCTGTGGAGTGAATTAACAATGGGCTCCTTGAAACGAGTCTTTGGGTGTCGTGAAAAGTGTTGTGTAAATGCAATCCATTATTAAAAACATAACTATTACACATTTTTAAACTGAGATTCTGTATTTTGTAAAATCTGAAATCTCCTTGTAGTATTAAACATGACATTGAACATCAATATTTTTAAGGTATTATCAAGGTAAAAAAAAATCCCTATATTATGACAGTACTAATGTCCACAACATCATGGCACCGAGCAATAGTTAAAACCCTCTTTCGTCATGATCAGGTGAACGCGCGCCCCCCTCCCTTCCTGCAAGAGGTTCCCCGGCTCCGCAGGTAATCAACACACCTGTGTGAGTGGACGCACCTGTTGTCTCTGCCTTTCCAGTGCTTATAAGGACCAATTTGTGAATGCTTCAGTGCTAGCTCGTTGGGTATACTGCCTTCTAAAGCAAGCAAGTACGTTTATATTAATATTCTGAGGAATTGTGTTTAATTCCTCTTCTCCTCCTTTTCCCAGGTTGCTGCCATCTTTGCGGTGCGTCTCCAGAGCTTGTTGTGCACTCACCTGCTCCATCACCCTCATCACCGCTTCAGCTGCCTATCTCCATCCGGTCAGACACCTCACCCAGCTCCACTCCTTTCCTACTCCCTGCCAGCTTCGTTTCGCTGGTTCGTCTATTCCTGCTGGGTCTCTGTGTCGGGTTCTCTGCTCAGTTCCCGTAAGTTGCATTTTGTCATTCCCCTTTCCTGGTCTCCCTCCTCCTACTAACCAGCTCTCGTCTCCTTCTTACAGGCTGAATCCTCCTCTGGCGAGTGGCGTCTTTCCCTAACTGCGCGTTCCCTTTTGGATTAATAAATTCTGGTTATACGTAGTTTCTGTGTCGTGTGTGTTTCATCTGGTGTAGCACCCTACAGTACATGTGAGCTGACCATTCTCTCATTATGATATCTTTCCCTTATTTGGCTATGAGAACACATACTCGTGGGTATGTGTTGAATATGCATCAAGCGGCATTAGTGGAATACATACATGCACCACCTCAACTTCATTCACACTGGAAGCAGTTTGAATTGAATTTGCAACAATCATCTGTTACAATCAAATGTTACTTTACAAAATATTTTCCTCTGTGTTCCTCCTCTGTTGCAATTTTTGTGAAAGTCAGAGGTAACAATGCAATAATGGCAAAAATGCTGCATGTAGCTCTGGAGCCACAGATTACAGGCCCCTGTTATAAAGTAAGGGGATTATTTAAGGGAAAAAAAGGAATCACTGCTTTAACGAAAGGAATGAATGAAAGGTCTGGAGCATGGCCAAATATGTGTCATTCTATTAGAGAATAAAAATAAAACTTCATTCCATCTAAGTAAAGTCTATATGTAGGAGGGAAGGGGCTTTCAGGTTTATTTTGGTGACAGCCAATACTATAGCCAATCTTGCTGTAAAGAAAACAATTTTATTATCTGACAAGTAACGTTAACTGGTTCTAGATTTTAAGCTGCCTTGTGTAACAATTATCTTCCCAAGCACATTGTGACAGTGTGGAGACGGCCTGTAGTAGGGGCTGAAACTGTGGCATTTTGTTTAAGACGTAGCCATTGTAAGCACCAGTTCTATCTGACATTCTTTTTTGCTGTCTGTCATTTTATTTAAGCACTTGGCCTGGATTTCGGCTGTTCATACAGCACCCTGTCATAGAATGACAATAGCCCTGGAGCTATACTCCTGGTTTCTATTGTCCTGAAGGAGGGGACAGCAGCTCAGTCTGTGTTTATCATTTTCCATGCAGCTAGAGACAGACGAGATATTAGCTCTGCCTTATCAGCAGGAGCCACAAAGGGCCGAGGGTGAAGTGGAGCGGTTGCTGAGAGAGGGAAAGCTCCTCAGACGGGCGGTTAATGATTGTCCCCGTTGACAGAGCCTGACACTGGGGCCCAGGGCATAGCCCATCTATGGAGAGCCGACAGCAACAGTTACTGTGTAATTACAGTGTTAACAGAAATATCTTCTCATCAGGAAATGCCTGAGCGCACAGAGCCAGTGACATCGAACTGGTTCACTATAATTCAGGGTGAGAGTAGCTGCGTGGTTTGAAAACAAGACAGATTGGATCTTGTAGCAAATACAGTATAGCAATGCTAGCAACTGAAATTATCGAAGTTTAATTATGTGGGCTGCTAGGATTCTATGTTTACCCATCAGTCATTCCAAGTCTTCTATTTCAGCAAATTTCACCTGTTTGGGCACACATAATTACCGTTCAAAAGTTTGGGGTCACCCAGACAATTATTTTGTGTTTTCCATGAAAAGTCACACTTATTTACCACCATGAGTTGTAAAATGAATAGAAAATATAGTCAAGACATTGACAAGGTTAGAAATAATGATTTGTATTTGAAATAATAATTTTTTCCTTCAAACTTTGCTTCCGTCAAAGAATCCTCCATTTGCAGCAATTACAGCATTGCAGACCTAACATGATTGCACAAGGGTTTTCTATTCATCCATTAGCCTTCTGACGCAATGAACAAACACATTGTACCATTAGAACACTGGAGTGATAGTTGCTGGAAATGGGCCTCTATGCACCTATGTAGATATTGCACCAAAAACCAGACATTTGCAGCTATAATAGTCATTTACCACATTAGCAATGTATAGAGTGTATTTCTGATTAGTTTAAAGTTATCTTCATTGAAAAAAAAGTGCTTTTCTTTCAAAAGTAAGGAAATTTCTAAGTGAGCCCAAACTTTTGAACGGTAGTGTAGCTTACTGTAATCTAGATTCAGTTACAGCTGTTGGAGTTGTGTTATGAAATGAATGGAGCCTTTGGCTTCAGTAAGGGCACCTACACTGGCATTAGGATCATAGTCTGTAGCGTCACAATGAAGCCAAGAGCAAGAGAGAGAGAGAGAGAGAGAGAGAGAAATGATGGAAGACATGAACTCACATCTCCTGCAAGACCATTGATTATTGGCACTCCTCAAACCTTTTCATGAGGATAGCATATCTCAGCTGAAAGTCAATATGCAGCTTCAAATACTGATATATAGTAGGTGGATGTATATTACATGCCTTGAGTGAGAATGCTGTGGAACTGCTGCCAGTCATCCCAATGTCTTCATTGGAATTATTCTCAAATTAGCCATTTGTAACCGTGCTCTGAGTGGTCATAGTAAAGCGATATTTAAATACAAGCCCTTTTTAGCATTAAGGAGCATATAGCATAATCAACTTTATGCAATCAATAATTAAGTGCAAGCAAGGCCAATGCATTTTTGGAACTGCATCATCTCACAATAAATAGGAAGCATGGTCTGGATTCATATGGACTTAAAAAATGGCTCCTATTGCTGCTAGCCCTACTTCCTGCCTTTGTTCTTTTTTTCAGCAAGTCCTCCAGATAACTGATCAAAATTATGTTGTGTGTTCCTAACTTCCCATCGTCCACATGTAAGGTGTCGAAGTTGGTGAAGTCACTGCGTTTCAAATATTTCCATCTTTCAAAAACCATTAAGCAAAGTACTTTATTTGTCAGACTGTCTTATCAAATGGTGTCTGACAGCATCTTCTAGGTGCATTACTGTCACAATCTGGCAGTAAAAAATATAGGGGTGAAAGGCAATATTCTCATAAGCCATTTTAATGTGTTCCATAATTTATTGCCAACTGAATATTCAAAACTGAACACTACTAACAAATATAATGAATTCAGAAGTTAAGAGTATTGTTCTCAATTATACTTGTGTATGTTATATACACATTTATATTGTGTATTATACTGTTCTTTTACTATCAAGCAGCCTGCTGAGAGAATGTATAAAACGTGTTTTGGTAGTAAATGTCATCACCACCAGTGCTTCAGTACCCTCCCACCTGCAGTGAAGATAGTTACAATTCACATTTAACATCATATCTGATGATGACAGTGCTCCTGCTTGGTGGTTCTATGGAAAACACAACATAATGTAACATACAAGTATGTGTGGTTCCTGACATGAAAGAGAATCGGCGCCTCTGAGGCAGACATCCGTAGGAGGGTGCACAGTGTGCCGCTTGTTTGCCGTTATCCTTCGTGGAAATGTCTGATCTCTGCATGTTATTTCACACACGTCTGCTTTCCTGAGTGGTGTGACAGGAGATGTGACTGCTGTCAAACATTTGAGGAAGTTGGCAGCTATGGATTTATGCAGATGACTCCCCCCTTGCAGCAATCAGCAGCTGGACATTTTAAATCATAAAACCAATCAGGATTCTGTCTGAAAGGAATCTTGAAGCCTGTTGGAGAGGAAGGGCCTCAGAAATGAGCCTCTAGGCAGCATGAGAGATATCTAATACATCCAATATGTATTTTCTGTGGATGTGAGTTACAATGTCTTATCAGAGTTGAAAAAACAGCAGCAGAAATGTTACTACTTTTTGGAACATATACAATATTTTACAGCAGAATAAAAGAAACTCAATTTCCCTTTCCTCCATATGCCTAATACCAGGATATCACTAACAAAAGAACCCATTATCAAGGCTTAACCCAGACCAGACAGATTTCATCAAATTAATTTTGCAGCATTCACATGGCGAAAAAGGAAAAGAAAAAAAAGCTTGGCATACTGATCCAGTACTGTTTTTTTTTTATTATATTTCTCTGAAAATTGTTTGCTGCCTTTTGATGTTTGTCTGCACTAAAAAGCAAGACTGCTAAAGTGCTCTTTAGATTTCAAATTAGATGGGATGAAAGACACCAGGATGGGATCTACAACAACAGTGCGCACACACACACACACACACACACACACACACACACACAGAGTACGTGTGTGGTGATGGGTGATTTGTGGCAGCAGCTCTAGAAAGCACTGCAAATATATCTGTGGTGTAAAGAATAAATCAATTTTTACATTAAACAACTCTGACTCTTTTCCACCACTCTCAAATGAGGATTACTTAATACACAATTTTCGACATGTGCAATGACTCTCACGTTACACTGCCTTTATTGAAGCCGCAACGCCCCCCACCCACCCGGGCCTCATGCAAAAACATGTTAGTATTAGTATGTGTAAATCCCTGATACTTTGTTAGTAAGCTGTGTTAGTATGAACAAGCCACTCCAGATTCAACGCTCACACAGTATGTCCTACAAAACTGTGTAAACACTGAATTGTAAAAGTCAGGAATTCTACCTGTGTGTGTAACTGAGGACACTTTTATGAGAACTGAAGATCTGCTAATAAAGCAACAGAAAACTATTTGTACAAAATGTTTTCAATTGTCTGTACTTCAAGTTTACTAACAAATATAGCACACATGGTGCTTGCATGAGGCCCAATACCTCTAGGCCACAACTCTGGTTCAATGTTTCCCAAACCAGTTTTCAATAATGTTTGTCACTATTTTAAAACTGTCTTAATTCCCTCTAAGTCCCCTGTGACTGTTATTTCAATCTGCCCCCAGTGCCCTCTGTGTATCAGAGATGATGCGTACACCCACAAACTGTAATGTATATTGCTTTGTTTTGACAAGAAGTGTCTTTGTGCTGCATTTGGCTCCTGTTTTCTGAACTTTGGCAAAATGAGTGGCAACCCAGCCACTGGGTTTCCTCCAAATTGGTCATTAAAAGAGACAAACACAGACAGCCAGACATTGTTATCCCCATTATATATAACCTACAAGTAGTCCGACTAGTTTAAAAGTTTGTTTTCTACTCTGTTTATCAAACTTTAAACTGCCTGCTCTCGTCACTCCCAGAAAACCCTCTTACTTACGAGTGGCAGCCAAGAGAGCAAAATCTGCAGCTCATTTAGTTAAAAGATTACCTGCCTAAGCAGTTTGTCACTGCACTCAGGAACTCTTAAAAGATTTGCTGAGCTTATGTTCCTGATTTCCAAAATTTGAAATCAATATCTTTCAAGTAAGTCCAAGTGACATGATTGCTTAACCCAGGAGACAGACGCTGACACGAGTAGAGTGATTTGACAATTATTTATTAACTCAGAGTGGTTTGGTGAGTGTGTGAATGTGTGGGTGCGTGCAGTGTAGCCTGGCAGCTGGAGCTGAGCGGGTCTTGCTGCGACCTGGCAACCCTGGAACACACAAACACAAGAGGTTAATGCAGCTCATTGGAACAGAGAACTGAGACTTGAGCTGCTTACTTGCAGGTGCCCCTGTGAGACTCCTGTCGGCTCCGTGACTTGGCGTGGCTTGGTGCAGGTGGCGCTTGGTGCTGTGAGGATGAGGAGGAGATCCGAGGAGGAGGAGGTGACGTCCCGTTATCTGGGGAGGTGAGTCCGCCGCCAGGGAGGTCCACCTGTGCACAGGGGAGAATACTTTAACAGGGTAAGTTTAGCTGTGGCTTACGTGTTGTGGCTTGACGAGACGACTTGGAATTAGCTCTGGCTTGAGGTCGTGTCCTTGACGCGATGCGTGGCGAAGACGACAGACGACTCCGTGCCGAGCAGTCAGAAGCACCGGCTTTTAAAGCCTGCTGATTACTGGAGGCAGGTGTATGCGCAGCTGGGGGCTAATGACGGCCCAGCGGCCGCCATGTCACCAAGTCACCAATTCTCAAAGGTTAAACCATCAACTCAGCTGTGTTTTAAGTAACTGTTATTGAAACTTAAACTGATTGAGTCAAATCAAACAAAATTAAAATGCTCTCTGAGTCTTTCTTTTCAACTTTGAGAGAAATATAATTAAAATAATAAAAGCTTAAACAACTTAAACTGTGAATCCAAATGCTATTATTTTGAGAGACTGATAAATTCTTACTCTTTTAGCATCAAAGGATGCTAGGTCACACACAGTGCTCTATAAACAAAATGCATCAAGTATAAAATCTTCTTCTTCTTCTTTTTGCTACTCCCTTTAGGGGTTGCCACAGCGGATCATCTGCCTCCATCTTACCCTATCCCTTACATCTTCCTCTGTAACACCAACCCTCTCCATGTCCTCTTCCACTACATCTATGAATCTTCTCTCTGGTCTTCTTCTTTTCCTCTTTCCTGGAAGCTCCGTCTTCAACATACACTGTGCACCAGGATCGGATGCTTGTCACTGTGCCGTCTGTTTAAGACGAAGTCTGTTCTGACAGATATTACCTTGAAATATTAACATTCTTCACCAAATCAACAAATCAGGGCCAAGAACATGGCCCAGTGAAGAAGGAAAAGGAACAGAAGGAGCCGTGGAATGTGCTAAGCTAATGTGCTAAGCTAACGCTATCGCTAGAGCTAACGCCATAGCTAGTCGTAGCACCTAACACAGATACAAAGGAGCAAATCTGTCCCTGGTTTGTCTCACTGACCCGGCATCAGCCCTGTAGATGACGGCTGAGCCTCCTGCGCAGATTCTTAGAATCTTGTGATTGGGGCTCGCTGGAGGAACTAACCGAGGCAACAGTTGGACAGGAGCCTGATCGGAGTTCAACTACAGTGGCGGTGGGACCAGCGGAGGAGCAGCCGGGGCCCCAGCTGGATAAGAGCCGGATCGGCGCTCAGTTACAGTGGCGGGGCTCGGCAGAGGAACTACTGAGGAAGACGGCGGTAGGTGGCGGGGCTCAGCGGAGAAACTACCGGGACCCCAGCTGGACAGGAGCAGGATCGGAGCTCAACTACAGCGGCGGTGGGCGGCGGGGCTGGGTGGAGAAGCTGCCGGCACCCCGGCTGGACAGGAGCTCAATTGCAGCAGCGGTAACCAGCGGGACTAGCAGCGGAGGGGACTAGCTGAGGCTCCAGCTAGATTCGAGGTCAGTCAGATCGGATACCAGCGACACCAGCAGAGACTGTTTCATTATGTGGATGGAGGATGCAGTGATTTTCCTCCTTCACCATTCCCTGTACCACCTGGAGAAGCCTGGGAACGTGGTGAGGATCATGTTCTTTGACTTCTCCAGTGCTTTCAACACCATCCAACCAATGATCCTGAGGGACAAGCTGCTGTGCGCAGGGGTGGACCAGCACCTGTCATCATGAATCCTGGACTACCTCACTAACCAGCCACAGTTTGTGAGAACCCGGGATTGTGTGTCCGACACGATCATCAGCAGCATGGGGGCCCCCCAGGGAACTGTTTTGGCTCCCTTCCTGTTCACCCTTTATACTGCGGACTTCTCACACAACACAACACACTGCCATCTACAGAAGTTCTCGGATGACTCTGCGATTGTCGGCCTCATCTCCAACGGAGCTGAAGCTGAGTACAGAGGACTTATCCAGGACTTCTTGGACTGGTGCCATCAGAACTGCCTCCAGATCAACGTGAGGAAAACTAAGGAGCTGGTGGTGGATTGCCGCAGGCAAGGACAACCCCTCACAGCACCAGTAAACATCCAGGGAACAGACATTGAGATGGTGACATCCTAGAAGTACCTGGGTGTTCATCTGAACAATAAACTAGACTGGTCACACAATACAGACACACTCTACAAGAAGGGACAGCGCAGGCTGTTCCTGCTGAGGAGGATCAGGTCTTTTGGTTGTACAAGGGGTGCTCCTGAAGACATTCTACAACACGGTGGCGGCGTCAGCCATCACTTTTGGAGTGGTCTGCTGGGGCAGTGGCATTACAGCAGCCGATAGGAAGAGACTGAACAAACTGCTCAAGAAAGCTAGCTCTGTCCTGGGGCAATGCCTTGACCCAGTGGAGGAGATAGGAGAGAGAAGGATGGTGGCTAAACTGTCCTCTCTGCTGCAGTCCGAGTCCCACCCTATGCAGGACATACTGAACGCATTGAGGAGCTCATTTAGCAGTAGACTACATCATCCTAGGTGCGCAACCGAGAGGTTTCGTAGGTCCTTCCTACCTACGGCTGTCAGACTTTATAACCTAAGCAGGGCTGCTTGCAGAGATAGCAAAAAAACGTGACGACCTAATAGTAATGAATGCAAAAGATGCAACAGACTTACACAAAGGGTCCCCTCCAGTATACAACTAGGACAATATCAGTCACTACGGAGGGTGACAATATGTATGGGTACATATTCATACTATGTAGGATAACTAAGTGGACAGTTATGCTGTTTATTGCATCTAGCTACAATGCTCCGCACTGTGTATATACTGTATATTTATATATTTATGTGTACATATGTATATTCACTGCTCTTATTTTCTTATCTTCTAAATTATTGCTCTGAGTGTTGCTGTCCCTGTGCTGTTGCAATCCTGGAATTTCCCCATTGTGGGACTAATAAAGGCTAATCTTATCTTATCTTATCTTATTATCAACAGGTCAGTAAAAATGCCACCAAAGAAGGAGGAAATGGAAGAGATCAAAAAATTTCTGAACTTCTTGTCAGAAGAACTGACCAAAGTGGCCAGTCAACAGCTTAAACTATTAGGGTTAATGGAAGAAGTCCGAGAATTGAAATTAACAATTAAGGATAAAGACAAAAAAATTGCAGACTTGGAGCGACGCATCGAGGATCTTGAATCATCAAGGATCTCGTATGGATTTTTACCTTTATTTAACCAGGAAAAAAAACCCGTTGAGATTAAAAACCTCTTTTTCAAGGGAGTCCTGGCCAAGAGGCAGCAAAAAAGATGAATGCAAAAAAATGAAAAAAAAATGGATGATCTAATTATAAGGGGACTAGACATTAAATACCAATCATATGCCAATGTTACAGCAGGAATGAGAGGTGAGGAGGCTCCCCTAAGTGAATCAGTCTCCCTGGAAAACCAAGTGCTTCAGTTCCTTGAAAGCAGAAATATAAAGGTTGAAGTAAATGCAATTTCAGCCTGTCATACTTTACCCAGAAAAGATAATAAAACAAAGAAATCAATTGTGATGCGCTTTGTGAACAGAAGGGTAAAGAATGACATACTGAGGCAGACCAGAAAGCTGCGGGGAACAGAAGTTTACCTAAATGAACATTTAACAAAGACTAATGCTGAAATAGCACAGCAAGTACGGATGCTGAAAAGACAAAATGAGATACAGGCAACATGGACAAGAAACTGTAGAGTTTGGATCAGACTAAATGGAACACCCGAGGAAGCAAAGGCCATAATAATCAGAGATCTCACTGACTTAAATAAATATAGATGAACACTTAAAAAAATTAAGAGACTATGATAATCCATATCCACACACACGGCAAGAATAGTTCTTTCTGACATCAATTATCCCCAGCTGGAGGAAGTCATTTGACACAGAGTGAGTAAATTCAAACTCTGAAAATATGCCATTATGCTGAACATAAACTACAAGAGATGGAGAATGATATTGATCCTGATAACCACTTTTTCAATAATATTCAAAGTCAAAGTGCCTTTATTGTCATTCCATTGCTAATAAACAATGCAATGAAACTGAGATACTGCTCCCTAAAAACAAACTATAAGATAAGATAAGATAAGATAAGATAAGATAAGATAAGATAAGCCTTTATTAGTCCCACAATGGGGAAATTCCAGGATTGCAACAGCACAGGGATAGCAACACTCAGAGCAACAATCAGAAGGCAAGAAAAAACAAGAGCAGCTAGTATACATATGTATATATTAATATATATATACAGTATATACGTATATATACTATATATATATATCACACTCACAGTTCACTCATGCATTTAACATTCTCGTAATTACAACAATAAATAGTGCTTGAAACAATATTACCTAAAAGTTGAATACAATATGTACATAGCAATAATAAAAACATACTGAGCGATAAATATATACTATAAGATCAGCTTATACATACAGGGTTATTGCCACAAAATAACATAAAATAATATCAGCAGTTTGTACGTGTTACATAAGTCCGTTCAAAATACGTACTGCTGCTGGGAAAAAACTATGATTAAACCTGGCAGTCCGGGTTTTATGGGATCTGTACCGCTTTCCCGAGGGGAGCAAGTGAAAGAAATCATGGCCTGGATGAGTGCAGTCTTTAATGATGACAGTAGCTCTGCTGAGGTACCGAGACCTGGAAATCTCTTCCAGAGAAGGGAGAGAACAGCCAGTGATTTTTTGCGCAGTCTCGATCACTCTCTGGAAGGCTTTGCGGTCTGCGGCTGAACAGCCCTCATACCAAACCGTGATGCCATATGACAAAATGCTCTCAATAGCAGAGTGATAAAATAAAACCAGCAACTGTGCATTCAGGCCATTCTTCTTGAGGAGCCTCAGAAAGTGTAGACGTTGTTGAGCCTTTTTTATCGTAGCTATGGTGTTTTCCGGTTCCGGCGCCACACGAGTTGGCTGCCTTTTGCAACTGCCTTTTTTTTTTTTTTTTTTTTTTTTTTTTTTAATCTTCCTTCTTCTTTCTACACCTTTCACTCTATATATATCACGGACACACAGATCGCCCCAAAGGTCTCCCAAGTCGGCTGACGGAGCCACTGTTTACAGCAGGAGACGATATAGCAGGGAAGAGCTAGCTAGCACTCAACCGCCACCCGGTGCAAACGGAGAAACTCGACATACCGGGAGAACTGAAGCAAAAACGACGCGGGTGCCGGGCTGGAGTTTAGGCGGTGTGCAAGAAATATAAGACAGAATAATAAAGAGCGATGGCAAGAACCAAGCAGACAGCCCGTAAATCTACTGGAGGAAAAGCCCCCAGGAAGCAGCTGGCCACCAAGGCTGCTCGGAAAAGCGCTCCGGCCACCGGCGGAGTGAAGAAACCTCACCGTTACAGGCCCGGTACCGTGGCTCTGAGAGAGATCCGTCGCTACCAGAAATCCACGGAGCTGCTCATCCGTAAGCTGCCCTTCCAGCGCCTGGTGAGGGAGATCGCTCAGGACTTCAAGACCGACCTGCGCTTCCAGAGCTCCGCCGTCATGGCTCTGCAGGAGACCAGCGAGGCCTACTTGGTGGGTCTCTTCGAGGACACCAACCTGTGTGCCATCCACGCCAAGAGGGTCACCATCATGCCCAAAGACATCCAGCTGGCCCGCCGCATCCGCGGAGAGAGAGCTTAGACTTTCTGCTGCACATCCACCAACCACAATGCTCCACACTGTGTGTCTATATATATATATATATATTTATAGTAGTATGTCCATATGTATACTAGCTGCTCTTGTTTTTTCTTGCCTTCTGATTGTTGCTCTGAGTGTTGCTATCCCTGTGCTGTTGCAATCCTGGAATTTCCCCATTGTGGGACTAATAAAGGCTTATCTTTTCTTAACTGCCCAGGTAAGGTTGTGAGAAATATGAACACCCAGAAACTTAAAAGACTCCACCCTCTCCACATACTCCTTGCCTATATATAGAGGAGGCGGCTCACTGCTATGCTTCCTAAAATCAATAATGAGTTCTTTTGGTTTTTTTTAATTCAATAGCAGATTATTATCTGAGCACCATCTCACCGGTTTCTGGACCTCATCTCTGTATGCGGACTCATCTCCTCCTGATATGAGCCCCACTACTGTTGTGTCATCTGCAAACTTCACTATAATGTTTGTGGGATGAACAGGTATGCAGTCATATGTGTACAATGAATACAAAGTGGGGCTCAACACACAGCCCTGTGGCGAGCCTGTGTTAAGCATGACTGTAGAGGAGGAATGGGGTCCGAGTCTAGCAGTCTGTGTTTGGTTTGTTAGGAAGTCCTTAATCCAGCTGCAAGTGTGAGTAGGCAGACCAAGCTGAAGCAATCTGGTGATGAGAATGTTGGGAATAATTGTATTAAATGCCGAGCTATAGTCCACAAACGACATTCTTACATAGCTCCCCTTGTCTTCTAAATGGCTGAATGCCGAGTGGAGAGCTATAGCAATAGCATCTTCATTGGATCTGCTCCACCTGTAGGCAAGCTGGTACCGATCAAAGTCTGGGGGGAGACTAGACAAAAGATGTTTCAATACCATTTTCTCAAAGCATTTCATAATAATGGGTGTTAATGCTACTGGTCGATAGTCATTCATACTGCTAATAATATGTTTTTAAGGCACAGGAATAATGACTGCAGATTTTAAACACTGTGGAACAACGGCTGCCTTGAGAGACAAATTAAAAATGTCAGTCAAAACAGAGCATAGCTGATCTGCACATGCTCTGAGCACCTTTTCTGGCACTCCATCAGGACCAGTAGCCTTTCTCGGGTGAACTGCTCTCAGTGTCTGTCTCACCTCATAATCCTGCAGGGTAAGCACATCAGAGCTGGCATTCAATAATGTCAGTGGGTCCGAGCGAGGTATATTTGCCTCAAACCGTGCGAAAAAGCAGTTCAATTCTTCTGCCAGTGAGGCACTGATGTCACTGGAAATGATGCTGCTGCCCTTATAGCTTGTGATATGGTGAAAGCCTTGCCATACTCGTCTTGAATCATTATCAGAAAAATGGTCCTCAACTTTCTTCTTATAGGCCTGTTTAGCCTGCTAAATGCCTTCTTCAGATTAGCCTGGCCGGTGCTATACAGATCTGTATCCCCTGACCTGAAGGCTGTATCACGAGCTCTGAGGAGTGCCTGGACTTCTTTTGTCATCCAAGGCTTCTGCTTAGGAAAAATCCTGATGCATTTTTCCACAGTCAGCTGGTTGATACAGTAGGTCAGGGGTGTCAAACTCATTCCATGGAGGGCCAAGACCCTGCAGGTTTTACTTCCACCCAGTGTCTTCAGCAGGTGTTTTCACTGATCAGCAATCAGTGGGAAGAAATTCAGAGAAAACACCTGTTGAAGCCACTGGGTGGAGGTAAAACCTGCAGGGTCTTGGCCCTCCATGGAATGAGTTTGACACCTGTGCAGTAGGTGATGTAGCATAATACAGACTGTGTGTACATTTCCAGATCCTCATTCTTGAATCAATCCCATAGAGTGTTTGAAAAACAATCCTGCAGCTGAGAAAGAGCTCCCTCAGGCCATGTTGTGATGTTCTTTATAGTAGGTCTAGCAGTTCTCCTGAGGTGGGTGTATACTGGGATGAGGAGCAATGATAGATGGTCTGACAGGCCAAGATGTGGACATGGCACAGCTCTGTAAGCATGCTTCAGGTTCAAATACACCCGATCAAGACAATTCTTTCCCCTGGTGGCACATTTCACATACTGTGTGAAATTAGGCAGCACAGTTTTCAAGCATGCTTGATTAAAATCACCAGCTATGATGTGAACACCCTCGGGATAGGCCTGCTGCTGTTTATTTATTACACTGTACAAATGACTAAGGGCTGCTTTACTATTTGCATCAGGAGAAATATAGACCGCTGTTTTAATAACCACGGTCAGCTCTCTCGGAAGATAAAAAGGCCGACATAAAACTGACATTGTCTCTAGATCAGGAGAACAGTGTTAATATGTGAAGAAAAATGCAGAGACCACCCCCTCTATGTTTCCCGGATTCTGCTGTTCGGTCCATACGGTGAAATGTGTGCCCTGGTAGCTGCACTGCAGCATCAGTGATCAGCGGGTGGAGCCAGCTTTCCTTTAACAACAGCACACAGTAGTCTTTTACAGTTTTACTAGTTGCCAGCTGTAGCTCTAGATCATCCATCTTGTGAACGATGCTTCTGGCGTTGGAGAGAAAAATGCTGGGTAGCGGAGGTCTATGCGGCTGTCTCTTTAGCCTCGCTAGCAGGCCCGACCGGCATCCCCGCTTTTCTTTCTCTCCCTCCTCCATCTGCGTCGCTTCCCAGGACCGACAACAATCCATGGTGATCTTGCTGGTCTACAGATAGCCTCCGGTATGTTTTTTGTGTTCTCAAAAACTGCTGTAACAGCAGACTTTTGTTGAAGTCCAATATTTATCAGTTCAGTACGACTGTACACAAATCCAGCTTCACACGGTCCAGTATCCAAAAACAGCACACATACAAACAAAAATAGGGAGCAAAGAGCCATCTTGCCAAGGACATGCAGGTAAAAAGATAATCATTGTGAATATTATACTGAAAAGCAATTCAAAAGTCATGTGCAATTAGATGGTAAACTATCAATAATACACTTTAACAGCAGAAGTCTTAAAAAAACTTTCCACAGATTCAGGACTATTTAAAACAGCTAGACAGAAAATTTACAGCTATCACAGTCTCTGAAACTTGGCTTAATGAAGAACAGGCTCCTCTGATGGCAATAGAGGGATATCAGATGTTTCATATTAACAGATCTCAAAAAAAGGGTGGTGGTGTTGCACTGTATATTGATGACCTGTATAGGTATAAACTTGTAAATGGAATGTCCTTTGCACCACCAGGGATTCTGGAATCTGGTACTGTTGAGATTGACCAAGATAAACCAAAAAATCTAATTATAAGTTGTATATATAGAATGCCGGGAACTTGCATTGAGACATTCTGAGATAAATTAGACGAGCTGTACAATTATATTACTAGTAAGAAAATGGTTGTAATTAGTGGAGATTTCAATATTGATTTACTAAATCCATTTCAACAAAATGTAATTACAAAGTTCATAAATTCTATGTACAGTATGAGTCTATATCCCACAATAACACATCCCAGTGGAATCACAGCTCCCACTGCTACACTTATTGATAACCTGTTTGTTAATATTATTGATAAGAAAATAGAAAGTGGATTATTGATAAATGATATAAGTGACCATTTGCCAGTCTTTGCACTTATCCATGGTCACATGGGGACCAATACAGAAAAAAGTTTAAAATCTTTCAGATACAAATCACAAAATGCAATCAGTTCTTTTAAAGAAGACTTGCTGAAGCAAGACTGGACAAAAGTCTATGTATCAGATGTAAATGAAGCCTACGACACATTCATGATCATTGTAACCGTTCTTTATGGGAAAAAAAATGTCCATTTGTAAAGAAAAAGCTTAAACAGAAATTTGTCGACAAGCCATAGTTAACCAAAGGATTACAAAAAGCGTGTAAAAAGAAAAATTTATTATATAAAGCTTCTCTAAAGAAAAGGACAAAAGAAGCAGAGCAGCGGTATAAAACATATAAAAATAAGTTAATATATATATAATGAGAAATAGTAAAAGAGACTATTACAGTAAAGAACTGGAGAAAAACAGAGATAACACTAAAAACACATGGACAATACTTAACAATATTCTTGGAAATAAAAACAGAAATACAAGCTACCCAACCAATCTTTCAAAAAAAAAAAAAAACGACTTGGAGTGTGAATGCAGTCTCACCTGCAGATGAATTTAATAACTTTTTTGTTACCACTGGTCCTAATTTGGCTCAAGAAATACCCATAACGGCACCTACAGGTGATACAATAAGCAAAAACATTGCTATAAAAGACTCCATTTTTATAAAAAACAGACGAGAGAGAGGTCATTGAAATTGTTAAATCATTTAAAAGTAAAACATCTACGGATTGTGAAGGTATTGACATGCTTTTAGTCAAAACTATCATTGAATGCTTAGTGAAGCCACTGACGTATATTTGTAACCTGTCTCTCCAAACAGGTATATTTCCCAATGCAATGAAAATAGCTAAAGTAATTCCAATATACAAGACGGGTGACAGAGGGGAATTTTCAAACTATAGACCAATTTCACTATTGCCGCAATTTTCCAAGATACTTGAAAAAAATATTCTGTGCGAGAACTGACAACTTCAAAATGAAGAATAATTTATTGTGCGAGCAGCAATATGGGTTCAGACACAAGAGGACAACTGCATTTGCTCTAATGGAATTTATAGAAAAAATATCAACCGCCGTTGAAAATAAAGAGTATTCAGTTGGGGTAATCCTGGATCTTAAAAAAAGCATTTGATACAGTGGATCATAATTTATTATTAAAGAAACTACAAAATTGTGGTATTAGAGGGGTAACACTGTCCTGGTTATGTAGTTACTTAAAGAATAGATATCAGTACTGTATGTATGTGTTGGTAACAAAAGCTCACAGTTACTGAAGGTTACTTGTGGAGTCCCACAGGGTTCAGTTTTGGGGTCACTGTTATTCAATATGTATAGAAATGATATATGTAAAGTTTCAGAAAAAATGAATTAAATATTGTTTGCCGATGACACTAATTTATTATGCAGTGGAAGCAATTTGGAACAGCTTTTGGATACACTCGGAAAGGAATCAGGAAAGTTTAAACTGTGGTTTGATTCAAACAAATTAACGCTCAATTTAAGTAAGACAAAATTTATAGTTTTTAACAACCATCACAACAACTTTGTATCTAAACTCAGTGTAAATGGTGTAGAGATTGAAAGGGTATCCGAAACTAAATTTCTTGGAGTAATAATTGATAATAAACTGTGTTGGAAGTCACATATTAATTATATTAAAGGTAAAATGTCTAAATCAATTGCAATACTACACAGAGTGAAATATTTGCTGAATCAACCCACATTATATACTTTGTATCATTCATTAATACTCCCATACATGACATATTGAAAAAATCCAAGATGGCGCCACGGATGGCAGCCACTGGCTTCTGCTCTCTGATGTTTTTGATAATTTTGTGTGTGTTTTTGGACTTCTGCTCTTCTGTCTTCACCTATTCAAGGGAGGAACTACTTTCACTCAGACTACCTCCCAATGCAACTTCTCCGCCAGTTACTGCTGCTGATCTGAAGTTTTTTCAGTCCATCTTAGCTGTGGGAGCAGCGGCTATTGGCGCTGGCCGGAAACGAAGGCGGCGTGGTAAACGTGCCGGTGCGTTAGTCAGGCTGAAGAAACGAGGATTTCGCACGCCGCTCCCATCGATCCATCTGGCAAATATCCGCAGTTTGGCGAACAAAATGGATGAACTGCTGCTCCTGACTCACAAAAACCGGGATTTTAGCAGATCTGGCGCCCTTTGTTTCACGGAGTCCTGGCTGAGTGAACACATCCTGGACAGCGCGGTCCGTCTGGACGGATTTCAACTGTTTCGCGCTGTCGCAGCCGAGAATTTTCTGGAAAGACTAAGGGTGGTGGAATCTGCTTCTACATAAACGAAGGTTGGTGTACTGATGTTACAGTGTTGAAGAAGTTTTGTAGCCCTAACCTAGAGTCACTGTTCATAAACTGTAAACCCTTTTATTCACCGCGAGAGTTCTCCTCATTTATTCTGGTCGGAATTTATATCTCGCCTGCTGCTTGTACAACGGAGGCACTGCAGCTCCTCGCTGACCAGATAGCAGAGGTGGAGGAAAAACATCCAGACTCTCTGCTTATCATTCTGGGTGATTTCAATAGAGCTAATCTCACAAATGAGCTTCCTAAATACAGACAGCATATTAAATGTCCCACCAGGGACACAAATACACTTGACCACTGTTACACAGTTTTAAGAAATGCCTATCATGCCGTCCCCCGTGCAGCTCTGGGTTTTTCTGACCACTGCCTGCTCCATCTTATTCCAACATACAGACAGAAACTAAAAACTTCCAAGCCTGTTGTAAGGACTGTGAAGAAATGGTCTGAGGAATCAAAGCTGAAGTTACAAGCCTGCTTTGACTGCACAGATTGGAGTGTTTTTGAAGCTGCAGCCATTAACTTAAATGAACTCACTGACACTGTGACGTCATACACCTGTTTCTGCGAGGACATGTGTGTGCAGACCAAGACCTTCTGCATATACAACAACAATAAACCCTGGTTCATTCCTAAACTGAAGCAGCTACGTCAGACCAAGGAGGAGGCCTACAGGACTGGTGACTGGACTCTGTACAAGCGGGCCAGAAACATGCTGACGAAGGAGACCAGGCTTGCTAAGAGGAGCTACAGTGTGAAGTTACAAAAAAACTTCTCAGCTAACAACTCTGCTTCTGTCTGGAGAGGCCTACGGAATATCACCAACTACAGGAGACCATCCCCCCACCCTGCGGAAAACCTCCAGCTGGCTAATGACCTAAACAGCTTTTACTGCAGGTTTGAAAAGAACCTACAGTTCTCACCTCCCACCCACACAAAAGGATTATCTGCAGCCCCAGGAACTCCATCCCTCCTCCACTCTGACTTCCCACCAGCACTAATGATCTGTGAAGAGGAGGTGCGCCGGGTCTTTCAGAGACAAAAGATCAAGAAGGCTGCAGGACCTGATGGTGTGTCTCCGTCCTGCCTGAGAGTCTGCTCCAACGAGTTGGCCCCCATCTTCACCCGGATCTTTAACAGATCACTGGAGCTGCGTGAAGTGCCTTCCTGCTTCAAACGCTCCATCATCATTCCAGTTCCCAAGAAACCCTCTATTACAGGATTAAACGACTACAGACCTGTTGCCCTGACCTCTGTGGTCATGAAATCCTTGGAGAGATTGGTGCTGAACCACCTGAAGGTCATCACAGGCCCCCTGATGGACCCACTGCAGTTTTCCTACCGGTCAAACAGGTCAGTGGATGATGCAGTGAATATGGGACTACATTACATCCTGCAACACCTCGACTCCCCAGGGACGTACGCCAGGATCCTGTTTGTCGACTTCAGCTCAGCGTTCAACACCATCATCCCAGGCATTCTTCATCAGAAACTCCTCCAGCTCAAGGTGCCCCCCTCCACCTGCCAGTGGATCTCCAGCTTTCTGACTGACAGGTGGCAACAGGTGAAGCTAGGGAGATTTACATCCAGCTCCCGAAAACTTAGTACTGGCGCCCCCCAAGGATGTGTCCTTTCCCCACTGCTCTTCTCCCTCTACTCCAACGACTGCACCTCAGAGGACCCTTCGGTGAAGCTCCTGAAGTTTGCGGACGACACCACAGTCATCGGTTTGATCCGGGATGATGATGAGTCTGCATACAGGCGGGAGGTGGAGCAGCTGATCCTCTGGTGCAGCCAGAACCATCTTGAACTTAACCTAGCCAAAACGGTGGAGATGACTGTGGATTTCAGGCGACACCCCCCTTCATTCCCCCCACTCACCATCCTCAACAGCACAGTGTCCACTGTGGACTCCTTCAAGTTTCTGGGTACCACAATCTCCCGGAACCTGAAGTGGTCCTCCCATATTGACACTGTCCAGAAAAAGGCCCAGCAGAGGTTGTTTTTTCTGCGTCAGCTCAAGAAGTTTGATTTGCCTCAGGAGCTGCTGGTTGTCTTCTACACTGCCATCATCCAATCTGTCCTCTGCTTTTCCATCACTGTCTGGTTTGGATCTGCCACTAAACAGGACAAGACCAGACTGCAGCGGATCATTAAGTCTGCGGAGAGGATCATTGGTACCGACCTACCCTCCATTGAGAACTTATATCGGTCCATAACTGTCACGCCGCGCCATTCATCAGCGGCGCCACCTGCCCACGCACCTGCTACTCGTCAGCGGCGAAGGATAAAAGCCGCCTCGCCCTGAGCGTCGGCCTGAAGCCGTAGACTTCATTTCCCTTGCATGGACTTCTACCACATTCTCTTCAGCATCCTCTTTACCGGTAAGAAGATCACTTACCTCATCTCTCCAGTTTGCTCCCCTGTGCACAGGTGGATTCCTCGGCGGCGGACAATCCCGTCCCTCGTCTCTCCTCGCTGCTGCACCGAGCCCTGCAGGTGGCTGTCTCCCGGGCTTCCATCCTTGAAGCGCCAGTCATCTGCCCAAACAAGTAAGCTTCTCTCCCTCGCCTATTCTCCTCCTGTGTTGGTGTGTGCTCATCACCCTGTGTCCAATTTCTCCCATAGGGTTGCCGGCTGAACGGTCTCCTGCCTCTGGGTCCGAAGCAGACGCCACCACCAACACATTAACATTCCGCAGACACGCACCCAAACATCCCTGTTGTTAATAAACAGTTTGAACTACTCTGAGCCTGTGTGTGTGCGTCTCCTGAGCCGAACGTTATGTCAATAACCAGGGAACGGGCGGGAAACATCTGTGCTGACCCATCACACCCCGGCCACAAACTGTTTGAACTTCTATCTTCTGGTCGTCGTTACAGATCACTGAAGGTCAAAACCACCCGTCACAGGAACAGTTTCTTTCCTCAAGCCATCACTCTGATGAACTCCTAACATTCACCTAGTCCTACCTGTTGCTGTACTCATGACTTTTCATCCATTATTACATTGCACATAACTCTCACACTGCTTTTTACTTCATTCACATTATATCACTGAATCTGAGTCCACATTGAAATACTGTGTGATTGTATATTTTTTCATATATTTCTGCAAAGTGTGGTTAGTCCGAGTAAATAACTGCATATATTCAGAATCAGAATCAGAATCAGAATCAGCTTTATTGGCCAAGTATGCACAACACATACAAGGAATTTGACTTTGGCTAAAAAAAAATATATATATTCCTGTATATATTTGCATCCTTTTATAGAAACGTGGACAGACTGTAATTTACTGTACATACTCTGGTTGTCATTGAATCCTTATTTAAATCCTTCACCTGAACAACGAGAGCAAGTTTTTAGCCAAAGTCAAATTCCTTGTATGTGTTGTGCATACTTGGCCAATAAAGCTGATTCTGATTCTGATTCTGATTCTGATATTGTACTGAAATATGGGGAAATACATATAAAACAAACATATATTCAATCTTTATGCTTCAGAAGAGAGCTATTAGAATAATAAACCAAGCTGCTTACCGGGAACCAACAAACCCAATTTTTCTTAAATTAAAAGCTCTCAAGTTGAAAGATCTGGTTGACTTTAAAACTGCAGTAATAATGTTTAAAGTGAAGAATCTATCACTGCCCGTAAATATCCAAAAGTTGTTCCAAATAAGGGAGAAACAATATCATTTCAGAGGAACATGTAGATTTCAAAAACCTTCAGTGAGAACTACCACCAAGCAACACTGTGTTTCAGTGCAAGGAGTCAGATTGTGGAACGCTTTTGGACCTGAATTAAAATCATGTACAACACTTGGACAAAAACTAAAGGAAGAAATACTCCAAACATACAAGATGACATGTAAAATCACATAAGGATTGTCATATCCAGTCCGTGTTGTGTTGTTGCTTAGTTTTTTGTCACATTTTGTCTTAGCTTTGTTCTGAATTGTAATCACTCTTGTTTTGTTTTCTTTTGAATTCTTGGATGGAATATGGGTGGGCAATATAAGCTGCGGCTTCAGCTATCACCCATTTCGGATAACTTATGTTGAACTATATAATCCGAGGAGTTATTGTTTAATTTGACCTTGTAAGATGTTTTTTTTCCCCTTTGTTATATTATTCTGTTCCTTTCTTTTAATCGTTACTTTTAATCTATCCAAAATAAAGATTCATTCATTCATTCATTCATTCATACTTTGTCCAATATATCCACTATCTCTCCTCTGCACATGTCCAGATCATCTCAGCCTTGCCTTTCTTACTTTGTCTCCAAACTGCTCAACCTGAGCTGTCCCTCTGATATACTCATGTCTAATCTTGTCCCTCCAAGTCACTGCCAATTAGAATCTTAGCATCTTCAACTCTGCCACCTCCAGCTCTGCCTCCTGTCTTTTTGTCAGCACCACCGTCTCCAAACCATACATCATAGCAGGCCTCACTACCGTTTTGTAAATCTTCCCTTTCACTCTAGCTGCTATCCTTCTGTCACACATCATCCCGACACTCATCTCCACCCACTCCACCCTGCCTGCACCCTCTTTTTCACCTCTCTTGTGCATTTTCCATTAATTTGGATGGTTGAACCCAGGTAATTGATCTCATCTACCTTCACTACCTCTACTCCTTCCATCTTCACCTTACACCTGCCTCCCTCGCATGCACACTTGTGTATTCTGTCTTGCTTCTACTGACTTTCATTCCTCTTCTCTCAAGAGCATACCTCCACCTCTCTAGGTTCTCTGTCACCTGCTCTTTACTCTCACTATAGATCATAATGTCATCTGCAAACATCATGGTCCACGAGGACTCCTGCCTGACCTCATCTGTCAACCTGTCTATCACCATGGCAAACAAGAAGTTGCTCAAAGCTGATCCCTGATCTAACCCCACCCCCACCTTGAATCCATCTGTCACTCCCACAGCACACCTCACCACTGTCTTGCTGTCCTCATACATGTCCTGCAGCACCCTCACATACATCTCTGCCACTCCTGACTTTCTCATACAGTACCACACTTCCTCTCTTGGCACCCTATCATATGTTTTCTCTAGATCAACAAAGACAGTGCAACTCCTTCTGTAAGATACATATAATCTCCAGCAGAACAGGAATAATGACTCCTTCAGGCGGGAAAGAGTTCAGTACAAGATGATTTATTTACAAAACACAAATGAACAAACGAAAAGCAGCTCAGAGGCTGTCAAATACAAATGGTGCAGATAACTTACAGATGACGAAGAGGGACCGGAAGGAGATACTGCAATGATGCCATGGGGAGAAATGAAAACAGTGGGTATATATAGGGACATAGAAATTAACCAACACAGGACAGCTGAGTAACTAATGAGGGTCAACTGAAAACACATGTGAGTGGCTGGAGGAATGGGAGAATGACGGGAGAGACTAGAAAACAATAGCTGAATTAAGAAACTAAAGATACACAAACTACTAATGAAAACAGACTCATGCCAATAGTTCAAAAAATAACAGAAAGTATGGACAAAATGTCAAGATTATGACAGTGCCCCCCCCCCCTTCCCAAGGGCAGATTGCATGTGCCCAAAAACAAAGCAAAGAGCACCCAAATTGGGCAGAAGGAGGGGGACAAAGGCCTGGTGGGGCAAAACAAGGACACCAACACAACAGAAAAATGTTCATTAGGTGGTCAGCCAAAGTCCCAAGACCACCACTAGGCAGAATAGGATGCGTCTGGTGGACCACCAGACGAAAAAACAAGATGCGTCGGGTGGCCTACCAAAGTCCAAGGGACACCAGTTGGATGAACACGGCACATCAGGTGGCCTGCCAAAGTCCATAAGCTACCTGACGGAAGAACACGGTACCATAGGGGCGTAAAGCTCAGGAGCCTTTTGCACAGAGAACAACAACATAGAGGCTTTAAACTCAGGAGATAGTGACATGAAAACTTTACCCTCTGAAACTTTAACCTCTGGAAAAGACAACAAAGAACCCTTTAACTCAGGGGAAGACAACATGGAAATCTTGCATTCAGGAGATGATGACATAGAACCCCTACACTCAGAGGATGACAACATGGAATCCTTAAACTCAGGAGGTGTCAACAAGGAACTTTTAACCTCGGGAGATCACATGGAACCTATAACCTCAGAAGGTGATAACATGAAACTTTTAGCCTGGGGGTAACATGGAACCTGTCACCTCAGAAGGTGATGATATGGACACTTTGAACATAATGAAAACATGGAAACTTTACACTCCGGAGATAGCACCATAGGAACTATAAACTCAGAAGGTGATAACATAGGAACTGTAAAGTCAAGAGGTGACCAAATGGGCACTTGAAACTCAGGAGGTAATGACCATACAGGAACTTGAATCTCAGGAAAGAATGACAACATGAGATTTCCTTGCGCTAGAGATAACATAGAAGTTTTAAGCTCAGGAGATAACATAGGTACCGCTTGCTCAAAAGAAAAAAACATGGGAGTTTTAAACTCAGTAGGTGATATTGGGACTCTTTGCTCTGGAGACCACAAAGGAGCCTTTTGACCTGGAGACAACAAAGGAACTGTTTGCTCTGAAAATAACCACATAGGAATGGCTTGAAAAAGTGAAAAGATGGTCGACACAGAGCCAGCACGCAGCGTGGCGGGTCCTGTATGTAAGCTCAAAAAAACAACTAAATAAACAGCTAAAACTACAGCAAAGCCTCAACGTCTTTTACAATCCCACCTGTTAACTGCTGCCTTATTCCTGTACTTAATTCTAAGTATAATACGATATCGGCTCTCAACAACGAGATGGAAAGAACAGCTCCACCCCACAGGTAATGGAGGCCAGTACTTCTTGTACACGAGTTAACTGAACAAAGGACGGGCCAGACCGCCAACTTACCATGGGCAATCCTTCACAGTCAATGGCTTCGTGAGATTATTCCACCTCAGCGTTATCTTGCTCCTGGTGGGTGACATGGAAATAAACCCAGGACCAGTGGCCACCGAACTGTGTGCAGGACAGACACCTTTAATGCTGACAGGACTAGCACCATTAATGCCTCCATCATCAGCGGAGACAACAAGGCCACAATTATTGACGGGACCATAATGAACACGAGCACAATCACCAGCAGAATTAATGCTGCACACACTACCGGTACTGGCTGCACTAAGGCAGCCCACACCAACCAGCAACGTTGCAGCCCTGAAGCCCATCAGCGCCAAGGTGGCGTGGCAGTCGCATGGCATCGTCATGAACCAACAGCTGGGATGGACTGGCGATCGACGCCCATCCCCATAGCATAACAATGTGCTCTTCTCACCATGGCGCCACCAATGCTAAAAGGACTAACGCGGCTAATGCTGTCATCAACAGTGGAAACATCGAGACCACAATTGTTTACGGGACCAGCATGGACATAAGTGTCATCACCAGCAGAATTAATGCCGTGCACACTACCAGTACTGGCTGCACTAAGGCAGCCCACACCAACCAGTAACGTTGCAGCCCTGCAACCCACCGACACCACAGTGGCATGGCAGTCGCATGGCGTCGTCATGGACCAACAGCGGAATAGAGCCGGGATGGACTGGCGATCGACCCCCGTCCCCGTAGCATAACAATGTGCCCTTCTCACCATGGCGCCACCAATGCTAAAAGGACTAACGTGGCTAATGCTGTCATCAACAGCGGAAACATCGAGACCACAATTGTTTACGGGCCCAGCATGGACATAAATGCCATCGCCAGCGGAATTAATGCCACACACACTACCGGTACTGGCTGCGCTAAGGAGGCCCACACCAACCAGCACCACAGCGGCCCTGCAGCCCACCAGTACCACCGTGGTGGGGTAGCCTGATGGCGTCATCACAGACTAATAGCAGAACAAAGCCGGGATGAACTGGCAATCAACCGTTGCCCCTGTTGCACAGCAACGCGCCCTCCTCACCATGACACAGCAGAGAACCCATATCACCAGACAGACAGCCACTGCCGCTGGGTCAGTCTCTGCTGTAGCAGCCCAGCGCACGGATTCCACCGCAGTAGCAATACTACAACCAGCCGGCAGTGAGTATAAAACTCGTCAGAGAAATCCTGTGTTAAAAAAGCATAGATCGCTAAAAGTTTTTCAAACCCTGAACCAGGCAAAATGAATTTGGGACCCTCAAAGCAAAAAAAAAAAAAAAGTCTGCTTGGGGGGCACTGAAATGTACGGAGTATGATCTCCAAACATGAATAACTAGAACATCTGCTGAAAAACTCTAATATTGATTTTATGGGTCTGTCTGATACCTGGTTATCATCCTCATCACCTGAAACTGTTGTTACCATGCCTGGCTATAAAGTGTATAGGAAAGGCAGGGAGCAAGGAAAAGGTGGAGAAGTTCTACTATATGTTAAAGACACCTTAAAATGTAATCAGATTGAATGGTCAAAAGATACAAGTCCAGAATGTGTAGGAGTTAACATTAAGTTGTCAGCCAATATGACCTTCTTTATTTGTTTATACCACAATCCTGTGGGATCGGAATTTATTGTGAAGTGCAGTGTGATGACGCCACCTTCCGGTTGTACCATCACACCGCCCTATAATACGGGGAGTCTGCCATTCGGGCTTCCTCTTGCCCAGGTGACTCTACACAGAGCTGTATACCATGTACTGTACATAGTTCTTAATAAAGCTCAGTTCTAGTGCATCCTCCTCGTCTGCTTCGTTGAATACCATGTTTGTGGACATAACAAAACCCTTCTCTAAAGCAGATTTTTATGACCAATTTAAAGTGCTTCTTAATCAATGCAATCCTAAAAATTAACAAATCTTATTGGGTGATTTTAATATAAACTGGGATGACAGAAAAGACAGAAAAAAAATCTAAAAATCATTACGAATCACTATAATCTAATTCAGTTAATAAATAAACCAACCAGAGTCACAAGCCAGTCAAAAACCAAAATCGATTTACTTTTTACAAATAGACCTGAAAGAATCTCCCAGACTTATAACCTTTTAACAGGACTGTCTGACCACAATATAATACTAGCAACAAGAGAACTTCCACGGAAACAGCTTTCAAATCCATTTAAGAAGTCATCAGGTAACACAGTAAATTATATAATCCCAAAAAATCAACAGCAAAATATAACAATGGCAGAATGGAAGAGTCAGTATACCATGGCTCAACTCCAAATGTCTACAACTAATGAAGACCAGAGATCAACTTCTTAAAATAGCTCTAAAAATAGGTTTAACAATAGACGGACAAAAATTTACATCTGCTAGAAATAAGGTAACACAAACCCTGAGGAAGGCGAAGACAAACTTTTTTATAACCATTATTGAAAATGTGAAGGGAGATGGCAAAAAAAAAATTGGAATAATATTAACAAACTGACTAATAAACAGAACAAAAAGACAACAGCAACATGGAACTTAATAAAAATTGGTACAGAATCCCACGGTCATTGCTACAGAGTTTAGCAACTTTTTCACAAACGCTGTGCTAGAAATATCCAACTCATTTAACCCACCTTATCATAATTCCAGTCCTATTAACCCCTCACAACCAGTCGTTGATATATTAGAACTAACTGAAAAGGAAGTTGCAAATATCATCAGCTCATTGAATAGCTCAAAAGCAACAGATGAACATGGTCTTAACACCAAATTTTTAAAAGAAAATAAAGAATCTCTCATTTGTCCAATTTCTCCTTGAGTCAATCTGTCAATCAAACATGCTGTCATTCCAACTGCTTGGAAGGTAGGAGTGGTCAGACCGATTTTCAAAACAGGAAGTAAAACTGATATAAACAACTACAGACCAACCAGCATCTTACCTGTCATTTCCAAAATAATTAAAAAAAACAGGTGGCCACACTATTATGTGAACATCTGAATTATGGGAACACCCCCCTGCATCATGCATAGTTTGGGTTCAGTGCCAACCACTCAACAGAGTCTGCAATAAGCTCGTTCCAAGAGAAAACTAAATCTTTCTTAGATAAGTGCAATTGTGTAGGTGCTGTGTTTTTAGCTCTGAAGAAAGCGTTTGACACCATTGACCACAACATCCTTCTAACCAAACTTACTTAGTTTATCTTTTCAAAACATGCTATCAAATGGATGAAATCCTATTTGACCGAAAGCAATGTGTAATGGTCAACAGTGTCAAATCGCCATATTTGAAATGTCAAATGGGTGTCCCACAAGGCTTCAAACTTGGACCAATATTATTTTCCCTATACATAAAGGATCTACCAAATGCATGCAGAAACATTCATATACAAATGTATACAGATGACATGGTAATATTCACACCTGCAAAAAACACACAAGAAGCCACCTGTATTCTTACAACAGCAATGACCCAAATCCATGACTGGCTGAATAGCTCATGTCTCCTACTAAACACTAAAAAAACTATTTGCATGATGTTCACCAAACAACGATCAGATATTACAAATTCAAACATCTTCTTAAAATTAAAGAAGATTAAAACCCATATTCTGACTAGCTGCAACTAGTCGAGGAATTTAAGTACCTCGACGTGATTTTAGACTTGTTGCTGTGAGGTGCTTGGGTGCATATTGCCACACGAGTTGGCTGCCTTTTGCAACAGCGGCTCAATTCTGAGTCTTTTTATCTTCCTTCTTCTTTCTGATCCGGTGATAACTTTCTGATCCGGCACACCTTTCACTCTATATATATCACGGACACACAGATCGCCCCAAAGGTCTCCCGAGTCAGCGGACGGAGCCTCTGTTTACAGCAGGAGACGATACAGCAGGGAAGAGCTAGCTAGCACTCAACCGCCACCCGGTGCTAATGGAGAAACTCGACATATTGGGGAAATGAAGCGAAAACAACGCAGGTGCCGGGCTGGAGTTTAGGCGGCATGCAAGAAATATAAGACAGAATAATAAAGAGCAATGGCAAGAACCAAGCAGACCGCCCATAAATCTACTGGAGGAAAAAGCCCCCAGGAAGCAGCTGTCCACCAAGGCTGCTCAGAAAAGCGCTCTGGCCACCGGCGGAGTGAAGAAGCCTCACCGTTACAGGCCCGGTACCGTGGCTCTGAGAGAGATCCGTCGCTACCAGAAATCCACGGAGCTGCTCATCCATAAGCTGCCCTTCCAGTGCCTGGTGAGGGAGATCGCTCAGGACTTCAAGACCGACCTGCGCTTCCAGAGCTCCGCCGTCATGGCTCTGCAGGAGGCCAGCGAGGCCTACCTGGTGGGTCTCCTCGAGGACACCAATCTGTGCGCCATCCACGCCAAGAGGGTCACCATCATGCCCAAAGACATCCAGCTGGCTCGCCCCATCCGCGGAGAGAGAGCTTAGACTTTCTGCTGCACATCCACCAACCACAATGCTCCGCACTGTGTGTCTATATATATATATATATATATATATATATATTTATATTTATATTAATATGTACATAGGTATACTAGCTGCTCTTGTTTTTTCTTGCCTTCTGATTGTTGCTCTGAGTGTTGCTATCCCTGTGCTGTTGCAATCCTGGAATTTCCCCATTGTGGGACTAATAAAGGCTTATCTTATCTTATATGTGTGTACGCATACACAGCACTTCACTCATATGACATTTGAATATTTTGTTTTGTAACACCTTAACTCTTGCTCTTTAGCATATCCACTTTATACAGTTTCATTGCAGTTGTTCTGCTCGTGTATGATTGTTTGTTTGTGTGTTTTTGTGACCCGCCGGGGGACTACAGACGCAAATTAGCAGTATTACTAAATCTGGCATACTTACATTTGTATTAATGTTCATTAGTATGTAATGTCCCTTTCAAATAAACATGAAACTAAACTAAACTAAATTTGCTCTGAAAATAACCATGTAGGGGCTGTTTGCTCTGAAAATAACCACGCAGGAGCCCTTTGCTCTGAAGATAACAACATGGGAGCCTTTTGCTCTGAAAATGACAACATAGGAGCTTTTTTTTCTGAACTGTAACAGATTTTACTGGTTTATAGGTGTTTTATTGCTGATACAAGGATTAATGTAAATATGAATGTGAGTAGGAATGAAGATTTCCTTTTCAATACACACTCATAAGCTTGTTAGGGCACCAGTCCAAATAATGGACAGTTTTATTAACTATTCTTTATTTGTGCCAATGATGAATCAGTCTAAAAAAATACAAAACAAAACCGTGAGTTCTTGTCTGCTTATTATCAAGAAGATGGACATGAAATCAAACAATAACTCCCATATGTATTTCAGTAGTTTAATAAGAAATGTCAGAATGGGTTAACATTTGGATGACTTTAAAACACAGAATTCAACATGTATCATGAGCATCATAGACTGCTGAATTACTGAGCATAACCTGTGAATCAAACATTTGTGAAACCAAATAAACTATAGTTTAACTTGGCAATATCCTGGAAACTGGAAAACCATAAAATAGCATTGGTTGCAATTTTATGAGGAAGATGATGAGTAAACGATTTATAAAAAGGAAAAATGGTGTTACTCTGAAAAGGAACGTAGATTAATGAAAAGACAAAATGCATTTGACACTCTGAAAGGAGTTTGCAAATCTTAGGTTTAAAGATTTATACTAGGAATATTCTGAAGAATTAAGTTTAAATTGAACAACAGACCATCAGCCAAGCAGAGTCATTGCGTCTCGGTGGGTACCAGGTGGTCCATTTGAATCTTGTTCCATCTGGACTGGTGTGGATCCTGTTGGAAGACTGGAAGACAAGTTCTTTACCACGGTTATGGCCTACTCCCGAGATCACAATGGGCTGGTTCTTCAGCAAGCTGGGCGAGGTCTTCTCTGTGGACTGAAAAAAGAATTTGGTCAGGTTGCCAAATTCCTGATATTTGTTTATTGTTCAAAGTCCAATCAGAAAGTCAAATTAAAAACAAACACCACAAATCCATTTCTTCCGATGTTTTGTGGTTTGAATAAGTTGATTTAAGCTTAGTAAAAATCAAACAAAATCTTCTTAACAACACGGTAATATAAGGAAAAGGATTAAAATAAGAAAAAATGAGCTTTAAAGAAAAGAAAAAGAATTTTCACAGAGCATGGGAGACTCTGGGCCTACTTAAAGATAGAAAATGGGAGAGCAGAAAATTCTGCTGCTTCCATGGCTGACCATTACCCGACAACTGAGACAAAGAAAAGTTTTCCCGGGTGTGGCAGGATCTCACTGAATTTCCTGAAAACGTAGCTGGACCAATTACATTGCTTCTTTGTTCAGCAGAAGTCATGAACCAGACTAAAAAAGGAAATGCAGTGAAGCCTGGAAGCTCATTGGTCATTTCAAATTCCTGAGCTGTGTAGGTCTCCCAGAGGGAGAAGGAGAGAAACTTGATATGAGAAGTGAAGTTCTCCAAAACACATATGCTGCTGATTAAAGCATAAATTCTTTAAACTTTAGTGACTAACATATCCAACTTGATAAAGCAACACACAAGGTCTCTACATTGTACATGAGATTAATTTCTTGATGGTAAGCATGCAAAAATTAATTTCTTTCTGAAAATAAAGCAAAACATATCAAACCATATCAATAAAAGCATTTCAAACCACAATTGTCCATTCCAGAGTTCGGCCATGTCTTCGGTAGCGGATACTGTCTTAAGAGAAAGAATATGAATTAATTCATTTGTCCACAATTCATAAATTCCACTGCAGAGAGAGAAAGAGAAATATTCCTGTGTTGTCCACAAGAGGGTACTGTAAGACTATTTGAGTTTAATAAGGAATCTTGACTTTCCAATCTGGAAAATATCACCCATAACTGTCAATTTGGGGCATTCCTTTGGCAAATAGATGAAAGGGAGAAATGACTCTAAAGTCCTGGAGAAGGGATAAACTTCCACTTTATGGCCGATGGGTTGTGTTACAGCTCTGGTGCTTGGGTGAAAAAAAAGAAGTTCATGACCAGACTTTTTGTGTGAAACAATTTTTCCTCAGAAAAGAATGATTTTATAAATTGGAACCCAGGATCAACGCTACAGAACACAACAACATAAGAGCCTTTTGCTCTGTGACATAACGCACGGCTCAGGAGACGCACACACACAGGCTCAGAGAAGTTCAAATAGTTTATTAGCAACAGGAGTGAATGGATGTGTGTCTGCGGGATGTAAATGTATTGGTGGCGGCGTCTGCTTCGGGCACAGAGGCAGGAGACCGTCCAGCCGGCAACCCTATGGGAGAGAGCACAAGGAGAAAGGGTGACGGGCACACACCAACACAGGAGGAGAATGAGCAAGAGAGGAGCTTACTTGGAAGAGACAGATGACTGGCACCACAAGGACGGGACCCGGTAGACAGCCACCTGCAGGACTCGGTGCAGCAGCAAGGAATGGGCGAGGGAGGGACGTTGTCCGCCGCCGAGGAATCCACCTGTGCACAGGGGAGCAGACTGGGAAGGAAAGAAGGTAAGGACTTCTTACCAAAATGTTGCGCTGAAGAAGAGGTTTGACTCACGATGATGAGTGACGAAGTCTGACGGCTTCAGGCTGAAGCTCAGGGCGAGGCGGCTTATATCCCTCACCGCTGATGATGAGCAGGTGTGTGAGCAGGTGGCGCCGCTGATGAGCGGCGCGGCGTGACACTCTGAAGATAACAATATGGGAGCCTTTTGCTCTGAAAATGACAACATAGGAGCTTTTTGCTCGGAACATAACAACATGGGAGCCTCTTGCTCCAAAGATGAAGATAACAACGCAGGAGCTTCCTGTTCCAAAGATGAAGATAGCAACATGGAAGCTTTGTGCTTTGAAGATAGTTCCTGAGGGGCCTTTGGCGCACTGGCCAACAGCAACTGAGGAGCAATGACTCCCAGGCGATGAAGGTAGCGCTACTGCTCTGACGGCCAGGATGGAGTGGACTGCTCTGACGGTCCAGATGGAGCGCACTGCTCAGATGGCCCGGGTGGAGCGAACTGCTCAGATGCCCTGGGTGGAGTGGACTGCTCAGATGGCCTGGGTGCAGGGGACTGCTCTATGCCTTGGGTAATGGGTGGAGGTCTACTGACCTCTTTGACAATGGGTGGAGGTCTCCTGACCTCTTGGATGATGGATGGAGGTCTCCTTACCTCTTGGACGAAGGGTGAAGTTAACGGCTTGCCCCCCTGGATGATGGGGGGAGCAGACTGCTGTGATGATGGTGATGATGGAGCAGCATGCTCTGATGATGGAGATAATGGAGCGTGATGAGATGAGATGAGATGAGATTCAACTTTATGGTCATTACACATGTATGAATACAAGGTAACGAAATGTGACTTGGCATTTGGGCACGCTCTGCAGAGCGCATCCAAGGCCGGGGCGCCTAGGGAGGGGATATGATACATCCTCCTGTGGCTCCATCCTCGACACAGCCACCTTGGACGATGGAGGGAAACAGGGGGTCAGTGAGGCGACACCACAGTCTTAAGCAGCAGAGACTGGTGGGGAGTGTGCTTGGGTCCCCCCACCCCAATCAGGAGCAAGGCAAGTCTTTTCAAAAATAGTGGTAGAACATAAATGAAGAGGTACTTGCCTTAACTCCTGGTCTCCTGCTGTCAGGGTGACAAGATCAGGAAGCACTGCAGGAGAGATGGCTGGTGAAGCTGGTACTAGAGCAAGAAAGCACCAAGGGGCAGGTATTGGAGCCGGCAGGCGCAATGGAGCGGGTACTGGAACCGGGAGGCACAATGGAGCAGGTACTGGAGGTGAGGATTGATGTGGAGCCGGCACTAGAGCTGGGGTGTGCATCACAGAGACCGCTGAAGGTATAGCATCCTCCTCCATCCCTGCCGCAGCCACCTCGGACAGGAAGGAAGAAACACAGAGACCAGTGGACAAGACCCAGAAGTAGATGGGAACTGCAATTGGGACCCCCAACCAGGAGCAAGAGTTCAAAGACACACAGTCTATGACATCACAAAGACACATTTGTCTATGTGTCCTATAGGATGTCCTATGATGTTCAGGCAGAGATCATATGACATCATAAAGACACATTTGTCTATGTGTCCTATGCACATAGACACATAGACAAATCTATGTGTGGCATCATGAAGACAAATCGTCCTATGATCTCTGTGGTCTATGTGACATCATAAAGATACATTTGTCGTCCTATGATGCCTGAGTTCATAGGACGTCCTATGATGTTCAAGCAGAGATCATAGGCCATCCTTTGATGTCCTATGAAGCGTGACAGACACACAGGCAGACACACACACAGCATTGGGGGCTCGGCGGGGGGCCTGGAGCCTGTCATGTTGTCAAAATCCTTGGGTGCTGCTGAATGAAGAGGGGGAGAGAGAGAGAGAGAGAGAGAGAGAGAGAGAGAGAGAGATTTTGATTGATTTTTAAAAGATCTTTAATAAACACACTTGTCCATCAGTCAATACAATTACTATATCATGCTATGTTACACAGAAAATTAATCCCCCAAAAAACGCCCAAAAAAAAGCTGTCCATCATGAACTGAACAGAGGACATTCTCCAGGGACCAGAGGGTCCTGAAACCTTCCACATCCCCATTCCCCATAAAAAACTGAAAGTCCAGCCTGATTCTGGCTTTAAGTAGCCTCACAAATAAAATTTTGACATCAACATCATTCTCAACATTTTCAAGTTTTCTTCTCCGGCTTACATAGATAGCCAACTTTGCCTGTCCTAAAACAAAGTTCAGTAGTTGACACTTCTGCTTAAAACGACGATTGTACATAAAACCACAAATGAAAACCTGCTTAGAGAAAACTTCCTTAAAAAAATGAAAAAGTTTTGTGAGAAGTTCAAAGAGGCCACTCAGGCGCTGACATTCAATAAAACAATGAAAAACAGTCTCCCTAGAGGAACAAAAAACACACTGATCACTGACACTGCTGTTAATCACAGAAACAAAAGCATTGACAGCTATAATACCATGCAGGACCCTCCACTGTAAGTCTCCATGCCTCTTAGGGAGAGGGGCTTTGTAAAGAGCCCTCCAGGCAGGCCGATGCCCTTTTCCTAGTTTAAAATAGGCTCTCCAAGGAGTGTCCACACAGGTGTTCAATCGGTCCTTGTTGAGTGCCATCACCACCAGTCTGTAGAGTGCCTTACCACTGGCTCCTCCAAAGTCCACACCAGTGGGAGCACAGAATGCCAGTAAGGAGCAAGGAGCGACGTCAAAGTCCATATAGAGCGTGAGAGAGGGAAAGGGGTCAGTGCTTTCTGGCTGCAGCGTGCCATTGCTAAAGTCCAAGAGTAGGGAGTGCTCAAGTCCATGAAGCTCCTGTTTCCAGTGTGCAAGAAGACCATCGATGAAACGAATCGACCTGACACCAAGATGAGCTGCTAAAGCTGAGGCGTTGTTGAGGCCAGGACCAGCCAGTTCCACCACTTGCTTCAGAGTGAGAATGTTCCTGGAACACAGCCTATCAAGGAAGGTCCTTCCAACTCCCGGCAGGACACCAAGGCGACCACCAAAAACCAGCGGCTCCTTCAACAACCAGTAGAGGGAATCGCATGGCCCTCTTTGTTTTTTAAAAAGAGTCCACACTGAAAAGAGACTGCGGTAAAAACTGGGTAAAGACAGTGCATTAGAGTTCTTAAAATCCATTAAAAACACAGGGAGGTCTAGCCCAAGCCCAAGGACTCTCTGTAAAATAACACAGGCCAAAGGCCTCCATACCAGGTCCTGGGGGCCCGTCAGCAGTCTCTGTATGAAAGTCAGTCTAAAAGCAGCACCTCTACTAGCTAAATGAATCACTCCTTGCCCCCCCTCCTCTTTGGGAAGAAATAACAGGGCTTGAGGAACCCAGTGGAGTCCACCCCCCCAAAAAAAGTCCACCAAAAACAGACTGAATTTTGGACAACAAACCAGCAGGGGGGTCCATGCACATGAGGCGGTGCCACAGGGATGAGGAAACAAGATTATTTAAAATGAGCACTCTTCCTCTAAAAGATATTCTTGGCATTAGCCACTTCCACTTGTTTAGTCTCCCGTTAATTTTCTCTATGACCCCATCCCAATTTTTTTGCTCAAACTGCTGATTTCCAATAAAGACACCAAGATACTTAAAACCTCCTTTTTTCCAAATCAACCCACCTGGCAGCGTAAGCTGATTTTCTAGTTTCTCCCCCACCATCAGAGCCTCGCTTTTTCCCCAGTTTATCTTTGCAGAGGAAAGTTGGCCAAAAAGATTGACACTCCTAACCAGAACGTCAATGTCACTCTGCTTGTTTAGCAGAATGACTACATCATCTGCATAGGCCGACAGCTTGAACGTGGTGTCACAGCCAGGAAAAGTAACTCCTGATAGATCCCTTCTCAGGCAGTGAAGCAAAGGCTCTATGGCGAGGGAGTACAGCATCCCTGAGAGAGGGCAGCCCTGCCGAACCCCCCTCTGGACTTTTAAAGGGGCAGACAGGCCCCCATTTATCTTCAGCACACTCTCAATGTCACTGTACAAGACCCGTATCCTGGCTATGAAGCCTGGGCTGAACCCAAAAGCTGTTAAAACTGTCCATAAATATTGGTGTTCAACCCGATCAAACGCCTTTTCCTGGTCAATTGAAATCAAACCAGTTTCTACCGCCAATGAACCAGAGACCTCCAAAATATCCCGAATTAAAGTGACGTTGTCACTAATCAGCCTGCCAGGCACACAGTAAGTCTGGTCTACATGAATGAGCTCGCTCATCACCTTTCTCAGTCTTCGGGCCAGAGCTTTTGAGAGAATCTTGTAGTCTGTGCAGAGCAGAGAGACTGGCCTCCAGTTCTTTAGGCTCTGGAGGTCCCCCTTTTTCGGCAACAGTGTGATGATGGCCCTCCTGCAGGTCGTGGGTAGGGTCCCCCTTTCCAAGCTATCTTGGAGAACCTCCAGCAGGTCTGGACCAAGCAGGGGCCAGAATTCCTTAAAAAAGTCCACAGAGAGACCATCTATGCCTGGTGATTTTCCATTCTGGAGGCTCATTAGCGCCGTATGCAGCTCAGACAGAGACAGTGGAGCATCCAAGCCGGCAACAAGGTCCTCTGAGAGCACTGGAAGACCATCAAGGAAAACCTGGCCCAGTGACGTGTCCTCCCTCCACTCTGCTCTAAACAATTCACTGTAAAAGCTAGCAGCGTGTTTCCTGATCTCTGCTGCTGTGGAGATTGTTCTCCCGTCATCGCCCAACAAGGAGTGAATGAGCTTTCTCTGTCCATTTTTCCCCTCCAGTCCAAAAAAGTACTGGGAGGGCAAGTCCATCAGAGCTACATCCATGTAGCGTGAGCGGACCAGAGCACCCTGTGCGGTGACCCCTAGCAAGCTAGCCAAGGCTGACCTTTTTGACTTAAGAGCCTCTAAGTGCCCCTGTTTTCCTGTAGAACTGAGTAACTCATCTAGCTCTACCACCTCAGTCTCCAGAACTTTCAAGGATTGGGTCAAGCTATGAGTGACATTTTGAGTGTACTGTTGGCAGAATTGTTTTATCTGTGCCTTACCAAAATCCCACCACATTTGGAGAGAACTAAAAGAAGATTTTTGTTCCCTGTGTGACTTCCATACATCATGAAAAACTCCCTTAAAAAACACATCATTTAAAAGTGTATTATTAAAATGCCAAAAAGCACTCTTACACTTTACATTTTCAATGAAAACAGAACAAATCAGCAGGCAGTGATCAGTGAAACCAACAGGACAGATACAACTATTTTTAAAAACACTCATTTGGTGTTTAAAACCATAGAAACGGTCTAACCTAGCCATAGATAAGAGGTTATCTTTAGCATGGCTCCAGGTGTACTGCCTCTGGTCCCCATGATGTGATCTCCACACATCGGCCATTTCATGTGCCTTCACTAGTTTCCTCAGCCTATTGGCAGAAGCAGGGTGAGGTTCCTGATGGTTCCTGTCCAGTCTGTGGTTTAATGTACAGTTAAAATCACCCCCCAGAAATAAAAAACTATTTGGATTACAGGATCTAACCGTATCTGATAGCATATTAAAGACCCTGATCCTTTCTGCTCTCTGGGTTGGCACATACACGTTTATAAGAACCAAGTTTACGTTTTCAAACTGTACCTTTAGCAAGAGTACATGTCCTTTCACCACCTCTTCTACCTCATAAGAGACAGGCACACAACCCCGAGAGAAAAGTACAGCCACCCCTCCACTATTATTGGATTTGTGGCTAAAAAAAATGCAGCCATCCCACTCTTTTCTCCACTGGCACTCAATGTCTACAGTGCTGTGAGTCTCCTGGACCATCAGCACGTCAAGTGCCTTTAAATTAAAAAGCTTGTATAAAGAGGCCCTTTTTACATCATCCCTGGCCCCGTTTATATTAAGAGTGCCAATTCTAAGGTGGGGCATTAAAAAGGATAAAAATAAGGTACAGTAAAAAAACACACACATAGCATAAAAGGGAAGAAACAAACTAAGAGTCAACATGACTGTTAGTAATTTGTGATTTCAGTTTGACAACCAGTTTCTTTAAACGAAAAATTTCCTGATCAGTAAAAGTCTCATTCCCATCATTCAGTTTCATCAGCTTGCGAGCTGATGCCACAAATAACTCCAGATCTGGAAAGTAATTTTCCACTTTCACAGCTCTGCTCCCCTTGGTCACCTGGAGAAATTGCCTAATTTTGGTAAAACAATAGGAGCTTTGCTCCTCCTGCGTCTGCGTCTGCATCATTTCAGACTCAGCTCCACTTTCGTCAGAGACGCTCTCATCTAGTAAATCTAACTTCCCAACCCTACTAGATTTAGCAGAGCTCTGCAAGTTTTCAGCACTTTTTCTTTTTTGTGCAGCTTTAAAAGGATCCTCTTCAGCAAAACTACATTCCTGCATTTCTTCATGAACTGCAACGTTTGTCATGCAGTGTTTGCTCTGTGTGTCCCCTACAGCCTCAAACCGCTCCTCCCCCGCCTGCAAAGTCTGTTCATTCACGTTCCTTCGTTTAACTGCACTTTTACTTACACCCTCCACCTGTTTACCCCGGGTGACAGGCTCGTCACAATGATCAGAGCTGCCGCCAGACAGAAATTCCCCACCATCACTGTTTGGGGGGGCAACTACCGCGCCCGCCGCGGCCACCCCAGCAGAGGCGGCCGCGGCCGCCCCAGCACAAGCGGACGCGGACGCGGACGCGGACGCGGACGCGGACGCCCCCGCAGAAGTAGAAGTGGACGCAGCCGCGGAAGCGGACGCGGCCGCAGGCGCGGACGCGGCCGCAGTTGCGGCCGCGACCGCCCCAGCAGAAGCGGGCACCGCAGCAGCATCCGCCGCACCACATGTAGCACTACCCTCCGGACCACCAGAAACAGCGGCGTCACCTTTCCTACCGCCAGTGCTCTTTGTGTTCGCCTTTTCAGGACATGACCTAATAAGATGGCCTTCTGCGCCACACGCAAAACACTTCATGGTTTCAGATGTTGCAAACACCAAGTAGCTAAAGCCGTCAATCCTGAAATTAAAAGACGCATTCAGTTCAGCAGAGCTGTCTTTCAACACCATGAAACACTGCCTCCTGTGACATACAACATGCTTCAGCAGGGGTGATTTACTACCCAGAGAGACCATTCTGATAGGGGACACAACCTGGCCAAAACGGGACAACTCTCTAATCAGCTGATCATTTTTAACGAAAGGAGGAGCGTTTGAGATGGTGATCCTCCTAGACGGATTCGCCAGCGGTAAAACGGGAGTAAAAGTGTCACCTAGGACCACTCCCTGTGCCACCACCTGATCAGCTTTTTCAGTCAAATCCAGAAAGATCACAATTGCGCTGTTCATCCTCGATGCTGATTTTATGCTGCCATGCCCAACCACCTGTCCTACAGCGAGGCTGGCCTCCTCCACAGAACAGGGAACTGTCGGGAGGATTCTCACACCATGACGCCGGGTTAAGCGCTCAAACTCCACACCACCATCAATCACCGGCATGATGCCGGCCGGGAAAAACCGGCAGCAGAAGCTACCGTTCCCCAACACACTCACTCCAACACTCACACCCCAGCACACACACACTCAACCCACTATATTAAACACACACACCTCAAACACACAAGATAGAGAAAAAGTTAGAAAATACAAAGTTTAAAGTACTCACTCGACACCACTCCACACCCCTGCTCCCACAAACGCCCACGCATGCGCACGAGAGAGAGAGAGAGAGAGAGAGAGAGAGAGAGAGAGAGAGAGAGAGACTTTGACTTTTAAAAAAAGCCTTTATTGCACAATTCAAAAAAATGTAAGCGCACAAACATCATTCCACCAAGTGTCTCACATTGGAAAGAGTGCAAACATAAGTCTTCCCCCCCCCACATACACACACACAACACAGAGTATTCCTTGCAGTCCACCTATTCCACATTGGCAGTGGCAGTAGTGCGAGTCCTCCTCATAGTCCGTGCAAAGACAAGCCAGAGGCCCCCAGTTCTTAAGCAAGGCCAAGTCCCCTTCCTCCGGCAGCAGAGATAGCGCTGCGCGGCCGCAGCCAGTTCCGTTGCACATCCCAGAGACAGTTTCCTCATCTCAGATGGATTGGAGTCCTTAGACCATGCGCGATTTTCAAGCAAGTCATCGTTGCAGCAGGCTCGTCCAGAGCGTAGAAAGTAAACGGTGGGGCATCCATGCCCTGCAGGTAAAGATCCAGTTCCGTGACAGTCAATTACAGTCAATTAGAAACGTCATATAAAAGTCTGATCAAACAATATCCCAAAAATGTGTAAAACAGGCAGAGGGACGACCACCATTTATTCCTCCTGTCGGGCACGCTTGACCCCTGTTCTCCCTGCTGCTTTACACAGGGCTGTCAGGTGTTTCTTGAGGCGAAAACGTTTCCTTTCATCCAGGATGTCCAGACCAACCTGCCTTCTTAGCACATCAACAGACTTAATGAATTTATCAGTGTCACTGAAGTAGTCAGTGCCTTTAATGGCTTTGTTATAGGTTTCATCCAGAAAAGCATTTATTTCTTCCAGTGAATACAAACTCGTGTTTGTACTGCATTTTGCATCAATAGACTCAGTATTAGACACAGTGTCGGAATCAGATTCCATTTCCTCGTCAGCACAACTCAGCTGACTGGTTGGTTCTCCTGGGCCAGTGGATTCATCATGGGCCACATTTTCCTGGACGCCACCCACAGCAGCTGACTGTCGCTGTTCCATGCCCTGCTGTGAAACGGTAGCAGCCTCCGGAAGCACAGCCGCTGACGTCACACAGCGAGATTCTGACGCACCATCAGGTCGGTGCTCCGTCTCCTGCTCCGAAACAGTAGCAGCTTCCGGAGGCACAGCCGCTGATGTCACACAGCGAGATGATTGTGACACACCATCAGTGACATTTTTGGCGCCATCACCAGCAACGCTCCCGGCCGTAAGCTGGGCCACGGGCGCCACAGCCGGGCCGTCCACAGACACAGTGGCAGGCTCCGGAGCAGGGCCGGTGGAAGGCCCCGCAACGTCGTCCACAGTAGCGGCGGGAGCGGAGGCCGCGCCACCGTCCGCAGCTGAGGCGTGAGCTGAGGGCTCGCTGCCAGCACCATCCGCGGCTCCATCAGGGCCCTCCGCCCGCTGCCTGTGCAGACAAGCGAACCGTTTATGGCCCACGTCTCCACACTTCATCTGTCCTGAGCTCGCATACACCATATAGGAGCCGTCCCCGTGTTTGATCCGGAAGGACACTTCCAGAGATTGAGTGGGCAAGTCTAGAAACATGAACACCTGTCACCGGAGTGATTTCACATGTTTTAACTTGGTGTCCTTGCATCCCAATGTCAGAGTTGTAAACGAGCCCGCAAACTTCCCAAATCTGCGGAGCTCCGTCGCCAACTGCTCGTCAGTGATGAAAGGCGGAACACCTGAGACGGTGATTCGCGTTGATGGGACAGATAAGGGGGGGGAGAGAGAGAGAGAGAGAGAGACCAGGGAGAGATTTGATTTTTAAAAGGTCTTTAATAAACATATTTTTCCATCATTCAGTACAATTACTATACCATACTACACTGCAAAGAATTATTCTCCCAAAAAATGCGCAAACAAAAGGTGCTCATCACGGACTAAACAAAGGACATCCTCAAGGGACCAGAGGGTCCTAAAACCTTCCATGTCCCCATTCCCCATAAAAAAACCTCAAAATCCAGCCTTATTTGACTTTAAGTAGCCTCGCAAATAAAATTTTGACATCAACATCATTCTCAAGTGTTCTCCTCCGGCTTACATAAATAGCCAACTTTGCCTGCCCTAAAACAAAGTTCAGTAACTGACACTTCTGTTTCAAATGATAATTGTACAAAAAAACACAAATGAAAACCTGTTTGGAGAAAACTTCCTTAAAGCTGTGAAAAAGTTCTGTGAGTAGTTCAGAGACCATTTAGACGCTGATTGTCATGTTCGGGGTCATTAACTCCGTCCATGACCGGTGGCTGTAGGTTTTGATTATTGCTTATTAATTTCAGCTGTCAGATTGAGCCTTGTTCTCTGACAGTCCTACGGCCACGTCTTCTCCTCTTACCAGACATTCACTGGAGGTATCTTATTATCACATGCGCGCACAAACACACACATGCACGCGCGCGCGCACACACACACACACACATACTGTTTCAATCAGTCCCAGACCTGCTTGCCACACGGCTGTGTCCACTTGCCCTCATTAGGGGTTTGTGTATTAATAGCGAAGCAGTGGTATCAGTCGGTGTGGCAGCTTAAAGTCAACATGGACATCCTGGCTCTCGTCTGTTGGTTTTTCCTGGACTAAATTGTGTTGTTCCCTCAGACCCTTTCCGCTCCAACACAATTGTAAGTCTTCCTTTTGTGCCTTTTCTCTCCACTCCTGTCTACTTGGAGCGCATTAGGCAATCCCCTCTGAGCCAATGAAGCTTGTAGCCAGGTGTCTCACCCATTTTCACTCTGACTATTATTTAGATATTTTGGACATCTTCCCACTGTAAATAAATGTGTTACTTACACTGCGTTTTGGGCTTCCTGCCAATTCATATGTTCGCTGCGATATTACGCAGCGGACATGACAGTAAGCTGCCATCACAAAGAACCCAAGCAGTAAGTAGCGTGTTACTTTCATTTTTGGGTCTTCCTACCTGCTGCTGGAGTTATGATGGATTACTGGAGCGACGTGGAGCTACATAGACTGGCCCATCTGAAGGATGCCTTCTCCCGGACACAAGGGCAGTATTCTCCCGAGGCCGTTCGCGCTGCTCAAAATACTGCAGCGGAGGTCCTGGAGCATTGTCCCGACATCCTGTTTTTCCCTGAGTCGGCCGACATGCTCCACGCAATCCTCAAATTGCGTGAAGAGGAGCCAGGGAGGGAAATCCCAGCACAGGAACCGTCTCCTACACGGAAGAGGCGCTCGCGGGAAAAGAAGTTTTCCTCCTTCCGCAGCTCTCCTGCTCCTTCCACGGGTGAATGGAAGAAACACTCTTCTCCGCCGGTGGCCATCGTTCCTCCTTCTCCATCACCCTCTCCAAGTTGGCAGCCATCAGGTCAGCATCAGTGTCACCCGGAATCCCAGAGGAACAATCCAGCCCCACGAACTGCTCCTGCTCCGACACCGAGCCCTGCTACCCCTGCAGCGGATCATCAGTTCCAAGCAGTCCCGTCTGCAGAATCTCCTTCCATATCCGCTGTGAGGTCTTCATCCTTGGTCTGTTCACCGGCAGCAGTGGGGCGCTTGCTCTTTTCACCGGGGTCTCCCGTTCCTGTGGCGAGAGGGGTGGCTCCCATATGTTCTACCAAGGAGCCTAGCACCGCCTTTCCCGGATGGACGGGTGAAGACGTCCAAGCAGCAGCTGCTGCAATCAACATCATAAACCGGGAAAACAGGCAAGTACGTTTTCATTTGACTCACATTAATAATGAAATGTCTTGCCTGATTCCCGGTAGGGAGGCTCAGGGAAAGCAGTCCCCTGAACTTTCCCCACCTGCTGCTGTTAAAAACTGTTCACCAGCCCTCTCTCCTTTGTTTGTCTGCCGGAACTGGAGCCGAGCAGTCGGGACCAGGGGGAGCCCAAGGTCCAGGAGGGGTGTCCTCCCTCAGCAGTGGTGAACCGGATCCCAGCCACCACGCCGGAGGAGTCACCAGCATGGACCATGGCAGCTGGGGAAGATAAGACTGCAGTGACCATCATGCCTGCTGTGGAGGCCGCCACAGCAGAGTCAGTGCCCGAGCGGAACCTCTTGGAGGCCGAACCTGGGAAGACGTCGCCCGGATCACCGAAGTCCTGGACAGCGGTAGAGCTTGAGCTAAGGCAAGTGCTCTCTTTTGTCATCTCTTTTCTATTATTGAGCATTTTTGCCTAGCTTTAGGTGAGGAGAGCCAGCTGCAGCCAAACGTTGCACCTGAGCTCGCATCGCTGGGCCCTGCCGCTGCCGGCGACTCTGACCCTTCCTCCTCTCTTTCTGAGTCCATTTCCAGAATCGTCAGAGAGAGTCTTCCATTGCCGAACAAGTCTGTGGACCCAGGTTCACGACCGGAGGTCACCGAGGTTCCAGTTGAGGTGGTGGTCGGGGGCACCCAGTACCAGTCCAGGGTGCCCGTGATCGATCGCTTCCTCTCTTGGGTGCACATACGGGTCGGCTGGCCCAAGGTCAAGATGGCATTGGGGTCACCAGCAACCCAGCCGGGTCCCACCGTGGGTGCAGCAGGGGTCCAGCTGGGCTCCACTGCGAATGCAACCATGGCTCAGTCAGGGTCCACCGAAGGTGCAGCCAAGCTCCAGTCCCAAGCTGAGACCATCGAGGGTGCAGCCAAGTCCCAGTCCCAAGCTGGGACCATCGAGGGTGCAGCTGGCCAGCTTGGGGACACTGAAGTCCCTTCCTCCCTTCCAGAGGTCCTCGGGGTGTCCCTTCCTCTTCCGCCAGGCTCCGCCGTGATCCACCTGGCCCTGCCTCCAGGAACCGCAGGGGGTCCCCTTCTTCAGTCAGGCCACCCACCTTTCAGTCTTCCAGTGGGTAGGCCGCCGCCTCGTCTTTCCCTCCTGGCCTGGTGGCTCAACTATGCGGGCCGGCCACCCGAAGGACTAGGTTCCTGGGTCAAGTGGCCCTTTTTCTGTGGCAGGCCACCAGATACCATTCTGCAGGCAGCCTGCTGGCCCTGGGACTTTGGTCTGCCCCCTGAACCTACGGCCACCTGCTGGGCTTTGGACTCTGGCCGGCCCCCTGAACTGTGGGACTCTTGGGGGTGGGGTGGGCTAGCTTTGTTTTGGGGTTGGGAAAAGTGTTGTTGTTGTGTTGTATTGTGGTGTTTACCCTTTCCTGATTGATCCCTCCTAACCTGTTTTCCCCCACCTCCCACCCTGGTTTGGTGTGTTGGCCTTTTTAGTGGGGGGAGGAGGGCAGGTTGCATTTTCTGTTTTTGATGGTACGGTGGGTGTCTGGTTTCCACCCCTTGATGGGGGGGGCACTGTCATGTTTGGGGTCATTCACCCTGTCCGTGACCAGTGGCTGTAGGTTTTGATTATTGCTTATTAATTTCAGCTGTCAGATTGAGCATTGCTCTCTGACAGTCCTACGGCCACGTCTCCTCCTCTTACCAGACATTCACCGGAGGTATTTTATCACCACATGCACACACACACACACACACACACACACACACACACACGCACGTACACACACACACACTGTTTCAATCAGTCCTGGACCTGCTTGCCACATGGCTGTGTCCACTTGCCCTCGTTAAGGGTTTGTGTATTAATAGTGAAGCAGTGTGACCAGTCGGTGTGGCAGCTTAAAGTCAACATGGACATCCTGGCTCGCATCTGTTGGTTTTTCCTGGACTAAATTGTGTTGTTCCCTCAGACCCTTTCCACTCCAACACAATTGTAAGTCTTCCTTTTGTGCCTTTTCTCTCCGCTCCTGTCTGGAGCGCGTTAGGCAATCCCTCTGAGCCAACGAAGTTTGTAGTTGGGTGTCTCATCCATTTTCACTGTGACTGTTATTTGGACATTTTGGACATTTTCCCACTGTAAATAAACACGTTACTTACAGTGCGTTTTGGGCTCGCTGCCAATTCATATGTTTGCTGGGAAATTACACAGCGGATATGACACTGACATTCAGTAAAACAATGAAAAACTGTCTCTCTAGAGGAACAGAAAACACACTGATCACTGACACTGCTGTTAATCACAGAGACAAAAGCATTGACAACTATAATGCCATGCAGGACCCTCCACTGTAAATCTCCATGCCTCTTAGGAAGAGGGGGTTTATAAAGAGCCCTCCAGGCAGGCCAATGCTCTTTTTCCAGTCTAAAGTAGGCTCTCCATGGAGTGTCCACACAGGTGTTCAATCTGTCCTTGTTGAGTGCCATCACCACAAGTCTGTAGAGTGCCTTACCACTGGCTCCTCCAAAGTCCACACCAATGGGAGCAGAGAATGCCAGTAAGGAGCTAGGAGAAGCGTCAAAGTCCATATGAAGTGTGAGGGAGGGAAAAGGGTCTGTGCTTTGTGGCTGCAGCGTGCCTTTGCTAAAGTCCATGAGTAGGGAGCGCTCAAGTCTATGAAGCTCCTGTTTCCAGTGTGAAAGAAGACCACCAATGAAATGATTTGATCTAAAACTGAGATGTGCTGCTAAAGCTGAGGCGTTGTTGAGGCCAGGACCAGCCAGTTCCACCACCTGCTTCAAAGTGAGAACATTCCTGGAACACAGCCTATCAAAGAAGGTCCTTCCAACTCCCAGCAGGACACCAAGATGACCACCAAAAACCAGCGGCTCCCTCAACAACCAGTGGAGGGAATCGCATGGCCCTCTTTGTTTTTTAAAAAGAGTCCACACTGAAAACAGACTGCGGTAAAAACTGGGTAATGACAGTGCACTAGAGTCCTTAAAATCCATTAAAAACACAGGAAGGTCTAGCCCAATCCCAAGGACTCGCTGTAAAATAACAGACCAAAGGCCTCCACACCAGGTCCTGGGGGTCCGTCAGCAGTTTCTGTATGAAAGTCAGTCAAAAAGCAGCACCTATACTAACTAAATGAACCACTCCTTGCCCCCCTTCCTCTTTGGGAAGAAATAACAGGGCTTGAGGGACCCAGTGGAGTCCACCCCCCCACCAAAAAAAAGTCCACCATAACAGATTGAATTTTGGACAGCAAACCAGCAGGGTGGTCCATGCACATGATGCGGTGCCACAGGGATGAGGAAACAAGATTATTTAAAATGAGCACTCTTCCTCTAAAAGATATTTTTGGCATTAGCCGCTTCCACTTATTCAGTCTCCCCTTGATTTTCTCGATGACCCCGTCCCAATTTTTTTGCTCAAACTGTTGATTCCCAATAAAAACATCAAGATACTTGAATCCTCCTTTCTTCCAATTCAGCCCACCAGGCAGCGTAAGCTGATTTTCTAGTTTTTCCTCCACCATCAGAGCCTCGCTTTTTCCCCAGTTTATTTTTGCAGAAGAAAGTTGGCCAAAAAGATTAATACTCTTAACCAAAACGTCAATGTCACTCTGCTTGTTTAGCAGAATGACTACATCATCTGCATAGGCTGACAGCCTAAATGTGGTTTCACAGCCAGGAAACGTGACTCCTGATAGGTCCCTTCTCAAACGGTGAAGCAAAGGCTCTATGGCAAGAGAGTACAGCATCCCTGAGAGAGGGCAGCCCTGCCGAACCCCCTTCTGGACTTTTAAAGAGGCAGACAGGCCCCAATTTATCATCAGTACACTCTCAATGTCACTGTACAAGACCCATATCCTGGCTATGAAGCCTGAGCTGAACCCAAAAGCAGCTAAAACTGTCCATAAATACTGGTGTTCAACCCGGTCAAAAGCCTTTTCCTGGTCTATTGAAATCAAACCAGATTCCACAGCTAATGAACCAGAGACCTCCAAAACATCCCGAATTAAAGTGACATTATCACTAATCAGCCTGCCAGGCACACAGTAAGTTTGGTCTGCATGAATGAGCTCGCTCATCACCTTTTTCAGTCTTCGGGCCAGAGCTTTTGAAAGAATTTTGTAGTCCGTGCAGAGCAGAGAGACTGGCCTCCAGTTCTTTAGGCTCTGCAGGTCCCCTTTTTTTGGGCAGCAGTGTGATGATGGCCCTCCTGCAGGTCGTGGGTAGGGTCCCCCTTTTCAAACTATCTTGGAGAACCTCCAGCAGGTCTGGACCAAGCAGGGGCAAGAATTCCTTATAAAAGTCCACAGAGAGACTATCTATGCCTGGTGACTTTCCATTCTGGAGGCTCATTAGCACTGCATGAAGCTCAGACAGAGACTCTGCTGCCCCCAGAAACTCTGATGGTGGGGAGACACCCCACCATCACTGTTTGGAGGAGCAACCACTGTGCCCACCGCGGCCGCTGCTGCCCCAACAGAAGCGGCCACCACCGCCGCGGCATCCACCGCCGCTGCAGCATCCACCACCGAAGCAGACGCCTGTTTTCGTGTTCAGAATCAGAATCAGAATCAGAATCAGATTTATTGCCATTGTTCATGTAGTACACAAACTAGGAATTTGTCTCGGTGCCATGCTGCAACATTAAGAACATGATGAGATAAAGAGATAAACTAAAAAACTAAAGGACTAAAAACGTGCAATAAGTGTAGAAAAATAAGTAATAATAATAATAATAATAATAATAATAGTAATAATGAGTAATACTAGTCAAGGCAGTTTTAAAAAAATTAGCAAGTAGCAGATAATATGGGGTACCACAGTGCAGTTGATAATGCAACAGAAAAAACAGTGATGAATGACATGAGTCTGGTTGAGCTGCTGTACATAGTGCCCGAGAGTCAATAAGTCACTTAATGTTCAGCAGTCTGATGGCAGAGGGGAAAAAGCTGTTCATGTGCCGGGAGGTTTTAGTCCGAATGGACCGAAGTCTTCTACCTGAGGGGAGGGGGGCAAACAGTACGTGACCAGGGTGTGAAGGATCGGCTATGATCCGGCCAGCACGCCTCCGGGTCCTGGAGATGTACAGGTCCTGGAGAGATGGGAGCTTGCAGCCGATCACCTTCTCAGCAGTGTGCACGACGCGCTGCAGCTGTAACATGTTTCTTGTGATATACAAGACATATCAAAAACGTTTTTCTGCTGTTTATGCCTGTTTAAGCTCCACCCTGTCATGGTGCCCCCTTTGGGGGGAAGGACAGGACCCACTCACTAGAGGAAAAGGAAACATAGCACAAAGCTGGAAAAAATAGCACAACTGCACAGCAGGATAAAATCAAACTGAACCTAAACCGTGAGAAGCTAACATAAAGGTACATATGATGTGAAGAAACTTAACAGTGAACACAGTTGAACTCAACAGTATAATGCCGCACTCAAAGTGAGGCGAGCACTTGAATATAAAGGCAGGTGGTGATTAATACAATCAGTAACAGCTGTGAATAATTAACAACACAAAGGACAACTAATGAGGAGCAGTAGTAACTGAAAGTGCTGTCACCACAGATAACCCTGAAATGATAAGAGAAACAGGAACACAGATAATAATAGTACTGATAATGATAATAGTGAGTCTGAAAAGAAATATGTTTAGTTAAGTTTAGTTTATTGGTTTATCTGTCAGGGACAACGTACAGAAAGAAAACATTAAACACAGGGTAAAGATGCTCTGTACCAGATTATAGCATTCTCACTAATTTCCATCTGTAGTCCCCGGGGCTCAAGAAAAGAAAGATATTTAAAGAAAAACAGCACCTATAAAAAGCAATTCAGGTCGGGTTTCAGAAACTGTTGACCCTGAAACAAGCAGAGAGTAAGTTTAAAAGGTGAAAACATAAGATTGAGGGCAAACATAAAAATAATCTAAGAGTGCAATTTCATATCCCACTTAAGGGGAAGAGTCAATGCTGGCAGACTTGATTACTTAAAATCCATTTTTTAGTCTCAGTGGAAAAGTGTCTGTAATTTGTTGTGGTCTTCAAAGCAGTGGGGAGCTTGTTCCATTCTGTTATAGCTTTGTATGAAAAGTGTCATGTGTGGAGCTGGTGTTCCAGCTCCGCCCATGACTTGTGGCTGTAGCTTCTGATTTTTGTTAATTGGTTCCAGCTGGCAGGTTGAGCCCTGAGCTTTGGCTCTGTCACGGTGGCCCTCGCGAGGAACCATAAGACACCAACAGTCACTGGTGAGTTTACAAAGGTGTTTATTATTAAAGGTAAGGGAACAGGGGATAACACATACTAACAAAGGAAAGAGCCACGGTGGGCTAAAACACACTATAACAAGGATAGGATAACAACAGGATAACTTACAACTGAGGATGATGAGAAGATGGTGTCTGAGCCGGGGGATGCCCGATGCTACAGACAGTGAGAGTCTTCACGGAGCTTGATAGGGAGATAAACAGAGACTGCTGCATCGGGGTGCATTAGGCGTCCGCTTTTAACGCCGGTCACTAATGACCCCGAATGCAGCACAGCTGTTTTGGCCTTGACAGCAGAAAGCTCCACCGGGCGCTGTCACAATAAGAGCCCGGGGAGGCAGAAGGGAAACACTGCTGTCAAAGCCTGAAAAAGATGATGTATGACCCGAGCGCGGACGAGATCAGCGCTCGGGTCATGACAGTACCTCCCCCTCGAGGCCGGGCTCAGAACGGCCAATAACATCCAAGCCCCCACCCCCACCCCCCACCCCACCCCTAGGGTGGGCGGATGGGGCCCAGGCCAGGAGGGAGCGAAAAAGGAGAAGAATAAAAAACCATGACGCTGACAGGGGACAAACGAAGCAATCAGAGTACGGTGGGAAAGAGAGCCAAAAAAAAAACACAATACTCCATAAATGCAGACAATATATGGACCAAACCCTAAAGAAAAAGGAATGCAACAGGAGGGGGCCTAGAAAGAAAACAAGGGCATACTAACAGAGATAAGGTGCACGAAACACAAACATACGCTAACAGCGATGAGATAACAAGAAATCATAATGACATACCCGTACATCAACAAAATTACAAAGGAACAGAGGGGAAAAACACAGGGATGACAGGCACAACTAGAAAAGCACTCGGAGAGCGCAGACCTCCCCCAAGCGCCACAGTTCCCCCCCATACAGTGTTTGTGAGTACATTTTCAGATTCCTTGACCATGAAAACATATGACTAGCAATTGGATTCACAATGATAGGATTAGTGGTTCAGTAGTAAAAGCATTGCCTCCTTGACGGAGGTAATAAACTGAAGCGTTGGTGTTGTGTCCATCTCCTCCACTGAAAGCAGCACTCAGTGCTTCACTGACGGATGCAAATTGGGTAGACAGGTTGTCGTGGGTTTTATTGGGGTTGCGCTCCGCGGCAAAAGAGGATTTGGGAGCTTACCCGGCAGAGAGCTCGTTTTTTGCGCAGCCCCTATGGCTGCCCGGGGAATTTCTGCCAAATAATCCGGCGTCGGACAGCTGCCCATTTCAGCTTTTGCAGCGTAGCACAAACTCAGGCACGCTGCCGGGCACGAGAAACACCGTGTCTGCGTGTTTTTGTGCCTAAAACTTTGAAGAACACGGAGTTTGTGTTCGTCAGAGACGACGACCAGCACCCTCCATTGCGCCTGCGCACATGTTGGAAATGGCCGTATCTCACAATGTTAAAGAATCCTTTAAAAAATTCCTGTATCTAGACGGTGATCCGGATCATCCCCAAAATTTAATCAGTTCTTCCTTGTACCATTTCCAACAAGGCCTGAAAGTTTCATCGAAATCCGTCCAAAACTTTTTGAGTTATCTTGCTAACCAACAGACAAACAAACAGACGAACAGACAAACAGACAGACAAACGCTGGCAAAAACATAACCTCCTCCTGGCCTTCGGCCTGGCAGAGGTAATTACACAGTTCAGGGGGCCTCCCCGCACCCAGCGTCCAAGCCGCCAACAGGGGTAACGGGAAGAGATCAGGCGGCCTACCCGAATCTCAGGCCAAGAAAAACAGTACTTCAGGTGGCCGGACCAGGCTGCAGAATAGAGAGTCCGGTGGGTCGGGTGGCTGGCCCAGAGAGCCAAATGGGCGCGACAGTCCTTCTGGCGGCCGACCCGCATCGCTCAGCCACCAGGACCGCAGGGAGAGAAAGGCAATGGCTTCCCTGTAGAGGGGAATAGCGAGGGCGAGCCGGGCCGAAAGTGAGAGGTCCATACGGCACCTGGTGGAGAAGGCTTGGGGGAATGATGAGGGTGAAGAAGAGGACGGTGATGAAGATGGGGAAGAAGGTGAGCCGGTCCAGTGTCCGGTGGCAGGGGATCTGCAGCTCCCTCACCGAACTTGGATTCTGCTGGTGCTGCACCCTCGTCGGACCCCGATTGGGTCATGGTTGCCCCCGCGTCAGACCCCGATTGGGTCAGCACCGCACCAGAACCGAACTCCAACCTTGAACCCGGAACCTCTGGCACAGCGGGCAAAAGCAGCTCCTCGCCAGCGACCCTGGGAGAAGGCTCGGGAGAGAGAAAAGAACCGGGATCAGGATCACCGGCAGCGCCAGAACCCAGCGAGACAAGCTCGGACGCAGCAGGCAGCTGCACTCGGCTCGTCTCCCCAAGAGACAGGCAAAAATGCTCTAGAAAGGAAAGGAGAAAGACAATAGAGAGCACTTGCCTGATCTCAGGTTCTGATGCCGTCAAGGACTCTGATGATCCGGGCTCAGATGGCAGGAGGTCGTCATCAGGCTCCCACTCAGCTACGTCGGGCTCTGCAGCCGGCATGATGGTGTCTGCAGCCTCGGGATCCTCCGGCACCGATGCCCACGCCGACGGCCCGCACGGCGTGGTGGCAGGGGACTCTCAACCCGCTGGACCCAACTGCTCGTCCGTGGAGACCCGGGTACTCTTCCTCATCAGCGCAGGTTCCACGCTGCAGTCCGCTCTCCTCCTCCGCCCACGACGTGGCTGCGGGACCGGAACCAGGCTCTCCAGAACCGCAGGCCCCCTCCTCATCCGGCAACGTTGGCCTGGCGTCGAGGACCGCTCAGCGGGGGGAGACACAGAGGATGCGGGATCAAAAACTAAAGCCACAGCAGGTGATGGGAGCTCGGGGGACTGCGAACCCCGAACTCCACCCCCAGGTGTCTGACAAGGCAAATCACAATAATGAGAATATGGATGAGTTTGGACTTGCCTGTCTCCTGGAGGCTGGATGGTGCCTGCTGCAGCGGATGTTGCTCCTCCCTTTCCCTGCCGGACGGTGACAGAGAGCCCCCTAGGAGGACGAGGGGGAGCCGCTCGAGAAGGTTCCGGGACGGGGCTCGCAGAAACAGGACTCCAGAGACACACAGCAGCCGGGATAGGCAACGAGGAGGAGGGGGTGACAGCCGAGACGAGCCGGGCATGGAGCGCTGACGGGACAGCAGGAGAAGATGGCCCGGAAGATGAGGCTGCGGGGATTCCCCTCTGACGAGGCGCAGGAGTGACCACTGTGTGGGGGACTGAGTCCTTGCAGCGACCCGGAACTGGATCTGGACGGGTTTCAAGCCGAGGTTGTCTGTGGAGGTGACGACGGTTTCTGGCAGAGGACGAGACGAAGGTGAGGTCCAGGAATCGCTGCTCCTGTGTGGAGACTGAGGCGAGGAGGTCGGCGAACTCAGGAAAGTCACTTTACCCGGGATTCCTCTCCACCAGTCTGACTGCCACCGCCACATGCTTAATTATTTCAGATGGATGCACAGCGGAGCGAGCAGCAGCCACTCGGTCCCAGATCTTGATTGCTGTCAGCTGCAGCTCCTCTGGGGGAATCCCGACTGACGTCATGCTGGATGGGGAAAGACCTCTGGATGGTGCGAACTCCCGGGCCGGAGTGGAGGCAGGAGCGGGATCCCAAAGCGAGGGGCGATGATTCCTCCTCTTTGGCTCCCTGCCAGGATTTCCCTCCAGCCCACAGAGTAGCTCGCGCTGTGTGGCGATGTCATTTCTCCTCGCGCTGACTTCAGGGTGGTCGGCGTAGCGAGGAAGATTGTCCAGAAGAACCTCAGCGTAGTCTAGGTGCCAGCGCATGTCGTTGGGATTGTCGTCAAAGGTAGCGGCGAGGAGCGTCCCATCAACATACTCCAGGGCGCTCGCTAGCTCATTACCCAGGCGCCGAAAGCGGCTCCTGGGAGACAGCATTCTCCCAGAGTGGACACCCAGACAGGGAAGAACAAAGTCCAATTTATGCAAAAACTCACGGTGAATGGCGTCTCGGTGTGACGCCTCTCTCCAGACGTTCTGGCAACAGTCTACTGTCACAGTGGCCCTCGTAAGCCACCATAAGACGCCAACAGTCACCGGTGAGTTTGTTTATTATTAAAGGTAAGGGAACAGGGGATAACACACACTAACAAAGGAAAGAGCCATGGTGGGCTAAAACACACTACAACAAGGATAGGATAACAACAGGATAACTTACAATTGAGGATGATGAGAAGACGGCGTCTGAGCCGGGGGATGCCCGATGCTACAGACAACGAGAGTCTTCACAGAGCTTGATAAAGAGATAAACAGAGACTGCTGCATTGGGGTGCATTCGGCATCCGCTTTTAACGCCGGTCACTAATGACCCCGAATGCAGCACAGCTGTTTTGGCCTTGACAGCAGGAAGCTCCACCGGGCGCTGTCACAATAAGAGCCCGGGGAGCCAGAAGGGAAACACTGCTGTCAAAGCCTGAAAAAGATGATGTATGACCCGAGCACAGACAAGATCGGCGCTCGGGTCATGACAGGCTCTCGCCAGTCTACAGCCACACCCTTCTCTCTACCAGACACTCACGAGCTATTAGTTATTTTCTCATTTGTTCCTGCGCACACACACACACACACACACACACACACACACACACACACACACACACATGCTTGCACACACACACACACTCATTCACAGACTCCCGCCACACACCTGCATCCACTTGTCACCCATTAGCCTACTTGGTATTTATTGGGTGGCAGTGGGGGCATTCAGTGTTGTGGCATATAGTCTGCAGTCACTGGCCTATGATTCGCTGGAGCTGTTGGCACCCTTTTCCCAGCGGACTCCGACGGTGTTGTTCCCCCAGAGCCCGCTGAGCTCCGACACCCTCTGTAAGTTTCCTTTCTATTTTCCATTTACTGCCCAGTTCCGCCCTGGGAGCATTCCTTGCCAATTGAGCTTGGGCACACAATGATTGAGTGCCAGACTGTATCATCCTGCTGAACATTTTCCCTGTATTTTGTGTGTATTTGAGTTTTCCCGTTCTGTTAACAGACTTGTTCATTTCACCTGCGTTTTGGGCTCACCTCAATTCATATGTTTGCTGTGAGATTACGCAGCGGACATGACAGTACGCCACGATCAAATTGAGCCCAAGCGGTGAAGTGGTGTGTCATTTTTTCATTTTTGTGTTTTTTCCCAAATACCTGTTCAGAGCGTGATGTCCTCGAGGAGCCGTTCCCACACCGGCAGGAGTGGATGGGCAGCAGAACATCCTAGTGCAGAGGAGCAGGAGGCAGCCTGGCTGATCTGGGAGTTGCTGGAGGACGCTCATGACGTCATGGGTCCCAGAGAAAGACTAGACTGCCTCAACGGCGCGTTAAGGATCCTGGGGGATTACTGGGGCCTCTGGAATTACCCCCAATACTCCGAACTGCTGTCCGCTGTCTGCACTCTTGAACAGGCTTTTCCTGACCTGAGGAGAAGGGCTTTCCGCACTAAGCTACAACAGAAATGCTCTTCTCCACCTGTGGCAAGAGGGGCGGCTCCTAAACCATCTACAGAGGGGCCTAGCACCGCTTTTCCCGGACAAATGGGTGACAACGCCCAAACGACAGCAGCAGCCAACACCTTAATCCGGGAAAACAGACAAGTTAATTTTCATTTGACTCCTATTAATAATGAAATGTCTTGCCTTATTCCCAGTAGGGAAGTAGGGATGAGGCAGCTGGGCAGATTTGAGATGTTCTACCAATTGGTCTATTACCACCTTTTCAATGGCTTTTGGCAAAACAGGAGGCATACTTATCGGCCTAATTACTATTTTCCTGTTTCTCTCCAGCTTTGTGTATGGGGGTTACAATGGCGGGTTTCAAAGCATCAGGGAAGATATTTTCATGTAATGATTGATTTATTAGTTCTGTAATTGAAATTATTAAAGTATCTTTATGTTTTTTCACAAACAATGTCTAGTCCATGACTCTCCTGAGCTCTGGAACTTGATAGAGATGATAAAATTTTGTTAAGCTGTACCTCATTTGTGAGTTTAAGGTTTAGATCAGTTTCATGATTTATTTTAATTTGGTGCAGGTATGTTTTGGTAAAATTCAGACCCTGTTCTTGTACCAATTTGATTAAATATTCATTAAAATTGCTGGTTATATCTAGGCTATCTGAGTGAAGTTTTCCATTTAAATTGAGTTGCATGACTTCACTTTTTTTGCATTTTTTTCCTGTGAGGTTATCAATACATTTTAAGAGTTTTTTGTTGTTTCCTTCTGCATTTTTGATTATGTCTAAGAAGAAATTTGCTTTTGCTTTACAGAGTTGCATGGTGACTTCATTTCTGAGGCTTTTTTTCCCCAGGCATTCTTCAACAGAAACTCCTCCAGCTCAAGGTGCCCCCCTCCACCTGCCAGTGGATCTCTAGCTTTCTGACTGACAGGTGGCAACAGGTGAAGCTAGGGAGAATTACATCCAGCTCCCGAAAAATTAGTACTGGCGCCCCCGAAGGGTGTGTCCTTTCCCCACTGCTCTTCTCCCTCTACTCCAATGACTGCACCTCAGAGGACCCTTTGGTGAAGCTCCTGAAGTTTGCGGACGACACCACAGTCATCGTTTTGATCCGGGATGGTGATGAGTCTGCATACAGGCGGGAGGTGGAGCAGCTGATCCTCTGGTGCGGCCAGAACCATCTTGAACTTAACCCAGCCAAAACGGTGGAGATGACTGTGGATTTCAGGCAACACCCTCCTTCATTCCCCCCACTCACCATCCTCAACAGCACAGTGTCCATTGTGGACTCCTTCAAGTTTCTGGGTACCACAATCTCCCGGAACCTGAAGTGGTCCTCCCATATAGACACTGTCCGGAAAAAGGCCCAGCAGAGGTTGTTTTTTCTGCGTCAGCTCAAGAAGTTTGATTTGCCTCAGGAGCTGCTGGTTGTCTTCTACACCGCCATCATCCAATCTGTCCTCTGCTTTTCCATCACTGTCTGGTTTGGATCTGCCACTAAACAGGACAAGAACAGACTGCAGCGGACCGTTAAGTTTGCGGAGAGGATCATTGGTACCGACCTACCCTCCATTGAGAACTTATATCGGTCTATAACCAGGAAACGGGCGGGAAACATCTGTGCTGACCCGTCACACCCCTGCCACAAACTGTTTGAACTTCTATCTTCTGGTCGACGTTACAGATCACTTAAGGTCAAAACCACCTGTCACAGGAACAGTTTCTTTCCTCATGTCATGACTCGCCACTCATCATTGGCTCCTGCTGCGCGCACACCAGCGCCTCGTCAGCAATAGACTATTTAACCCACTCAGCCCTGTGCTTCGGCCTGAAGCCGTCTGTTCCCTTCGGCTCGTCTTCACTGTTGGAACCCCCATTACCAGCAAGACAACGCTCATCCGTAAGCATCTTACCTTTTCTCTACAGTCCTCTTCCCTGTGCACAGGTGGATTCCCCGGCGGCGGACCCTCATCTTCGCCACTTCATCCACGCCGTTGCCACAGGCTCCGCAGGTCGCTGTCTTCTGGGCTCTTTCCTTGCTGACGCCAGCCACCTGTCATTCCAAGTAAGCAGCAGTCATTCTCACAGTCCTGTCTAGGTGTGGTGCCCTTTACCTTGTCCCTTTGCTCTATCGTTATAGGGTTGCCCGGCTGTACGACGGTCTGCTCTGCTGCCTGCGCTCTGAAGTCCATCCTCAATACATATCCATATCCCACTCATGCATTCATTCATACCTGTCTGTTAAATAAAGCTGTTAAATCTATTCTGAGCCTGCGTGTGTGTTTCCTGAGCCGGACATTATGTCACCTCAAGCCATCACTCTGATGAACTCCTAACATTCATCTAGTCCTACCTGTTGCTGTACTCATGACTTTTCATCCATTCATACATTGCACATAAATCTCACACTGCTTTTTACTTCATTCACATTATATCACTGAATCTGAGTTCACATTGAAATACTGTATGACTGTATATTTTTTCATATATTTCTGCAAAGTGTGGATAGTCTGAGTAAATAACTGCATATATTCCTGTATATATTTGCATCCTTTTATAGAAACATGGACAAACTGTAATTTACTGTACATACTCTGTCATTGAATCCTTATTTAAATCTTATTTAAATCCTCCACCTGAACAACGAGAGCAAGTTTTTAGCCAAAGTCAAATTCCTTGTATGTGTTGTGCATACTTGGCCAATAAAGCTGATTCTGATTCTGATTCTGATTTTAAAAATCAGTCTATCTGTACTTAAATCAGTTTTTAGCCGTTTTTTAAGAGGTAAGTCCCTTTTTTCATAAGATTCTATAATTTTTCATTTAGCCAAGGTAGATCCTGTCTTCTCTTGTGCTTAGATAGCATTATTTTATGTTTTGAGATAATTTCTTTGATTGTTGATATCATATTTTCGCATGTCTGTTCACAGTTTATATCATAATTTATTACTATTTCTACTTTACGTGCTGTAACTCATTTTCAAATGATTCTATGTTTTTCTTTGGTATGTACGAGATGTATTTTCCACCATCATTAGGCTTTTTGTATCATGATTCTGACAATTTGCGTACTACTAAAGTGAGATTATCGGCAGACATGCCAGTAATTAGATTGTATTTTTTTGTTATGCGGTCAGGTTTGTTGGTAAAAATCAAATCAAGGAGAGTTTGAGATGAATGAGTTATTCTAGTTGGGTTACTGATCATCTGATCCATATGAAACTTATTGGTGATGTTGTGGAGTGTGTCAAATAATAGGCCTTTTCCACTAGTATCGCCTTGGCCTTACTTACTTCTACTCTACTCACTTTCTCGCCCTTTCCACTGTACCCAGCACGGTTTAACTGACACTATTTTCATGCCTGTTAAGAGGCAGAGTATAAGCGTGCGAAAGCGAGCCGAGATGTGACGTCAATAGACTGCTAGCCGCTGATTGGTCAGGGCATAACGTCACGAAAGCGCCCGTCGTTGTTGAAATCTTTACGACCGCCATTTGCAATCACGGACTAACTCGGTCACGGAGTAAATACGATATTTAAATACGATATTAATACAGACAGCGTTGTAGGTTTTGCGGAAATCTACACCGTGGTCCAACGAAGAGGTGTGGGGTTTTCTCTGCTTTGTGGCAGATACACAGTGAGAGGAGTGATCCGGACCCATACAGATGGCAGCCCAGAATAGAAACATACTACTGACAAGCTGAAGACGAACGTGAGAGAACCATCGATGGTGAGTGATTTGTAATAATGTGCATCTGTTCGTTCACTTATTTATCCTGTTGGTGGTAAGCTCACTTTTTTTGAGCCATACAGTGCTGTTCTGTGCTGGCTAACGAGTTTTAGCTAGTAGCTAGCTAGTACCAACTGCTGATTCGCGCTTGTTTTCTCCTAAATATTCGCTTGTGAGAGCAAAATGATGAAATATGTTAATCATGGTTAAAGTCCTCGTTTGTGTTTTGTATTGCACTTTGGTGCTGCGCATTAAATTGTGTGCAATTTAATGCTAGAATGTGTTTCCACATGCCAGAGGTTAGCCTCCCTGTTTATAGTGGATATTGATGAGACCACAGGAGCCGAAATCTCAACAATATAAAAGTGCTTTTTCAAACCAGTGATTTATAAAGTCATTCATATAATTTTCTAAAGCGTTCGAATAGACCCACACACCTATTCTGTGGATTTTCCATAAAAGGTGCTGGAACAGTATTGTGCTGTTCCACCATAAATCCCAGTGATATATTTCAAGCATTTATTTATTTTAATTTGGATGATTATGTCTTACAGCCCCTGAAAACCCCAAATTCAATTTGGCAAAAAATTAGAATATTACATAAACTTTAAAAAATAGTTTTTAAATATAAATGTTCGCCGCTGAGGTGTTGGTTAATATGGGCTGTAGCCGTAATCATCAATATTAAAATAAACACTTTCAATATATCACTGTCCCTGTAACGAATCTATATATGGGTTTCACTTTCTGAAATGAGTGACAAAAATATTGAACTTTTTCATGATATTCTAATTTTTGAGATGTGCCTGTATATGTGTTGAACTTGCTTGAAACTAACCATCATCCATTTCTGTTGTTCGTCTAGGCAGGAGGGAATCAGCCGCTCAACAACGGACATCGCCACTGGGGAAAGTACTGAAATCCTTTGCTTTTATAGGTAAAGTGTCAAAACCAAAGTAGCACAATTACCACTTAATATAAAAGTGACTGAACTGAGATTTATTTGATTGTGTGAGTATTAATTACAGAATAATTGAAAAAGACTGGCGCATCAACTGTAAAATAAACCACTTGTTAATGTATTTATTTTTTTGTCAGATCACTTGTGTGATCCTTTGTGAGTTATGTTCATAACTGTATCTTTTGGGGAATGGCAGTTGTTCAGTCATCAATATAATTTAGTTTATATGTATAGTTTAGACTCTATCATCAATAAACTCATGCAGTAACAGGATACATTACAAATATTTGAGACCCATTGTAGTGCATCCTTTTATATTTTAGCAATAAAAGTACAAAACACCGCCCACACTTGAAGCCAGGGCAAGAAGAGACACTTTTACAGACAAAACAAACTTTTATTGATAAAAACTCCATATTTTGACTGAGCGACTCCATACTCAGTGATGCACACCCTCAGTTAAAGTACTAGATTCCATTCAAGTGAATGTATTAATTCATTCTGATTGCTGAGGCCACAGTAGTAGTAGTAGATTAGTTTATTTGACAGGGACAGTGCAATAAACATAGACAATTAATCAAAGACAATCAATCTGATGTAAAAATAGATGATTTTAAATGTAAGCCAGCCCTTGTAAAATCGACTTTACATCAGTGCAGCTACATGAAAATTGTGGTTAAATACAACAACGAAGTACTTTATTGTCACATTGGAATTGGAATTGCTCCTGTTTTGTTTTTCTTTTGAATTCTTGGATGAAATATGGTGGGCAATATAAGCTGCAGCTTCAGCCATCACCCATTTCAGATAACCTATGTTGAACTGTATAATCAGAGGAGTTATTGTTTAATTCGACCTTATTAGATTTTTTCCCCTTTGTTATATTATTCCATTTTCTTTTAATCTATCCGAAGTAAAGATTCATTCATTCCCATTCCACCACTGCCTTTTAGCAACAAGTGTATTTCCCAAATATGTTTTAAACTTCCTTTATTTAACCACCACCCATTTCTGTCTTTTGTCTAGGCAAGAGGTAAACGATCGATCCACCCCAAACTGGACCTTGCGTCACTATTTACAGAGATGCAGGCCTAAGATCTGCTGATCTGAGACCAGTGTGAGCTGCACATCCCAGCTGCTGAGTGAACCAGTCTTACAGTTTGAGTTTTGCACATTCTGAATAATCTGGAATTTGCTGCTGATTGTAATAAACAATGTAGTGACTTATGTGTTTGCATCATGATTTCTATTTTTTGATTTCTATTTTTTTCTGTTAATACACTGGTGGGAAAAGAGTCAATAGTACAAACCATTAATGGGTGACCTTGAAAATAATGGCTCATTTTTAAGAAATTTATGTCACATGGTGGTAACCTTCACATATAAAAAAGAGACATCTGCAAAAACTTCAGAGGTTTATTGTCAGTGCAATACTACATGAATGCATGTAGTACATGCATGTATGCATGTATACATACATGTATGCATACATACATGTATACATACATACATACATACATACATACATACATGTATGCATGTATACATGCATCAATGCATGTATAGTACATTGTTGATGCAGAGAATATATATTTCTACAGTATATGTATCTAGTAAATCAAGCATTTTCCATGTAACCTTGTGACTACATTATTTTAATTGCTTTTAATCCTAGATCAAGTTTGTTTTGGCCTAAAATGCATCATAACTGTCAAATATATCTAATTATACCTAACTCAGTACTGTTTACTTTTTTGAATATATATTTTGTGGCTAATATAGTTATTAACCTGGAGATCAAGTTGTGTCAGCTGATCATTTTTTGCTATGACACCATCTCAGACTCAGTGCAGCTGGAGCAGGTACGTCCATGATGTCTCAACAGTCTCTCCATGATTTTCACGCAGATCAGAGCAATTTTTTTCCCACAATATTTTTATTGAACCTTTTTTTTTTTACAAACAGCACACACAGTCAGACACTAACACAAAAGTAATTTAAAAACTAAAAAGAACAATAACAAAATAACAAAAAAGGGGGTAATAAAAACAACAACCATTAACAAAAACAAGTCAACAACAATGCTCCTCTGTTTAGTCTAGGTAATCTATTACATAAGAATACATAATATACATTCACCAGCTTGGAATTTGCAAGGTCCACACATATCATTCACCTTCTTCTTCAGAAGTTATGTTTAATTTCTTTATATAATCAATGAAAGGTCTCCATATATTCTCAAACACATTTTCCTTTGATTTCAGTATGTATGTTATTCTTTCTAGTGGAAGGTTGGTAACATCTGTCTTAACCACTGAGTCACATCTGGTCTATGAGTTTTTCCACAGTAATGCAATACATTTTTTGGAATTAAGCAAACTGAGGTGAATGTTCTTTCACTCTTATTAAAGTTATGTTTTTCTGGATACAGACCCAACAAAAACAGTTAGGGTTCAATGGGATTTGTTTTGAAATTATTTTTTCAATTGTTACCCTCACATCTTCCCAAAACATTCTGATTTTTCTACATTCCCATAAACAGTGAAATAGGGTTCCTTTACTTAGATCGGAGCAATTTTTTGCACAGGAAATAAACCAGAATTTATTTGGATAATACAGTACAGGTTAAAAGAAACTGTATAATATAACAACAAGGTCAAATTAGACAAAGACTCCTTCTACTAAACGATTCCACGTGAGTTATCCGAAATGGGTGATGGCTGAAGCCGCAGCTTATATTGCCCACCCATATTCCATCCAAGAATTCAAAAGAAAAAAGAGTAAACAAGACAAGAGTGATTACAATTTAGAACAAAGCTAAGACAAAGTGTGACTGAGAGAAAAAAAAGGAAAACTAAGCTAAGCTAAGTTGAGCGGTTACTATTCAAGACAAATCTAAGACAGAATGTCACAGAGAGAGAGAAAAAAAAAAAAACTAAGCTACAACACAACACAGGCTGGATATGTCAATCCTTATGTGAGTTTACATGTCGTCTTGTAAATATGTTTGGAGTATTTCTTCCTTTAGTTTTTGTTTAAATTGTCCAAGCGTTGTACATGATTTTAATTCAGGTCCATAATCGTTCCATAATCTGACTCCTTGCACTGAAATACAGTGTTGCAGACATTCCAGACATTCTTACGCTCTACAACCACTGATCGTTTGTGAAGCTGTGCTGACATCAGTGATAGGCTGTACTGACATCAGTGACAGGCTGTGCTGAACGCCAAACTGACCGTATATTTTGTGGCTAATATAGTTATTAACATGGCGATCAAGTTGTGTCAGCTGATCATTTTTTTCTATGACCATCTCAGACTCTGCCGCAGAAGCAGGTACGTCCATGATGTCTCAACAGTCTCTCCATGATTTTCACGCAGATCAGAGCAATTTGTTGTACAGGAAATAAACGTTTCTACAGACATTCTTAAGCTCTATAACCACTGATCATTTGTGAAGCTGTGCTGACATCAGTGACAGGCTGATGACATCCGTGACAGGCTGTGCTGAACGCCCAGACCGAATGAAGCGGTAATTTCCCCACAACAGAGCCATCTGAAACACACACAGCGTACATATTTTAGTACCTAACAGCGATAACTTGCAGAGATTACAGTGTAGTACGACGTACTTATAGCAAACTAGCATTAGTAACATTAGCTTACCGTCATATATGACCTAGTTTGTATCCTCACGTCTTCGGCTCTCCCAGAAGCTACAGAACTATTCCAAAGTGTTTCGTCTCACTTCCTGTACCCTTGTCTGGCGGTCCTTTTTAGCATTTACGGTGAAAAAAGCCACAGACCAAGGAGTCGCCTTGTAAAGCCGCCATGTTGTGTTTGGCTTGGGTCCCGTGTTTTACGTCACGGGAGTGTGGCGCCGCCTTGCTGTAAAAAAAATCCCACCTACCACAGCTTAACCCCGCTTTACCCGGCTGCTATGGAGACACAACCGTGGCCGAAACGAGTAGTAACGAAACGAAATGAGGCGAGTCGAACTGGACTAGTGGAAAAACGGCATAAGAGGCAGATTCATGGACAGACGGTTTATTACACACTTCACATCTCACAAGCACAGAACAGAATGAATGATTTCAACAAGCTCTCCTCTCTTCACTGAACTCTCTCTTCACACGTTTCATGGCAATACTCATCACACAGCATGACATTTACATTACACTGCATTCAACCCCCTATGTCCCTAACTCCTTCCTGCTATCTCGCCAGGAACACCCTGGGCATTGTTCTCCCATGTTTATTCACTGTCTCTTCCTGAGATGCTGCATAACCTGACTCCCTATAATGTCCTTTAATTTCTGTCTGCTGTTTTACAAATTTAAGTTGAAATCACCCATGAGGATTAACTCTTTGCTGCCAAACTGTTTCAGTACATTTGATAGACAATTAAATAATGTATCCTTAGAGGATGGAGGTCAATAGATCACAATCAAAGCAAAAGACATTTCTGGTGACAGTACAACTTTAACTCCAACACATTCCAGCGTATTTTCAGCAATGTCTTGTATACACTGATAACCATCCTTTACATAAATCATGACCCCTCCTCCCCTGCCATCTTTTCTGTCTTGTCTATAGAGGGGTTGCACTGACGTGACACGGGTCACGTGCCTTTTGTTTACTGCGCCAGTTTGGACGGCAACAAACAGTCAAATCACCAACAGCAAGCGTCAGTGAGTGTAATCAATGAGATAAATGGCTACAAACAAATCAACACCATGGTCCAATGACGAGATGCAGACTTTTCTGTGCTTGGTAGCTGATTAAAGAAATCTAGAGGGAGCTGGACGGAGCAACCTGAAAAGAATTCAGGGCCATGCAGAGGCAGAGTGGCGTAGACCCAACCATGGCATCATCATTGTTGAAAACAGTGATAGAGGATGGTGAGTGATGGGATATTATGCATCTTTGCCGTTATTTATCCCAATGGTGGAAAGCTCACTTTGTACAGATAACACCATTGTCTCCTGTATGCAGACAATGAGCTAGCTAGTTACCCATCAATGCTAACTCCGTGCTCTGTTTGTGTTTTGCGCTTGTGTCAACAACATCTGATGGAATAAGCTAGTGTTTTTTTTACATGTTGCACTTTTGTGCTGTGCATGTACTTAAGTTGTGTGTGTATTTTCATTCTAGAGTGTCACCACAGGCTGAAGATCTGCTGAACCAAGACCAGCAGCACATCCAGTTGCTTCTCAGTGAGGCAAGAGATCATGAAACGGGAACAGGTCAAGTGGACCCCTGACCAAGTGAGCACCCCATGTGAGCACCCCAAGTGGACCCCAGGGTCCAATCTGTACATGTACAAGTACATTTTCGATCCAGTGATTTACAAACCGATTCAGAGCTTCCTAAAACCTCATTCAGAACATTATAGTCCACATACCTACCCTGTGGATTTTCATCTGGGGGCTGCAAGCGGTGACGGCAAGCAGCGGTGGAGAAGAAAAGTCTTTTGAAAGCAGAAACAGAGCCAAAACCTTCTCCATCTTCTTCACGGCAAACTGAAGTTTAAAAGGGTGTTTTATTCATCCTCCATCACGAGAGTTCACCCCAGCGCTGTGGGAGCACGCTGGAGCGAGCCCTCTGTCTCTAGTCAGCAAACAGGCAATGCAAGTGGTCAAAAAGAGAGTGAGAGCAAGCGATATGCAGTTGACTTATATACCCAGCTAGACAATGCATGCATGGCATATTAGCATCACAGTAAACAGCAGGAAGGCATGGACATTTGCATTAGAGTCACACATATCAATAGCAGGATTACTGGCACCGGAATTCCTCTCTACCTATTGATATCAGTCCATACATCTCACTGTTCTGCTAATTGCTCCAGCTGAGCGCTCTGCTTGACCCGTAGGATGTGGGGGTCACCCACACCACTCCCCCCCAGAGGGCTCAGCAGGGGGCTGAGGCGTCGATCGTCCAGCTTTGGAAGCGAGCTGCGGGAAAAGCTCTGTGCAGGCGGAGGTGGAGGGACGGGGGTGGGGGTAGCAAGTGCCGGCCCGGGACAGCGAAGTTGTCTGGGCCGCGCAAAAGTTGCATGTGGATCCACGATGTTGAGAGTCTGTCCCGTTAAACGTGGCAGAGGTCCACAGCGGTTGTGAGAAGAAACATTTGACTCTGACTCTACTCGCGGTTCAGTCCTGCGAGGATGCATAGTGGCCATGAAGAAAAACAGGAGCTGAAGCTGTGTGAGGGACTTGGCGTGTTGGCTTTAGGTGCAGGCGCAGCCCTAAAGCCCTCGGGGACAGCTGGCGGCTGGATTCCCATTGTGCGCCGTGGCTGAGACCCATACAAAATCCTGTGTGCGGGCTGCATGTGTGCTTCAGGTGTGTGAGCAGCCCTGAAGGTTCCGAGGATGGCGGTTGGCCGTGTTTCTCGGGCATGTGCAGCGGTGGAGGACGATGGCGGTCTGTGGAGCCGGTATTGTCCCGTGCGTGGTGCGCTGTCCTCGTAACCCCCCAATGTGCGTGCGGGGGTTCAGTGCATGGCAGTCCGCTGTCGCGAGGCGAGTCAGCGTCAGGGAGCTTGATGGAGATCAACATTGTCGGCGCCGATGGTCTTCCCTGTTCGGGCTGTTGCTGTCGTTCGCTCGTGCCGGGTCATGGTGTGTTCTGGTCCACGCACTGCGTTCTCCGTCCGGCCCTGGAGGTCGCCGTCGTGGAGAGAGGATGAGGTGCGTGCGCGCTCGTGTGGATGCGGAGGAGCGGTGAGAGGGAGTAGACGTTCTGTGTCCCTCGGCCGGTCCCAGTGTGGATGTCCAGATCTCAGGCGAGGGTCGCACTATGACGCTTTCTGCAGCTTTCCCGGTCGTGGATGATCTCCCGGGGAGTTCGCCTGGTGTTGGTTCTGCGTCGTGGTCTCCCTGTGGCAGAAGGGAGGGCAGTCCATTTGCGTCAGGCTGCTGCGTTCATTCGTCGTCGGAGTCACCGCCGGGGGCTGCGTCATATCACGTCGGGGTCACCAATGTGGAGGCCCGGAATAAGTGCAGGCGGACACGGCGAACTGAAGTTTAAAAGGGTGTTTTATTCATCCTCCATCACGAGAGTTCACCCCAGCGCTGTGGGAGCGCGCTGGAGCGAGCCCTCTGTCTCTAGTCAGCAAACAGGCAATGCAAGTGGTCAAAAAGAGAGTGAGAGCAAGCGATATGCAGTTGACTTATATACCCAGCTAGACAATGCATGCATGGCATATTAGCATCACAGTAAACAGCAGGAAGGCATGGGCATTTGCATTAGAGTCACACATATCAATAGCAGGATTACTGGCACCGGAATTCCTCTCTACCTATTGATATCAGTCCATACATCTCACTGTTCTGCTAATTGCTCCAGCTGAGCGCTCTGCTTGACCCGTAGGCTGTGGGGGTCACCCACTATATATATATATATATATATATATATATATATATATATATATATATTTTTTTTTTTTTTTTTTTTTTTTTTTTTTTTTTTTTACACTTCTTGATGACCAGGAAAAGTCTTTCCAACAGATTTACACAAATTCTTGTTGTTGCCCTCCAACAATTCTTGTTGGCGTTTACAAATCACTGGATTGAGAATGTACTTGTCCATGAACAGATTGGATCCCGGGGTCCACTTGAAACATTTTAGTGGTTTGTTGTTTTTCAGCCACAGTTTTTACCCCATACCTATCCTGTTTTGTAGCAGTCTTACCAGGCTTATTCAGTTTGAGTCTTGTTGCAATAATTTTTCCTGTGTCGATGTCACCGGCATCCCGGGCAACTCCACTGATGCCATTCTCCTTCAGATGGGCCATCGCCACACCAGCGTCTGGGCAGACCTTTCCTGCACTGATATAACCGGTGTGTTTGGACAACTGATCAGCTCTGACAGCCTCCTCTGGATGGGCCGCTGCTGCATCGGTGTCCAGAGAGGCCGGAAGATGTCAACAGCCAGCCGCTGGGCCACGAATCGTCAATACGGCTCGGCCCGGTGAACAGCCATCGCTGAAAGAGCCACTGCTTCATCGGCGTCCACGGGAAAAGGGCCAAAACCGACATCCAGCCTTCGGGCTCCAAGCTGTTGACAAGGCTTCATTTGATGGACATCCCCCGCTGGAAAAGCCGCTGCTGTGCCGGCACCCAGGGGGACCGGGCTGGCGCCATCACCTCGCCTTTGGGCCACAGTTCGTCCTCCCAATTCTGCCTGGCAGGCCCATCCGAGCAGGTTGGCGCGCCAACATCTCGGGTGACCGGGTCTGTGCTGACCTCCAAACACTGGACGGCGTGCTGTCTGCGTGGGTCTGCTGAAACGGTCACTGTTGCTGTGTTTGTGTTTGGAGAGACCATGTGCTGTGGATTCAATTGTAAACAGTTTAGCTGTGGTTGCCGAGTTAGCCACTCTAGCTGCTGTGCTGGCTGCAGGGGCCAAGTTGGCCAAATTTGCTGAAATTGTCTTTCTGGTTGAGCTATCCAGGTTTTCCAGTTTATTTGCTATTGTTCGGCTAGCTGTGGTGACCAGGTTGAACAGTTTAGCAGAGATTGTTAGACTGGCTGTGCCGGGCCAATCAGGTTTCCATTGTCCAAAGGTTGTGCGCCTGAGTTTACCTCCACATCTCCTCAAGTCCTGTGCGGACCAGCTGTGTGGGATTGTGACGTATATCTTCAACATGAGCCTGAAACTGGGGAGGGTACCACAGCTGTGGAAAACATCTTGTGTGGTACCTGTACCAAAAACTTCCCACCCCAAAGACCTGAACAGCTACAGACCGGTGGCCTTGACGTCCCACTTGATGAAGACCCTGGAGAGACTGCTCCTTGCTCACCTCCGCCCCCTGGTGGAACCAGCGATGGATCCACTCCAGTTCGCCTACCAGCATGGCATTGGGGTGGAGGATGCGGTGATCTTCCTCCTTCACCGTTCTCTGTCCCACCTGGAGAAGCCCGGGAATATGGTGAGGATCATGTTCTTTGACTTCTCCAGTGCTTTCAACACCATCCAACCGATGATCCTGAAGGACAAGCTGCTGCGCGCAGGGGTGGACCAGCACCTGTCATCATGGATCCTGGACTACCTCACGAACCGGCCTCAGTTTGTGAGAACCCGGGACTGTGTGTCCGACACGATCATCAGTAGCACGGGGGCCCCCCAGGGAACGGTGCTGGCTCCCTTCCTGTTCACTCTTTATACTGCGGACTTCTCACACAACACAACACACTGCCATCTACAGAAGTTCTCTGATGACTCTGCGATCGTTGGCCTCATCTCCAATGGAGATGAAGCTGAGTACAGAGGGCTTATCCAGGACTTCGTGGACTGGTGCCATCGGAACTGCCTCCAGATCAACGCGAGGAAAACTAAGGAGCTGGTGGTGGACTGCCGCAGGCATGGGCAGCCCCTCACAGTACCAGTAAATATACAGGGAACAGACATCGAGATGGTGACATCCTATAAGTACCTGGGTATTCATCTGAACAATAAACTAGACTGGTCACACAATACTGATGCACTCTACAAGAAGGGACAGCGCAGGCTGTTCCTGCTGAGGAGACTCAGGTCTTTTGGTGTACAAGGGGCGCTGCTGAAGTCATTCTATGACACGGTGGTGGCATCAGCCATCACTTTTGGAGTGGTCTGCTGGGGCAGTGGCATTACTGCAGCCGATAGGAAGAGACTGAACAAACTGATTAAGAAAGCTAGCTCTGTCCTGGGGCAGCGCCTTGATCCGATGGAGGAGATAGGAGAGAGAAGGACGGTGGCTAAACTGTCATCTCTGCTGGAGTCCGAGTTCCACCCTATGCAGGACATACTGAATGCACTGAGGAGCTCATTTAGCAGCAGACTACATCATCCCAGGTGCACAACCGAGAGGTTTCGTAGGTCCTTCCTACCAACGGCTGTCAGACTGTACAACCTAAGCAGGGCTGCTCGCAGAGATAGCAAAAAGACGTAACAAACTAATAGTTTTTTGAATGCAAAAGATGCAATAGACTTACACAATGGTCCCCTCCGGCATACAACTAGGAACATACCGGTCGCTATGGAGGGTGAGAATATGTATGGGCACATAATCATACCATGTAGGATAACTAAGTAGACGGTTATGCTGTTTCATTCCATCTAGCAACAATGCTCTGCACTGTGTGTGTTTATATATTTGCATATTTATTCCATCTAGCTACAATGCTCAGCACTGGGTGTGTTTATATATTTATATATCTACATATTATTCCATCTAGCTACATTGCTCCGCACTGTGTGTGTTTATATACTTGCATATTTATTCCACCTAGCTGCAATGCTCCGTACTGTGGGTGTTTATATATTTACATATTTATTCCATCTAGCTACAATGCTCTGCACTGTGTGTTCATATATTCATATATTTATTCCATCCAGCTACAATGCTCTGCACTGTGTGTCTGTGTGTGTGTGTATATATATATATTTTATAGTAATACGTACATATGTTTATTAGCTGCTCTTGCTTGCTTGTTTTTTTTCTTGCCTTCTGATTGTTGCTCTGAGTGTTGCTATCCCTGTGCTGTTGCAATCCTGGAATTTCCCCGTTGTGGGACTAATAAAGGCTTATCTTATCTTATCTTATCTTATCTCCTGTTAATAGTATCATAGCTGCTAGGTAGACAGACCCCAAAGCTATCCTTCCAGGGCTTACTTGTACTCGTTTCGTCGGAAGCACCCAGGCACAACCATTGTCCAGAAATGTAGAGTATAGCAGATGTTCTTGGTGGGTGACCGTAGCATTGTGGTTCTCAATAGTAAGGCTCCGCCGCATTGATAGTAGAAGTTAACAGACAGTAACAGCACCTACTATCCAGTGTCCCAGTGGTAGTTGAGTTTTGTAAAAAAAAAAAAAGATAGGTCTAAAAGATACAGGTTGAGGAGGTTTAAAAGGAGACTTTAGAGAAGCGCATGCAGAGCTTGCCAGTCTGCATGTGCATCCAACCGCCATGATGAGACAATGAGACAAAACATAAATCATGGACAGGGCTGCAGACCTGTCCAGAACCACCACAGCTCCCCCCCCCCAAGGGTCGGACCCAGAAGACCCTAGGGCAACACCCATAAGAAAAGAAAACCCAAAAACCCTCACAGGGTGGGTAGTGGGGGAAAAGGCCAGGAGGGCTGGAACAAACTGTAACACCTCCCCCCTCCCCAAAGCAGAGTCCAAAATCAACACTGTTCATGGGCCAAATAAAGTTCAAGGCCCCAAAACCCAAAACAAGGCACATTGGATGATCTACCCAAGTCCATGGGCCAAACAAACAATGGGTCAGGGGGTATACCTAAGTCCAATGGCCCTTGAACTGGAGAACAACGTGGGTCAGGGGTTCTGCTCCAGTCCATGGGTCCCCAGACCGAGGAGCAAGGTGGATCTGGTGGCCTCCCAGAGTTCCTAGGCCACCAGACCATGGGATAAACTGTCCTCTCTGCTGGAGTCCGAGTCCCACCCTATGCAGGACATACTGAACGCACTGAGGAGCTCATTTAGCAGCAGACTATATCATCCTAGGTGCGCAACCGAGAGATTTCGCATGTCCTTCCTACCTACGGCTGTCAGACTGTATAACCTAAGCAGGGCTGCTCGCAGAGATAGCAAAAAAACGTGACGACCTAATAGTATTGAATGCAAAAGACGCAATAGACTTACACAATGGTCCCCTCCAGTATACAACTAGGACAATATCGGTAGCTACGGAGGGTGACAATATGTATGGGTACATATTCATACTATGTAGGATAACTAAGTAGACGGTTATGCTGTTTATTCCATCTAGCTACAATGCTCCGCACTGTGTGTTTATATATTTATATATTTATATGTACATACGTATGTATATTCGCTGCTCTTGTTTTTCTTGTCTTCTTGATTGTTGCTCTGAGTGTTGCTATCCCTGTGCTGTTGCAATCCTGGAATTTCCCCATTTTGGGACTAATAAAGGCTTATCTTATCTTATAAGGTGGTTCAGGGGTCCACCCGAGTCCATGAGCCCCCAAATCAGGAAACAGGATGTGTTAAACAGGTGATTAGGCATGCCGACCCCAGGTAATGATGATTTGAGCACGCTGACCTCTAAATGGAACGGCTGGGGAGCGCTGACCTCTAGATCAGGGGACTGAAGCGCGCCGTCCTCATGTGCCAATGGTGTGAGCTTGCTGATTCCTGAATGACACAGCTATGGCACGCTGACCTCAGGGTGAGACGATTGGGAAGCGCTGGCCTCTGGATCAGATGACTGAAGTGGGCCGATCTCATGTGCTGATGGTTTGGACGTGCTGATTCCCAAATGATATGGCTGGGACGCGCTGGCCTCAGGCTGAGACGGCGGGAGTGCATCCGGTCCAGATGGCCAGGAATCCTCCTCAAATGCAGTCACTTTGGACAGGGGGAAAGAGGTACATTTTGAAGCAGGAATCACACCCAAACAGCAGAAGAGCTTGGCGGGAAGAGCTCAGAAGCAGATGGACGCTGCAACTGGGTCTCCACACCAGAAGTAAGATAAGACCTCTCTAAAACAGATATTAAGAAAACAATGAAGAGGACTTGCCTTAACTCCTGTTCTTCCGCTGACGAGGAACCCGATGATTCTGCAGCTGGAGAGGTGATGGCCATCACAGGAGATGCTGAAGGAATAGCAGATGAGACAGTCAGAGGCACAGCAGTGGGCATGGGCACCAGCACTGGAAATGTTGGAGCTGGCACTGCAGATGCGATGATGGGTGAAGCAGCTGCGGTGCGGTGGTGGGGATGCTTCTTCGTTGGCACATACCTCAACAACCCAGGTGCGTTCCTCACCATTTCACAGTACATATGCTGGATATTAACAACTGAAATTAACAACCCATCCAGCTAGGGATAACTCCGCAGGTTGGGAAATGCCCTTATTATTTCGGCTGCGGGGTTTAAGAATGTCAGGGCTACCTCCGGTGAATGGGAGGTGCGTGCGTCTGAAATCAGACCCTCGATGGTTTGAGCTGCCCACACCTCATCCACATTCAGTCCACAACTCCAATAGTTCATACCTGCTGAGTCCTGTTTGGGTTGAGTCCAGCTGCTTTACTCAGTCTCAGCAGGTGACGAAGAAGAGGGTGGTGGTGGTGGTAAAGTGGGGAGTGGAGCCCCCACAACCAGGGAAGAGTGTGCAGGTGTGGGCAAGCCTCGAGGTTGTTAGCGGCTGCTCCCAGACAATCTTCTGCCTCCTCCAGGGAAAGTGAACTGCCAGCCGTGGTAATCAAGTCCCACAGCATGCCAATGGCCCACAAATCTTCCTTCTTCTGCCCCCTCCTTCTTCTGTTCCTTTTGCCCACTGGGTCCTTCACTGACGGTGTTATTCTGTCATGGTGCCCCCTTCGGGGGGAAGGACAGGGCCCGCGCGCCAGGTAAAAAGGAAACATAATTTATTATAGAAAAACACAAACATAGCACGGGGCTGGAAAAAATAGCACAACTGTGCAGCAAGATAAAATCGGACTGAGTCTAAACCGTGAGAAGCTAACATACGATGTGGAGAAGCTTAACAGTGAACTTCACAGTTGAACTCAACAGCATAACACCGCACTGAAAGTGAGGCAAGCGCTTGAATATAAAGGCAGATGGTGATTACCAATAACAGCTATTGATAATTAACAACACAAAGGACAACTTATGAGGAGCAGAAGTAACTGAACGTGCTGTCACCACAGATAACCCTGAAATGATGAGAGAAGCAGGAACACAGATAATAATAGTACTGACATTGATAATAGTGAGTCTGAAAAGAAACATAAATCATATACAGGGCTGCAGACCTGTATATGTATATATATACAGTATATATATATATATATATATATATATATATATATATATAGACACATATACAGTCCGCAGCCGGTGTCTATATATATATATATATATAGACATATATATATATATATATATATATATATATATATATATATATATATATATATATATATATATATATATATATATATATATATATATAGACACACAGTGTGGAGCATTGTGGTTGGTGGATGTGCAGCAGAAAGTCTAAGCCCTCTCTCCCTCCGCGGGTGCGGCGGGCCAGCTGGATGTCTTTGGGCATGATGGTGACCCTCTTGGTGTGGCTGGCGCACAGGTTGGTGTCCACGAAGAGACCCACCAGGAAGGCCTCACTGGCCTCCTGCAGAGCCATGACGGCGGAGCTCTGGAAGTGCAGGTCGGTCTTGAAGTCCTGAGTGATCTTCCTCACCAGGCGCTGGAATGGCAGCCTACGGATGAGCAGCTCCGTGGATTTCTGGTAGCGACGGATCTCTCTCAGAGCCACGGTACCGGGCCTGTAACGGTGAGGCTTCTTCACTCCGCCGGTGGCCGGAGCGCTTTTTTCGAGCAGCCTTGGTGGCTAGCTGCTTCCTGGGGGGCTTTTTCCTCCAATAGATTTATGGGCGGTCTGCTTGGTTCTTGCCATTGCTCTTTATTATTCTGTTTTATATTTCTTGCACGCCGCCTAAACTCCAGCCCAGCACCCGCGTCGTTTTCGCCACAGTTCCTCGGCATGTCGAGCTTCTCCGTTAGCACCAGGTGGCAGTTGGAGCTAGCTAGCCAGCTAGCTAACTCTTCCCTGCTGTATCATCCCCCGCTGCAAACAGTGGCTCCATCCGCCGACTCGGGAGACCCTTGGGGCGATCTGTGTGTCCGTGATATATATATAGAGTGAAAGGTGTAGAAAGAAGAAGGAAGATAAGAAAAAGGCAGTTGCAAAGGGCAGCCAACTCGTGTGGCGCCGCCGGTCCGGCGGAACCAGAACCGCAAAAAAAGAAAAGAGGGTAACCAACAATTTTGTCCACGTGTGTAACTCCAGGTTTTTCTGCCGTGCTCCACAAGTTGTCTTTGGCTCTTGGGTAACTCTTCTGATAATTCTTTTGACTCCTCTGTCAGAAATCTTGTGAGGAGCTCCTGGTCGTGGCCAGTTTAAGGTAAAATGATGTTCTTTCCACTTCCGAATGATGGCTCCAACAGTGCTCACTGGAACATTCAGCAGTTTAGAAATGCGCCTGTAAGCCAATGCCATCATTATGCTTTCCAACAATAAGGTTGCAAAAGTCTAGAGAGAGCTCTTTGCTTCTACCCATCATGAGTTCTTTGTGGTGTGAAAATCTGATATTCACAGACTTTTTTAAAGGCTATCATTCAGGACTTAACCAGCTGAAATTAATTTGCACTGATGGGGGATGGAATGGCTTCCTAAATTCTGATGGATTTCAGCTGGTTTCTTGGCTTGCTATGCCTTTTTGCACCTCCTTTTCTTCATGTGTTCAATACTTATTCCCCGTGTCATTCCACTTTATTAACTATAACTTGTTTTGTGAACGCAATTGCCTTGATATCTTTGTATATATGGATTACTTGGGTTGTTACTGATATCTGGTGAAAATCTGAGGTCAATGGCTCCATCAGAAATATGTTTGACTAAAATGTTTACACATTCAATACTTATTTTCCCTACTGTTTGTAGGTACTTATGCATGCCTTTTTCCCCTGTTCATTAATTCATTCATTCATTCCTCTAAAAATAACACAATAATGCCAATATGCCTAAAAAAAAATATATATATATATATATAGACTCCAACACTAAGTCCACAATTAAAATGTGAATGTGGATGAAATAAAAAAAAAAATTTAGTGTATCATCACATAAATAAAATGACGAGTGATTATATTTTGACTGTTACTACTCTCTCCATTAAAATAATATAAAATCCCATTAAATGTCATTTACTTTTTGACACCACATCAGCGCTTTTTGATTCCCCACAATGGAAGTCAAACCAATAAATCCTGGAGAATGATAACGCATGGAGCAGAAAATTAAGAACAGAAAATTTCTCCATGAGGAGATCTTCTCTCGGCTTTTGGCATTCCAGCACCATGGACAGCGACACTTCTTCGCATTTCTTTTGCGTCCGTGCATTTCTGAAGTGAGTTTCAGTCTATAAACATCTGCTTCCACCAGCATTTCAGTCGGTTTGCCTATGAAGTTTAACTTTGGCCAACTTACACGAGCACTGTGTAACTTAGCCCAACGCTCAGGAACTTTTACAAACTGAGCACAACTTTCACCAACATGTATTTCCAAATGTCGGCAAATTTTCAGCATGCTGAAAATTTTCAAAGAACACAACTTTCGCCACTGTTTGCCAATAAATGAATTTGCATTTGATTGAGGAAAATAAGTATTTGAACTCCTAACCACCAGCAAGAATTCCCCTAACAACCAGCAAAAATTGTGACCCCAACAGACTGGTTATGTATCCAGGAGGCACATAAATTAGTGCTGTCCCTTTAGGAAAGTACTCCTAATCTCAGTTCATTATGTCTATAAAAGACACCTGTCAAAGAATCAGTCTCTTCAATTCAAACTTCTCCACGACCATGGGCAAGACCAAAGAGCCATCAAAGGACATCAGAGACAAAGATTGTAATAATAATAATAATAATAATAATAATAATGGATTAGATATATATATATATGGCACTTAGATTTATATGATTTATATATAGATTTATATGGATTGGATTTATTTGACTTTACATGTCAAGTGACATTTCAAACCACTTACAGTGAGTCTATTATTTATTCACTCCAGACAAACAATGGTAGTAGTAAGCTACTCCTGTAGCCACAGCTGCCCTGTGGCAGACTGATGGAAACATGGCTGCCAATCTGCGCCAACGACCTCTTCGACCACTACCGAACATTTATACACATTTATACCTAGTGTCATGGACACTGGAGGCAAGGTGGGTGAAGTGTCTTGCACAGGAACACAATGGCAGGATGACTAGGGAGAGCAGGATTTGAATGGCCAACCCTCTGGTTATTGGATGACCCGTTCTACCTCCTGAGCCACTGCTGCCCCTAAGATTGTAGACCACCACAAGGCTGGAATGGGCTACAAGACTATCAGCAAAAAGCGTGGTGAGAAAGAGACCACTGTTTGCGCGATAATTTGAAAGTAGAAGAAATATAAAATAACAGTCAGTCGCCCTCGCTCTGGAGCTCCATGCAAGATTTCACCTCATGGTGTTAGGATGATTCTGAAAAAGGTGAGGGATCAACCCAGAATTACACAGGAGGAACTTGTTAATGATCTCAAAGGAGTTGGGGCCACAATCACCAAGAAAACCATTAGTAACACACTTCACCATAATGGATTGAGATTCTGCGGTGCTCGCAAGGTCCCCCTGCTCAAGAAGGCACATCTGAAATTTGCCAGTGAACACATAAATGATTCAGAGAAGGCTTGGGAGAATGTGGTGTGGTCAGATGAGACCAAAATTGAGCTGTTTGGCATCAACTTGACTTGCTATGTTTGGAGGCAGAGAGGCTGAATATATAACCCCAAGAACACCATCCTCACTGTCAAACATGGAGGTGGAAACATTCTGCTTTGGGGCTGTTTCTCTGCTAAGGGTGCAAGAAGACTTCACCACATTGAGGGGCTGATGAACGGGGCCATGTACTGTAGAATCTTGGATGAGAACCACCTGGCCTCAGCCAGAACACTGTTGATGGGTTGTGGATGGGTCTTCCAGTATGACAAAGGAGTGGCTCAAGAAGAAGCACATGAAGGTCCTGGAGTGGCCTAGCTAGTCTCTGAACCTTAATCCCATAGAAAATCTGTGGAGGGAACTGAAACTTTGAGTTGCCAAATGACAGCCTTGAAACCTTTAGGATTTGGAGAGTATCTGTAAAGAGGAGTGGAATAAAATCCCTCCTGAGATTTGTGCAAACCTGGTGACCAGCTACAAGAAACATCTGACTGCTGTGCTTGCCAACAAGGGTTCAATTAAAATTGAAAATGAAAATGAAAATAAAAGCTACTCAGTGTTTGTCATATTAGAATTAAAATTACATGTACATTTACAATTACAAATTACATGTACATGTACTGTACATTGTTTCAGTTCAGCATTCAACACCATTATTCCCCAGAGACTGATGGAGAAATTACTCCTTCTTGGTCTGAACACTGCCACATGTCTCTGGATCCTGGATTTCCTGACTGAGAAACCTCAGTCTCTCCGGGTTGGAAACAACATCTCCAACTCTATCACACTGAGCACCGGATCCCCTCAAGGCTGCGTACTCAGTCCACTGTTGTTTACACTTCTAACACATGACTGTGTATCCAGACACAAGGGGAACCAGATTATTAAGTTTGCAGACGACACCACGGTGGTGGGACTTATTCAGAGGGATGAGGAATCAATGTACAGGGAAGAAGTGAGAGACCTGGAGGGCTGGTGCAGGGAGAATAATCTGGTGCTCAACGTGGACAAAACGAAGGAGATGATTATCAACTTCCAGCGGTCACAGCCTGAACACGTCCCCCTCAGCATCGGCGGCCATTTAGTGGAGAGAGTGGAGAACATCAAGTTCCTCGGAGTGCAGATCTCGCAGGACCTGACCTGGAGCAAGAATTCCTTGGGGATCAGGAAGCGGGCTCAGCAGAGACTGCACTTCTTGAGGAAACTCAAACAGGCCTCTCTCCCCATCTGCATCCTCAGGACCTTCTACAGAGGTGTGGTGGAGAGTGTTCTGACATACTGCATTGCTACATGGTACTCCAGCTGCAGTATGTCAGACAAAAAAGCCCTGCAGAGGATAGTCAAGGGAGCTGAGAGGGTAATTGGAGTCTCCCTCCCCTCTGTCCAAGAACTTTTTCAGAACCGTTGTAGGAGCAGGGCACTGAACGTTGTCAAGGACCGTTCTCATTCTCTGCATAAACTGATCAACAGCTTCCTTCCACAAGCTGTCAGGATGCTGAACAGTTGACCCGGAATCTCTCATACACACTACTGCACCTACGGACATTATGTATATTATTTGTATATTATAGTTAGCTAGTTTTTCCAAGTATGTCTCAGGGATGTGTGAATAGATTGGGGGGTGGGTGGGTGGGGTGTAGATATGTGTGAGTGTGTCTTAAATCATGCTGCTGTGGAGTGTGTGAAATCACAGGCAGAATCATTTCAAAATGATTTATTTCACACTCACATCTCACAAGCACAGAACAGACTGAACTTTTCACCAGAGACTCTCCTCTTAAGTTTCACGGCTTACATCACACACAACAGGACATTTGCATCCCATTGCATTCAACCCCCTACATCCTTGGCTCCTTCCCGCTCTCTCACCAGGAGACTCCTGCTCCTTTGTCTCCCATGCTTATTCACTGTCTTTTGACTGCCAGGAGACTCCTGTTCCTTTGTCTCCCATACTTATTCACTGTCTCTCGTCTGAGATGCTAGAAATCTGACTCTCCCAAGGTGCTACAAATAGTCCCCCCCCCCCAGCATCTTAGATAGGACAATAGAATAACGGTTCACATGCTGTGATAGAACAACAAAACATCAGTCCACATGCTGTTTGGGCTTCCGTCTCCTCCCGTATCTGCTGTAACTGGGTTTTACCGCCTCCGCGGCGCTGTTGTGCCTGTGGGAGGTTGCTGGGGGGGGGGGGGGGGGGCCCTTCGGTCTGTCCGTGTGGCTGCTCTGGCGAATCGTTTTCCTGGGGAGCCCTTCGTGGGGGTCTTCCATGCCGAGGGACCCTAGCCAACAGCACTTGCTCGTCCACCACAACGAAAACGGGTTTGAGTCTGTCTATGCCAATTTTTTCCCTCCTACCCCCCAAGTCTAGCAAAAAATGCTTATCCCCAGTTTCCAACACTCTCAACGGTCCATCATAGGGTGGGCGCAATGGAGGGTGGTGGGCATCGTGTCTGACAAACACGCACTCCGTGCTCTTCAAAGTTTTAGGCACAAAAACATGCGGAAAACTGTGGTGGGCAGGGCCCGGCAGCGTGCCTGTGTTTGCGCTACGCTGCAAAAGCTGAGACGAGGAGCTGCCCGGAGTGGGATTATCTGGTAGAAATTCCCCGGGCAGCCGTAGTGGCTGCACAAAAACAAGCTATGCCGGGGAAGCTTCTAGATCCTCTTTCGGCGCGGAGCGCAACCCCAATAACACCCACGGCAGCCTGTCTACCCAATTTGCATCCGTCAATGAGGCCCTGAGTGCTGCTTTCAGTGATCTATGAAAACGCTCGCATAACCCATTGGCCTGTGGGTTGTACGCAGTTGTGCGGTAAATTGTAACACCCAGGCTGCGGGCCATCACAGACCAGAGTTTGGAAACAAACTGAGGGCCCCTGTCAGACTTAATGTCCGACGGGACTCCAAAACGCGCCACCCATGCTGTTAAAAAAGCGCACGCTACGTCTGCAGACGTGGTTGCCACCAGCGGAACCGCTTCTGGCCAGTGCGTGGTGCGGTCCACCATTGTCAGGAGGTGCGTGCACCCCTGTGATGGCAGGAGGGGGCCCATGAGGTCCACGTGAACATGGTCGAACCTCTTAGCCGGAATACGAAACGGCTCCAAGGGAGCCTTCGTGTGTCTGTGTACCTTGGCTCATTGGCACACCACGCAGGCTGCAGCCCACTCTTTCACTTGTTTGCGTAGGCTCGGCCACACAAACTTCTCTCCCACCATTTTGACCGACGCGCGCACTCCTGGGTGCGCCAGAGTGTGAACCGACTCAAACACGCTGCGGCGCCACGCGGCCGGGACCACGGGACGCAGGCGACACGTGGAGACATTGCAGATTAGGGGGGGCATGCCGTCTTGCAGCACCCTGCTCTCCAGCCTTAACCCTGTTGGTCCAGACTGGAGCGCGCGCACGCCTGCATCGCTAATCTGCTCCGCGGCCATGGCTGCGTAATCTATCCCCACGCAGACCGGGGCCACCACGGCGCGCGAGAGGCAGTCCGCCACTACATTCAGTTTACCCGACACATGCTGGATATCGGTAGTAAACTCTGAGATCGCGGCCAGCTTTCTCTGCTGCCGGCCCGAGCATGGTTCTGAAACCTTGGCCATTGCGAATGTTAGCGGCTTGTGGTCCACAAACGCGGTGAAACTGCGTCCTTCCAGCCAGAACTGGAAGTGGTGAATGGCCAGGTAGAGAGCCAGCAACTCTCTGTCGAATGCGCTGTATTTACGTTCACTGTTGCGCAAAGTTCTGCTGAAAAAGGCAAGCGGCTGCCAAGCCCCGGCGATGCGCTGCTCCACGACAGCCCCTATGGCCACGTCTGAAGCATCGGTGGTGAGCGCTATTCGGGCTGTCGGGTCTGGATGTGCCAGCAGTGCGGCGTTTGACAGGGCTGCTTTAACTTCCGAGAACGCCCGCTCTCGCTCCGGGGTCCATTCGACCCTATCTGCGGGTTTCTGTTTTTTGAGAGCGGCGTACAATGGTTGCATGAGCTGCGCCGCGCGGGGATGGAAACGGTTATAAAAGTTCACCATTCCCAAAAATTCTTGTAGCGCTCTGACCGTTTGAGGCCGAGGAAAATCCGCCACGGCGCGCACTTTGTCGAGCAGCGGGATCGTTCCTTCTGGAGAGACGCGGTGCCCCAAAAAAATCAATCTCCGTTATGCCGAACTGGCATTTCGCCGGGTTGATTATTAACCCGTGCTCCTCCAACCTCCGGAAAACCGTGGTGAGGTGGGTTTCGTGTTCATCTTCGGATGTGCTGGCTACCAGGATATCTTCCAGGTAGACGAACACGAACGGGAGATCCCGCAGCACTGCATCCATCATGCGCTGGAACATCTGTGCCGCTCCTTTTAACCTGAATGGCATGCGCAGGAACTCGAATAGACCGAACAGAGTTATTACCGCTGTTTTGGGTACGTCCTCAGTGCGCACTGGGACTTGGTGGTAACCGCAGACCAGGTCTATTTTGGAAAAAATGCGTGCCCCGGCAACGTGAACAGAAAAATCCTGTATGTGGGGAATCGGGTAGCGGTCGTGCGCTGTGGCGTTGTTCAACCTGCGGAAATCACCGCACGGTCACCACGATCCCTCAGCCTTAGGGACCATGTGTAGCGGGGATGCCCATGGGCTGTTCGAGCGCCTGATGATGCCCAACCTTTCCAGGTTGGTGACCTCCTCGCACGCTATGGCCAGCTTAGCTGCATCCAAGCACCAAGGTCTTGCAAAAACAGGCGGTCCGGTGGTGGTGATAAAGTGCTCCACCCCGTGTTTAGCGATGGCCGTGGAAAACGTCGGGACCATGAGTGCTGGGAACTGAGTGAGCAGTGTGTGGAACTTACCGCCTGCAGCTGTGACGTTGGCTTGTGCTGTTGGCCGGGTCACTCGAGCTATACAGGGGAGAGAATCGAAGGACAGTGCATTAACCAGGTGCCTGTTAGCAACATCAACCAATAAACCATGTGCACACAGAAAATCAGCCCCCAGTATATGGTAATTTAGTGCTGCTATGACAAAAGTCCACTCATATGTACGGCCGTGTAGAGACAAGAGCATAGTCCTCTCACCAAAGGTCTTAATATCCGAGCCGTTTGCTGCCACTATCTCGGGGCCGCTAGATCCTGCCAGCCGGTCAGCGTAGGTTGGCCGGATGAAGCTCCTCTGGGCTCTGGTGTCCACGAGGAAATGCCTCCCCAAGCGTGCGTCCATTAGGTAGAGCAGCTTGTTCACTTCACCGAGGGTCGCTGCTGCTACCGACCCTCGGCCTTGGTGTTTTCCCGACCGCTGGAATTGGCACGGTGGTGTACATCTGCGTGCGTTCTCTCCGAAGCAGCGGTGGTAGGAACAGAGCGTGTCTCTCTGGCGCTCCCTGGTCCCCGCTGCTGCTACCGTCGGTGGCTCCTCGCCTCCTCTGGTCATCTCGCTGGGCTCCGCCGCTGCTGCGTTGACTGTGGTCACCCTGGTGGCAGTGATGATCCGGTCTGCCTCCTGGGCTAGCGCACGTAGTCTTGCGTGGCCAGCCGCGGCGAATTGGCCAGAAGCGTTCTCGCTACTGTCGGAAGGTTCCGGAGGAAGAGGTGGGCAAACAGAAAGTGGTCGTCGTCCGTGCCCCTTAACGTCAGCATCTTCTCCATCAGGTCTACGGCCGAACCCTTTCCTAGCTCGGTCCGCGTCAGGAGCCTCTCCGCTCTCTCACAGTCCGAGAGCGTGTAGCGCTGGATGAGCGCAGCTTTGAGCGCTTCGTATCTGTTGCTGGCTGGAGGCTGATCGAGCAGGCTCGCTACCTGTTGAGCTGTGCGGGCGTCGAGCGCTGCGACCACATGGTAGAATCTGGTGTCATCTGCCGTTAACCCCCGGAGGGCAAACTGGGCCTAGATGAGGTGGAACCAAGAGTGCGGGCTGTGCTGCCAGAAATCCGGTAGCTTGACTGAAACCGCACACACGTGGCTGGAGGTTCCAGTCCGGGCTGTCTGTGGGATGGCTGTCGCCTCGCTGTAGCTTCCTGATCGGGCCGGCTCCGAGGATCTTGCCTCGTGTTCCATAATACGTCTTGGGTCACCAGTGTGGAGTGTGTGAAATCACAGGCAGAATCATTTCAAAATGATTTATTTCACACTCACATCTCACGAGCACAGAACAGACTGAACTTTTCACCAGAGACTCTCCTCTTAAGTTTCACGGCTTACATCACACACAACAGGACATTTGCATCCCACTGCATTCAACCCCCTACATCCTTGACTCCTTCCCGCTCTCTCACCAGGAGACTCCTGCTCCTTTGTCTCCCATGCTTATTCACTGTCTCTTGACTGCCAGGAGACTCCTGTTCCTTTGTCTCCCATGCTTATTCACTGTCTCTCGTCTGAGATGCTAGAAATCTGACTCTCCCAAGGTGCTACACTGCTTTTATTTATATGGATGCCGAGAGAAACGCAATTTCATCTTGCCTGCACTACAGTTGTATGTACAGCAATATGACAATAAAGTTTGATTTGATTTGATTTTGATTTGATTTGATGAAATTGTACTCTTAAATTGTTTTTTAAGTGTGCCATCTCTCGTATCTTTTTACTTTTAAACGTATTCCCTGCTTGTTTCAGGGTCAACAGTTTCTGAAACCCAACCTGAATTGCTTTCTATATGTGCTGTTTCTCTTTTAATATCTTCCTGCCTGCCCCAGGGACTACAGATGGAAATTAGTGAGAACACTATAATCGGGTATAGAGCATCTTTACCCTGTGTTTAATGTTTTCCATAAATGGTACCTGACAAATAAAATAATAAACTAAAAAAAAAAACTGATGCTGGACTGGAGGCCTTCTGTCATAAGCTGGCAACTGTGGCAAATCGAGGACACTAAATCCAGGTAGTGAGGTTTTGCAAGTTTAATAAATACAAAAACACAAAATACAGAACTGAGGACTAAGACTATGATCTCACAGCAGAGGCTGGACATACAAGGAAACAAATGAACTATGAAACCAGCAGGATTGGACTTCCGTTTTGAGAAGAGCCGACGGGAACAGCATGGCAGGAATGAGGAGTGGTAGAAAATAACCCAGCGATTACAACATGGAGAAACAAGGCTTAAATAAGGCAGCGAGAATGATTATAACCAGAATTAGCTGTGAGTCACATGAGTGGAGAGGAATCAGGGCTGACAGCCGACAGGTGCACAGTCCTGAACAGAGCAAACCCCGGAAGTGCACACTGCCAGCTGTATACCTGACAGAGAGGGAGAGAGAGCATGGGATCAAAAATACAACTATGATGCTGGAACAGGATAGCTGAGCATGGCAGACCCCTCAATGCTCAGTTCATGACACCTTCAATGACATTTTTCCACCCATGATGAATAAGCATGCTGTCAGATCTAGCAGAACTCCATGATTGGACAGTGAAATCAAACAATCTTTGAAACAAAGAGATCAAGCAAAAAGAACTGCTATTACTACAGGCAATCAAAATGACTGGAAAGAATATCACAAACTAAGTGTCAAGGTTTGCGCCCGGGCTGGGCAGGGAGCAGGACTCAGATGCGGAACAAGCTTTTAACATAATTTTATTAACACAAAAACAGCTCAGAAGACGAAACAAAAACAAAAACAAAACTATGATTCAGGCAGGGCAGACTAAACTCACAGGCTAGGATCTGATCAGGCAGAAGCGTGGTTAAATGCCAAATAAATAAATCAGGCAGTGCAAAAGAGAACTGAGAACACTGTCAAACTAAAGCCAAATCAGGACAGCAGAAAGTGACAGGAATAACAGGGCAAACATAAACATGACTATAATAAGAATAAAACTAACAAACAAGAATGAATAATAATAAGAACCATAAATGATGCAAAGCACAGGAGGCATGATATAATACAAATAATAAATAACCAAGGACCAGACAGAGATAAGCCTAAGGAAAACAAAAAGCAGAGACAATGATGAACAAATACATCATCATAGCAGTCTGTCGTGGGCGACAATGACTGTTTCATTTAGGTCTTGATCAGACTCCTCCACACAGCTCTGTCCTTAGCCTTCCACTGCCAGGAACTCCTGTCTATGTCCAACTTCTTCAAGTTTCTTTTTACTGTGTCTTTAAATCTGAGCCTTGGTCTACCCTGATTGTGTTTGCCCTCACATAACTGTGAGTAGAGTAACTGCTGAGGGAGACGCTGGTGGTTCATCCTCTCAACATGTCCGAGCAATCTCAGGTTCATCTGTATTAGCATGTCCTCCATTGATGGTAGACCAGCTTGTTTCAACACTTCTACGTTGGTTATCTTGTCTTTCCATGAGATGTTCATTATAGCTCGAAGGTGTCTCATCATGTACGCGTGGAGTTTCTTCACCTGCACTCTGTAGACAGTCCAAGTTTCAGCACCGTACAATAGAGTAGCCAGTACTGTCGCTCTGTACACTTTGCATTTTACACGGCGAGACACATGTCGATTGTTCCACAGTCTCTCCCTCAAGT